>OZ007560.1:25720355-26920355 GCA_963931875.1 Pollenia griseotomentosa
TCTTTGCACAGCGCTGAATACCCAAACATGGTAAGTCGTCTGTATGAGTGGTTTAAAGAGAAAGCTAAAAAAATATTTAGAGAGGAATATCCCTATAAAGATGAAAATGCATTCCGTGGAAGCAATGGATAATTTTCCAAATATAAGAAACGACACGGTATTTTTAATTTTAAAAAATACATATAATGTCAATCAAATAAAATTGAATTAAAAAAAATTTAAGTAATTTTTATTTTTTATTCGAAATAAAAACGTCCAGAAATTAGAATAATTCAGAAATTAGAATTGCCTCAAAAACAAAGCGGTTCTAATTTGCGAGCGTCTACTGTATATAGTACTTTTCGCTTATAGTCATATCTACATAATGTGGCCAGTAATGCCAACTTTTTGAGAGCAAAAAGCACTTTTAAATTTAAAAAAAGCACTATTTCGAACAAAAAAAAAAAGCGTAAAAAAGCACTAAGCCATTTTTATAATTTAATTTAACACTAAACAAGTTGCATTCCGCTTTGCCGAATATTATATACCTCCAAAATTAAAAAAAAGCGACAGCGTTGATGGGGGACCATTTTTACTTAAAATTTCATAATAAATATATTAACATTTGTATATAAAAATGTTTTATTATTATCTTTAATAAAAATAATATTATCAAAATTATTTAGATCATCATCAGCTGAGTTTGAATTGGTCATAAAACAATTGAAAATGGCAGGTTACACAACGCTCGTTATAAAAGCATTTTCTGTCAGCTGTTTTTAATTTATTAAACACTTAAGTAAATTTGCTTATGCCAAGTTACGGCTCTTTTTTGTTTTTAAAGTCTTTGAGTTCTTTTGTACGGTTTCCGACGGCATGTTTTTTAACTTATCAATACGTTTTTTTTTACATGACCCAAAATCGTTGCTTATATTTTGATTCACAATTCCCAATATTTTCCAACCCATTTTCTATTTTTGAAACTGTGTCTACATCTTTAAAAATGTTTACCGAAAACAAATACATCGTTTTTATTACGATTAATAAATATGTTGTCAAAGCTAAAAAGTGCAACGTTTTGTAAAATTTTTAAATTGCTTGGAAGTCTAGCTCTAACCACCTTAATAAAATTTTTGGTAAAACGAATGCAACGTTCTTTTATCACTGTTTTAACATTTGAAATCTTAAAATCTTTACAGGCCTTCTCAAAATTGTACCCCAAATAGCAAAGTTCATCCATAGCATCCTCTATATAATCGAAGTTCTAACAAATGAAAAAAAATAAATAAAAATTGTAAAAAGCACTAAAGGCACTACCGTAAAATTGAAAGAGCACCAAGTTAGTACTTTTTCTTAGTTTGGCACTAAGAATAAAATTTTGGCGTTTTGAGGCACCATAAATAGTGCCAAAAGCACTAAGTTGGCATCACTGAATGTGACTATAAGCCTAATTCACATTTAAATATGCCACTATGAGGCGTATAAGCGAATTCCAATAAAATCAATTTATGTGAATTTTGTTAGAGTTGTTATAGATGTAGTTATAGAACAAAGCTACTATATAATGAGTTAAATAAGCTATTCATTTTGAAAAAGTAAGCGAACTTTTTACTGGGTATTTGTTTTGTCTCATATACGAAAGGTTTGTGTTAAGAAAATATTTTTTATACAATATATTTCCTTCTAGCAATACATTCTTAAAAAACAGTACAAAAACAGAAAGTAGGGATTCAAAAATAGAGTTTTTTTAGGCTATATTCGGCTGTGCCGAATCTTATATACCCTTCACCAGATACAGAGCAACAAGACAAAATCTAAATAATTTTTACTTATACATACATATAAACATATATATAAAACTTCATAATAAATTAAATTTAAAAAGCGAACACTGGTAAATATTTTTTAAAATCCTTTTAGAACATAAAAAATTTAAAAAAAATTTTCTGTTTGAAAAACCAAGATTCAAACCAGGGGATTCACAGTTTCTAACCTTAACAAAACCCCTAAACAACTGAACCATGAAGGAACGTTGTTTGAATATCATTAAAATGAAATATGGCCCGTTTACGGTTCACATCTCAACACAGTTGAGTTTTAATTGTTTTTGATGTTTAAGTTCACCACAATGTAGCAAAGTACAAAAAGAAGCCAAACAAACACACATACATGGTACAAACTATTTTGGTGAATATAGGCCACCTATTAAGGTTCACAACTAAAATAAGTTGATTTGTAATTTATGTATTGTGGTTTACAACTTTGCTACATTGTAGTGAACTAAAACATCAAAAATAATTACAACTCACCTTTGTTGAGTTGTGAACCGTAAACGGGCCATATTTAATTTTTATGATATTCAAACAACGTTCCTTCATGGTTTAATTGTCTAGGGGGTTTGTTAAAGTTAGAAGCTGTGAGTCCCCTGGTTTGAATCGTGGTTTTTCAAAAATAAATTTTTTTTTTTTTTAATTTTTTTAAGTTCTAAAACGCCCTCGCGAATGGGTAGTCATCTTGCCGCGATGCGAGGGCTTAAGTACAAGGACGTTTAGAGTCATGCTGGCGGTAGTGACGTCAGTCAAGACCGGTAGGGCCTCCCATGCCAGAAGAGTCTAAACCGAGTACAAACCAAGAACTACCCCCCCCTGTCTATTAGCGTCTGTTTCTCCTAGTTGGAGCGGCTAATGACTATGCGTCCGCTGGCCTTTTACGGTCAAATGTTGGGCCTTCTGAAGGCCGTCGGTCCGCAATAAAATCCATCAGCGTCTGTTCTCATATTGAGCGGCTGATGGTCTGCGTCTGTCTCCAGAGGAGCGGCAGGTATTCTTTCGCCTGGCAGATAGGCATAAAATGCAACCCCAATTCTCACCCCCCCCCGAAATGTCCGAAAATTCATGCCCTAAGTATCCGGCAAAGGGCTTCATAATCCCCGGAGACCCTACTACTACAGCGTCGGTATCAGGCTGTAGTAAGTTGAATGCTACTGAGACCTCGTCTAGCAAGGTGGTTGCGCCAGGCTCTGCTAGACGGTTAGCTACTAGTGCGCAAAAACTCGTTACGACTAAGCCTTCAGGCGGTCGTAAACCAAGCTTGGTACAGGGTTCTTCGAAACCAGGTACCTCTAAGGCTTCCCAGGTCCGGACGGGAGAAAAACCCGTCGAAACCCCTTCCTCGGGTGCTGGCTTGACGGTACAGACTCAGTCTGCCAGAAATCCAGTTTCCCAAGTGCCGAAACCTGTGCAAAGAGAGCACACGAAGAAAGATTCGATGCCCTCTGATGCACCTCCCTCAGCCTCAACGGCAGTTATCAATAAACCCCAAAGGCACATAAATGCATCCAAACGGGCCTTTACAACCAGGCGCTCCGCCTACAAAATCATTAACCGACTTGGTGGAAAACCGGTTGGTGAACTCACTGAGCAGGAGAAAACCTCTCTCCAGTGGGCAAAAACCCATATTGAGGGTTTAAAACGTGGATCTCCCTCTGCCAAGGAAGGCAATCCTGAACGGAAGCCAACCGAAGCAGCGCCTAAACGGCAACGGTCAGGGGAGGACACACTTCCTGGGACTAAACGGTCCAAATATACGCCTCAACGGCCGCAAAACAGGTCGTACAAAGATGTGGCTAAAGACCACCTCATTTGGGCGATCATTGACCGCAACGCTAGTGACGGCACCATTTCATCCAAGAACTGGAAGCTGGTTGTCGTCGCACTTAGTAGGGCGTTCCTGAATGTCTTAAGGGGTAACCCTGGACCACCACCACAATGTGAAGATGCCGGCTGGTATCAAGGTCACATTAAACTGATAGCGTGTGCAGATGAGCGTTCAGCGCTGCTGTACAAGGATGCCGTGGAGTCCCTGGGGGAAGTTTGGCAGGGCGCTAGGATTGAGGCAATACCTCTGGCCGATGTACCGCAAAGGCCCAGATCTATTGCCAAGATCCCCGCTGAGCCATCCGACCCCAAGGAGATCCTGGAAACTATACAGATCAGTAACCCCCAGCTACCCACACAGGACTGGAAAGTAGTGAGGGTTACTGAATCTGTCGAAGAGTCCAGGAAGGCCACTGTTATAATAAACAGTGACTCTCTGCCGTCACTTCGGAAGACACAGGGGAAGATATTCTATGGATTTGGAACTATCTTCCTCCGAGTCTACAAAGGTGATGACAAAGGGAAGCCTCAAGCTCCGGTGACTACCACCACATCAACAGCATCAACGGAGCATATGGAAGACGATTCCGCTACGTCATCGGCGAATGAAGACACCCAATCGGTCAGTGGGCTTGTGGGTGACTTCTTTGGCAAGATGGAAGTGGCGGACGATGAGGACATCCTACTGGAATCGGACGACGACCCAGAGGATGCCAACGTCACAGTCGTCCATAGCGATGAGCTATGATGAAGGTTACACAAATCAACCTTCATCACTCTAAAGCGGCGTCAGCTGCCCTTCTCCTCCGATTGGCTTCAGGCACGGAGGAGCTTGTATGCATCCAAGAACCATTGTTGTATAAAGACAGGGTTTGCGGACTCAGTTTAGACGGCTATAGTACTCTGTACGCAGCCGATCAAGGTAAGACCAGGGCTTGTGTAATGGTCAAAAACATCCTTAAAGCTTTCATTCTTTCTGATTTTAGCGATAAGGACACCTGCACTGTCGCAGTAGAAGGCGAAACCAGAACAGTTTGGTTTATGAGCTGCTACATGGCACATGACCAGGGTGTTAATCCCCCAAACTCCACAACCAGGAGGGCGATGTCGCATGCCAACAGGCACAACATCCCTCTAATAATATGTGCTGATGCTAATGCACATCATACCATCTGGGGAAGCTCGGATGTCAATCCACGAGGTGAGTCGCTTTTGGACTTTATAGTAGAAAATGAACTGACGGTAGTTAATAGGGGTAGTGAGCCCACCTTTATTGTGACTAACAGAAGGGAGGTTCTTGATATTACGCTTATTAGTGATAAGTTCTCGGATTTGATTAGCGATTGGAACGTGTCAAAGGACTGTTCCTTCTCTGATCACATGTATATTGATTTCAATTTTTCTTTTAGAGCTGATTCAGCTAAACCCTACACGAATAGAAGAAGGACCAATTGGTCTATCTATGCGAGTGTACTCGGGGACAAGCTGCCTATGTGCCCGGTTCTCATAGACAGTGTGTCCATGCTTGACTCCGCAGTGGAGTCACTGACTGGTGTCTTAACTGAGGCAACAAACAAATCCTGTAAAAGAATCGACAGGAAGGGCAAAGCTAAGCCCATATGGTGGAATGCAGAGATTGCTGAAAAACGCAAAGAAAGCAGGAAACTCTTTAATGAGGCAAAACGTAATGGTGTTTGGGACAATTACAAGTCCTCAGTAAATGGATTCAAAAATCTTATCAGGAAGGCCAAGAGACAGTCATGGAGGAAATTCTGCAGCGATGTGGAAAACTCCTCGGAGACAAGTCGGCTACGTAAGATTTTATCCTCTAAACCAGCTATTCCATCGTATATACGGAAGATGGACGGATCCTGGACCACAAACAGTCGGGACACCCTTGAGGTCCTGATGAATACACACTTCCCAGGTTGCACTGATGAGGTGCCTAGGGAAGGAACATTTAGTGGCACTCGGGATATCTCGAATATTCCGATAACTCGCCATCGTGTGGAATGGGCGGTCAAAAGCTTCCATCCCTTTAAATCTCCAGGCCCGGATGGCATTATCCCAGCGGATCTGCAAAAGAACCTGGGAATATTGATGCCATGGCTCCTGGCAATATTTAGAGCCTGCCTGAGCCTCTCACATGTCCCATCAACTTGGACAACATATAAGATCGTCTTCATCCCCAAGAGTGGGAAGACATCTCACACTATGGCTAAAGACTTTAGACCAATTAGTCTATCCTCCTTTCTACTGAAAACACTGGAGAGGATTTTGGATATTCATATTAGATCATCATTGGGACCCAATTCCTTGTCACTGGCTCAGCACGCCTACACGAAGGGAAGGTCCACTGAAACTGCGCTTCACTCATTGGTGGGCCACATAGAGAGATCCCTGCACTACAAGGAATTTGCTTTAGTTGCATTCCTGGATATTGAGGGCGCTTTCAACAACGTTAGACCTGAATCGGTTATTAACGCAATGAGACATTTGGAAATCGACCCGGCGATTATTCAATTTGTCAGCAGCATCTTGCACTTCAGGCGTATCGAATCCAACTTAGGCGCCTCGAACATCTCCAAGGTTGCGACTAGGGGCACCCCGCAAGGTGGTGTACTCTCACCATTACTTTGGAATCTGAATATGAACACCCTACTCAGGGCCATGGAAAGGACGTGCTGCAGAACGGTCGCATATGCGGATGACGTTGCAGTTGTGGCTCTGGGTAAAGATCCCAGACTATTGTCTGAACTAATGGAGTCCGCATTGGACGTCCTAACAAAATGGTGCCAGGGATGTGGACTGGATGTAAATCCTGCCAAAACGGAACTGGTACTTTTCACAAGGAGATACAAGATTCCCAAATTTGATACCCCGAGGATAAAGGGGGTCTCACTGAAAATGTCTGACAGCGCCAAGTATCTTGGGCTTATATTGGACAGCAAACTGAACTGGAGGATGAACACCATTTCCAGGACTAATAAGGCGGCAACTGCATTGTATTGCTGCAAGAGGGCCATTGGTCTTAACTGGGGAATTAACCCGAGGAATGTATACTGGCTATACGAATGTGTCATTAAACCCATTCTATTCTACGGGGCAGCTGTTTGGTGGCCGGCGCTCAAGGTGAAGAGTCATCAAACTGGGTTTGAACGTACAATGAGAATGGTGGCGATAGCGGTAACAGGTGCCATTAGAACAACCCCCTCTAAGGCACTGTTTACGATTTTAAACTGGTTACCACCAGACATTTTGGCTAAAGGGCTGGCTGCGAACGCGGCGGTAAGACTAAGGGCCACCGGAGCATGGAGGGATTTTAATATCGGACATGCTAATATTCTGAACGAAATTAATTGGCACATGGATGTTGATTATGTCACACCCGAGCCGATCTTTGATCCTGGCTTCACGGTGAGCATTTTGGATAACGTGGTCCACTATGATGACCTACAAATTCCCGCGAATGCGATTCAAATCTTCACGGACGGGTCTAAAACACTGCATGGTGTCGGTTCTGGCATATACTCCGAGCAGCTTAACTGGAGCATTCCTATGAGGCTGCCGGACCACTGCAGTGTCATCCAGGCCGAGATAATGGCCATCCACACAGCCGCGAGACGCATCCGATACGGTGAAATATCTGGAAGGGATATTCACATTATTACCGATAGCAAGGCGGCAATAAGATCCCTGGAGAATGTGTTCATCACATCGAGAATTGTCCGAGAATGCCGGATGTCTCTGGATGAGATAGCGAGACATTCACTGGTCACCCTTAATTGGGTCCCCGGACACGGGGACATACTGGGGAACTGCATGGCGGATTCGTTGGCGCATGCAGGCACCACCTTGAATCGAGACGGTTCAACATATAATGTAGGTGCTTCGCTCCCAAGGAGCAAGCAACTTATATCGCGCAAGTTTCATATTATCGCCAGTCGGAGGTGGCACGATGAAACTACCTGTGGGGAAACCAGGAAAATCTGGCCCGTCATAGATGAAAAAAGGACACGGCGGGCACTACAGCTGTCCAGACATCATCTAAGAAACCTGATTGCGGTTATAACTGGCCACTGGCCCATTGGGAGGCACGCCCAGAGGCTGGGGCTCCCTTACAATGACTTTTGTAGAAGTTGCGGCGACGAGGAGGAGGAAGAGTCAACGGAACATCTTCTCTGTAATTGCCCGGCTTTCGGAGATCTAAGACTCGAAATGTTTGGTCGAAGAGCCCTTGCGGACAAAACTTGTCTCTCTGATGTTGATGTAAACAGGATCCACTCCTTTACTGAATCGACCGGATGGCTGCGTGGGAACACTAGCAGCCAGACAACATAGGACCCATGGGAGACGGTGTGACATGGTAACACAACGGGAACTAATTAATGGACCCACGTGAGCTGTGCTTGATCACGGCTGCCAATGGAACCTAACCTAACCTAAGTTCTAAAACGATTTAAAAAAATATTTACCAGTTTTCACTTTTTAAATTAAATAATAATATACGTAAAAATTATTTAAATAGATTTTGTCTAGTTGCTCTGTATTCTGCTCGCACAGTGGTGAAGGGTATATAAGATTCGGCACAGCCGAATATAGCACTCTTACTTTTTTTTGTTCGGTTTAGTTCAAGAATTGTTATGCTCGTTATGTTTTGTTTCCTTTTCTAATAAACTCCAAATAATAAGTAATGAATAATTGTTTTAATGATATCGCTTTAAAGTCTCGCAATCTCTGCAAACTGTGCATTTTACGCAAATGAACTGTCAAAAATTTTATGAAAATTTTGATTCGAAAACTTGCGCTGTTCAATTGTGCATTTATACAAACACATTTTTTTAATGCTTACCGCCATTTTCAACGAAAAATTCAAGTGTTAATATATATGTATATCACAACCAATGAATTCTTGCAATAATTTAAGCAAATTAGTCTTTTGGCTTTCTTTGTCCATATTAAAAAACAATTTATTCACAAATTTCAACTTTTTTTTACATTTTTTATTATATTTTCAATACATATATTTTTTATTGACGTTTGAGTTTGAAATGATGTTTTTATTTAAAATTAAACAAAAATTAAAAAGGATCTTCATGAAACGAGTCTCGCAAGTTTGCCCATTTGCACAAATGGCAATTTTAAGCGATATCATGAAAACCCTTAATGAATGTTTATTTATTGAAATTACTTAATTTATAAAAAAAACTGATCAATAACAAATTTGACCGATTAAACCAAAACCTCGGTTAATTAATCGAGCGATTAACCGATTAAAGCAAAAACCCGATATTTGCGTTTATAAAGCGAACTTCACAAAGAAAGCTTTTCACCCAATTTATAAAAGTGTTAAAATATTTAAGTTTGTGTGTTTCTTTTTGAAAAATTAAGGTTCTGTTTTTTTTTTTCAAAATATGATGACAGGAAAATAATAACAATGCTGTAAAGATACGGTCACATATGGCAAACGTTCGAAAAAATTGTCAAATATTTGTGAGCTAATCTGACCACAAAATATTTTTGAGTGGCAAACAGAAAAACAGCTGATTTTGGGCAAACAAAATAAGCAAATAAAATAAGACCAGTAAACTTCAAATATTTTTCTCGTTTTTGGTCAAATATTTATATTTAAATAAAAATCTTGTAATATTAAACAGCGTCAAACAAAAAGTTTTATAAAAAAAAATTAACAAAATTCAAATTAAACCATTTTTAAATGACAAAAAAGCATATTTTTCTAAAAAAAAATGTTGAAAAATCTTTCTTAACAGCTGCTTTACACTATAGCACAAGTCTTACGTATTTTGAAAAAAAAAATATAAACCTGTCATGAAAAGTTGTTATTGTTTTTTGAAAATTTCAATCAATAGTTAGATCAGGGAAGCATTTTCGAAAACTATGACTTTGTGGAATAGTGTGTAACGGCCTTAAGTAATTAAACAGTTTGGTAACTATAGGTACAATTAACAACTAACCGACATCGACATCTTTTTGAGATGTTTTTTTCATCTGTAGGGACCTAGACACTCCGCTGGGCCTACCAAGAAAAAATTTTGGCATGACATACAAGCTATTATAGAATTTATCGTCAAGACCAACATTAAGAAGGTGACACTGTGCTAGTTGCAAAATTAGACTAGCCGGGCACATGGCGTTTTAACATAATTCGGGTACGCTGAATCCAATGGTGCCCACCGGTTAGCTCTTGTTTTCGAGATATACCGTTATTTCGAAAATGGAAGAGGTTGCACAACATATATTCGCGTAACTCAAAAATAAAATTTCCTTTAAGAAAAGTATTTTTTTTAATATGAGCATTCGTTTTAGAAACATAATTTTTTTTTTTGGAAAAAAAAAATAATTTTTTTATCAAAATTTCAAAATTATGGTCTTTAAAAATTCATAACAAATTGGAAAATGCAGCTAGGATTATAATATTTGCAGACATAGAAACGAAGCTGCAAACAAAACAAGCCATACATGATTAAAATCTGTTACGAACTTTTGATTTTATTCACAAAAGTCGAAAATTTTTAATAAGTTTAAGAATTTCAAAACGCAAGTATATATCGAGAAAATGTTTATGGACCAAAAACTAATTGAGGTCGGTCATACATTTCATCCCCCTAAAAAATCTGTTACACTTCTAAATGTATTTTACATTATGCATTATGATATTCCGATGACTAAATGAAATGGTCAACTTCGCAGCTCAACCACTAAACATTTTTAGATTTTTATGCTTACATTTATATATCTGTGCTAACAAGCAATAACAACTTAACTCGATTTAGGCAAGTGCTCAGCAGAGCATTTTTAAAATTAAAACCGTTGCCAAAAATCAGGGAATGTTAGTAATATTAAATTAAATTTTTAATGAAACAACAGTTAGATTAGGGGGATTAAAAAGATATATTTAAAATTTCTCTTAACTTGACTTAAGCTGTAATTAAAATCGGTTTAGCAGTTATTGAGAAATCAACCCAAAAAATCCGTTTTATCCGAATATCTCTAAAGGCAACGGAGATAATCTAAACGTTTATGCATATGTTTTGCATATTATTTATTGGCGAATTTTTTAAAAGTTTGAATATCGGAGGTTACCAATTTAAGAGATCTAAAAGTCACTCTCCCGACCCTCTATATAGACGTGTTCGTTTAAATAAACTCAAAAGCTGCTTGCATCAGTTGCAGAATTATTTCTCAAAACAAAACGTTCGTTAACCATTGTGTTATATTGTGTTAACAAAAAATTGGACTTTTGGCCAATGAAATTAAATTTTCAGCCACAGTGCGGCGGCGGTTTTCAAATAATAATTGACAAGTTATAATAAGCCACTTTGAAAAATAGCGACTATCAAGGATAGTTAAACTACCCAGTAAAACATGTGCTCCAAAAGAAGCAGGTATACGGGCATGTTCTGACAATCGCAAAACGCTTAAAATTTGCGATTTTGACTTGAAATTACATAATAGGTGTACTGTTAATCGCGATCGCGAGAAGTTTGCGATATCTAACCGCAAAAGTACGCTCCAGGACACTTTTGGAAACTATAAGAGATCGCAAGTAAAAGGCACGAGTTTCAGAACATCATAAAATAAATCTGGCGTTTTGCGAATTCAAATCGTGCAATTGTCAGAACATGGCCGTTTATGTATGAATTCATATCTCAAATCGCTTTAAACCGGCTGATGGGATGCCTGATTTTGGATGGGGGTTCCCGGTTTGGAGGACTATTTACTGCTAACAATAATCGCTTCTTTTAATATGCAAACAAAGCACTCTTAAAGTGTTTTTTAAGGGCTAACTATATTAACATATTTACTAATGTTTGGCTTTTAGTGGTTTAAACGCCTTTTTTCAATCAGTTTCATTAACCATAATATATTTTTATTTTTTTCGCTTTAAAAACTTCTTCGTTGTCAGCACTTAAACATCAGCTTTTGTATATATTTTATTCTTTATAATTTACTGCTGTATAAAAGCTATCTTATTGATGCGCTCGATTATGCGCTTTTTCTCTTAAGTGCTTCAAAAAACTTGAATTTTTTTTACTGGGAAAGAGGAATTTTAAAATTGTACTTTTCCTTTATAAATCTTGTGACCTGTTATTTAAAGTTTAGGTGCAAGAAAAAATCGGACAACACCGGACACTTGCTGAAAGAGAAGAAGGACCACAGAATACTAACAGAACTGTCACGAGACGGAAGATTTTGCGTTTTTTTTTTGTCTCGTTCTAAGAAAGCTGCCCTTTTTGCATTTCTCTTTGCAGCATCTTTTATGCCGCAATACAATGAACCCAAATTTATATAGTTGAGATTTATTTGCAAAGCTGTTGCCAAAAATTAACTTTAAAGTTAACCACAACACGAGTAAATTATATTTAAGTAAATAAATAACATAATAAAACAAAAAATATTAATAAATAAATTTTCTTTTGCACAAAACAACGTTTGTTGAACTAATGCATTTGTTAAACGTGGTCTGTGTTTTGTTATTTTTGTTTTGATCACGCCATTTGTGTTGATTATTGCTGCCTGTTTTTACACATTGCCACTTCACTACCAAAAAAAGCTTTCTGGCTTTTTCTTCGACCTCGCAACTGATTTGGGCCTTTTTCACACGTCCCTTTTTTTTTTTTATTTTAATTTCCTAAGCTAATCCCGCGAAGCACTATGCTTGTCTGCAGGAAAGAAACCAGAGTCTCTGGCGGGAATCGAACCCGCAACCTCGGCGCTGATAGACTAGCTCGCTACCAGCTAGCCTACCGAGGCACTCTTTTACAGTTCTGTTAGTATTCTGTGGTAGGACTGTCCCGGATGCCCAAAAAAAGAGGACGGATTGCAACTTATTGTGTTTATACCATAAAGCTGCTCTGCAAAGCTTTTCTAAAAACTTTAAAATTTTATAATTTTTTTTTTTTAAGTGTGTGTGTTATTTTCAAAACGGGGACTTTTGTATATCATTGTGAAATAAGTTTCCATTTATGGGGTTTTAGTTCATTTCTGTTTTATGGGTTATTTCATACTTTCGAGATTTGTATAATTTTCAAAATTCATTATGAATTAATTCCCGTATTTTAAGGGCTTATTTTTTTGTTTGGTTTGGGTCTTAGTTCATAACTCGACATAGCGGAAGTTATTTTCCTTAAATTTTATACTAATACCAACATTTTTGAAGAAGTAATGGCAATAAAAGCAATTCTCAAAGTTGTACTTGCATTAGAGCTATTATCAAATACTGACTGATTACAATAAAAATTGGTAAGGTGATTTAGCTGGCAATAAAATAATTTTGGCCCAAATTAATTCTATATACCGACATTTATGTGCACAATGGCTATTTGGGAAAGAAGCTTGTATGGGGGCTATGTGCAATTATGGACGAAATCTTACCCTTTTTGATATGCTACGTCCTTGTAACTATACTAAACCTAAGTATCAAATTACATCACATTGTCTCTAAAATTGTGACCTGTATTTTGCGCAAAAGTTTTTCGTGAGTCTAGAACGAATATTTGTAAACGTAAGACACATCAACACACCTATGATACCCTGTCCACTATGGTGGTGTGGATATAATTATATTATATATAAATTTAATACTATGATTACGGGTATATGGGACTTGGTAAAACCAAATATAGCACTCTTCTTACTGGTTGACTTATGGTTAAACACAACATCCAAACCATCTTCCAATATTCTCATTAGGACAACATACACAGTTAAAACAATAAGAAAACAAAAATTAAAAGCAGTATCTAAATAAATAATATACATAAAAGAAATAAATTTAAACTATTGGTAAAAATTAAATAATAAATTTATAAAAAACATGATTGATTGTATAATTTTAGGTTGATAGTTCCTTTAATATGTCAAGCCAATTTGTCGTAGATGTCATCCAAAATGTCATGAATCAGGATGCTACCAACGATATCAGGCGAATTAGTAACGAAAATGTTCGCACAACAGACGACATCATTAGCATGTTTAACCAAATTTCTTTCCTAAAAGCAGCCGCTTTTATCCGAATGACTAAAGATATTTTAGGAAAAGAGAAATTTAGAAAATCTTTGAATGAATATCTTACAACTTAGTAAGTTTTTCTATTACTCAAGTAAAATATCACAATATCTTAACAATTATATTTTATGTTTTAGTGCACACAAAAACACAATTCCTTCGGATCTCTTTAATATTTGGAAGAAGTACTGGCCTATTGCATTTCATCAATTCTATCAAAAATACTTCGAATCCTTCACTACTCAAGTGGGTTACCCTATGGTCACCTTTAAACGTGTCTCCAATATTACTGTAGAAGTCAGTCAAAAACGTTTCTTATTAAAGGATTTTGATGCAGCCAACACCCAACTAACATACACTGTCCCTATTACGTTCACAACAAGTTCTGAAAAGAATTTCCAAGACGTCTCTACCAAATTCTTCCTTCAAAATGACCCAGTTACCTTTTATTTTATAGATAAGGTTTCCTGGTTCATTGGCAATATTCAGGAAACCGGTTACTATCGCGTTAATTATGATTACAATACTTGGAATGAAATCCGCAAAAAATTGTTGTCTGACTACACGGATATTCATGTATTGAATCGTGCCCAAATCGTTGACGATCTTCTCAACTTAGCTCGTGCGGGTGAAATTGATTACAGTGTGACTTTAAATATTCTTCAATATCTTAAAAAGGAAACCCATTATTTGCCATGGGCTGCTGCCCTCAAAGGATTCAGCTTTTTAATGACACGTTTGGGCAACGAAAGTGATATCTTTGTTCCCTTCATCCGTGAGATCATTATACTGAACTTCTACGACATAAACTTTGAACCGCTTAGTTGGGATAAAATTTTTGACATTTACGGACGTACTTATATTTTGGGTCGGTGCTGCAAAAATATAATACCTGCTTGTGTTGAAAAAGCCAAGGAACAATTCGATAAAATCTCGAACAACCGTTCCGTTCATGTCAATATCCGTTCTCTTGTTTATTGTACAGTTATGCGTGAAGGCAACGCAAATAATTTCAACACACTTTATAACAAATACATGACCGAAAATGTTGCTAGCGAAAAAAATTTGATTTTAGATTCTTTGAGTTGCGTCAAGGACAGAAAATTGGTTGCAAGATTTTTTGACATAATCATTTCCAATGACTTACATGCCGTGGACAGGACCATCGCTCTGTATAATTTGTGCACTAAAAACAACGAAAATGTTGACCTCGTTTTTGATTTAATTGATGAAAACATTGAAAAACTTGCTAACGCGTAAGTTTATAATTTTCATTTTGAAAAACATATTGGAGTTTATAACGTAAATTAATTTTGCAGCACTGGTGGTTACCAATCCGTTGCTTTCCTTGTTTTGGAAATTGCAGAACACTTCACAACTCAAGCTCAATTAAAGAAACTTAAGGATTTTATTAAAAAACACACCGGCAACTCCGATGAATCAAATCCGACTTTAGAGAGGGCAGTAAGTGTTGTCGAAGTGAATTTAAAGTGGGCAAAAGAAAATTTAAATAAAATCAAGAGCTATATGCATCAATTCATGCAGAGATTTCAGTCATGAAATCATAAAATCCTTTTTAAAAATACATGTAATACTTTATAATATTTTGTCTTTTTTTAAAATAAACATTAGAATTCTTTTTCCGGAATAAACATAAGCCGGGAGAAGTCGAGCAAAGATTAATTGGTAATCCTTTTAGAATGTTTAAACAATTGGCGAAAAGTAGTTTTTGTATCGGATTGAAACTTACGATATAAAATATAGATATGACAATATCAAGCAGAATTTGTCTTACTAAACAACTGATTCACAGTGTTGCCCGTTCTAAATGCTAGTTCAAAATATTCTTCATCATAAAGATCAGTGTTTTTCCATCTTTCAGAAAGTCCAGATATATATGATACGCTTTTATATCTTTTTGGTTATCTTTCCTCCTGCTGCCTGTTGTTTCTTGTATTTATGTTCTATAAGATTTTCAATTGTCTTTATTGGGAAGTAATTCATGCTTAATATATTAGTTATTTTTTCTATATTATTTTTATGGAATTCCGTGTCACTTATATTCAAAACTCGTCATATGAAATTTGATGCTGTATTTATAATTATTCTTTTAGGGTGCTTGGAATAAAAATTGATCAATCTTCCCGAGGCTGTTGGTTTTTGATACCAGTTTACTTTTAAATGGTTCCATTTTCTTATGGTAATCGCCTCTAAGTATGGTAGTTGGTTATGACTTTCCTCCTTCATGATAAATTGTATTTGTTCATTAAATGAATTAAGTTTTTTGATTGTGTCATTTATTCTGTCCTTTTTTAATATTGCGAATAAGTCATCTACGTAAGTATGTAATGAACACCATGATGTGTTTGCTATTTTCAATTCATTTAAACAAATTGAAAATATTTTATTTTCCTCATTAAAAGAAGGCTATAACCTGCATGGATGGAAGGGACGAGGGAGCCTTTAACATGCTAGCTAATCAGTCGGGCTGGGGGGATTCGTGTCCTTTCCTTCTCATGGGGAATCTAGTATTACAATAATAATTTGTGGACTCCCTAAAAACTTTATACAAAAACTAAAAACCAAATAACTATCAATGTGGGTATATACTTCGTATATGAATAAAATCAAATTAGCCCTATAGATATAAAAAAACAATATACTTAGTCTATCTCCTTGTTCCTAATAGTTTGACTGCTCTATGGTAGAATTGACGCAGTGATGGCTCTATACCCTCCCTAAACCAATGTTCCAACTTTGCCAAAATCTGTTAGAACCCAAATAAAAAGATTCTAGATCGCTTATAACATCATCGACATCATCTTCAAAGAAAACACTTTTATTTTAATTTAATTCATTATGAACAAAAATTACAGATTTTATTCATCCCATTTAAACTTACTTCAAAATAAAATAATATCACTTAAAAAAAATTAATTCATGTAATTGTTTAAAAAAAAAAAACTTAAAATGGTTATATTACGCAAACAGAAAAATGGTAATTACAATCTAAAAAAAACTATTAATTTTTATCGCAATGTTCACCTGTTCATATGTAGACCGAATATGCGTGAAGGTAGGGTGTAAAATAAGAACTTATTTTTCTCTATGTTTAATTACGTTGAGTTTGTTTTATTTGTTATTTTATTTATTTGACAAAAAAACAAAACCCAACAACAGCAAAAAAAACTGGTTTTGTGTTATAAACATTTACACACAATGTAACAACAATATCACTACGCTTTGAGCGCACTCATTGCTAGAGATATCAGAGCAGTGTTGCCAGTGAAATTTCGAGAAAGATACATTTTGGTTACCTAAAAGATACGCTTTTCCCCAAAAAGATACGCTTTTCCCCAAATAGATACATCTTAAAAAAAATTTGAAAATCCATTTTTAACGTTTAACATTTTTTAACATAACATTTTTATTTCATATTTAATGAATATTGTAAAGAAAATGATATCATATAAATTCATTTCTATATACTTATTTAAGTCATAAATATAATAAATAAACTTTAAAATTAATATAATGTTTGGATGTTATCAAAACAAATAAATTTTTGTAAAAATTAGTATACGAGTTAAGGCGTTTATACAAAGACGATTATATCAAAAACTATGTAGGTATAAAGTTCCTGTAAACAAAAAAGTTACTCAGAACAACTTCGCACTACTAGATCCTTAATGTTTTTTTCACCATTAATTAAGCTGCTATTGTATTAGCATTCAGTCGGTTAGTCTTAATAAGTTTTATTTGGCTAAAAATTCTCTAATATTTTATTTTTGTACATTTTGCGTAACGATTCAAAAGATACGAAAAATGTCAGGATTATACATGGTACCTGAAGTCATCAAAAGATACGAAAAATGTATCTTTCGTATCCTAACGGCAACACTGTATCAGAGATTAATTTAAAGAGAGAGTTAATCTAATTAACAGATCATAAGCTTTTACATCTGTTAAAAAAAAAAAAATTACGTACATTAATGTTGTTGATACATTGCTGTTAAAAATTGATAATAAACATAGAAACAAAATTCTTATTTTGTAAAAGAAATTATGTTGTGAAAGAAATTATGTTGTAAAAGAAATTAAGTTGTGTTTGATTATAAATCTTTAACTCACCAACATGTCTGACGTTCGAAGAAGGCCTTTTTCGATGTCCATTGTTGTTGTTTAGTATAGCTGAGGAAACTGAGTGTAATGATTTTTATTTTTATGCTGAGGAGACGGATGCAGAGGTAGAATTTTATTTTAATTTTAATTATTTATTGTTTTATGGATTGGCATGATTTCTTGTGATATATTTTTAAATTCGGGTGTAATTTTTTTTGTTATTATTGTCGTTGTAAATAAAATTGAGTAAATGATAGTGGCTGTAAATGAACATTGTGATACTATGATTAAAAATGAACTTAAATAACCGAAATGAAACTCCGAATAGTTACATACGTACAAATGTAATTAAATTTTAACAAAAAGCTTCAACACTGTTTTTTATAACTTGAGAGTGAGAGAACTTTTAACATTTTATTGTCATTTTTGTTCTTATTTTTGATTGTTTTATTCTTTGAAAATCTCTAAATTTGTTTACTTTTTGTTTGTTTGTAAATTAACATTATTTTACTAAATTTTTTTTTTTTTTTATATTAACTTTTTTCCTCCTTTTTTTTATATATATACTTTTTTTCTTACTTTTATCTTCGTTTCATATTATTTCATATTTTTTTATGATTTAAAGATGCAACACATATTTTAATAAAGAGAGTTTATGAAAAGAAATACACTTCAATAATCACTTTGTGAGCCTCACCACCGGCTGCCAGAAAGAAAGGCCTTTTCCCCTTCGTTATTAAGCAAAACATTATTATGCGTATGTACTTATAAAACCTATGGAAATGGTATATTTCTTTTAAAATAAAATTATTGATTTAATGGGAAATATTCTTACCAATCGAGGAGTATTGAAGTAGGTATTAATTAAAGGTGGCTGAATTATAAAGGCAATCTTGTTGATGCCTAGAACAGCCTTAAACACTTCCAAATTCTCTGGTCTTTTTATAACCCCTATGATTCCAATAGCAATAAAAATGAGGACAAGGGTTCCAAAGTTAAATATTATCACGAGGGTTTATACGAGTTTAAGGCCTGTGGTTTCCAGATAAGAAATTCAAACTAAACTTTACGGACTATATCATGCAAACTATTAACGTTAATAGAAAATTTCAAAAAAAAAACAATTATTACCTGTGGATGTGATGTAGGTTAAAATAAATCAGCGGATAAAGTTTATAAAAAAATGTGTAGGATGCCTGAGATATTTCTAGTTAAATATTAAATTAAAGACGATTTTACAATTGATCTGCACTCAATGGTAGCTGACAGAAAAAGGAAGTAATGTGATTTGGCGATCTCTCTCGAAAGTTCTTGTGCACGATCAAAGTGCAATATGTACAAAGCAAAGAAAAATAACCAAATAATCGGAGTAAAGATTGGTATTGCCAGATATGAATTTGAGTGATTAAAATTAGGTAAGAAATTAGTATATCAGAAACCGTTAATTTAAAAAATAATATATGAATCAAAACTTAAAAGGAAGGGTATATTTTAATTAAAATATTTAAAGTAAAAGACCAAAACTTCTTGTATTTAATACCTTGTTTTCACCCCAAAAAAAATTGTAACGAAAATGTCCACCACACGTATTTCACCATTATCCTCGGTTTTTCGTCCATTTTATCTAGTGATATGTCCAGAAGTTGTTCCATAACAATGTCAGCTATCACTGGTGAGGCTGGAAAGCCCATCGGCATTCCTTTTCTTTGTTCATAGATTTTGTCATCATACATAAAAATATCTACTTTCCTTAATACAAAACCTCAAAATGTGTCTCTAAAAGTTTCCATTTTTCTTCAATTGTCCTTAACGCTAAATTAATCGGAATACTTGGAAATAATGAAACCACGTCAAATGTAATAAGTGCTTCGTCATCGGCAATATATGTGTTGTTTATTTTTTAACTAAATTCAACAGCATCTTTAATATTATATATTGAATTCTTTGTCAAGTGTTTTAGTACGTCTATCACATATTTAGAGAGCCCATAGGAGGGTGAATTTATCGACGAGCATATTGGTCTCAAAGGTGTTCCATCCTTGTGAATCTTAGGAAGTCCATATATCCTAAGTGCTATCGCATTCTTTGTGGTCAATTTGTGCTTTTCACATATAACAATTGAATTAAGTTTGTATAATTTATCCACAAATAAGTTGTTTTTACTCTGTAAACTAGATGTCGGATCTCTCTATAAACGACGATATGTGCAAAAATCTTGTAAAATTGCTTTCATCTTCTCCTTATAGTCATTTTTGTCCATCGCTACTGTTTTGCTTCCCTTATCAGCTTTGAGAATAAGTATGACATCATTTTTGTTCAAAAATGGTTTTGATTGTCCCACTGTGTCAAGTATTATTCTGTCTCTTTTGTTAATTGTTGTTCTTTCCAAATGGTAGTTCAGTAACGATGTTAATTTTTTTTTTTTTTTTTTGGAAATAAAATTTTTCATGAATTATGTGTTTTTTGTTTTTAAAGGTCTGATTAGTAATTGTTATGCTACACCCAGCAAAAACTTACATTGTAAAGTAATGCCTTAAAAAGCTAATATAACTACTCTTCACTACTTCTAAATTGGCATTTTAACTTATTATCTTAACACGGTGATGTCATTGGAGGCAAGTACTTACCACCCTCGCTTACAAATAGGGAGTTAAATAAGTCATTACCACATTCGCTTACAAATAGGGAGTGAAGTAAGTCATTAAGTTTATGATACAATATCGATATCATATGTTAAAATTTATATCACCTAGACGATATCGTTTGGTTGAGACCACAATACCAAGTTTTTAATCAAGTTTTTCATATTAAAATTTATTACAAATTGTTTCAATTTAGTACAAATAAAATCAGTTTGTATTAGATTTGAATAAATAAAACCTTAGATGCATTTTATTATGAATTAATTATAAATTTCGTTAATTAACTCATAAACAAGTACTTATGTATCAGATTATATGTCAGCCATTACTAAACTACTTCTATGTAATGTAGATGGTATGAAGTAGGCATTGAAAAGTAAGTTGTTCAGTAATTGCAAGTCATTACCAAGTTTTTGCTGGGCAGTTATTAAAATTTATTAAATAGTTTCCAAATAAACTTAAATTTCTATTGTCACAAGTTTGTTTTAGATTTATCTTCCTAGCTTTTTTTAATAAAATAGTTTATTTGTCAATCTCTATTGTTTCTGTTTTATTATTTAATAAGTATCTACAATTATTATTAATCGTACAATGATTACTCTTTTGCATAGTTGGGGGTAGTGCACTAAATATTGATTTAAATCAGCATTGAACTATCACTAAATAAAACTGCAAAGAAAGTAGTTTGCACTCTTTTTTACCAGCTTTAGTGATGATTGTTATTTTTTAACTACCACTAAAAAATTTTGAGTGATATTGCAAATTTTTTCACTATCACTAAACGCAGATTTGAATGCAAAAATCTGCACTCAAATCAAATAGTGCAAAATTCGGACATGCAATCAAAAAAGCTGCATACAAATATTGTCTCACTAAAATTTAAAAAATGTAACTTTGTATGTGCATGTTTTTTTGATTTCTTTTGAGGATATACATAAGTAAAAACATTAAACAAAATGATATTTTGTCAATAACGGTATAATTATTGGCTTTAGTCATGAAAAAACAAGTTTTTAATTTAAAAATTTGTGCACCAATTTAAGTTGCACTCAAATGAGTGAAGAAAAAAAAAGTTGCAATAAGCTGATGATTGCTTTATTTTAAATCAAACTACTTTTTTTTGAGTGCAAACTTTTTTAACATCACTATCACTCATGTTTAGTGAGGCTGCAAATTTTCAATTCATCACTCAACATCAACAAAATGATTGCAATATTTTTGCACTATCACTAAGTGTGAGTTGAAACTGCAAAATGAATGCACTACCCCCATCTATGCTCTTTTGGAGATGCTTAAGGATGGCACTTTCTTTAGTGTAAAATAACATTATTTATTTCGATTACATTTTCGTCAAATGAATCAATTTTCATATAATTTCCATTTGGAACTGCTGTAAGCAATCTAAGTTGTGTAGTTTTTATTTGATCTGGGATTTGTACAGCTATTATTAAAGAATTATCCCTATACGTCATCACTCCGATTTTAAGGAGCTTTAACTTATAAAAATCAATATCGAAGTTTTCGATTTCTGTATTTTTTAATATACTAGGATGAATGAGGTTATTTTTGCTGATGCAATATCATCTTGTAATTTCTCTATTTCATCCTCCAAAAAATATAACTTTGACAATTGATCCAAGTATAGATATCGTTTTACAAGTTCGTAATTACTTTTTCTGATTTGATATTCATTCTATCTTGTTCGATCGAATTTTTTAAACTAATAATTGGTTTGTTAAATGAGTCATTTCTAATAATCTGTTTGTTTACCGTTTTTATGATATTTCTGTTATTCTCTTCGGTAACGGAGATATGCTCCAAAATTTTCGTCCTGTCATTATCGTCCATTGTTCCGTACAGCCATTTTTGTGTTTTGCCTATGAAATTAATTAAACCTCTCTTTTCTCTTTGTTGTTTTGGCTTTGTTGTCAGAATCTTTTCGTGTATCTCTTGTACTTTTTGTAAAAGTATCTGTCTATTACTTAAATCTACTGTTTTAATGTTTTCTTCCAACATGCTTAGTGTTCCCGATATTTCGTCAACATCAACGATGTGTATAACGGTGTTGGTAGTATTTACTACTTCTACATCGCAAATCTTTATGTCTATATAACCGTTGTTGTCCGGTTGTTGGCTGATCTGTAAGAACCCCTTAGCATAAGAGGCTTGTAGGAGGAGTACCAGAATGGTTGCCAGGGTCTGAAAATTTAAAAGGACGTTTAATGTTGGATTCATGAATATATTCTAACTTGAACTTTCTAAATTTAGGTTGCTCTTTATGTCTAACGTTTGCATAATTTTTTATGAAACTTATTGGCATATTTTCTTCGTAGTTTTCTCTTTTTTAATTTTGCCTCGAAGCCTCATCCTCGGAAGACATATCCCTTGCGTTATAAGCGAATCTTACATATTTTGCTTAGCCGCATCCCCCAAACAGCTCAATTATTTTATTTTGCAAAATGTTGTATTCATGGTCATTTAAGTATAAATTCCTACTCTTCCCCTCGTAATATGTTGCTTCAGTATATCCTCCAAATTATTATTTTGTAAATCGTTTGAGTCAACATAGATCTTTTTGTTTCCGTTTACCTTATCTACTTTTTTAGTTTTGTTGCTTGTTAAGATTATCTGAGTCTTAAATCGGTTCACAACAGTGTCCAATATAGGAATGTGATCGTTTAGATCTTCTTGTTGTGAGTGTATTGTCGCTGCTATGAAGTCGTTACAGTCATTCTGATCTTCAATATTTTTAATTTCGTTTATGTCGACATCAATACGACTTAAGAAGTCAGCGATTTTATTTTCGCTGCCTTTAATATAATCAATCTTAGCATCGTATTCTCCCAGCTGAAGAAGCCACCTCTGCAATCTGGGATTAATATCTCTTACAGAGTTTTTTATTTGTAACCACTTAAGTGGCTGATGGTCGGTTTGCAAGTCAAATTCCCTGCCGTATAAATACGGTCTAAAATATTTGACGGCCAAGACCACTGCTAAGAGTTCTTTTTCTATGGCTCATTTTTGTTTAAAGTTCTCGATGCATAACATATAGGGTGTCCTTCTAGAGAGGACTGCACCCAAAGCAAAATTGCTAGCATCGGTTGTTAACCTAAACTTTTTATTAAAGTCTGGAAATCTCAAAATGGGATGTTGAGTGATTAATTGTTTTAATTTTCCGAATGACATTATGTAGTTAGGGTCTTTAATATTCACTTTTCTTTCTTTCTTTAAGTAAGATATCATTGGGTAAGCTACTTTTGCGTAGTCCCTTATAAACTTGCGGTAATACCCTGTAACTCCCAAAAACGATTTAATTTGCTTTTGATTCGAAGGCAGTTTTAAGTTCCTAATAGCGTTAATTTTGCTTATATTTGGCTTTATTCCATCTCGAGTCAACACATGCCCTAAATAACAAGTTTCCTTTGCCAGGAAACTACATGTATCAACCTGTATCTTAACCGCAAGGGTATCCTCTTTTGTGGATAACGGGATTAACGACCCCGCGGACCCTAGTTAGGGAGCTACAGGTAACCCTGAATGGCCATTGAGCGTCTCAGGAACTAGGAGGACGAAAGCCAAGCCAGGACAAAACCCCTCTGAAACCCCCTCCCTTATACGGTACCCTCACCGTGGAAAGCAGGTTTGCTAATAACTCACTCTGTAAAAACCAATTATTACAGAAACGAATACAATTTCAAATAAAAGAACAAACCCTCTAAAGATGACAACCTTTGGCTTTAAAACACGGATTATGATTGGAACATGGAACGTTCGAACTCTTTCGGATCCATCCAGAATAGAACAACTTTGCAAAGAAATGTCCAACTACAAACTCTCAATTCTCGGACTAAGTGAGACAAGAATACTAAACAGTGGTTCCACGCATCTTCGATCTGGCCACCATTTGCTTTTCTCCGGAAACAGTAATACAAAAGTGCGAGGTGTTGGTATTCTCTTAACACCATATTCTAGCCGTTGCTTGATAGAATTTAAACCGATATCTGACCGTCTAATAGTTGCAAGATTTAGTTGCCGTTTTCGTAATATCTCAGTCATTCAATGTTATGCCCCAACTGAACCTGATGATGACAGTTCCAAAGATGAATTTTACTCTCAACTCGATACCACCATTCACTCATGTTAAGTTACTTGAACTTAATTGTTAATGTGGATTTAATTTTGTTTGTCACTATATTCATCAAAACTGCAATGCATGCATTAGTTTAGTTAAGTTAGTTGAACTTTATTGTTTACCATTAAATTATGTCTACTAAAATCAAAACTACAACGCATGCATTATTTTTAGTTAAGTTAATTGAAATTTATTGTTTACCATTAAATTAAGTCTACTAAAATCAAAACTACAACGCATGCATTATTTTAGTTAAGTTAATTGAACTTTATTGTTTACAATTAAACTGAAATCAAAACTACAACGCATGCATTATTTTTAGTTACCATTTAATATGCATTTTTATTTAGGTCAATTCATGTTAATTTTTAAGTTTATTAATTATGTTATTATTTTAATTTTGTATAAAAAGGTGACTAATTTTACAAATAAATATTATTGATTTACAGTCTTCATACACGTAACGTCATTTCTTTATTTCTTACAACAGTCTTTCAGTTACAAGTACTAGAAAGACAAAAATAGGAAAATAAAATAGTGTTAATTCTGACGAAACGTTTGAATTAAATCACACTAGAATCCTTATCTGTTCATTGGTGACCCCGACGTGATCGTGTAAAAAGGCATAATCAATACTTCATCAACGAGGTTCAAGTAGGCGAACTAGCATTGACAACAAAACAAGCCGCCTGTACTTCCGCAGTTTGTCTCATCGTCAGTTTCAACAACATGTCTTCAATGGAAGCATTGATAAGCCTACAGAGTATCTTAGTCGAAAACATCCAGCAAATCATCCGTAACTTCAAAAAGGACTCTGCGGACAGAAAAGCTAAGAGTTCCTATTTTGAAGAACGCATACGTCGTCTCTCAGACAAGTGGACCGAGTTCAATGAGACCGACAAAAAATTGCGTATACTTGTTGAAGATCAGTCTGAAGTAGACTACTTCAAAACTAACTACTTTGAGCAGATACGGTCATTGGCTGAAGAATACAGTGAGCTATTCCAATCTGAATTGACCCGCTTGAAAAAGGAAGAGCTTAAGATCAAGCAAACAACTTTACAAGCAACTCACCGTGAGAACAATGATCAATCAAAAGGGTCTAGCATCAAGCATCACGGGGCAAAGGAGGTGTCATCACATAATTTGATTGGAAAATTTACCGCTCGTATGTCAGCACTACAGAGGTTCTTAACGGGAATGTCAGAACTGGAGATGGATGAGTCTCAGCAGTTTTACAACATAAGAATTGATACCATTAACAAATTATGGAATCAAATTGAAGATTTGTATGATCAAGTATGGGATCAATGTCCAAACCCTCTAGATAATGGTCTGAATCAAGAGGATTATGAAAATCTAAGAGGAATGGTTATTGACGGTTTGACGAAGTTACAAGTGATGTCAAATCAACCATCAAGGACCAACTCGGCAGGTCAACAGACATTAATGGCAACATCACTGCCTCTGCCGAAAATCTCAATTCCCAAGTTTGATGGGGATTACGCAAAATGGACACAATTTTATGACATGTTTCTCCATATGGTACATCAACAACCGATACCTGATATCCAAAAGATGTGGTATCTAAAAACCAATCTTACAGGGGAAGCCGAAACATTTGTGAGCCACCTATCAACAACCGAAGGCAACTATGAGTCAGCATGGACTATGTTAAAAGACCGATATAACAACAAACGCATTCTTGTTACAACACTGGTCGAGAAAATTATTAGTCAGCCATTATGCAACTCAAACTCTGCCACTATTAAGAATTTACACGATACAACTCGAGAGTGTCTTTTAGCACTGAACAACATTGGAATTGAGACGAAAGGCTGGAACCCTCTCCTTTTTCAAATCTTGATAAAAAAACTAGACCGAAGCTTGCATATGCGGTTTGAACAGTCTTTAAGCCATCCAAAGGAGTTGCCATCAGTTGAAGACCTGTTATCGTTCTTGGAATTCCAGTTCCAAACTATCGAGTCCATTACTCACCGGGAGAAATCGGTATATACTCCAAATAAAACAGCAGCTACTGTGGTCAAAGGAACACCCAAGTGCAACTGTTGCAATAATGGAAATCATGCTTTATATCGCTGTGAAAAGTTTTTAAGTTTGTCAGAGATAGAAAGGCTAAAAATTGTACAATCACAAAAACTATGTTTCAATTGCTTCAAAGGCGAACACTCCTCAAAAAACTGTCCATCAAGTTCATGCAAAAAATGCAACAAAAAACACAATACATTATTACACCTTGAATCCAAAGTTAATCCACAAGTCAAGCAGATTACCAATTCTGGCCCAAACATTGACTTAAAACCAAACACGTCCAACGCCACGGTAACATCTGCAGCTGCAGATAATTCATCTTCAATGAAGGATTATGTGATACTTGCAACCGCAAGAGTAAGAATAACAGCATCTAATGGAAATTCAGCAGAATTCCGAGCAGTTCTTGACTCTGGGTCGCAGGTCAACCTCATTTCCGAGCAAGTGATAAGAAGGCTAGGTGTTTCAACTTCAACAGCATCATTATGTATTGACGGTGTCGGAAACGGAAAGAAGCGAGTTACAAGGAGAATAAACGTGAAGTTACAATCAAGAAACAATAGGTTTGAAACCAACTTAGAGGCATTTGTCATCCCAACAATCATTCCCCCTCAACCAAGTCAGCACATTAATATTTCTAAATGGCAAATTCCGAACTTAGAGTTAGCCGACCCACATTTCAATCAGCCAGGAAGGGTAGACATCCTGTTGGGTGCCGAATATTATTTTAACCTGATACAACAAGAAAAGATAAAACTGGCAAGCAATCTCCCAACCCTGTTGAATACATCACTTGGATGGATCATAAGTGGAAAAATATCTTCATGTCAAGGTACTAATGACGCTGCAACTTGTGCGGTTCTTACCAATAATTCAGAAAAGTTTAACGACGAGTTATTAAACGACGTCATTGAGCGGCTGTGGAGAATGGAAGACGATGGATCAAATGAGGAAGGACTGTCACAAGACGAACAACAATGTGAATCGCTATTCGTTCAAAATACAAAAACAAACGATGAAGGACGCTTTGTCGTCAAGTTACCCTTTCGTGAAAATCCCTCTGCACTGGGTGACTCCAAGGCGACAGCTTACAAAGGATTTCTAAGTCTTGAACGACGATTACTGAAAGATCCATTAACCAGAAATCAGTACGTAAGTTTTATGAACGAATATGAACAAATGGGACACATGTCTGAAATAGATGCCAATTCAATACCAACACGCAACCATTTCATTCCACATCATTGTGTTTTAAAACCAGATAGCACAACTACTAAACTTCGTGTTGTTTTCGACGCTTCTGCCAAAACGTCGTCGGGATATTCACTTAATGACTTACTTTATACTGGCCCAATCGTTCAGAGTGATCTATTTTCAATACTCATCCGTTTCCGCTTACCAAGATTTGTTTTCACTACAGACGTTGAGAAAATGTACCGACAAATCTTAGTACATCAAGATGACAGGAGATACCAGCTTATCCTATGGAGAAATGACCCTTCCGCACCAATAAAATATTATCAGCTCAACACTGTCACATACGGGACGCGAGCTGCTCCATATTTGGCGACAAGATGTCTTCAACAGATTGCAATCAATAATGAAACTGAATTCCCATTAGGTGCTCAAATGTTAAGGGATAATTTCTATGTAGACGATGGTCTTGGAGGGTCAAACAGCTTATCTACTGCAATCGAAACACAACAACAACTAGCTTACATACTGAAAAAACATGGTTTCAACTGCCGTAAATGGAGTGCGAATAACAAACAACTTCTTCAAAACATTCCACAAGATGATCGGGAAGTGAATCTCGATTTTAATAGCACACAGAAGGAGACTATTAAAACTCTGGGTCTAATATGGCTGCCTAAAGCTGACCATCTTTGTGTGAAGATGAAGGTAGAACCTGTTGATATAATTACTAAACGTACAGTAAGTTCTGACTTGGCAAAACTGTTCGATCCGCTTGGACTCTTAACGCCAATTATAGTTAAGGCGAAGATATTCATTCAACATGAACAACATTTATGAAGTTGTCTTGGGATGAAGCTCTTCCTAAAGATCTCAGCTCAACTTGGTCAGATTTCCGCGAAAGCTTAAATTCTTTAAACAATCTTCAAATAGCACGACATATATTCAAAGATGACATCCCATTAACCACTCAGCTGCATATCTTTGCTGACGCGTCCGAAAGAGCCTTTGGGGCAGCAGCATACGTTCGGTCTACATTTAAAGGTGGTAGAACAATTACAAAATTGCTATGTGCAAAGTCTCGCGTCTCACCAATCAAGAGGCAAACACTACCACGATTAGAACTTTGTGCAGCACTTATGGCTGCAGAACTTTCTCAACGTCTTCGAAAGGTTATGCAAATTAAAAGTTTACCAATCTTCTTATGGACAGACTCTGAAATTGTCTTGTCATGGATACATTCAAACTCATCCGGTTTCCAGACATTTGTGGGTAATAGGATATCTAAAATTCAAACACTAACTCTTCCAGAACAATGGCGACATGTTTCATCTAAGGATAATCCAGCAGATATTCTCTCAAGAGGTTTGTCAGCAAAGGCACTGTCAGAGTGCCACCTATGGTTTATTTTTACACGGAAAACAAGAATACTGGCCTACAGAGTTTCGGCCATCTTTACAAATTACATCTGATCTTGAAAGAAAGAAAGATTCAACATTTGTTTTGTCAACCATACACGACTACAGCTTTGTATATGAAATCGATCATAAAGGTTCATTTAAGAAATTACAGCGAATAGTATAATATGTCCACCGCTTCATAACAAACACATCTAATAAAAATTCAGCAACAACACAACTGACTGCTCTAAGTACAGAAGAACTTGAAACATCACTTAGAATAATCATACGTGCCATCCAAGGTTATGATTTTTCAAATGAAATCCAGCAGTTAAATAAACAACAAGAACTCGGAAAAACTAGTTCGATTCTTAGTTTAACCCCATTTATCGATAATAAAGGCATCCTGCGAGTGGGAGGGCGATTGGAGGAGTCAAACTTATCCTACGATGCAAAACACCCCATGATTCTTCCATACAACGATGAATTAGTGAAGCTTTTATTTAAATCAGTGCACGAAGAAAACAAGCACTGCAGTCCGCAAGCTCTATTAGGAATCGTGAGGCAAAGATTCTGGCCGATCAAAGGAAAATCCATTGCAAGATCAACAGTGCAAAAATGCGTACAATGTTGCAAGGCCCGTCCAAAGCTTTGTCAACAATTAATGGGAAACCTTCCACAAGACAGAGTCACACCTGCACGTCCATTCATTAACACAGGCGTTGATTACTTTGGTCCAATATGGATCCACTACAAAATAAGAGGAAAACGGCCAACAAAGGCATATGTAGCAGTGTTTTGCTGTTTCGCGACAAAGGCAGTGCATTTTGAACTAGTTAGTGACTTATCGACAGATGCTTACATTGGTGCATTAAAACGTTTTATTAGTCGAAGAGGACGATGCCAAAATATATATAGTGATAACGCAACAAATTTCGTTGGAGCGAACAATAAACTTACTGAACTCGCTGAAACAATATTTTCTGAGGATGGAAAAGAATCGATAGTTTCAACATGCAGCTCAAAAGGAATACAATTCCATTTTATTCCACCCAGATCTCCCCACTTTGGAGGACTTTGGGAAGCAGCAGTCAAATCGGCCAAAAACCTACTTGTGCGAAGCTTAAGTACAGCCTCACTAACATATGAAGAGTTGGAAACGGTAATCATCGAGATTGAAGCCATATTGAATTCCCGTCCATTAACACCTATGTCAAATGATCCTTCCGATATGTCCGCACTAACTCCAGGCCATCTATTAATCGGCGAGCCTCTCACGTCTCAGGTGGACATAGAAGCCAAATCAACGAAAATATCACTGTTATCACGATGGGAGCTCGTCTCAAGAATCAAACAGGAATTCTGGAAAAGATGGTCAAATGAATATCTTCACGAACTACAGCTGCGTCATAAGTGGAAAACTGCAAGTCCCAACGTCAAGCCAGGAGATATGGTTATCATTAAGGAAGATAACACTGCGCCAATGAAATGGCCGCTAGGACGAATATTGAAAGTTTATCCTGGAAATGATGGATCCATTAGGGTTGCTGATGTCAAAATCGCATCCGGAATATGTAAAAGGCCTATACATCGCCTTGCATTGCTTCCTGTTGAAGAGAGTCAACAGTCAAACTCAACAAATCAAGACCCATACGCAACAAACACAGATGCAATAGCCGAAGATGATAGCGAACCCAAAGGCAAAAGAATAAGAATGAACACATCAAAAGATCCAATGACACATTGATGATAGACCAGATTTCAATGCAACTTAATAAAATGAAAGGTTTGCAACAAAAGCTAGAAGCAATAAATACTTCAAGTTTTCAACATCATTCAACTGCAAAAACCAGTAGTACAGTTGCATACTCTGCATTAGTCGTCAGCCTAATATCCATACTACTGATCTCAGCCATAACGGTAATACGCAGAAAATCCAGTACCGTTGCAATAACAAAAATGACACAATCTCCTAATTGTTCGACTGCTCCACCAAACAAGACAACACCCACACCACATCCACGGCAAAACTTCACAATTCAAGTCTAAATCTAATTGACCACTCGTCAATGCCGGGGAGAATGTTAAGTTACTTAAACTTAATTGTTAATGTGGATTTAATTTTGTTTGTCACTATATTCATCAAAACTGCAATGCATGCATTAGTTTAGTTAAGTTAGTTGAACTTTATTGTTTACCATTAAATTATGTCTACTAAAATCAAAACTACAACGCATGCATTATTTTTAGTTAAGTTAATTGAAATTTATTGTTTACCATTAAATTAAGTCTACTAAAATCAAAACTACAACGCATGCATTATTTTAGTTAAGTTAATTGAACTTTATTGTTTACAATTAAACTGAAATCAAAACTACAACGCATGCATTATTTTTAGTTACCATTTAATATGCATTTTTATTTAGGTCAATTCATGTTAATTTTTAAGTTTATTAATTATGTTATTATTTTAATTTTGTATAAAAAGGTGACTAATTTTACAAATAAATATTATTGATTTACAGTCTTCATACACGTAACGTCATTTCTTTATTTCTTACAACAGTCTTTCAGTTACAAGTACTAGAAAGACAAAAAAGGGAAAATAAAATAGTGTTAATTCTGACGAAACGTTTGAATTAAATCACACTAGAATCCTTATCTGTTCAACTCACTTCCTGGAGGTGATATCAAAATACTGATTGGCGATTTCAACGCTAAAGTTGGAAGTGACAATGCCAACCTAGAATCAATAATGGGAAAAAATGGTTTAGGAGATGTCCGAAATGATAACGGGGAAAGGCTTGTCGATTTGTGCGCAAGACACAGTTTGTTTATAGGTGGAACACGTTTTTTACACAAAGATATACACAAGTATACTTGGGAGTCACCTGACCAAAACACTCGTAACCAAATCGACCACGTTATTATTAGCAAACTTTTTGTTGGATCTCTCGAAGACGTTAGAACTAGGAGGGGCGCTGATCTGTACACTGACCATGAACTGCTAGTGGGTACTTTTCGTCTTCGTCCGGCAGCGATAAAACAACATAAGCATGTAGCAAAATTTAACACCTCTCGTTTTCAGGACCCCTCTACGTCGCAGTTATATAGAAATACACTATCATTAAAACTTCCAGCTGACGTTGATAGTGAACAATCTTGGGATGACATAGTTAAGGCCTGTAAACAAGCGGCCAAAGATGTAATTGGACATGTTGACAAAAAGCGAAAACAATGGATAAGCGATGAAACATGGGCGGAAATAAAAAACCGAAAGCATCTTAAAAACATTAAGAATAAAGCCAAAACCCCAGAAGGAAAAAATGCAGCAAAACTCCAATATAGACATTCTGCCTCAAGAGTAAAAACACTTGTGCGCCTAGATAAGGAGAAATATTATAATAGCGTAGCCGAAGAGACGGAACGAGCGGCAAATACTGGCAATATGAAGCAAGTCTACGCTTCTATAAAGAAACTTAGTGGTAACAACATAAGGAGCACTGCAACTATAAAGGACGGTAATGGTAATCTCCTGACTGCCCCGGACCAACAACTCAACCGATGGCGGGAATTCTTCACCGAAAACGCAACATCACAAAACACCGATACCGTAAACGAACAACAACAACCTAGCAGACGAAACCAGCGAAGAGACATTTCCACAGTCCCGCCATCAGTATCAGAAATTAAACTGTGCATTGAGAAACTTAAAAATGGCAAATCGGCGGGCCCGGACGATATTCCGGCGGAACTGATTAAATACGGTGCACCAACATTGGCTGAAAGACTTGCTCCCATTATTAACAAAGTGTGGACTTCAAACCAAATACCAAATGAATGGAAAGAAGGAGTAATCACGATTCCCAAAAAAGGAGATTTAAGTGATTGCAAAAATTGGAGAGGTATCACGTTGCTCAATGCCATCTCAAAATTATTGGCAACAATTCTACTTGGACGTATTGCACCAGCAGTAGATTTGATGCTTCGTAACGAGCAAGCAGGTTTTAGGATGGGTAGATCATGCGCGGACCATATAAATACACTCCGCATCATTATAGAACAGTCTAAAGAATACAACACACACCTGTACCTTCTCTTCGTCGATTTTGAAAGGGCCTTCGACACAGTATCTAGGGATCTTTTGTGGCGCACGCTATCCTCCAAAGGCATCCCTGATAAAATCGTAACGCTTATACGTGAGTTATATAGAGAGTCTTCTAGTCGAGTACGTTTCAATGGTAATGATAGTCAACCATTTTCATCCACTACAGGCGTTAAGCAGGGCTGTATTCTGTCTACAACCCTTTTTCTGCTGCTCCTTGACAGTGTACTGGAGAAAACAAATACCGAGGCTCAAAACGGTATTCAGTGGAACATATCTGAAAAGCTTAACGACATCGATTACGCAGACGATATTTGTTTAATGGCTCACCGTTTCAACGACATCGAAGATAAGTTAAAGAAACTCTCAGTGAACGCTATGAAATTTGGACTTAAAATCAACCTGAAAAAAACCAAACTAATGCGTATAGGAACAAGCTCAACTACCCCACTGAAACTTGAAAATGTTGTAATCGAGGACGTTGAATCGTTCAATTATCTGGGAAGCGTAATTACTAAAGATGGCGGCACAACAGCAGATATAAGATCCCGTATAAACAAAGCAAGAGTGGCCTTTCAATCAATGCATAAGCTGTGGAAGTCGACCTCTATCAGCAGCAAAACCAAACTTCGCATCTTTGACTGTAGCGTTAAATCTGTTTTATTATATGGGTCTACAACGTGGGGAGTAACACAGACAAATATGAAAAAACTCCAAGGTTTTGTTAACCTGTGTTTACGCCGCATCCTTTGCATTTTTTTGGCCCAACACTATATCTACAACCGAACTCTTACAGCTTACAGAAAACACTACAATAGAAGCAGAAATAATGAAACGTAAGTGGACGTGGATAGGCCATATTTTAAGAAGACCGCAAAATGACATAACTCGCGCTGCACTTCAGTGGAACCCTCATGGTCATCGCAGACCCGGACGACCACAAAACACCTGGATGAGAACGATAAATCGAGAATGCAGTGCTGTCAACAAATCATGGAACCAAATTAAAGCCCTTGCCAATAATCGAAGCAGATGGAGAGAAATTGTAAACGCCCTATGTTCACCTGAACTTTTATTTTAAAACACATACTTTGTATAAATATTAAAATAAATAAAGGACATATATATATATATCTTAAGATTTGCTTTTTCGAACGCAGCAAAAATTTTATTCAAACTATCTATATGTTCTTGCAATTATATACTGAAAACTAGAATATCGTCCATGTACACCACACATATTCTATTGATGTTCCCTCAATACTAAATTCATGAGCCTTTGGAATGTGGCAGGTGCATTCTTAAGTCCGAATGGCATCCAGACAAAGTCGTAGTGCCCAAAAGGGGTAGTAAGTTTTTCTATACTCAAGTAAAATATCACAATATCTTAACAATTATATTTTATGTTTTAGTGCACACGAAAACACAATTCCTTCGGATCTCCTTAATTTTTGGAAGAAGTACTGGCCTTTTGAATATAAACAATTCTCTCAAAAATATTTCGAATCCTTTACAACTCAAGTAGGTTACCCTGTGGTAAATGATTTTGATAAAGCTAACACCAAACTAACATACACTGTCCCTATTACACTCACATCAAGTTCTAAAAATAATTTCAAAGACGTCTCTTCCAAATTCTTCCTTGAAAATAATACATTTAAATTTTATGTCAGAAGTAAGGCTACGTGGATCATTGGCAATATTCAGGAAAGCAGTTACTATCGCGTTAATTATAATAAAAATACTTGGAATGAAATCGGTAAAAAATTGTTTTCTGAAAGCAGGGAGGATATTCATGCATTAAATCGTGCCCAAATCGTTGACGATCTTCTCAACTTAGCTCGTGCGGGTGAAATTGATTACATTGTGACTTAAAATATTCTTCAATATCTTAAAAACTAAACCAATTATTTGCCATGGGCTGCTGCCCTCAAAGGATTCAGCTATTTAATGACCCGTTTGGGTAACGAAAGTGATATCTTTGTACCTTTTATCCGTGAGATCATTAAAAATAACTACCACATCGTGGGCTTTAAACCAACTTAAAAGGAGACTACTTTAGAAATTTACAGACGTACTTATATTTTGGATAGGTGCTGCAAAAATATAATACCCGACTGTGTTTACCAAGCCAAGTTATCTTTCGATGAAATTTCGAAAAACCGTTCCGTTGAAGTCAATATTCGTTCTGTTGTTTTTTGCACAGTTATGCGTGAAGGCAACGAAACTAATTTCAACACACTTTATAAAAAATACATGGCCGAAACTGTTTCTAGCGAGAAAAATTTGATTTTAGATTCTTTTAGTTGCGTCAAATACAGAAAATTGGTTGAAAGATTTTTTCAAATAATCATTTCCAATGACTTTCATGCCGAGGACAAGACCATCGACAACGAAAATGTTGAACTCCGTTTTGATTTAATTGATAAAAACATTGAACAACTTGCTAACGCGTAAGTTTATAATTTTTATTTTAAAAAACATATTGGAGTTTATAACGTAAATTTATTTTGCAGTACTATGGTTACCATTCCGTTGCTTCCCTTGTTTTGGAAATTGCAGAACACTTCACAACTCAAGCTCAATTACAGAAACTTAAGGATTTTATTAAAACACACACCGACAACTTCAGTAGATAAATTTCGATTTTACAGAGGGCGTGAAAGTGAAATTTGCTAAAAATCAAATCAATTCTTGCGGAAATAGCGCAATGAATTTTAAGTTACTTTTTAGTTAACAAAAAAAAAAAAAAAAAAATAAATGTTAAAACTACTTTGTAATATTTTTGCTTTTTAAAAAATAAACTTTAGAATTCTTTTTCCGGCATAAACATAAGCCGGGAGAAGTCGAGCAAAGATTTATTGGTCATCCTTTTAGAATGTTTAAACAATTGGCGAGAAGTCATTTTTGTATCGGATTGAGACTAACAATATAAAATATAGATATGACAATATAAAGCAGAATTTGGTATGCACATTAAAAGCGGGTCCAATAAGCAAATCTTATATCAAGCGAAATGTCCATTATGCATTTAGTAGAACTGGAGGGGTTTTGTGTGTCCAAAAAAAAAAAAAAAAAAAAAACTTTTGTCAAACTACAATAGTAGCTTTGCGGACAAAAATTGATCTATACAAAGAGATCGGTCAGCGAAAAAAATCTAGAATATAAATGACCTTCTGATCTAGCCTAAGAAACCAGTGCAATGCACATAAGAATAGCTTTCTTCAATCCCAAATTTAAAATAACAATTTCTTAAAACTGTAATGGACATTTATGACATGAGTAGCAATTGTCATATGCATTTTATTTCTTACAACCAAACATTACATTACACAGCTAATTTTCATAGGGTTCTTAAAACGTAAAAATGCTAAATTTTTAACCATAAATGTACCCATAAACTATTTTGGAAACTTCTATCTTATTAGTTGAGTTATATAGTTGTTTTTGTTTCTGCAACATTTTATTTATGTATCTGCCCGATATATTATACATATATATACATATGTATAGTATCTACATACCTTTGTTGCTTCAAATATTTCAACAATTATTTGTATACATATAAATAATCGTTATAATGTGGACATAAATTTCAGTAAGAGATCTTAAGTTGGTTGGAAAAGAAGTTAAATATGTACATATGGGATTCGTTTGCAAATACTAACTATTAATTTTAAATGGACAAAATATTATATGGTCAAAGGAAATATTTCAAAATTTATGAATGATCTAATTTTATTCAGGTATAAACAGTGGTGAATAAAAAGTTAAACGGAGCTGTGTTTAGCGTATAATCTAAATGAATGATCAAATAATCATTCGTAAAATATTCGTTCATGCTAACCGGTACCACTGCGCAACTAAAGTAATAGCACTGATATAGATTTTTTTCTTTCTGTTACTAAAAGTGCACGTGATCGTTCTTGTCCCTTTTGAAAGTGTAACAAGCAGGACAAAATTTGAGAAATAAGTTAAATATAAAAGTGAAATCGATTATTACCTAGTGTTAATGAGCATCGCATGAGGTATTAAAGACCTGATCGACGATTTATAAGATCAGGAAAAATCTTACCTCAATTGAAGTTGACAAATCAGTTGAATTTTCATACAACACTGTTACCAGCTAAAGGAAAATTCTGGAGCTTTTCTAACGTAATACACACCAAATATATAAAGGGTGTTTTTTTAAGCCCAATAGAACTTGAAATTGTAAAAAATAACACAAAAAATTAAATTGTAATCATAATTTTTTTTTTATTCGAAAGATCAATACGTGACATTAACATTTAAAAATGATTTCGGGCATATGGGCACCGCGGCTGTTCTTGACGAAGCGCATTCTGGACGTCCAATTTTGGGCCACTTTTTCGGGCACTGCTGGCCGTATGTCACGAATAACACGAACAATGCTGGCCTCCAAGGCGTCAATTGTTGCTGGTTTATCAGCATAAACCAGTGACTTCACGTAGCCCCACAGGAAATAATCGAGAGGTGTCAAATCGCACGACCTTGGAGGCCAATTGACAGGTCCATTTCTCGAAATCAACTTATCGCCAAATTTTGATTTCAATAAGTCGATGGTTGCGTTCGCCGTATGGCACGTAGCGCCATCCTGTTGAAACCACATCTCCTCCGGATCAATGTCATCCATATTTTCAAACAAAAAATCATTGATCATGGTGCGGTAACGATCTCCATTGACCGTAACGGTCCGATGATGCCACCAGCGTGAAAACCGCCGCAAACGGTGCATTTTTCTGGATGTAATTTAGTCTGTAGGGTCTCTTGTGGATTGGTCTCGCTCCATATGCGGCAAGTTTGCTTATTAACAAACCCGTTAAGCCAAAAATGCGCCTCATCGCTGAACACAATTTTGCGATAAAACAACGGGTCAGTCGCCAACTGCTCTAGAGCCCAATCGGCGAAAGAACGACGCATATAATGGTCTCGTGGCTTCAATTCCTGCACCAGCTGGATCTTATACGGGTGTAGGCCGAGATCTTTGCGCAAAATTTTCCACGTAGTGGACGGACAGAGCCCCAATTCCTGCGACCGACGACGAATCGATAAATTTGGATCTTCTTCCACACTTTCGTTTACAGCGGCGATATTCTCTTCAGTACGCACATTCCTTCGACGTGTTGGTGTTATTGCATCCTCTAGAGAGTATGTGGTACGAAATCTATCCACAGTTCGACGAATGGCTTGTTCAGATGGACGATTATGTACGCCATAAAAATGACGAAGTCGTCTATAAGTTGCGCGAATCGACGACTGATTTTCAAAGTAAATTTGGATAATTTCGTAGCGTTGTTCAAGCGTGAGTCTATTCATGATGATTTGTCAGAGTATACTGAAACGAAAAAAAAAATATTTCATCAAAATTTAATTTTTTGTGTTACTTTTTACAATTTAAAGTTCTATCTAGCTTAAAAAAACACCTTTTATATGCGAATTGGCTGGTAAGCAAAAGAAATTAGTAACTTGTGAATTTAAGAAAAAAAAAAAAAAAAACGAAAAAACCGGGATACCTATATTTAGAATGTTAAGGAAATTAATTGACTGAATTTTTATTTATTTTGTTTACTGTTTTATGTATATACAAGAATTTTTCTTCCATTAATTAAATCTACTCGTTAGTGAAACATCATTGATAAATCAGATCCAGAGGCCTCTGCGACAGTAATGTAAATTTTGGTGAGTGAATATAAAAAAAAATTTTTTGATATAACTTAGTTCTTGCATAGACAGAATGTAATTCAAAAGCAAAAGGAATATCGAAAACTCAATTTGTAAGAGAACCTAAGTTATTGCATCTTATATTTGTTTGTCTCTGCAACTTTTGTTTTCCAAATAATGTTGCTTTTGCTTATTGATTTGTATATTTATACTAATAACATATTTTTGTTGGATACACTAGGTTTACTGTTTATAGGCTTACATTTGAACATGCATAAAAATTTAATTACATTAATTTTAAACAAAAAAAAAAAATATAGTTACTAGAGTATTCATTTAATCGGGCTTTTGCTTTAATCGGTTAATCGCTCGATTAATTAACCGAGGTTTTGGTTTAATCGGTTAATAATCAGTTAATTTGGTTTTTGATCGGTTAACCGATTAATAAAGTTTTTTTTAATAAATAAGGTAATTTCAATAATTAAAAATGCATAAATTATTTATTTTTGGAGTTTATTATTAAAAAAACATAAATAACAATTCTTGATCTAAAACGAGCAAACAAAAAAAATAATTCATAAATATGTGATATATAATTTTAAAGTAAGACATCATCAGGGGTGTTCTGGAAATCCAAAACGCAAAACGCAAGAATTTTAAAGGTCGTTTTTTAATAAGATTTCTGTAGTTAAATAATTTTATTGACAAATATTTCCCTATTAAACAGAATTGTATCACTAAATTAAAAAATTAGATTACATATTATTATTTATTAGTTATTTCAATAGTTTAAAAAGATCTGATTAAATAAATTATGAAAAAAAAGTTTTGTTTAAATGTTAAGGATTAAAGCGATAATTTTCTTTAGTTTTGACAACACTTGACATGGAAAATTTTTTTCTCTTATCGTTGGTAATGGAGGAATCAGAAGCAGCCATAATAAAGAATATGTAATTTCTCAGTCCTTTTTTCTGGATTTCTTTAAACATATAAAATCTTCCATTATGCCATTAGAGTTCCGATTTAATTTTTAAAAATGTTTAGCACTTCTAATTGTTTCGGGTAATTCTGTTATGAATGTTTTGCTAGAAGGAAATATACAGCCCAATTATGATTAAAAATTCCCCGGGAGTTTTTTACCTTTTCCCAATATTACAATTGAATTAGCATAGGAAAAATGGGAGAAGGGAGAAAACTTCTGGGAAGTTTTATTCATAATTGGGCTGGTATTGTATAAAAAAATATTTTCTAAACATGTATATGAGACGAAACAATTAATTAAAACAAAAAATTTGTTATAATATTACAAAAAATTAAAAATTATGTAACATCGGTTAATCGGTTAATCGACTGAAATTAACCGGTTTAATCGTTAATCGAAAATAGACAATTTTAAATTAGCCGATCAGTTAATCGGGTAGTAATTAATCGGTTAACCGATTAACGGTTAACCGAATGAATACCCTAATAGTTACTAATTATATAATTAACCTCGATATTATTGCCTACAATTTATAACCTATGTTAAGGCTAGAATTGCACTATTTTTATGAGTATTTATGGGATGAATAAATATTGAAGTATTAATAATGAATTGCTAATTTTCGTTTAGCGGTTTTCCTTCATGGTATGAAGGGTTAGGTAGAGATCCTCAGTGGGATCTTGCAACGACAATTAAGTGCCAGCAGAACAATAGAATGGGTGGGTCAAGAGACACAGATTCCCTTTAACATCAGGAATCTTATAAGCGATATAGTCAATACCGTCTGTTTAAACTTGAATATCAAACATAACCATAAAGGGGCTTTATTTTATGGTTATTTAGGCCTTTATATATATATATATATATATATGTATATATATATATATATTAGGATTGATAATATTTCATTCAAAACCTCTGTATTATAAGAAAACTGATTTAAACACGCAAAGAAAAAACATGGTTGTGGTAAACATATTCTAAGAGCAACATATTATGATAAGAATTATGATTGTAGTCACCATATTAAGATTATTATTGAAACATATTATGACTCAATATACTCGTAATATGTCATCATAATATTTTTCCCTTAATCATATTATTATTCTGTTAATCATACTAAGTTAAGAAGTAATCAAATTATTGTCATGTTAATCATAATAAGCTAAGAAATTAATCATATTATTGTCACGTTAATCATAATAAGCTAAGAAGTAATCATATTATAATCATGTGAATCATAATAAATTTAGAAGCAATCATATTATGATACAGCACCTTTCATAGCTGTCATAAAAATACAAAATAAATTTAAATATTTTTGAATCGATTTTTTGTTTTGTGGCTTTTTACAATTTTTCTTAATGTTAATCAAATAGCGGAGTTCAATATAAGGCTTGCAAAAGAGCAAATGAAAAATCTGTGATTTTCATGGGCAACCGCGTGTGTCCATTTTTTTGATTTTAGGATGTTATATGGCATATATTGCCTAATTTTGAACGCTCTTTATATTTTTTTGAAAAAAAGATGGATCAATTCCGTTTTGTAACGTAATGACAAAGTTTAAAATGTGCAATACCTAGCCCATAGTTTGATCTAGAATGGGTTTTCGGCTTTCCTGAACAATTTGTTTTAAGACATACGCGGTTGCCCATGAAAACCACAGAAATATCGTAGCACTTTTATAAAATATAACGAAATCTCTGTGTGTTTTGTTGTTGGATTTTACAAAAAACTATGATATTTTGCATTTGCACTATTACATCACTAATACTTCAATGAACTCCGCTAATATTTTAATTTTTTAATTTCTTTAAACTTATTTTTTTTATGGAATTTTATCTTTTAATTGTTTAACCGTTCACAAATAAAAAAAACGACACAACTTCTTCAAAATTATTTTACAAATGGCGCTAACATAATATGATTAGAGTAAAAATAGTTTGATTGCATCTTTAACATAATATGATAAATGTATAGAAAGTTATCATGTTATGGCTATTAAATATCATGATATGGTTGTGAGAAATATAATATGTTTAGAAAGTTATCATAATTAAGTTGTTAGAAAAATAATTATTTTTCGGTCAACAATACTCAAATTCATAATTGCGATAAACATTGATATGTTTACAGTAACTATAATATTGTTGATATTAAATAAAAATAACAATTATTTGTGTACGACAACAATATATTGTTACATTAAACATAGTGTTGTTGCCGTAACCATGCCCAACCATATTTTTTCTCTGCGTGAAGTAATATAAAGACATTCTTATCTAAAACACTACATTCAGATGTAACTTTCTACTTAATATATAAATTAAAAGTAGAAAAGCCATTAAGTATCAGCGTATTAATATAAACTTAAATTTTCATTTAAGTTAATGGCCTATTTTAAATATAGTAGACAAGTGAAAATTAAACTATGTTCTAAAAGTGTTTTAATGAATATGTGTGATAAATGTTAAGGTTGTATTTAGAATGAAAAAAATGATGTGATATCTGAAGGAGAATTTATAGGATTGGATAAAATTAAAATATTAATATCAAGAATATCAGTGATAAATGTTTCAGGTTGTATATAGAATGAATAAAATTATGTGATAACTGAAAAGAATTTATAAGATTTGTTAAAATCAAAATAATAATATAATGGAGTAGAGCTGATAAAATGAAAAGGTGGTTATTAAACTAGACAATTCATAATATTAGCATTTATAAAGTATAAAGATATGGTCAATGGAGTAGGGTTTTATATACCTAAATATAGTTTGTGATTTTCTTTAATGATATGGTATAATAATGTATGGCTTTTAAACTGGAAAAAAATGTAAAGTGATAATAATGATAGAAAATATATTATCATCAAATTCTTAACTGATAATTATAAGCATATAATATATGCTTATAATTAGAGAAAATATATAAACATATGCTTATATAGAAGAGAAAATATCTTGATTGTGACCTTCGCCAGGATTAGTCCAAGTCATTGGGATACCGAATGGCATACTTTCACGTCTTCTATTTTTCCAATCCATTAGACGGTTGTAGCAGCTTTTACACACTATATTTGGTACCCAATTTTCGTTCACTATAACATTTTGGTTGAAGTACATCTCGTATGTTTGAACAAAATCAGTACTGAAATTTCCCCTTTTTTTATGTGTTGAGACATATTGACCACAGCAGTAGCAAAAGCTATTTATATCTGCCTTGCACAGTTCCATATTGTTCTCTTTTGTTCACTTTAAAAAAACTGGAGAAAAATCACTTTTACTGTTCGCGTTCGTCGGCACTTGTTGAATGACAAAAATCACATAACCAGTGTGAGAAAGAGAAGAACTATAATGACAATGCATGTTTTATGTGAACATTACAGAACCAGTGTTGCCACATCAATATTTCTCTTTTAGTACAGTAGAAAAATATGAGAGAGTTCGGCTTGTGAGTGTCAATGTTTTCTCCAAATAATGTTGTGCATATCTGGAGCAAATTTTTGAAATTCATACATTTACCTAATTGTGAATAAATGAGAAACGCGTGCATCGATTTTCATGATATATGCCTTTTTTTGCTTATGAGTTATGTGACTTTACGCGAAAGTAATTAGTTTTGGCACTTTTTTCCATTTTGGATTTTTTATGAATTTAAAAAAAAAAATATTTAAATTTTTAGGCAAAAAATACTTTTTTCCCTTCATACATTAATTTTTAACTTCGAAAGTGTTGCACATATAGGAAAACGGTATAGAAACAGATTAGAGAAATTGTAATTCTTAATTTTTCTAAATTTGTTTCATCAAAATCGGACAAGTGGTTCTCGAGTTATGTTAAACTACGTTTTTGCCAAAATGTTACAACTAAGCGAAAAAACATCAAGATAAGGAAAAAAATATACTGACCTAGTACCATCACCCTGACTTGGAATTTCTCACCCCCCAGACAATAATCCCAAAAATGTTCCATAGTGTAATTATAAGCATATATATGCAATAGGTGTTTCCTTATTAAATATCAAAACCCTTATGTAATCCTCTTTTTTGGATCATCTTGATTGATTTTGTAATATGATTTCCTTTCTTCAATATTCTATTGATGAAATTTATAAGCTTAATATTGAGTGAAATTGTGTGGTATCACGTATCATGTATAAGGTGTAAATATATAATTAAAGGAATAAGTTTTATAAAAATAAGTATAGTTTGCGATTTTTTGCAGATTTTACTATTTAAATTGTATGGTTTTGTATGGACCGTTATGGTATGGTATGTATGGTTATTAAACTAGAAAAAATATATATATATAAAGCGGTAATAATGAACAAAAATATGTTATCTTTAAATTCTTACTGATACCTATAAGCAAATAGAATTGATATTTCATCATTAAATATTCAAAACCTGTATTATGATAGCTTTGGAAATTTACAACCGTCCGTAGAGCTCTAGTTGACTATATAGGAAGATTTATTTAATTGTGGTTATTTATGACTTGAATTTTTATATAAGACTAGCTTAACCCGGTGCGCTTCGCAACACGGCCTTAACCACTTCTTCAATTGAGAGATATTAAATATATGCATCCTTTGCGAGTTATTTTCCCCCTGCGCCGACCCGCTTTATTTTTATTGTAGTATACCATAAAACTGACTTCTACAAAGTATTAACATTCTTACTATAACAGTTCTTAAGATATGCGATACTTAACATTGGCGTCCTATGGGGGCAACACTTCCCCCGCTGCTATTTTATTTTAATTTTGGGGCTAAGAAGATTGTTTTGTTCTCGCAATAGTTTTTGCAAGAAGATGCAAAGAAAAACAACAATTAATAATTTTCCAAAATAAAACTTGTTTATTGTACAGCAGCTAAGCGACGACTAAATTTAAAATTGTTACAAATTATAATAAACCCAAATTTAAAGTGAAATTTGGCAATAAAGTAAAATGAGTAAATACATAATTATAACATTACATATGTGCATATACAAACTGCAGTGGCCTTGATATTAACAAAAAATTATTTAACTTGATGCGATCTTACTAGTGAGTGTTCTTGTATAAGAGAATAATTATTATGCACATTAGTAAGTATGAATGTACATATGTATGTATAACTTTAAATGAGAAATTACAAAACAAGAGCAACAAAAAATAAAATATGTATGTACTTTATGTTTTACTTAAAAGAATATTACGGTTTTTAATAAAAAGGTAAATAAAAAATGTAAAGAATTTTGTCGAATACACCAAGGCCTAAGCTGCCGCCAACATCCTCCCCCCGTTGGAAGGCTACGGCTTTCAACCTATTCCACTGGTAGAACTGCCACTTTGGAAACTGCGCGCTTGATTAAACCACTATTTGTACGAATGACAGCAACGCGAGCCACACCGTCGTCACCAAGTATTAAATCAGAAACACGACCTATTTTCCACTTTAGTGGTGGTTGATTTTCATCTTTCAAAATTACCATTGAGCCACAAATTATATTTTCACCTTTTTCACGCCACTTATTACGTTCTTGCAAAAGAGAAAGATACGAAAAACTCCATTTCTTCCAAAATGTTTGATATAATTGGGTAACTCTTTGCCATCTGCTTAGTCGGCTAATGTCCATATCGGTGATATTAGGTTCAACTATAGAAACTAAAGGACCACCCACTAAAAAGTGCCCTGGCGTCAGAACATCAAGGTCGTTACAATTTTCAGAAATCGGAGACAGCGGGCGGGAATTTAAAATGGCTGAAATTTGGCAAACCAAAGTGCGTAGCTCATCAAATGTTAATGTATTGAGCCCTACAGTGCGATAGAAGTGCAGCTTAGCAGATTTTACGGCCGCCTCCCACAATCCTCCAAAATGTGGCGACCTAGGCGGGATAAATTTCCATTCTATTCCGTCTTCAAGGCACTGCTCATGTATTTGCTTCTGGTGTAAATCACTTAAAAACAATCGCTTTAAATCGGCCAGTTCATTTTTAGCTCCCACAAAGTTTGTTGCATTATCGGACCAAATTGTTTTAGGTTTGCCTCTGATGGCGATGAATCGACGAAGGGCTGACAAAAACGATGATGTGGATAAATCTTGAACTACTTCCAAGTGTGTAGCCTTTGTTGAAAAACATACGAAAATTGAAATGTAACACTTGACAGGAGGGCGATTTCTCACTTCAGATTTGTAGTAAAATGGTCCACAAAAATCCACTCCAGTTGTGCAAAAGGTTTTACTTGGCCTCACTCGATCGGCAGGCAAATTACCCATAACTTGTTGACTCAGTATTGGCTTCATTCTGAAACAACGTAAACATTTTAAGATAATAGAACTAATTAATTTACGACCACCAATTGGCCAATACTGCTGCCTTATTGAAGCTAATAAAACTTGTGGGCCAGCATGTAACAATTTTTCATGAAAATGCATTACAAGAGACGAAGTAAACGGATGATTTTTAGGCAAAATAATAGGATGCTGGGCATCAAAATCATGGTCTGAGTTTTGTAGACGACCACCCACACGAATTAAGCCAAAAGAGTCAATTATAGGCATCAGGGAACGAAGAGGGCTTGATGCAGGTACGCTTTGGTTTTCATTTAAGTACTTATACTCAACTGCAAAATGAGTTAAATGTATGTTTTTAATTATGAGATGTGTTCCGGCCTTGATGCCATTTGGAGTTAATACCTCATCTTTGTTTCTTAATTTAGGGTATGCAAATTTAAAAACGTATGCAAAAATTCGTTGCATTTTGCAAAAGGAATTATGGTATTTACACTGCATTGATAAATCGGACAATAAAGACATCGCCAATACATTTCTACGGCGCTCAGGCAGCTCAGCTAAAAATGTTGTATTGGCTGGCCACTTAGAAGTTTCACAGCACAAAAATATTGGACCATTGTTCCACAAGGTTGATTGTAGCAATTCGGTAGGCGATGCACCTCTTGAGAGAATGTCATCTGGGTTTAAGTTGGTCGGATCATAGTGCCATGTCATCTTTTTTGTGATTGCTTGTATGCGAGAAACCCGGTTCGATACGAAAACGGTGAAATTTGAAGGCTGCTCTTTAAGCCACGAAAGTACCACCATAGAATCTGACCAGCAATGTACGTCACAATTATACGGTAGAGTTTTAACAACAACGTCAACAAGTTCTGCTAAAAGATAAGCTGCAGCAAGCTCAAGCTTTGGAACCGTTAAACACTTTAGGGGAGATACTCTCGACTTAGAACACAATAGCAATGATTTTATAACACCTTTAAATTCAGATCTTATATACACACATGCACCATAAGCGGCCAAACTGGCGTCACAAAATGCGTGAATTTGCAGCTTTGAATTTGGTGTCAAAACACAACGAGGAAACTTAAATTGAGCAATGGAATTAAATTGAGCGATATATTTGAGCCATGAAGTATGTAGTGATTGGGGAAGGCTTTCATCCCACTGTAGCTGTAACTTCCATAATTGTTGCATAAAAATTTTTGCTTTTGTTATAACTGGGCCAATTAAACCGAGAGGGTCATAGAGACGAGCAATCGATGAGAGAATAGCACGTTTTGTGACTGCTTTACAATTGTTAATCGGATTAAACGAAAAAATAAAATTATCGCCATTGGGCTCCCAAATTAAGCCAAGTGTCTTAGTGACATCTGTGTCATCGTTGAATTTTAAAAATGTCTCACGCTGCTCTGGGGCCAGACCATTCAAAACTGCTGCACTATTTGAGCACCATTTCCTTATAACAAAATTTGCACGCTGCAGTAATTCTGTAACCTGTTGCCTTATTTGCAGAACTTCTTCAACAGAATCGCCACCAGATAGCATATCGTCAACGTAGAAGTCACGCCTAATAGTTTTTGCACCAATCGGGAAATTATTTTCTTCTTCGCTTGCTAATTTGTGCATTGAACGAATTGCTAGGAATGCTGCGGGCTTTGTACCATACGTGACTGTATCTAGCTTATAGATTTTTATTTCATCCTTTTCGTTTTCTCTCCACAAAATGCATTGCAGGTAATTATCTGGATATGAAACTCGTACGCACCTGTACATCTTGCAAATATCCCCACTTAGGGCAACCTTGAAGCAGCGATAGCGCAGGAGTGTATTAAAAAGCTTGGGTTGTATGGTCGGGCCAGCACACAGTATGTCATTTAGAGAAAACCCAGTTGTAGTTTTTGCTGAGCCATCAAATACAACTCTTAATTTAGTTGTTGTGCTATCAAGTTTGTGCACACAATGATGAGGTAGAAAATATTTCTTCTGGGCAACCTGTGGCGAAACTAATGACATATGATTTAAAGAAATGTACTCACTCATAAATTCTGCATAATGAGCTTTGACCTCCGGATGATTTTTCAATTTTTTTTCCAAACCTTTGAAGCGTTGTAAGGCACGTTCATACGAGTCACCAAGTAAATGCGTACCTCGTCCTTCCCTTTCAGGTCAGCGAACAGAAAACGAGCCAGAATCAAGACGAATCGTATTTTTTAGAAAATGATTTTCACAAAAAATTTCCTCTTTAGTAAATGAACCGCTGCAGCCAAAATTATTTTCTACTTCCCAAAAGCCCTTTAGTATAGAGCACAATTGATCCTCCTGATTTATACTAGTAGAAACTGCCAGGGACCACGAATGATGAGAACGAGGACTACCACCAGCCACTACCCAACCCAGTAATGTTTTTTGTAGCACAGGCAAATTTTCAGCTAATTTTATTTGTCCAACTGACATTAAATCAAAAAACAACTCGGCCCCAATTAAAATATCAATACGACCACATTTATCAAATAACGGATCTGCGAGCTGTATATTTTTGGGTATTTTCCATTCTGATGTATTAGTATTAATACTGGGCTGATAATTTGTAATACTGGGAACTACCATAGCTTTTAAAAATGTTGAGAACTCTTCATTCTTTGCCTTGATGGCAAGGTCGACAGATTTTTCGATTGCGACACTACCCTCGCCTATTCCCGAAATAGTTGCATAGCTCTGATTGCATTTCAAACTTAAATAATTAACAAAACGATTTGTAACTAAATTAAGCTGCGAAGCCGAATCTAGTATTGCGCGACAAGGCACATAAAATCCGAATTTATTTTTTACCATAATAATGGCTGTGGCTAGCAAGACACCTGCAGAAGGCACCGGATCACCAGACGAAACAAGCACTGTTTGCGAGGAACTAGAATCAGTTACGGGTTGTTCTACAGGGGCATTGTCCATGTGTAGCAATGTGTGGTGTTTCAGGGAACACTGACGGCAACAACCTGAAGCACAATTTTTAAACATGTGTCCCTTTTTTAAGCAGTTTAAGCACAGCTTAATTTTCTTTGCCTCTTTAAAGCGAAGTTGGGGCGACAAATTTAAAAAGCGCGAACAATAATTAATAAAATGATCCGCAGAATCGCAAAAGTTGCATAATTTAGCAGAAGTTGCCACCGAAACATGAACGTGGCGGTTATTAGATTTTTTAAAAACAGGTTGCCTTGTGGTTTTGTTTACTGCTGAGCTCTCCATATTTTCAGCCATTCGACATCGTTTCTCCAAAAATGCAGCCATTGAGGCCCAAGTAGGTAACTCACTCACAGGTAAATTTTCTTCCCATTTTATGAGCGATTTTGAATCCAGCTTCGTTGACACCAAATGAATTAAAAGCCCATCGACCAATTGCCGCTGATCACCAATTGTTTGAATAGCACGCAAATGTGCATTCATATTATCGCTCAATCGACGTAGCCCTGCTGCAGACCCATTTTCCACGCAACTTAGAGCAAAAATTTCTTTTATGTGCGTTTGAAAATTTAAAACTTTGTTGTCAAAACGATTTTTCAACAACGTCAAGGCTTCTTGGTAATTTGCTTCATTTAATTCTAATGAAGCAATTGTATCAAGGGCAACATTTTCTAAACTCGCGCGTAGATAATGAAATTTTTCAAGGGTGCTTAAATCCACGTTATCATTTATGACGGTAGAAAATAACGAAATAAAATTTGGCCATTCTGAGTATGAACCACAAAATTTAGGAAGCTGTATTTCAGGCACTTTTGTTCGCCGGGGCATTATATGAGATGGCGATTCATCAAGAGAAAATTGGCGCATAGTTGACGAACGTTGATTAGCCTCCATTTTGTGAAAGATAGCAATTTGGCGCGTTAATTTAGCCTTCACATCAAAGTATAATGAAGTGAACGTCATGCGATCATTGTTTACCGAACCACTGCATTCATTTTCCTCTATTATTTCTTGGGCCCTTCCAAAGTTTTTGTAGATTTCTTCAATATATTCAAGACGAACAGATAGCTCCGCTTCGTCGTATTGCTCTAATTGGGTTGCTGATAGCATTTGATTTAAATCCTGCAACTGTTTCAAAAGGACTACAATTTTCGACCGAAATGGCGCTAAGTCCAATGACACTGAAGAACTCTCCTTATTGTTGGTTGCCATTTTTCACGAACAAGGCTATAGTGCCTCAATGTTGTACACAAATATTTGTCAATATCCGAATTGATATTGGCACGCAAAATAAATATCCAAATTGATATTTTTCCACAAAAACGAAGATCACGTCGGGGTCACCAATGTTTTGTTCTCGCAATAGTTTTTGCAAGAAGATGCAAAGAAAAACAACAATTAATAATTTTCCAAAATAAAACTTGTTTATTGTACAGCAGCTAAGCGACGACTAAATTTACAATTGTTACAAATTATAATAAACCCAAATTTAAAGTGAAATTTGGCAATAAAGTAAAATGAGTAAATACATAATTATAACATTACATATGTGCATATACAAACTGCAGTGGCCTTGATATTAACAAAAAATTATTTAACTTGATGCGATCTTACTAGTGAGTGTTCTTGTATAAGAGAATAATTATTATGCACATTAGTAAGTATGAATGTACATATGTATGTATAACTTTAAATGAGAAATTACAAAACAAGAGCAACAAAAAATAAAATATGTATGTACTTTATGTTTTACTTAAAAGAATATTACGGTTTTTAATAAAAAGGTAAATAAAAAATGTAAAGAATTTTGTCGAATACACCAAGGCCTAAGCTGCCGCCAACAAAGATCTTACTACCAAAAGTTCAACAAAATGCGTGCAGCGGTTCTTATTAATATTTCTATCTATGAGGGGTACTGCTCCTCCTCTGTCAACCCCACCCATTTTTATATTGAAATTTATATTTTACCATAATAGTAGCTTTAACCACGTTTGAAGACTCTCCCTTTAATAGTTCTTCATTTGAGCTATATTTAATATATGCATCCTATGGGAGGTATTTCCCCCCTGCGCCTACCCGCTTTATTTTTGTTGTCAATAGTGTAGTATACCATAAGAGTGACTTCTACAAAGTTAAAACATTCTCACTATAACAGTTCTTAAGATATGCGATATTTAACATTTGCGTCCTATGGGGGGAACCACTTCCCCCGCCGCTATTTTGTTTTAATGTTGGGGCTTAGAAGATCCTACTACCAAAAGTTCAACAAAATGCGTGCAGTGGCTCTTATTAATATTTCTATATATGAGGGGTACTGCTCCTCCCCCGTCTACCCCGCCCATTTGTATATTCAAATTTATAGTTTACTATAATAATAGCTTTAACCACTTTTGAAGACTCTCCCTTTAATAATTCTTCAGTTGAGCGATATTTAATATATGCATCCTATGGGAGGTATTTTCCCCCCTGTGCCTACCCGCTTTATTGTTATTTTCAAAAGTGTTGTATACCATAAGAGTGACTTCTAGAAAGTTTGAACATTCTCACTATTACAGTTCTTTAGATATGCGATGTTAAACATTGGCGTCCTATGGGGGATTCCACTTCCCCCGCTGCTATTTTATTTTAATTTTGGGGCTCAGAAGATCTTACTACCAAAAGTTCTGCATAATGCGTGCAGCGGATCTTAATATATGCGATAATTAATATTGGCATCCTATGGGGGATACCAATTCCCCTGCCCCTATCGAAAAAATAAGTAGCCTATTTTATTTGTACGGCTCACGTGATGTATCTGTAAAAATTTCAGGAAAATCGGTTCAGTTGTCTAGGAGTCTATAAGCCAACAAACAAACAAACATACAAACATTTTTCATTTTTATATATATGTATAGAAGAAGATAACTGAAAAAGAAATGAATAAAAAAAAAACAATTGAAATTATTTTTAAAAAGAAAGAGAATATTTTTAACTTAATAATTACAAAAAAAGCTGGCAAATCGTCGCCAATCAAAGGGAGAGAATCCGCCCTTAATGATGGCCCGTCTACCAGCGGGGCAGCTTATGCTCACGGGAATAAACGGGCAGATAAGGGAAGTGTGGCGAAAATCGTCCGAAGGCCTCAACCCCCGGCCAAAAGCAGCACACCCAACCCTGGGTAAAAATCAGAGAAACCGACCAAAGGGTCGCGAGGGAAGGGACCCCGACGTAACCGGTTTGGGGAGTTAGTGCAGCGGTCCATTAGGGATAGCGATACCTGCATCACGCGAAAGGGGCGTCGGCCACGCTGTGCAGGATCTTTGCCGAAGAAAACATCGGTCTTGCACTTTTGCAGGAGCCATGGATCAATAGTGGCCAGATCCGGGGACTACAATCCCAATCAAGTAAGCTGATTTATGATCGGTCAGTGGCGCGCGCAGCGTTGCTTGTCGACAATTGTGTTGACATAATTCCATTGACTAATTTTATTTTCAGAGATCTGGTGGCAGCACAAATGAATATACCTACTGAACGGGGGTCGTCGGAGATCGTCGTTGCGACGGCCTATTTCCCCGGTGAAGAAGATGTAGCCCCACCAAAAGAGGTGGCGGAACTGGTGCTGTACTGCGGTATGCATGGAAAGCAGCTTATCTTGGGCTGCAATGCCAATGCCCATCACACTGTTTGGGGTAGCAGCAACATCAACAAAAGAGGTGAGCTACTACTGGAATATCTGGTAGGTACGAACTTGGACATAGCCAATGTCAGCTGTAAGCCGACCTTTATTAATGCGATCAGGGAGGAGGTATTAGTCCTTACACTGGTTAGCGGCGCTTTGCGCGATTCAATTCGTAACTGGAGGGTTACGGATGAGGCCTCGCTGTCGGACCATCAACATATTAGGTTTGACATACCGGGGGGGGGGGGGGAGGATTTGCGTAGATGCGCTTACAATCCCAGACGAACGGACTAGAATGAGTTCAGGTCCCTTGTGAACCGGAAGGCTGAGCTCCTAATGACAGATATCGGGTCTGTTGATGAGATTGAGCTAGTAGCCAACCTTGTTGAAGAAACATTGCTCTCCTCCTTTCGAGGGAGTACGACATTGCGACCCTTAAGCTCCAGCTGAACAGAAGCGGAGGCATGTCAGGAGGTTATTCAACAATGAAAAACGGACCAAAAACTGGCAGGAGTACAAAGGTGCCCTAACGGAATATAACAAATCCTTACGTAAATCCAAACGGGATTCATGAAGAACTTTTGCAGTAGTGTCGCGGGCCTTCCTAGCGCGGCAAGACTTCACAGGGTAATGACCAAGGGACACTCAAATGGAGTGGGTCTGGTGGAGGGAACAGATGGTTCCTTCACGACAAACCGCAGGGAGACTTTGGAAACCTTGCTAAGAGTACACTTTCCGGGGACTCGCCGGGCTAATGGGTTAGCCGGTAGGATTTTCGATGAGGATAGGGTACGGTGGGCAGTTGGCTCATTCAAGTCACCAGGAGGGGACGGAATCTTCCCTGTATTGTTACAGGAGAGTCTTGATATGATAATAGGGCCTGTGATTGGTCTTTTTAGAGCAAGCTTCACCTGGGGATACATTCCGACCACTTGGCGTAAGTTCAGGGTTGTATTTATTCCCAAAGCTGGCAACAGGCCGCTTGAGAAGCCGAAATCGTATAGACCTATCAGCCTTACTTCATTTTTGCTCAAGACTGTTGAGCGGCTACTGGACCTGCACATCAGGGAAAAACTGCAGGCTTCCACACCACTGCACCGAACGCAGTTTGCATACCAAAAGGGTAAGTCAACTGAGGTGGCATTGCACCATCTGGTTGCGCAGATAGAAAAGACACAACGTAATGGGGAGATCGCATTGTGTACATTTCTTGACGTGGAGGTTGCCTTTGACAACACGAGCTACGGTTCTATCACGGATGCTCTGGCGCGGAAGCGGATAGACGAATTCACGGTCAACTGGATCGGGGCTATGTTGAGGGGAAGGAAAATCACTGCCTCCTGGAATGACACTAGTGTCAGCATCAGTGCTGTTAAGGGTTGTCCACAGGGGGAAGTGCTATCACCTTTATTATGGTGCCTGGTGATTGATGATCTGCTGGTCAAGCTCGAGGGATATGGCCTTCGGGCCATTGGCTATGCGGACGACCATCAGGGAGGTGATGCAGGGTGCTCTCAATACGGTTCTTTGATGGTGCCATGAAAGGGGGTTGAGTATCAACCCTAACAAGGCGGTCGTAATACCGTTCACGAGGAGGTACAACTACAGGCTGGAGAAGCTAGTAGTGGACGGAATTGAGGTTGAGTATTCCAATGAGGTAATATCTGGGAATTGTTCTGGACAGACGGCTCAATTGGAACTCGCACTTTGATAAAACCCTTGGGAAGGCGGTAAGGGCCTTCTGGGCATGCAAGGGCTTCTTTGGGAGAACTTGGGGTTTTAGTCCAAGTATGGACTGCAATGAGGAAGTGCAACAGGCCACTACACATCCATATAAGGAAGACTGCTATGTCCGGTCTCCTTAGGATCAAGCTAACATCGGGACTTGCTGAGGTCCAGGGTCATGCTAGCTTGATGGACATGGCTCCGGGTCTATCTGTCTGTACGAGGGCAGACATAATGACCACGGAACTGGTCTTCAACAGAAGGTTCAGGGCAATCTTTCCGGACGAAATGTCCTGGAGTGTTGGGAATCCATGTCGGGGAAGCAATGAATTGCACTGGTATACTGACGGGTCAAAATCGGAGCACGGAGTGGGTGCAGGGGTTTTTGGACCTAATACACGACTCTCGATGGCAATGGGCGAATCGCCGAGTGTTTTTCAGGCCGAGATTTTATTTGTTTTATTTGTCCAACTGACATTAAATCAAAAAACAACTCGGCCCCAATTAAAATATCAATACGACCACATTTATCAAATAACGGATCTGCGAGCTGTATATTTTTGGGTATTTTCCATTCTGATGTATTAGTATTAATACTGGGCTGATAATTTGTAATACTGGGAACTACCATAGCTTTTAAAAATGTTGAGAACTCTTCATTCTTTGCCTTGATGGCAAGGTCGACAGATTTTTCGATTGCGACACTACCCTCGCCTATTCCCGAAATAGTTGCATAGCTCTGATTGCATTTCAAACTTAAATAATTAACAAAACGATTTGTAACTAAATTAAGCTGCGAAGCCGAATCTAGTATTGCGCGACAAGGCACATAAAATCCGAATTTATTTTTTACCATAATAATGGCTGTGGCTAGCAAGACACCTGCAGAAGGCACCGGATCACCAGACGAAACAAGCACTGTTTGCGAGGAACTAGAATCAGTTACGGGTTGTTCTACAGGGGCATTGTCCATGTGTAGCAATGTGTGGTGTTTCAGGGAACACTGACGGCAACAACCTGAAGCACAATTTTTAAACATGTGTCCCTTTTTTAAGCAGTTTAAGCACAGCTTAATTTTCTTTGCCTCTTTAAAGCGAAGTTGGGGCGACAAATTTAAAAAGCGCGAACAATAATTAATAAAATGATCCGCAGAATCGCAAAAGTTGCATAATTTAGCAGAAGTTGCCACCGAAACATGAACGTGGCGGTTATTAGATTTTTTAAAAACAGGTTGCCTTGTGGTTTTGTTTACTGCTGAGCTCTCCATATTTTCAGCCATTCGACATCGTTTCTCCAAAAATGCAGCCATTGAGGCCCAAGTAGGTAACTCACTCACAGGTAAATTTTCTTCCCATTTTATGAGCGATTTTGAATCCAGCTTCGTTGACACCAAATGAATTAAAAGCCCATCGACCAATTGCCGCTGATCACCAATTGTTTGAATAGCACGCAAATGTGCATTCATATTATCGCTCAATCGACGTAGCCCTGCTGCAGACCCATTTTCCACGCAACTTAGAGCAAAAATTTCTTTTATGTGCGTTTGAAAATTTAAAACTTTGTTGTCAAAACGATTTTTCAACAACGTCAAGGCTTCTTGGTAATTTGCTTCATTTAATTCTAATGAAGCAATTGTATCAAGGGCAACATTTTCTAAACTCGCGCGTAGATAATGAAATTTTTCAAGGGTGCTTAAATCCACGTTATCATTTATGACGGTAGAAAATAACGAAATAAAATTTGGCCATTCTGAGTATGAACCACAAAATTTAGGAAGCTGTATTTCAGGCACTTTTGTTCGCCGGGGCATTATATGAGATGGCGATTCATCAAGAGAAAATTGGCGCATAGTTGACGAACGTTGATTAGCCTCCATTTTGTGAAAGATAGCAATTTGGCGCGTTAATTTAGCCTTCACATCAAAGTATAATGAAGTGAACGTCATGCGATCATTGTTTACCGAACCACTGCATTCATTTTCCTCTATTATTTCTTGGGCCCTTCCAAAGTTTTTGTAGATTTCTTCAATATATTCAAGACGAACAGATAGCTCCGCTTCGTCGTATTGCTCTAATTGGGTTGCTGATAGCATTTGATTTAAATCCTGCAACTGTTTCAAAAGGACTACAATTTTCGACCGAAATGGCGCTAAGTCCAATGACACTGAAGAACTCTCCTTATTGTTGGTTGCCATTTTTCACGAACAAGGCTATAGTGCCTCAATGTTGTACACAAATATTTGTCAATATCCGAATTGATATTGGCACGCAAAATAAATATCCAAATTGATATTTTTCCACAAAAACGAAGATCACGTCGGGGTCACCAATGTTTTGTTCTCGCAATAGTTTTTGCAAGAAGATGCAAAGAAAAACAACAATTAATAATTTTCCAAAATAAAACTTGTTTATTGTACAGCAGCTAAGCGACGACTAAATTTACAATTGTTACAAATTATAATAAACCCAAATTTAAAGTGAAATTTGGCAATAAAGTAAAATGAGTAAATACATAATTATAACATTACATATGTGCATATACAAACTGCAGTGGCCTTGATATTAACAAAAAATTATTTAACTTGATGCGATCTTACTAGTGAGTGTTCTTGTATAAGAGAATAATTATTATGCACATTAGTAAGTATGAATGTACATATGTATGTATAACTTTAAATGAGAAATTACAAAACAAGAGCAACAAAAAATAAAATATGTATGTACTTTATGTTTTACTTAAAAGAATATTACGGTTTTTAATAAAAAGGTAAATAAAAAATGTAAAGAATTTTGTCGAATACACCAAGGCCTAAGCTGCCGCCAACAAAGATCTTACTACCAAAAGTTCAACAAAATGCGTGCAGCGGTTCTTATTAATATTTCTATCTATGAGGGGTACTGCTCCTCCTCTGTCAACCCCACCCATTTTTATATTGAAATTTATATTTTACCATAATAGTAGCTTTAACCACGTTTGAAGACTCTCCCTTTAATAGTTCTTCATTTGAGCTATATTTAATATATGCATCCTATGGGAGGTATTTCCCCCCTGCGCCTACCCGCTTTATTTTTGTTGTCAATAGTGTAGTATACCATAAGAGTGACTTCTACAAAGTTAAAACATTCTCACTATAACAGTTCTTAAGATATGCGATATTTAACATTTGCGTCCTATGGGGGGAACCACTTCCCCCGCCGCTATTTTGTTTTAATGTTGGGGCTTAGAAGATCCTACTACCAAAAGTTCAACAAAATGCGTGCAGTGGCTCTTATTAATATTTCTATATATGAGGGGTACTGCTCCTCCCCCGTCTACCCCGCCCATTTGTATATTCAAATTTATAGTTTACTATAATAATAGCTTTAACCACTTTTGAAGACTCTCCCTTTAATAATTCTTCAGTTGAGCGATATTTAATATATGCATCCTATGGGAGGTATTTTCCCCCCTGTGCCTACCCGCTTTATTGTTATTTTCAAAAGTGTTGTATACCATAAGAGTGACTTCTAGAAAGTTTGAACATTCTCACTATTACAGTTCTTTAGATATGCGATGTTAAACATTGGCGTCCTATGGGGGATTCCACTTCCCCCGCTGCTATTTTATTTTAATTTTGGGGCTCAGAAGATCTTACTACCAAAAGTTCTGCATAATGCGTGCAGCGGATCTTAATATATGCGATAATTAATATTGGCATCCTATGGGGGATACCAATTCCCCTGCCCCTATCGAAAAAATAAGTAGCCTATTTTATTTGTACGGCTCACGTGATGTATCTGTAAAAATTTCAGGAAAATCGGTTCAGTTGTCTAGGAGTCTATAAGCCAACAAACAAACAAACATACAAACATTTTTCATTTTTATATATATGTATAGAAGAAGATAACTGAAAAAGAAATGAATAAAAAAAAAACAATTGAAATTATTTTTAAAAAGAAAGAGAATATTTTTAACTTAATAATTACAAAAAAAGCTGGCAAATCGTCGCCAATCAAAGGGAGAGAATCCGCCCTTAATGATGGCCCGTCTACCAGCGGGGCAGCTTATGCTCACGGGAATAAACGGGCAGATAAGGGAAGTGTGGCGAAAATCGTCCGAAGGCCTCAACCCCCGGCCAAAAGCAGCACACCCAACCCTGGGTAAAAATCAGAGAAACCGACCAAAGGGTCGCGAGGGAAGGGACCCCGACGTAACCGGTTTGGGGAGTTAGTGCAGCGGTCCATTAGGGATAGCGATACCTGCATCACGCGAAAGGGGCGTCGGCCACGCTGTGCAGGATCTTTGCCGAAGAAAACATCGGTCTTGCACTTTTGCAGGAGCCATGGATCAATAGTGGCCAGATCCGGGGACTACAATCCCAATCAAGTAAGCTGATTTATGATCGGTCAGTGGCGCGCGCAGCGTTGCTTGTCGACAATTGTGTTGACATAATTCCATTGACTAATTTTATTTTCAGAGATCTGGTGGCAGCACAAATGAATATACCTACTGAACGGGGGTCGTCGGAGATCGTCGTTGCGACGGCCTATTTCCCCGGTGAAGAAGATGTAGCCCCACCAAAAGAGGTGGCGGAACTGGTGCTGTACTGCGGTATGCATGGAAAGCAGCTTATCTTGGGCTGCAATGCCAATGCCCATCACACTGTTTGGGGTAGCAGCAACATCAACAAAAGAGGTGAGCTACTACTGGAATATCTGGTAGGTACGAACTTGGACATAGCCAATGTCAGCTGTAAGCCGACCTTTATTAATGCGATCAGGGAGGAGGTATTAGTCCTTACACTGGTTAGCGGCGCTTTGCGCGATTCAATTCGTAACTGGAGGGTTACGGATGAGGCCTCGCTGTCGGACCATCAACATATTAGGTTTGACATACCGGGGGGGGGGGGGGGGAGGATTTGCGTAGATGCGCTTACAATCCCAGACGAACGGACTAGAATGAGTTCAGGTCCCTTGTGAACCGGAAGGCTGAGCTCCTAATGACAGATATCGGGTCTGTTGATGAGATTGAGCTAGTAGCCAACCTTGTTGAAGAAACATTGCTCTCCTCCTTTCGAGGGAGTACGACATTGCGACCCTTAAGCTCCAGCTGAACAGAAGCGGAGGCATGTCAGGAGGTTATTCAACAATGAAAAACGGACCAAAAACTGGCAGGAGTACAAAGGTGCCCTAACGGAATATAACAAATCCTTACGTAAATCCAAACGGGATTCATGAAGAACTTTTGCAGTAGTGTCGCGGGCCTTCCTAGCGCGGCAAGACTTCACAGGGTAATGACCAAGGGACACTCAAATGGAGTGGGTCTGGTGGAGGGAACAGATGGTTCCTTCACGACAAACCGCAGGGAGACTTTGGAAACCTTGCTAAGAGTACACTTTCCGGGGACTCGCCGGGCTAATGGGTTAGCCGGTAGGATTTTCGATGAGGATAGGGTACGGTGGGCAGTTGGCTCATTCAAGTCACCAGGAGGGGACGGAATCTTCCCTGTATTGTTACAGGAGAGTCTTGATATGATAATAGGGCCTGTGATTGGTCTTTTTAGAGCAAGCTTCACCTGGGGATACATTCCGACCACTTGTCGTAAGTTCAGGGTTGTATTTATTCCCAAAGCTGGCAACAGGCCGCTTGAGAAGCCGAAATCGTATAGACCTATCAGCCTTACTTCATTTTTGCTCAAGACTGTTGAGCGGCTACTGGACCTGCACATCAGGGAAAAACTGCAGGCTTCCACACCACTGCACCGAACGCAGTTTGCATACCAAAAGGGTAAGTCAACTGAGGTGGCATTGCACCATCTGGTTGCGCAGATAGAAAAGACACAACGTAATGGGGAGATCGCATTGTGTACATTTCTTGACGTGGAGGTTGCCTTTGACAACACGAGCTACGGTTCTATCACGGATGCTCTGGCGCGGAAGCGGATATACGAATTCACGGTCAACTGGATCGGGGCTATGTTGAGGGGAAGGAAAATCACTGCCTCCTGGAATGACACTAGTGTCAGCATCAGTGCTGTTAAGGGTTGTCCACAGGGGGAAGTGCTATCACCTTTATTATGGTGCCTGGTGATTGATGATCTGCTGGTCAAGCTCGAGGGATATGGCCTTCGGGCCATTGGCTATGCGGACGACCATCAGGGAGGTGATGCAGGGTGCTCTCAATACGGTTCTTTGATGGTGCCATGAAAGGGGGTTGAGTATCAACCCTAACAAGGCGGTCGTAATACCGTTCACGAGGAGGTACAACTACAGGCTGGAGAAGCTAGTAGTGGACGGAATTGAGGTTGAGTATTCCAATGAGGTAATATCTGGGAATTGTTCTGGACAGACGGCTCAATTGGAACTCGCACTTTGATAAAACCCTTGGGAAGGCGGTAAGGGCCTTCTGGGCATGCAAGGGCTTCTTTGGGAGAACTTGGGGTTTTAGTCCAAGTATGGACTGCAATGAGGAAGTGCAACAGGCCACTACACATCCATATAAGGAAGACTGCTATGTCCGGTCTCCTTAGGATCAAGCTAACATCGGGACTTGCTGAGGTCCAGGGTCATGCTAGCTTGATGGACATGGCTCCGGGTCTATCTGTCTGTACGAGGGCAGACATAATGACCACGGAACTGGTCTTCAACAGAAGGTTCAGGGCAATCTTTCCGGACGAAATGTCCTGGAGTGTTGGGAATCCATGTCGGGGAAGCAATGAATTGCACTGGTATACTGACGGGTCAAAATCGGAGCACGGAGTGGGTGCAGGGGTTTTTGGACCTAATACACGACTCTCGATGGCAATGGGCGAATCGCCGAGTGTTTTTCAGGCCGAGATTTGCGCCATTGATGTGTGTTGCGGCAACATTCTTGATAGGGGAATGGTTGGTGGCAGTAATGTGATTTTCACTGATAGCCAAGCGGCCATTAAAGCACTTTCTTCTTGGAGAATGTCCTCGAGGCTGGTGGCGGAGTGCCGTGGAAAGCTACAGGAGCTGGGGACAAGGGGCAGATTGACGCTATGCTGGGTGCCGGGGCTCACAGGGATCCCGGGTAATAAAATGGCTGATGAGCTGGCCAGGGCTCGTTCTAACGCGCGGATTATAGGTCCCGAGCCCTTCTGTGGACTAAGTTGGGCAGGGGTCCAGTCCGTCATGGAGGACTGGGCTCTGGGCGAACATAGGGGATACTGGGTATCGCTTCCAAGAATGCGTCAGGCATCCCGGGAATGTAATGAGGACGAATGGACTCGGCAGACGGGATCTGCGACTGCTGATGGCCTATTTGACTGGTCACCACACAAATACCACCTTTATCGGATGGGCCTGGCTGAGGATCAGGAATGCAGACTATGTCTAGACGGGGACGAGACGACGGAGAATGTACTGTGTGACTGCCCGGCGCTGGCATGGGCCAGGAGGAGGCACTTGGGGCATGGTATAATGTGTGCGTCCCGAATCGGTAATATATCGGCAAAGGCCCTGGTTGGGTTCCTATGGGAAGCGGAGGGTCTTTTGGCCAGCTAAGGTCAGGTCAGGTTGCGGTACCTGTCACTGTGGGGAAACCTCCCCGCTCTATTGTGGAAAAAAAAAATATTGATAAATATATATTATTATTTTATACAATTATATTCGTTTACATTGATTTCAAGAAATTTAATTTTTATTAAAGTTCATCCACTATCACGTTCCTGAAACTCGCTCATTTTCCTTATAAGGATCTCTCATTGATCTTTATAACGTTGTTCAATGTCCTCAGTTGTGAGGGTTGAACTCAAAATAATCATTTTGGTTTGATGCGACTTCAGGTTTATAGTACATGAGTCATCTTCCTCTTTGGTAAGCAAATACTCGCAAAATAATTCAAAATTTAATTTTATATTAAAATGTTTTTCTGTTGAATCTTTAATTAATGTTATTATCTGTGCTTTGTTTTCTTTTAAAAATTTTTCAGGAATCAGATTTTTCTCTTCTGTATTTTGTAAAACATAAGTCATCATACGATTGTTAAATACTGATTTTATACAAAATAAGCTAGAATCAATTTGAGTAGCACTCTTCCTTTTATGGTTAATAGTTCTTAAATGATAATGCCATTTTTGTTTTAAAATATGCTCCTTACATGTACTGCAGTAATTATAAGATTCTCCCGCATTCTGTATATGTACTCTTGAATTTTTATGTGTAAGAAGCTCTTTACGAGACTTAAATTGTAAATTACAAGTCGAACACTTTGAAGGTTTACTTATACCATCCTGATGTAATTTAACATGGCGTTTTAAATTATAAATTTTGGTAAAAACTTTTCCGTAAGTCTCACAATTAAAGTTTGCCATTTTCTATTTATTTATATATATATTTTTTTTTATAGAACACAATTAAGTGAATAGTTGAATGTTTAAAACAATACTGTTACCATTTGCAACTAACGTTAAGTATTTATTTGATACATTTTTGGTTAATAAACAACAAAAAGAAATTAACAGCAAAACACACGCAAACAGATGCACACACACATATACATTATATTGATAAGACTACTATCCTAAACACACAATAACTAAAAAAAAACTAAAAAAATAATTATCCCGCGATCTACATATCTTCCCCCATTTGTCGATTGTTTATATGAACATACATATAAGAACTAAAATCTTAAGTAAATCGTCAATCCGAATACTTATAAGTAAAATTATCAAATCCCACAAAATTTTTAAGATCCTAAATTAATATTCACAACTTGTAAATTGTCAATATGAATACGCACAAGTTAAATTATCATCCCTCACAAAATTTAACACCTTCTCCTAAATAAACAACTTTCTTTACACGTCATGTCCCTTTTGCCTTTATATTGGTATTTGCTCCAAAAGAGTATTTATAAATATTTGTAGCGTTTTTTTATTTTTCTATAAAAAAATTACTAAAAAAAAGCACTTAATTGTAAAATATATGTTAAAGGAACAGAAAAATGCAAAAAATGGATTAATTCTCTCTTCAGCCATATATATATAATAACTAAAAATCATAAATAAATATTCAAGACGGATACGTCCACGCAGAATTTTAACACCTTTCACTTAATAAACAACTTTTGTTTCTATTCATTTCCCTTTTCTCCTTATATTCGTATTTGCTCCTAAACAGTATATTTAAATATTTGTAGCGTCTTTTTATTTTTCTATAATAATAGTACTAAAAAAAGCGCTAAAATGCGATAATAAAAACGTAGCAACTCTGCCAGTATGCTCTTCACTTTTGTATGGAAAAAGTTGCTAGAAAGCCAATGCAGCTTAATCCAAATAGATAATCTTTAACCATTTGTCTATTTTATATACATATAACAACCAAAAATCATAAACAAATATTCAAGTCGACGCTAAAATCCCCTCAAAATACCCATTTTGTTGGTATTTTGGTTTCCCGGTTTTAAAATTCCTATTTTTAAAAAAAAAAAACACTAAAATGACCAATCTAATAAAAATTTGGCAACACTTTTAACATGCTCCCAACTTTTGTATGGAAAAGTTGCATTGGAACCGGTATAAACATACTACTGAGTTCACTTACGCAACCTCAAAATATTTTCGAATTGTCTTTTTTGATTTAATTCTCTTTAAGTCTGAGCCCTCCAAAAATCAAAAAGAGGCATAAGTTTAAAGCATCATTTCACAAAATTCTCAGAGTTTAAGCAATTGATAAATAAAATAAATGCAATAAAAGGAAATGGTCTACTTTTGTTAAAAATCTTAAAATTATTTTAATGACTTTTGGGCGTCTTATTGTCAGACAGAATCGTTTCAAAATAAAAAAAAAATTTAAACTGACCCTTATTAAGTTAAACTGTACGTATTAGTAATATTTGCAATTACAATACATATCACTTATATTGTAATTTGAAATATTACTCATGCGTACAGGTCTACTAAAAAGCGTCAGCTTAAACAGGGTTTAAAAAACTGCAGTCGAAACCAAAAACTATCGAACAAAAAACGAAACTTTGTGTACAACTTTTGGCCTTTTGAGTTGGTTTGATTCAACATTAATTGAATCAGAAGTAAAAGCAACAGTTTTTTTTTTGCCAATGACAAATGAAGAAGTGGCAGAAACTGCAGTTTTTCTACTTTGACTGCAGTTTTTTTAACGCTGAGTTAAAATATATTTAATACATATTATGTCTTATATTAAAATTTTTATCTAACAATATTTTTAAATTACGGTTTACTTTGTTTTTTTAAATTAATTTATTTTCGACGGCATTCCTACTTGTTCATATTATTCGTTAAAAATTCCCAGCGATAAAAGAAACGTTTTATGCCATCTTAGGAATGAAAAAAGTCCGGGGAGTTAGGAACCCTACCAGTAAAGCTTTACTAGATAAAAGAAACCGATTGTTGTCTTTATGTCTCTACTCTCCTGCGTTATAAAAGAAGATTTCACTAAAGGAACCTTTAAACTCGTTGTGGGCAAAACAGTTATTATACCGAGTAATTCCAGCACACACCGTAAAGATTTTTAAATTGATTTCTGCAATAAAAATTTTTTTATTCAAAAGACTCAAAATTGTTGGATATATAAAAAAGATGTTTTGGATGGTGTAAACCTGTCGTAAGGTGAAGTAAAAAACAGAACAAATTTTAAGCTGTTTTTCAAATCTCCAATTTCAAATTTTTAAAATTTTTTTTTAACAAAATCGAACAAATTGAGAATTGCTCACCAGAAACTTGTTAAAAACATCCCAGAGAATTTTAAAAAGATCGTACGGTATACTTGGGTAAAGCAACGATTGGATTTATACAGTTTTTAAGAAAAATTCACAAAATTGATCGATAGGGTAAAGATTTGTTTTATTAGGTTCCTCTTAATGCTATTCAGGGTTCAATGACACAGACTATAAGGACTGTATTCTGAAATTTTGGTCAAAACTGAACCACGCCATAGGCTAAATGACAAGATCAAAAGACAAATTGCAAGGTCAAAGGTAATTTTTTTTTGGAAATTTTGAATTTTTCATGTAATTAACAACGAAAAATCGTGGGGTATATTCGTATTTTAATGAAAGTTGACTAACCCATTTTTCGCCGCACCAGCAAGTTCCAAGTTGTAGTAACTCGGTACCACATACTCCCCTAAGAATTATTTGTCAGTTATAAATAGTGAGTGCTGGTAATTATAATCACCGGTCGGCGAAAAATGTGCTAAACTATTTTCTGCATTGGCTCTTAATATTTCAAAAGAAAAAATTCGAAAGTAATAGCCTTTTCACATATGTCAATATTTGCCATCAATTTGCAAAGTTGTTGAAATTTTTCCAAAAGAAATACATAGAGCTAAAAACTAACCTCTTTAAAAGATGTTTCTAGCTCATTGTATTCCATTTTATTTCTTCCGTTTACTTTAGTGTCATCACAAGAAAAGTGGCAATAAATTTTAATATTATTTGGGCATCACTGACAAAATGGTATTTGTTTTGAAAGCAGCGTTAGTGCCGGTTCACAAACGTCAAGTTTGACTCTTCAAGTCTTGAGTTTTTAGAAGAGAGGGGAAAATAAATGGCATTCTCTTTTCCCTTCTCTCCTAAAAGACCAAGACTTGAAGAGTCAAACTTGACGTGTGTGAACCGGCACTTACAATTTCACAAGTTTGATGCAGTGTGGTAGAGAAAGATACGCCACGTCGACCAGAATGTTGTTTGTCTTCAATTTGAGTGTTAAAGTGTGTTGAACCAACTATATTTTTGGTTTTCCTCTCAAGCTCCACATATGAAATACAAAAAGTGTTTTGTCTCCTCTGAAAAATTTACTGAAAGGGAGTTAGCAGGTTTGCATATTAAGCCGACGACTTTTTTTTTGTGAAAAATAAAAATATATATGCTACTTTAACCCTTTCGCTACATTGTAGTCATATGGATACACTCAACTTTGGAGGCATCTGACAATTCCCAAGTCAAAGAATTGGCTTAGATCTCGATATGTTACTGTTTTTTAAGATCTTATGAATCATTTTTTACGTAAAACTCTTGGATTTTTACAAAATTGAGAAAACTATAGCATTTTAAAAAAAACGTTTTTTAATGTTTATTTTTTTTTGAAAAAAAGATTTTTTTTTAAATTGCAATATAATTTATTAAGCTTGAGGTTTTTTTGTTTTATATAAAAAATTAAATAACATTTATTTATTAGTTCCAAATAACATATAACATATCGTTACCTAAAACGCAAAAGGCCCTAACTAACAAAAAATAAAAAATCGACTTTTTCATGAAATCTGATGAATTGTATCAACACTAATGTCCACAATTAATTTTGGAGTCTTTCAACCAAAATTAGCGCTTTTATTAACAAAAAACAAACGGCCCTATCTACAAAAGATTATATGGATACACGCTAAAAGACCTTACTAACAGTTTGCAAAATATGCAACATTGTCAATTGTCAAAACAACTGGTAGGTTTTACAAGAAAAATAGAAGGAAAATAAATTATAAGCAGTTTTAGGCAATTTATCAATTAACATTTTGAATAGTAATTTGCTTCTCCTGTAAAATTTTCAAAATGTTAGATAGGGCGTTTTGCATTTTAGATAACGATATATAGATATGACCATGTTTAAAAAAAAAAATCCAACATAAAGAAAAAGGTTTATTTTAACTTTTTGTATCAATAGTTTTTTGTTTTAAACATGAAAAAAGCTGTGCAGATTTTTAAAAAATTGTATGTATCCATATGGATACAAACGCAAGTTATGGTTTTAAATGATATACACACAATACAAAAAACTTTATATGGTACCTATCAGAGAACTGCAAAAATCACTTTTTTTCTTGATTTATTCCCAATTTTTATTCTTGATAAAAACACCGAAATTTATTGTTGATGGGATAAGCTATTCCTATGCGCATTTCACTGGTTGCTTAGGTCAGATCATCAGGAAACTTTATCCAAAGATCTTAGAAAAACTAGAGATATTAAACAAATAAAACTGTTAAGCGAATAAGAATTATAAGCAACAGTTTTACCAGTAACAATAGCAAAGCTTAAACAAAAACACCAACAATAAACAGTGAGTTTATCTTTTCTTACATTCCCCACTACAATTGGTTTGAATTCTCTCAACATTAATGGTAGATGTTAGTAGGTTAAAAAAAAAAAAACAAAATAAAACCAAACACAACTTGCTTTATTGTTTATGCAAAGAATAAAGCATGTTGCCAGTTTAGTTATTTTAAGCCGTGCACTTGCCAACTTATTATCAAATTAGAAATTAAGCACGACAAACAAAATCCTGTTAATTGAAAATTTTGTATTCCCAAAAATTACTTTGATTATCAAAAAATGTTAATTAATTTCATGTTGTAGATTTCTTCCTTCACTTAAAATGACAATGCTTTTAGTTAAAATAAGAGTGCTGATTAAGATGGCATCATTAGTTTTTTTCTAGCAGCTTTAGTTTTAAAGATATAGTGACATTAAATTTTTGCATAATTAACACCATTTTTTGTATTATTCGCTTAATATTTCACGAATGAACCTACAAACTTTAAAATATTTTCTGGATTATTAATCTACACAAAAATATCTTTCATTTGAATTGCATCTCATTGGTAAGTGTAGTAGGATAACTAAATTGTATTGCAAGGATATTCAAAGTTATGTATATTTAGATTTGTCCTTACAACTTTGTAAAATCCAATTGTTTCCCCCATTTTTCAATGTATGCACAAGCTAGACATTCCAACGAATTTATTTTAGTTAAAAAATTTTTAAGCCCATTAAGAGGGTCGTGAAATATTTAGAAACCCTCTTCACATTTCATCTTATTTTCTACATGTTTTAAATTTTACCAAAAATAACGAGCCTAAGAATGAAAACGGTTCTTCCGCAAGACCATTGGTGTCCCAAATTTAATAGTGGGCCATTTCCCAAGTTACCATTGCCGTGAAGACACTGCGCAGTTTTGTCAATTAGTATTTAGCATCTATTGTTTATCTTAATTGGAAATATTAACTTTAGAATATTTGAAATAAGCAACTTTCTCCAAGTCAAAAGGTTACTGTGCAAAAAAAAACATTTTAGCATCCTTGAAATAACAGTGAGATGACCCTAATCAAAAGAAAGCGATTTTTGTGTAGATTTATAATCCAGAAAGTAGTTTAGGGTTTGAAGGACCATTCGCGAAAAACTGTAAGAATAAAACCGAAAATTGAGTTAATTGTTTAAATAAAAATCATTTAAACAAAAGCTGTTAGGGAAAAACTAATGCTACCCTCGTCATCAGCAGATGGCATAAAGATCAGTAATTTTTTTTCAGGAAACTTTTCCAAAGCTTTATTTTTCGAGCAGTGTTATTTAATGAAAATTAAATTTGATGAACTTAAGCCTAATTAAAATATTGTTATGTTTTTCCTTTAAAAACGCGCTGGAGTTCTTTTAATTGCAAATCCAAATAAATACACACACTTATTCAACTTAACAAACTTTATTTAAACTAATTATTATGATCTAAGTAATTTTTGGGAATACAAAATTTTAAATAAAAAGATTTTGTGTGTTGTGCTTTAAAAAAAATATAAAATTTTGTATTCCCAAAAATTACTTTGATTATAAACTGGCAAGTGCACGGTTAAAAAAAAAAAAAAAAACTAAGCTGGCAACATGCTTTATTGCGAAAACAATAAAGCAAGTTTATAAGTATGTATATATTTATATACATATTGTTACGAAAGTAGCTTTAGTTAAGAATTAGTTGTAATTATTAGTTAAGAATTAGTTGAATTTATTAGTTATCTTGTATTTATTAGTTAACTTGTATTTATTAGTAATTTTACTAGTTTAAATTGTTATTAAAAATTGTTATAATTTAGTACACTTCAATCCCAATGTGCAGAAAGACCTAGAAATGACCGTTAAAAAAGCTTCAGTATAAGAGGTAAAAATTATGTAAAGTGGTTCCATAAATCAAATTAAAGTGTGGTGAATAGAAAAGCCTCGAACCTTCGAAAAACATTTCGAATGTTCTAGACAACCAAATTGCAGTATAAATACTAGCGGCGAGTAGCAAAACAAATTCATTCTTAGTTCAGACTTTGTCAATAACGCATAACGCTGAGAAAATTATAGTTAGTTGTGAATAAAAGCTATAAATTACGGTTGTTAAAAAGACTTAGTACTAAATAGAGTTGAGTAAATTGTAAACAGTTTTTAAAGTGTTTGTGTTTTATTTATTTTATTAAAGTTGCAATAAAGAACTCGAAACGGTTTATTATAAAGGAAATAAACCAAAACGTTATTGAAAGGCAGTAACGTAACAATTGGTGTCAGAAGTGAAATTGCATAAATAAAATAAAAAAAAAAGTAAAAAAATAACATAATAAAAAAAAAGAAAAAAATAGACAACAATGAAATTTGAAGAACTTAAAGTGGAACAGCTCAAGAAAGAATTGGGCAAGTTGGATCTGCCAACTGCAGGTAATAAAACAGAGCTGCAGAAGAGACTATTAGTTGAAATCGAGCGACGCAATATCGACATTGTTAGCCACGAATTTGAAGACAAGGAAGAAATAGAGGTATGTACTCGTACAGTTGCTAGCGGTATGGATTTAAATACAATATTTGCCGCTATGATGGAGCAAATAAAGAAATTGTCTGACGAAAACTCCAAAAGCATGGTACAGATGATTAAAGAAAATTCGAGCGATATTCTAGCTGAAACTTCTAGAAATGTAGAAAAAATGGTAAAGGAGAATTCAGTTACCATATTAGCTGAAATTCAAGACAATTCGAGGATAACCAACGAAAAGCTTCAGGCTACTAATGAAAAACTTGAAAAGCTTCAAAAGATTTCTGCTGCCATAAATGAAAGAGTAGATGACATTGAAATTGAATTTAACAATAAATTGTCTGAAGTTAAAACACAAGTAACGGTTATTGATGAAAAATTTAATCATCTTGAAACCAAGGTAAATAGTCTTCAATGCCAAGAGGGATCAGTGCGAGTTATACCAGAAGTTTCTAGTAGAATAAAGGAACCTTGCTTTGACGGTAGTGTTCCATTAAATGTTTTCAAGTTCCAGTTCGATACAGTTGCTAACAGAAATGAATGGAACAGTGAGGAAAAAGCAATCGAGCTAATTCTTGCTTTAAAGGGGACTGCGGCTGAAGTGCTTGAAAGTGTACCAGTAAGTAGCAGAAACAATTATGATGAAATTATGGTAGCACTGCAACGCAAGTATGGTGGTGAACACAAAATCTACAAAATGGAGTTGCGTGGCAGAGTGCAAAAGGCAAACGAAACCTTACAGGACTTCGCACTGGAGATTAAGCGGTTGGTACAGCTAACTTATCCTGGTGAGAATCATCCCTTTTTGGACCATTTTAAAACGGAGGCATTTGTTAACGGTATTCGTGATGCTGATGTTAAACTTGCGGTATGTGCATCACAAAAACCAACCTTTGCAGAAACTGTTTCATTTGCTTTAGCCCAGGAAACCGCAAGAATTATTTCAAGACCACAAGTAGGCAGAGTGCGAAGGCTCGATGTGACCGCCAATGGTGAAAGGGATATTGTGCAGGATATAAAAGAGGCAGTTATGGAAGCTTTAAGCGAGAAGAAAACAAAAGCTAAAATAAAATGCTATAACTGCGGTAATGCTGGTCACATACTACGTAACTGTAAGGCACCGAACAAACGTTCAAGATCTGCTTCGCCGCCGAGAAACAACCAACGGGCTAGTCATCAGTTATCACAGGAGTCACCGTTAAGTATGGAGGGAGTGCTACCTTTCGCATCGGAGGACTCGATAATAAATTTAGTAGTGCCAAAGAGTAACAAAAATATTACGACATTTGGCTACATCGATGGTAAAAAGCGCATTTTGACTATCGACACTGGTGCAGGATTCTCGATAATAAGGCCTGACTTGGTTAAAGGAGCTGTCGAAGCACTAAGCGGAGTGAGCTTGCGAACAGCTACAGGTGAGCCTGCTACTGTCTATGGGAAAACACGTGTGGTGTTAAGAATTGCCGATATTGTCGCTTTTCATGAGTTTATTGTGGCCGACATTGTAGACGAAGTACTGATTGGCGCAGATTCTATGATAAGTCATAATATAAGTCTGAATATGGGAAAGCAAATTATGTATTTGTGTGATTATGAAATACCCCTGGATGTTGGGTATGAAAGTGAGGCTCGTGTGGGACAGCCTCTCAAATGTACTCGTCAGGAATCGTCAGTTCACAGAAAAGTTGAAAAGCGAGAAAAAGTGGTTGCTCAGGTAAGACAGCTTAGCAGATTGAAAGCCAGGCACTGTACGGGGGCAGATAGGAGGGAATGCGTCAGTGAGGTGCGCTCGTTGAAGGTAGCGCCCAGTAAAGATTGGATAACGGCGCAAAGAAGAGAGCCCGTATCGGCCAAGGTTATAAGAGCCAATAGTATAGGTGGAAGTCAAAATTTTAAAGGAAACTGCACAAAGCTTGTGGCAGCCAGGAGCACAGCAAATAGAGGTTGTGCGTCGCTTCCACAGTGCAATTGTAATGCGCTACCTCTACCCGAGGATAAGCAGGTATCTTCATTGGAGCGGAGAAATCTGTACGACCATAGAAAGTCCGTGCGTGGCCATAGAAAGTTGTCCAGATATGATTGGGTGGTGTATTCTGAAGGATCTAAGAAGGGCCAGCTGGTTTTGTCAGTGAATCAACAACCAAAGGAAGGATTAGTTGCCAAGCCACAAATACATTGGAATGGGCCATATAAGGTGATAAGGAAATTAAATGATGTTGTAAACCAAACACGGAAATATAAAAGGCCAAGGGCCAAAATGAAAGTTTTTTTTAGAACGATTAGCCCCTTATGGAAGAGGTGATTCTGAGCCTATTCGGGACGAACAGGCTTAAGTGGGGGGCAGTGTTACGAAAGTAACTTTAGTTAAGAATTAGTTGTAATTATTAGTTAAGAATTAGTTGAATTTATTAGTTATGTTGTATTTATTAGTTATATTGTATTTATGAGTTATCTTGTATTCATAAGTAATTTTATTAGTTTACATCGTTTTTGTTATAATTTAGTACACTTCAATCCCAATGTGCAGAAAGCCCTAGAAATGACCGTTAAAAAAAGCTTCAGTATAAGAGGTAAAATTATGTAAACATAAGCAGCGTTGCCGTTTTGGTTACTTTTAACCAAAATTGGTTACTTTTTTTTCCAATGTGTACTTGTGTACTTTTTTTCCATTTTGGTTACTTTTTTTCAACACAAAAATAACCAATTTTTTGTTTTGGAAGAGGATTTACCCGCTCTGCTTTTTTGACTCTTAAAAATGGTGTGTGGCAGTGTTGCCATTTTGGTGCCTTTCGGGTATTTTTTTGTGCTTTTTTGCTCATGCAATACCCGAAATTTTGTTAAACACCCGTTTTTGAAAAGCGGGTATTTATAGTGCTTTTAACAACTTCTCACAGTGCTTTTAAGTGCCTTTTAAGTAATCTACATATATTTTTGGCACTGAACCATTTTGCTATTATTCTGTAAACACAGCGAATACTTTTTTAACCAACTGCGTATTATTTGCATTTATGTTTTGAGTAGTATTCGCAGGTATGGGCACCACTACATTGAAAGCTTTGCATGTGTGCCATTGTATTGGTTTGTTTACGTTTGCTTTTGTTGATTTTATGCTCTTTGCTCTTTGTTTTTTGTGTATGTATACAGATCGTTCGCTCTTTTTGCATTTTCATTTTGCATTTGCCCATACATGAGTATTCGCAAACTCTTCTAGGCTTTTCTCAAGCATCATCAGTGATGCCAACTTAGTGCTTTTGGCACTATTTATGGTGCTTTTTGATGCCTCAAAACGCCAACATTTTATTCTTAGTGCCAAACTAAGAAAAAGCGCTAACTTGGTGCTTTTTAAATTTTTCGTTAATGCCTTTAATGCTTTTTAAATTTTTTATTTTTTTTACCATTTTTTAAAACTTCGGTTATATAGAGGATGATTAAGATGAGATTAGCTATTTGGAGTACAATTTTGAGAAAGCCTGTAAAGATTTTAAGATTTCAAATGATAAAAAAAGTGATAAAAGAAAGTTGCATTCGTTTTACCAAAAACTTTATTTACGAGGTTTGAGCTAGGCTTCCTAGCAATTTGGAAATTTTACAACATATTTAGTAATCGTTATAAAAACGATGTATGTGTTTTCGGTAAACATTTTTTTAAAGATGTAGACACTGTTTCAAAAATAGAAAATGGCTTGAAAAATATTAAGAATTGTAAATGGAAAAATAAACAACGATTTTGAGTCATGTAGAAAAAACGTATTAAAAAGTTTAAAACATGCAGTCGGAAAACGTATTTTTTTGAGCTACGAAAATCGAGCTCGCACTGTATTGCTTTTAAACTGTTTTATGGCCAATTGAAACTCCAAATGATTTGGATAATATTATTTTTATTGAAGATAATAATAATAAATTAAAAAATTTTTATATACAAATGTAAATATATTTATTATTTTATTTAAAAATTTTTTAAAATTTTGGAGGTATTTAATATTCGGTACAGCCGAAGGCAACTTGTTTTGTGTTTAATTAAATTGTAAAAATGGATTAGTGCTTTTTTACGCTTTTTTTTGTTTAAAATAGTGCTTTTTAGTGCTTTTTTTAAATTTTAAAGTGCTTTTTGCTCTCAAAAAGTTGGCATCACTGGTGTGTGGTATTTGTGCAACCAATACCAATACTTTTTTCATCTACTTAAAAAAGCTTAAACTTTAACAAACTGTCAACTTAACCATATGTATATATATACTTTTAATTCTTTTAATTCTTCATAGGTCTAACTGAAACACTTTTCTAGACAAACGATAAGGTCAAAGTGAACGGAACTTTAAATAGGATTCTATTTCCACCGGGCAAAAAGCAAATACATATATGTGGCATTTTGACAAAACATCTTAAGTCGAGATAAGATAGCAAAAAAGTTTTTTTAAAAAAACTCTGCGAAAACATAATTTTTGTTAAATATTAAAATAAGCCAAAATTAAAGAAAAATTTCGCTGATAATACAAAATTTTAAAAACGTAAACAAAAATGTTTTTTGAATGAAAATTCGTATGATTAACGACATTTTTTTTCAACTTCTAAAATTTGACTGAAGATGTTTTGTCAAAATGCAACAGATATATATAAAAGATTTACCGCATAATTTAGTTAAATTTTGTACTTTGATACCTTAAGAACACAGCAAGACCTAAAAAATTTTACTTGCAAGAGCTCTTTATATAAAAAGCTTGAAGTTTAAAATTTGTAAAGGAAGTGCACGTCAACTAAAAATTTCGAAAAATTATATAGCCTTTTATTCTTTCCAGACCATCGGTAATACAACATTAAAATTTATAAAAATTAGTACAGCCTACTAGATACAAACAAACACAATTCCTTCTTTAAACATATTTTTCAACTGAAGTGCGGATAAAATAGTATGTACATTTGATAATAAAAATTTTGGTTACTTTTTTTTGCTTTTGGTTACTTTATTTTAACATTTTGGTTACAAATTTTTTTTGGTTGTGGCAACGCTGAACATAAGTGCTACCATAAATCAAATTAAAGTGTGGTGAATAGAAAAGCCTCGAACCTTCGAAAAACATTTCGAATGTTCTAGACAACCAAATTGCAGTATAAATACTAGCGGCGAGTAGCAGAACAAAATCATTCTTAGTTCAGACTTTGTCAATAACGCATAACGCTGAGAAAATTATAGTTGGTTGTGAATAGAAGCTATAAATTACGGTTGTTAAAAAGACTTTGTACTAAATAAAGTTGTGTTAATTGTAAACAGTGTTAAAATTGTTTGTGTTTTATTTATATTATTAAAGTTGCAATAAAGAACTCGAAACGGTTTATTATAAAGGAAATAAACCAAAACGTTATTAAAAGGCAGTAACGTAACAATATTTTATAAAATTTTAAATCTTTACTAGGGGCAAGCAAAGCGGACCGGGTCCAGCTAGTTAAATATATATTACCAAACCTTTACTTATTGTAAATCTATAAAAGGTTAAACTCATCTTGGGTTAAATAAAGAACAACTTTTGTGGATTCATACTTTAACTACTCGCTGGTTTTTCATTCGGACGTAGCTCGGTCAGGAAGCTCTCTACATTCCCTTCATCATCATACTCTCCCTCTTTCTCCTCTCTGGGAAACACCCAAGTATACACATTCACATACATAACATACAGTCCACTTATTCATCCCTGGTCACCTAACCAGTCTCTTAAGTTTACCTCGTTAATCTCTACTTAACTTAAATTCACATACAAACAATTATTAACATTAATACTTACCTTCCCTCTACACATTATTCTAAGCATACCTACTGCATTCATACATCTCACTCCAATCCAACACACACATACATCTATTCCCGGTTAACTCTAAATACCTACACACGGGAATATATTCAATAAGAATTATTTATAAAATTTGTTTTTCAAATACTAGTAAAAACCACCATGAAAAAGTGTTATTATTTGAACATGAATGTATGCCTGTTTTTTATTATTTATTTTAAACAAGACAAAATTAAGATATTTACTTTTCAAATAATAGAAATCTAATTGGATAAATGTTATTGTAAATTTTTACTTAAATATTTCTGTTTTTGATCATTAGGTAAACCTGGTAAAAACATTCTTAAACTATTCTGATATAAGACGTAAAAAACATTTTAATAAGAATAATTTATAAAATTTGTTCTTCAAATACTAGTTAAAACCACCATGAAAAAGTGTTATTATTTGAACATGAATGTATGCCTGTTTTTTATTATTTATTTTAAACAAGACAAAATTAAGATATTTACTTTTCAAATAATAGAAATCTAATTGGATAAATGTTATTGTAAATTTTTACTTAAATATTTCTGTTTTTGATCATTAGGTAAACCCGGTAAAAACATTCTTAAACTATTGTGATATAAGACGTAAAAAACATTTTAATAAGTGTTCAAACTAGCATAATGTGCTCATCCTTATTTTTATATTATTTTTATATTATTATATTTACCTCACTTTTGCCTCTTAAACTTGATTTTACAATAACGTGTAATTTGTAACGCAAATGAATTTAATAACTACAGTTTGAAAACCACTGTATCTTTACGTTAAATCAATTAAAGCAAATGTCATTGCACGGATAAGTTAACATTTTAATTGTCATCTTTCCCGCCATGTCAATGTAGCCATCTTTTTCTATCTACCTAGCCTCCGTGGTTGGTAATTAGCTTAAACTCCTTCACTTAACTTTGATTCTTTGAACTATAAACTACTATTTACTTTGAATTCCTTAAAGTGTAAATTTATTCCCTACTTGAATTTTCATTGCTAGAATTTTATTATTAAATATATGTTACCAAACCTTTAGTTATTGTAAATCTATAAAAAGTTAAACTCATCTTGGGTTAAATAAAGAACAACTTTTGTGGATTCATACTTTAACTACTCGCTGGTTTTTCATTCGGACGTAGCTCGGTCAGGAAGCTCTCTACATTCCCTTCATCATCATACTCTCCCTCTTCCTCCTCTCTGGGAAACACGCAAGTATACACATTCACATACATAACATATAGTCCACTTATTCATCCCTGTACACCTAACCAGTCTCTTAAGTTAACCTCGTTAATCTCTACTTAACTTAAATTCACATACATACAATTATTAACATTAATACTTACCTTCCCTCTATACATTATTCTAAGCATACCTACTGCATTCATACATCTCACTCCAATCCCACACACACATACATCTATTCCCGGTTAACTCTAAATACCTACACACGGGAATATATTCATGGTCCTTCGCCGACGAGAAACTGGTCACCTTATCAAAAAACAAACACAAGAAACATCCAAAGAGAGTACCACAACATCAACTCAACAATTAAAAGGGCAAGATCTACAGTTGAAAAGAAGACAGCGAGACGTGCGCATTGAATCGGAAAACACAAAGCATATCGGGAAAATGGTAAAACCAGTAAAAAAGTGAGTTAGACAAAAAAAGAATGTATTACAATATTAAATAAAAAATTTAAATTACAAAGTGTTAAATACAAATTTAAATTGGAGAAAAAACCTATACATCATGCGGTCGTCCGTCCAGACAGTAAAACTACAAAAGTTCGTGTAGTTTTCAATGCATCCCGCAAAACAAAATCTGGCTTTTCCCACTTTACAAGCCGATTTAATGACAGTCATTTTAAATTGGTGATTTTACAGATTTGTCTTTAGCGGTGACATTCAAAAAATGTATAGACAAATCTTAATAGATCCTTCTGACAGGCCTTTTCAAAGAATTTTGTTCCAAAAGTTCCCCCTGGGAGGCCGTCAAAGACTACCAAATGAAAACTGTGACATTTGGAATCAATTGCGCACCTTTTCTAGCGATCCGAACCCTATTACAACTGGCCTCGGATAATTAAGACAGGTTTCCAAAAGCATCAGTTATTTTAAGAAGAGAAACATATGTAGATGATATTCTCGCAGGAGGTCACTCTATAAACAGTGCTTCTGAATCTCAGCAACAGCTGATTCAATCCCTTGAGTCAGCTGGCTTCCTCTTAAAGAAAATTACTTCTAATGACTCTCGATTATTAGAAGCACTTCCAAAGGAAGATTTATACGATTCGGATATACGTAAATTCCATGATTCCAGTGCCACAAAAAGTCTCGGCATTCGTTGGAATGCGCTCACAGATTATTTCTCCTACTCTTTTGAACCCATTCATGAGGTCAATAAAGTCACTAAACGGAAAATATTATCGTCTGTAGCCAAATTGTTTGATCCCGCAGGCTGGCTTGCCCCTGTGGTGATCAACGGTAAAATTTTAATACAACAACTTTGGCTGGAAAAGATCGATTGGGATGAACCAGTCAGTGCAGATTCTCTCCGAATCTGGAACGAACTTATCAAAGATATGCCCTACGTTGAAAAAATACAGATTCCGCGTTGGATTCAATTCACGCCCGCTGACCAAATCCAAGTTCACGGATTCTGTGATGCCTCCAAGATGGCATACTGTGCAGCTGTATACATTCGTGTGCAAACTTCTTCTACGGTATTTTCTAACTTACTGGTCTCTAAAAGTAAAGTTGCTCCCTAAGCAGTCATAACCCTCCAGAGGTTAGAGTTATCAGGCGCCTTGCTGTTAGCCAAACGTACAGCTCATACGATAACTTCTTTAAATTTGCACAATTATGAAACCATTCTCTGGTGTGATTCATCCATTGTGCTGGGATGGCTAGCCAAACCTCCAGCAACATGGAAGGAAATATACCTCTCTAACCGTGTATCACAAATACATCAACTTCTGCCAAAGGCTAAATGGCGTCATGTACCCACACAAGCCAATCCCGCTGATGTAGGGTCAAGAGGTTGTCGACTCAAGACTTGCTTAACAATAGGCTTTGGTGGAACGGGTCTTCGTGGCTTACGAATCCCGCTTCTGAATGGCCAAAATGCAATACATTAAATCCTACCAAGCTTTGCCGCATTTCCTCTCTGAAACCCTTCGCAAACATAAATACTGAAACCGTATTAGCACACCATTTACACATTGATTCTAATAGATGCCCAGATTCTAATACTTCTAACGATATTCTTACCAGATTCTCTTCTTACCCCCGCGCGTTACGGGTATTGGCATATGTTTTCCGCTACATACGACGTTTTAAGCCGTCGTTCGCTAACCCTGACTTTCCTCCACTCTACGCGACTATCGATCTTCGTCACACTGAAATCGATTCAGTCAAAACAAGATTAATATTTCATGGAGAGTGTCAATTAATGTGCCGTATGGCACAAACAGAATTCTATATACCACGTCTCAATGTGCGCATTCGAAAAATCATAAGATATTGCAAAATTTGCATTATCTTTAAACGAAAACCTTGCTCTCAAATTATGGCAGCCCTGCCAGCTGATCGATGTACCCTTTCATTACCATTCCACACAACCGGTATAGATTTCGCCAAACCATTCGTCCAAAGCTTATGTCTGCGTATTTGTGTGCTTTGCCACAAAGGCAGTTCACCTCGAAGCTTGCTCAAATCTCTCTACCGCTGCCTTTCAAGCCACCTTCGCCAGATTTGTTGGCCGGCGTGGACTCCCACGTAAAGTCGTATCCGATAATGGACGCAACTTTCTTGGCGCAAGCCGAGCCTTTCGAAATGAATTTTCGACATTTATAAAAACCGTTTCCCATGATATTGCTCAAAAGGATTCGAATGGTCCTTCATTCCCCCACATGCACCTCATATGGGCGGGTTGTGGGAAGCAGCCGTTAAAAGCTTTAAATTCCATTTTAAGCGAGTTGCAGGTGCCTACCGGCTCAGTTTCGAGGAATTTACCATCGTTTTAGCCAGAATTGAAGGTGTGCTAAATTCTAGACCGATATCCGCTCTGTCTGAAAACCCGTCAGACTTAACCGCTCTAACCCCCGGACATTTTTTTCTGAGAAGGTCCCATTATGGCTTTTCCCGAGCCATCATCCGAAAATCTTTCCGTAATAAACAGGTGGGAAAAATTAAAAGCCATCCATCACCACTTTGCGGTTCAATGGAAGACCGATTACCTCAAATCGCTGCAAAAGAGGTACAAATGGAAATTTGCCGTCCCTAATTTACAAATAGGTGACGTCGCACATTGGTTGAAGTTCATATAACGAGCGGCTAAAAATAGAAGAAGTTGTCGAAGGACAATGAAACTTGCCACATAGGCTTTTTTTGTTTGAATCAAGAAAAAATGGAAAAATCAAAATGATCCGCCCACCTCCCATACAACTTGTATTGAAAAAGTGGCATTACTCCCTTGATTTTGATTGTATCAACTCAATTTTCACTAAAAATAAATATTATAATTGTAGAATGGGCTCCTGAATATATATACCTGATCCGCCTACTTTTACGCCCACCTCCCATACAACTTGTATTGAAAAAGTGGCATAGCTCCCTTGATTTTGATTGTATCAACTCAATTTTCACTAAAAATAAATATTATAATTGTAAAATGGCTCCTGAAAATATATACCTGATCCGCCTACTTTTACGCCCACCTCCCATACAACTTGTATTGAAAAAGTGGCATAGCTCCCTTGATTTTGATTGTATCAACTCAATTTTCACTAAAAATAAATATTATAATTGTAAAATGGGCTCCTGAAAATATATACCTGATCCGCCTACTTTTACGCCCACCTCCCATACAACTTGTATTGAAAAAGTGGCATAGCTCCCTTGATTTTGATTGTATCAACTCAATTTTCACTAAAAATAAATATTATAATTGTAAAATGGCTCCTGAAAATATATACCTGATCCGCCTACTTTTACGCCCACCTCCCATACAACTTGTATTGAAAAAGTGGCATAGCTCCCTTGATTTTGATTGTATCAACTCAATTTTCACTAAAAATAAATATTATAATTGTAAAATGGGCTCCTGAAAATATATACCTGATCCGCCTACTTTTACGCCCACCTCCCATACAACTTGTATTGAAAAAGTGGCATAGCTCCCTTGATTTTGATTGTATCAACTCAATTTTCACTAAAAATAAATATTATAATTGTAAAATGGCTCCTGAAAATATATACCTGATCCGCCTACTTTTACGCCCACCTCCCATACAACTTGTATTGAAAAAGTGGCATAGCTCCCTTGATTTTGATTGTATCAACTCAATTTTCACTAAAAATAAATATTATAATTGTAGAATGGGCTCCTGAAAATATATACCTGATTCGCCCACTTTTACGCCCACCTCCCACAGAAAAAACCAATAGAAAAAACATGAATATGAATTTCAAGAATAGTCTTTTAATAATTTTTTGACATCATTATCGTACTCCAATTTTTTGATTTGCAGCTTTGAGCGAAATGTGTTTATAAATGGGTCTGAAGACAATAAAAGATTATGCATTACGTCTTCATTAGTGGCTACACGTCCAGTTCTTCGCGAGTGATGTAATCTATAGGCTCTATAGTCTTTATTCCTTGCTTCCTGAGCTTCTTCGGACAGCATACCTGATACAAATAATTAATTAAAATGTAAAAAATCAAATTCAAATCATTGAATAAGGGCCTTTAGATAGAGACATACCTATTGGCAGAATAGCTTCTGCTATAATTTTGCTACCATGCACCAGAATCTTATGCACAGTTACAGGCATGTAGTAGCAGCCATAGAGATCAACAAATAACTTGGCAGTATCCATGCAATATATATGCAATTTGTTAGCGTCGATCGCTGCATTACAATTTATTGCGGCCAAAATAATTTTAAATCTATGTATTAACTCTTCTTTTATGCCAATTACGTCTGCAGTTTTGGCTGGATTTTCGAAAAACCTTCTTGCCGTATTGCCATCGTTTGTTGTGACCATACCTTGCTTCACTGCATCCACATTTATGCCCAGTGTCAACTTTAATCTCTTCTGAATTTCAGCTTTATTTGCCGCCATTTAAATTTTTGTGGTACTATCTGTTCTCCATTTTTTGAAACTAAGAAGGTAAGAAACGTGCAAAATGCACTCCATAAACTTGATTCTTGCATGCAAGGGAGAAATACCAAATGCAATTGCATCTTCTGACATTTCCTCAAAATCACCGCATCTAAATTATTCATTTCTGTGCGCTTCGCTCCACATATGAAGCAAACCGCCATAGATGAGCTTCCAGAAATCGTAGTAGCTACTTTCCCATCAATCATTGTTAATTTCATAGTGTGAGAAATATTGAAGTTCCTGCTATGCAATTCAACGACAGTATTTCTTAAATTTCATATTTCGTCATTAACACGACTGACCTCAGAATTTATAACTTCAGCTGTTTCTTGTATAAATTCAAATTTTAACGGTCGGCAGAATCTAGTTGATGACGGCTCTGTATTTCTCCAGCACATTGTTGACATATTATTACGCTCTGTGAGGGTCAATGGAACATATGACGTTAAGAACATATATTTATCGGAGTGATTTGGATCTGTGAATTTTTGATGGTATTCACTATGTCCCGAACTTCCGTCACAGCCCCATTTTGAGAACATTTGCAGTTCGTTGGGGAGTTCTGTCACCTCATTCTCGGATTTTGTCATCAAAATCCTGGTTACTGTATGATCTAATAACTCTTGTAGACCAACTTTGCTACAACTTTCTTGCACCTGAACATTTGCAGAATAGCATTTTTTTTTTGCTTCCAGTACCTGATGAAAGGGTGGGTAAATGTCGCATCCAATTTCTCGAGCTGAACTGCGCAAAACCTCATATTGATGCTTTGACAAGGAAGCATCAAGTATCAACCCAAGTGCCTTCTCCGGGGTGAACGCCTTAATGGATTTGTCTAAATACTCACTTTTTTTGCGGCAGACGATATCAACTCCATTGAGGTGTTTTTACAAAAACCTCGTACCTTTGTCCTCTTTGTTCGCGGTTGGCAATCCTCGAAGGCTTTTACTGGACGTCCACGTTTAACCATATTTGAACAGCTTGGTGCTTCATTGTTTGCGGTATATTTGCACATTTTGTAAACATTTTTCAGCCAATTTTCATTTTGATCGAGAAATCTGGTTTTCATGCGAAATGCTTTTTGCCATCTATCTTTGAACTTTGTAAAAAAGTCTTTTTTCAAATACCTAGTAAAGACTTCAACATCCTGAGCAGTCATTTCTTCATTGTTTTTTGCAATGACTTCGACAGTAATATCAATATCCATTTTGGTATCAATCAATATTTCGCAAATATTTAAATAAGAAATTGTTAAATTTTCCATAATTAATAAAATAAAATTTTGATATCACTTATGTAATAATACACCACTTATCACTGCACTTGCCAATTTAATGTAAATTAGTAAAGAACAATTCAAATTCAATTGAAGCTTAAACAGAATTCCAATAAGAAAAAAATATAAATACCCGTTACTTTTCTTCTATTCCTCTTGTACATCAGTTCTTATTACAAAGTTATTAACATACATATCTGTAGGTAATTTGTAGTTTGTAGCTTTAAATGTTAATATGCATACATGTATGTAAGTATGTAACTTGTAGATTTAAACAAGATGTATAAGAGAAATTAAAGAGAGTAAATTATTAAGATTATACATACATATCTACAAACATTTACAAGTTATGATCATTTTTATTAAACTTTAATAAATACGGTACGTATGCAATTAATAAGTATCGGGTGTTTTTTTTACAGGTTTGTTTTTCGAATAGAGATAAAACTGGCATTTTGTGGTCAAATCTGGCAACTCTAATGTCATTTATGTTCAGTTTGGTTTGCCATTTCATCATGAACACATTGACAAAAGAACAACGCTTGCAAATCGTGCAAATTTATTTCGAAAATAATGGTTCAGTTCGCGAAGTTTACCGCAAGCTCCGTCCATTTTATGGTCGACATAATCGTCCATCAGAGCAATTAATTCGGTTAACCATGGATCGTTTTCGCACTACGTTTACTCTATGTGATAATACGCATCCGCAGAGACGTCGAACAGTGCGCACTGAAGAAACAATTGCCGCTGTAGAGCAAAGTGTTGAAGAGGACCCGAGTGAATCGATTCGCCACCGTGCACAGCAATTGGAGCTTTGTCCATCAACTTTATGGAAGATTTTGCGCAAAGATCTTGGCTTGCGACCTTACAAGATCCAGCTTGTGCAAGAATTAAAGCCGCGAGACCATGCAATGCGTCGTGATTTTGGTGTATGGGCCGAAAATGAGATTGATCTCTATGCTGATTTTCATCGCAAAATTTTGTTGAGTGATGAGGCTCATTTTAAGTTGAATGGCTACGTCAACAAACAAAATTGCCGCATTTGCAGTGAAGAGAATCCACATGATACCCTTAAGACGCCATTACATCCACAAAAACTGACTGTTTGGTGTGCTCTAAGGGCTGGTGGAGTCATTGGGCCATACTTCTTCCGAAATAATGCTGGAGAGGCAGTTACCGTTAATGGAGACCGGTATAGAGCCATGATAACCGACTATTTTGTTCCCGAATTGGATGGCATGAATGTGGATGAGTTGTGGTTCCAACAAGACGGCGCTAAATGCCACACAGCGCACGCCACAATCGATTTATTGAAGGAAACATTTGATGAGCGCATAATTTCGCGGAATGGACCTGTCAATTGGCCACCAAGATAGTGTGATTTGACACCATTGGATTATTTTCTTTGGGGATATGTGAAGTTGCTCGTCTACGTCAACAAACCAGAAACGTTAGGGGAATTGGAAGCCAACATTCGTGGCGTTATTGCCGACATACGGCCCCATATGCTCGAAAAAGTGGTTGAAAATTGGACCTGTAGAATTGGCTTTATTCGAGCCAGCCGCGGCGGCCACATGCCTGAAATCATATTTAAACATTAATGGCATAAAATTATCCTTCCAATAAAGCCAAATTGATGGTCATTAAAACGATTTTCTTGTGTTTTATTTCAATTCGAAGTTCTATACCACTGAAAAAAACACCCGATACATCCTATATTTAAATATGTTTAGACAAATTCTTAAATATTTTCCAACAACTATTGACTAGTATGTAAATTGCATTTTGTAATAATTTTAAATAATTTTAAGCATGAACGAAAATTCATGTTTTGTTACTTTATCACTTTATCACTTTTAGCTGAGACTTCAAGCTGTAATTTGACATCATTCGTTAAACAGCGCTAAAAAGATACAGCCTATTAAAGTTGATGAACATTGAAATTTTGATGTTGTTTATATTTTGTTCTACGAAATTTTTTATATGGCACTTTTTCCAACTTTTTTTAATGCAAATCTCATCTTTGACAATTGTCATTTACGAAAATATATAACAAAGTCAAATGATAAGTTTACTGTGATTGTACCAAAAGATTGAAAATACAGTAAATTTGCATGCCATTTTAAACAAGCGAACATATATGAACTTCGAGCGTGTCTATCCAAACAAATAATAAATATATCAGCCTAATATTACGGAATCAAAATATTCAGATATCTGCCAACAAAATACCAAAAAATTATCCAAATCGGCGAACATGAAAAAAATTAATTTTGGCCACTCTTCAACCAATGTGCGTCGTAATTATAATTGATGATATCCTACCACCAAATGAATGGCGATTGGGCAGGATAGAACAGGTTCGCAAAGGGCCTGATCAACAGGTTCGAGTAGTAGACGTGCGAACCGCTGCCGGAATTTTAACACGCCCTATTACTAAGTTGTGTCATTTGCCTTATGATAAGGATCCCAATTCCACACTATAGAGGCCTTATCACCATACACAACTTTCTCATAACACGTCATTCCATTTCATTTCCTCCCCCGAATTTTCATTGTGGCTCATTATACTCTCATTTTCGTTTTAGTTCACGGTCCCAGCCTTCACGAAAACCAAATATCCACCAGTGTCAAGTGTGCTTCAGATACCACTCGCTACGTTTTTGCAAACAGTTTTTGGCAATGGACTTTATCAAGCGCAGTCAAGTCGTCAGACGCAACAAATACTGCTTCAATTGTTTGGCAAGCACTCACGATGATCGAGCCTGCGCCAGTAGAGACCGTTGCCGTAAATGTGGGTTGGCTCATCACACTCTACTTCATCCAAACCAACGTCCCCGACGACACCAACCAACAAGACCAGTCCGTGAGCGTATTGGTCAAAGTAACAATACAGCCAGGCCGTCGAACAACCAGGTTAAAAGCCGTCCACCATGACGCAAGAAAACGAAGAAGGAGTGGCGGCATGTTCAAACTAGCATAACGTGCTCATCCTTATTTTTATATTATTTTGGCTGGCTTCCTAAACGCATGTTGCTTTGTAGTAATACATTGCAGCGTGTTCGTAAATGCAACCCTGATAATTTTTACAATGTATTTTGTTCCCTTTTGCAACACTGTTGTAGTTAATACGCAAGGAAAAGCAACAAAGGCATCCAAATAAAATTAGATGCAAAGCGAATGCAAGACAAAATACGATGGCGACGCAGGAAGATAAGTAAGCATTTTTTTGTTATAATTTATTATATTTCTCTATTCAGTTTTATTTTTTTTTTATTACAGTAAAAAATGGACGCATAATTTTAAAAATGTAAAAAACATCGTCTGGCATTTCAACAATGGTTTCCACAAAGCCTTTTGTTTTTGGTATTCTTTTTGATACCCGTGATTCTTTCAGCAAAACAGTAAATCGTTTATGTTTTCTTTTTATAATGTTTACAGCAATTTTGAGGCTGGAGTTTCCCTCTTCGCACAAATCTCAGACATTTTCCAATAAAATATGTTCTTCCCCCATTGTTCGCTTTATTATGAATGATACAATGCATATAAATGTTCCTAAACGATTTCAGTGTTGCAAAGTATTAATATGCAACGTATTAAAAAAGTTACTACACAATGTAACAACTCGGTTTAAATACTGTATTGATACATTGTTAATATACGTTTAGGAAGTCAGCCTTTTATATTATTATATTTACCTCACTTTTGCCTCTTAAACTTGAATTTACAACGCAAATGAATTTAATAAATGCAGTTTGAAAACGACTGTATCTTTAGGTTAAATCAATTAAAGCAAATGTCATTGCACGGATAAGTTAACATTTTAATTGTCATCTTTCCCGCCATGTCAATGTAGCCATCTTTTTCTATCTACCTAGCCTCCGTGGTTGGTAATTAGCTTAAACTCCTTCAATTAACTTTGATTCTTTGAACTATAAACTACTATTTACTTTGAATTCCTTAAAGTAGGGAATAAATTTCCCTACTTGAATTTTCATTGCTAGAATTTTATTATCTATCTATCTTCTATCTATCTATCTATCTATCTATCTATATATATAAAAGAGACGTGTTTGTTTGTAATCGCTAAACTCAAAAACTACTGCACCGACTTTGACCAAAATTTGTGTGTTTGATGCATGAGGCATGAGGAGTGTTTCTGTGAAGTTTCGTATTTATCCGATAGATGGCACCACGTTTTTATATTTTTGTCATTTTCGTCGTAATCGCTAAACATAATGTTTTAAAATTTAGATACATGGTATGTCACTAAATCTTTATCAATATACATTTATCAATTCAGCGGTAATTCACTAAAATACGCTAAAATCACCAAAATGAAAAAAAAAATTATATGGTTTAATAGCCAGTTTTATTCCAAACATTTATGTTAATTTTAGTTTACAAAAGTCTATTTCCACTTCCATAAATATTTTTCAAATACGCGGTTAGGGTATCCAATAATTTTAAACAAACATGAAGAATCTAATAGCATTTGCTGGTAAGTAAAACATTTATTATTTTATTTTTTTTTTTATTGTTTTGAAAATCAATTAAACACGTTTATATTTTATAAAATTTTAAATCTTTACTAAGGGCAAGCAAAGCGGACCGGGTCCAGCTAGTTAAATATATGTTACCAAACCTTTACTTATTGTAAATCTATAAAAAGTTAAACTCATCTTGGGTTAAATAAAGAACAACTTTTGTGGATTCATACTTTAACTATTCGCTGGTTTTTCATTCGGACGTAGCTCGGTCAGGAAGCTCTCTACATTCCCTTCATCATCATACTCTCCCTCTTTCTCCTCTCTGGGAAACACGCAAGTATACACATTCACATACATAACATACAGTCCACTTATTCATCCCTGGTCACCTAACCAGTCTCTTAAGTTTACCTCGTTAATCTCTACTTAACTTAAATTCACATACATACAATTATTAACATTAATACTTACCTTCCCTCTATACATTATTCTAAGCATACCTACTGCATTCATACATCTCACTCCAATCCAACACACACATACATCTATTCCCGGTTAACTCTAAATACCTACACACGGGAATATATTCAATAAGAATAATTTATAAAATTTGTTTTTCAAATACTAGTTAAAACCACCACGAAAAAGTGTTATTATTTGAACATGAATGTATGCCTGTTTTTTATTATTTATTTTAAACAAGACAAAATTAAGATATTTACTTTTCAAATAATAGAAATCTAATTGAATAAATGTTATTGTAAATTTTTACTTAAATATTTCTGTTTTTGATCATTAGGTAAACCTGGTAAAAACATTCTTTAACTATTCTGATATAAGACGTAAAAAACATTTTAATAAGAATAATTTATAAAATTTTTTTTCAAATACTAGTTAAAACCACCATGAAAAAGTGTTATTATTTGAACATGAATGTATGCCTGTTTTTTATTATTTATTTTAAACAAGACAAAATTAAGATATTTACTTTTCAAATAATAGAAATCTAATTGAATAAATGTTATTGTAAATTTTTACTTAAATATTTCTGTTTTTGATCATTAGGTAAACCTGGTAAAAACATTCTTTAACTATTCTGATATAAGACGTAAATAGCATATTAATAAGAATAATTTATTTTTAAAAGATGGTACAATTGACAGAATAAATCCCAATAAACTGGAAGCTTCTCGAGTGAACGTTTTATTGCAGCAAAGGTATGACGCTGATCGTGGCAATAACTCTTGGCTTTTAGGTATGAATATAGAAATGTTTGTTTTTATTTTGTTGTAGTTAACACCAAAGAATATAATACATACTTGTTTTTGCACTTGTTCAACAAAACTCAATATTTTGATTTTTTCCTTTTTTGAAAAAATATCGTGCTATTTTGTTTACTTTTTGGTAACGAAACGGTTGGTTTTAAACTTTTTTTAATATCCTTTAAGTAAAATAAAACATTGTTTTGCGTCTACTGAATAATTTTAAATTTTTAGTTAATACAGTATTGTTGAACAAGTACGATATGTATATATATATATATATATACATATCGTATATATATATATATATATATATATATATATATATATATATATATATGTACCAAATGTTATATATCGTCACCTAAAATGCAAAAGGCCTTATCTAAAATTTTGAAAATTTTACAGGAGAAGAAAAGAACTATTTAATATGATAATTGATTAATTGCGTTGAACTGTTTATAATTAATTTTTCTTCTTTTTTTCTTAAAAAAAATTTCCGTTGCTTTGACAATTAACAATGTTGCATATTACACAAACTGTTAGTAATGTCCTTAAGCGTTTATTATATAATCTTTGGTAGATAGTTTGTGGGCATTTATGTTGATGCAATACATCAGATTAAATGAAAAAGCCGATTTTTAATTTTTTGTTAGTAGGGCCTGTTGCGTTTAAGGTGACGATATGAATGTATATTAATTCAATGGTTTGTTTTATTCAGGTGATTCCGGATACCCGTTACGTCCATTGCTAATAACACCGTATCGATCTGCAAATCAGGAGGAGAGGCGTTTTAACACGGCACATGCTCAAGCCAGAAATTGTTTTGAGCGCTTAAATGGCGTGTTAAAATCAGTTTCTAGATGTTTGCAGGTTGGGTGTATTTAACCCAAACTGCGGGAAAAATTATCAACGCCTGCACTGTGCTTCACAATTTCAGGCTGGAACATGGTGTCTTTTCTGAAGAATACACAGAGGGTATTGACAACATTGTCCCAATACAGGACGCAGAATAGAGAGAACCAATGCGCGAAGCCTGTCGCATTCGGGATAGGCTTAAGGCTAGATTATGCAATTAAATTTTTTAATGTAAACAGTTTTTTTAATAATTTTACTTTTGTCGTTTTTTATAAAAAATAAAAATCCAAAAAACTGTATTTTTTATAATTTTTTTTATTTTCATAGGAAATAAATAAATAAAAGTATACACTCTACATATACATACATATAAAGAAAAATAACAAAAACTTAACAAAAAAAAATTAACAGATAAAAGTAAAAAACATAAAAGTATTAATCTTACTGCTAGTTCAACCATTTCGAACGTTAACGTTAGCGTAGAAAGGAAAAATACTCAGTTTTAAGTAAATCAAGAAAAGAAAAATCAGTTGATGAATTCACATAGGTACATTTAAGACAAACGCATGTATTCATAAATTTTTTTACAATTTAATAAAGCAGGGACTCTAACAGTTATAAGAGAAACGACAAAAAATCATATATAACCATTAATATTGATGAATTATAGGTAAATGTTTTAAATAACAATTATCATTTAATATATTTTATTTTTGTTATCGTAACTAATTAAATTAAAAAAAATTTTTTTTTGGTTATAAATAACCATAATTTCAACCAAAAAAATTTTTGGTTACAAATAACTACTATAACAAATAATTAATTTTTTCTTAATGTATAATTACAAATATCCACTATAAATAAGTAGGAACGTATAGTCGGTTACTATTAGGTGCCCATGGGCAATCATTTATCCGGCAAAACAAAATTATGTTATGAGGTTGAGATTCATTATTATGATTGACTAAACTTAAAAACTTATTTTCTTGCTTTTGCCGGTTAAATGATTGCCCATGGGCCCCAAATAGTAACCGACTATACTTTCCTACGTATTTATAGTAGATATTTGTAATTATGAATTTAAAAAAATTAATTATTTGTTATAATAGTTATTTGTAAACAAACAAATTTTTTGGTTGAAATGATGGTTATTTGTAACAAAAAAAATATTAAATAAATATACTTTTATTCGACCTTTACAAAATATTTTTTACTTTAATTGGTTACGATAACAAAAATAAAATATATGTAAAGATAATGATTAAAAATAACCAAATGAAAATAAAAAGAATATTCCCTTAACCTTAACAAACAAATAACTATTATTTTTGGTCCCTGTAATAAAGGTTTTAAAAAACAAGTTTTGTATGAAAATATGGCTTAATAAACGTTTCTTAAATATAATAATTGTTCATGAATACGGGGGTTAAAATTTAAAATTAATTTTTTTGCTAGTTATTTTGAAAAAATTTCTCAATATTGGAAAATTTATTCAAAAGTTTTTCATTTGTTTTTCAATATTACTTAATTTTTCCATTACCTCCTTGTGGAGCGCCTTTGCTTCATCCAAAGCTTCCTTATACTTCGGAATGTTTGATGCTGTGGCATATAGTCTTTTGCTTTGATTTTTGACCGATTTGGATGTTGATGGTGTTGACTCGGTTTTTATTTTCTTTGCTGGTGATATTGACACTTCTTCACCTTCCAAAAATTCCACCGATAAAAACTCCTAAACATGTTTTTCGTTTAAAAAGTTATTTATGTAGGTATTAATATATCTGTAGCAAAAAGGAATAATTGCTTAAGTCGACTTCAGCATAATTTTAGTTTATTGCACCTTTGTAAACTCCATGTTTAAAAGTACCCATGTACAAAGTTTCAGTTATCTTGTACGATTTTTTAGGAAGTATAACGAAATAACTTTTTGCTTATTTTTATTCAATGAGCAATAATATGTGAAATAAAAACTTAAGTTTGCTTTCAAAGTGTAACATTATAAATATTTATGAATAAAAACTTAAAAAACAACTATAACAGCAGAGAGGTGATGATTAAATATACAAAAATTACCTTTAAAGTTTAAAACTGCTTTTATTACAAAACTAAAAAATTTACTTAAAACACTTTTTCCTTACTGCCACAAATACTTGCACTTGAAGATTTATTTTAAAGTAAACTTACCTCTAAAGGTTCTTATATGTCATGTGGCAGTGTTCAATTTTTCCGGCAGCTCAACTCCAGATTCTTGTGTGCACGCGTCCCCGTCGACAGCATCCACTGTAATTATTTGAAGAATTTTTTCTTCTAATGGATTAAGGTCGCCACCAGTTTGGTTCATAATTTTCCTTCTCTTATTTACTGATCTTTTTACTCCACATTTGAAATCTATCCAATACTAAGACTTATAAAAACGTTTGAAAAACATGGTACATATGTATATATAAATATAAAAACACAACAAATTAAATATACCTTTTTCTATTGCTCCATAGTTTTTCCACTGCCACCCAAAGAGTTTAAGGATGTCTTAAGTGCATCCCATTGCTCTTTGCAGTTGGAGTTGGAATTTATGCCATTAAATTGGCCTCTGGCGAACTCTAAGTTTGCGGACATATATTCCACCAGCTTTTGTTTTTGAATATTAGAAATTCTTTCAATTTTCTGTAAAAAGTTAAAAGAATTTTATAAATTTTCCTTAAAATAAAATATTAAATAAAAATAATTACCTTTTCTACCCTTTTACGTTCCATTTTTCACTTAAATTGTTTAAACAATCAATTTTCGCGCCGTTTTGGCTTGTGAAGGATTTTGATAGCTTATTTGTAAAATTTTTAAAAAAAATTTTTTACAGAAACACATTTACTCCCTACTTTCCAATTAATTACGTCAAAAAGATAATTTGACAGCTAATTCACACAATGTAAAAATACAGGAACACTTGTGTGAAACAAGTGTCATTTTGTTTCAATTCATATTGTTTTTCTTTCAGTTCCCTTGTTTCATTGTGAAAAGTTTTCGATGTGGGAGTTACAGAAACGAGCTACAGGGTCATTTGAAGTTTACACAAAAAACAAAAAATTAATACCACAAAAGAAGAATATACAGCCGTGTCACAGATTCCGTTCGGAATGCTGTCAATTCCGTATTTGCCATTCCGTTCGAAATCATTTTTGGTGCTTTGGATTCCAATCGTTTTCATCAATCCGAAAATTTTGTTTCAGCGATTTTTATGTTACCCATTTGGCAACATCAGTATTTATTACAATTTAATATGGCCAATATTACCAAAATAAAATTTTTTTTAAATTAAAATGCGGAAATTGCAGGCTAAAAAAAAGTTTAACAAATGTAATTGTTTCCAATTTTGCTTTGTTCTTTTCAGTTTTGTTTTGTTTTGTTTTCTTGTTAAAGATTTTCGAAAGAGTTTTAAATACATATTTGTAAAATAAATTGCTAAAAATTATTTAAAAATACTTCTTTTGAAAAATAAATAAAGAAAACATATTTGTTTATTGATAGAAAGTATATTTTGATAATTATTTGCCGTTTAAGATACAGAAAACTCCCATTCCGTTCATGAAAATAGAAATGGTTTCATTCCGAAAAGTTTTTTCGTAACTTGGTGGCCACACGATCAAGTTTTGCCTTTCAATTCCATTCAATTTACTCAACTCTCTCATTTTTTTACTAACACACTCACACTTTTTAAATTGACCACGAGATGGCTTTCAATTTCACCTTTCCATTTGTTTGGCAATTTACTTTCAATTTAACAGCTGATTACATGTTTGTCTTTATAAATTGTTTTTTTTATGGCATCTTGAAAGTAAATTGAGTGCCACCTACGTCACAGCTCTCAATTTTTGTAAATTTTGACAAGCAGTATATGTAAAAGACTATCAAGAACAACTTGATCGTGTGGCCGCAGGGTAAATCATTTTCTGAAGCGCGGACATGGCTGATACTTCGGAAAAAAACAAATAAAAAATATAAAAATAAAGATCAAAAGGTTTTTGAAGTAGAAATGTTAGCAGAGTAAGAGAGCACAAGTGAAACGTACGTTCTCTATATATATTAATACAACTCTAAATTTTCAACTCTAACGATGCAATTTAGATATTTGTCGCAAGGAACTAGCAGACAGTATATGTCCATGACATTTAAAATGTCTGTTAGATCTGTCGCTCGTATTGTTTTGGAAACAAGTGAACTCATTTGGACTGAGCTCAGCGGAATATATTTGTCAACACCTAATACACATGAGTGGGGAAAGATTGCTGACGACTTTGAAACCATTTGGAACCTTTCAAATTGTGTAGGTGCTATAGATGGCAAACACATTACCATTACTTGTCCACCTAATTCTGGATCAAACTTTTATAACTACAAAAGTAAGTGATTGTTTACTTGGGGTGTTGAACGGTTATTAATGTATGTATGAGATATCTTGTAATCTCATAAATTACGTTTTTTAAATATAGGTTTTTATAGTATTATCTTACTTGCCATTTGTGATGCTAATTACACTTTTACTGCTGTTGATATTGGGGCATACGGAAGTCAAAGTGATGGTGGAGTTCTATCCTTTTCAGAGCTCGGAAAAAGATTAATAAAGGGTGGTCTTGGTCTACCAACACCGCGACAATTACCCAATAGCAACACCATGTTTAACTCTTACTTTGTGGGAGACGCTGCCTTTCCCTTAGGATATAACCTAACGAGACCTTATCCGGGATCCTTATTAGAAGAAAAACGGGAAAACTTTAACAAGCGTCTATCAAGAGCTCGTAGAGTCATTGAAAACTCCTTTGGGATTTTAACAGCGAGATGGCGAATCTTAAGAGGAACTATGAATATGACCCCTGAATCGGCAGAAAAAATTGTAAAAGCAACAATAGTTCATTACAACTATACTAAAATGAACGATGGGTCATATTGCCCTGCTGAGTATTTGGACCATGAGGTAGAAAATGTCGTAACGAAAGGACTTTGGAGACAAGAAACTTGTCCATTACCAAATATCAGGCGGTTATCTTCAAATAATAGTACGCGGTCAGCATTTGCATTAAGAGATGTATTAAAAGATTATTTGTGGGATAATAAAATATAATTTAATACATTAAAAAACAATAAATATCATTGTTTACTTTCATTATTTAAACAAAGTGCATATACCTATTTATATCAGCATCAAAAAATATTACCCTTAAAAAAAAGAATTTTAAATTTACTTGTTTTTTCTAAAAAAATATTTTTTAGATACAGTGTAACCTCAGTCAACGCAACTAACAAAAGTTGTGGCAGTTCCGAAAACTGAGGCTGTTGCGATAACCGAGTCTCAATTTTTTATGCCGCTTTTTTATGGTTTCAACTAAAAGAAGCTTAAGTGATTAACTTTTAAAATAAATTCATTAATATTATTAAAAACTAGCATTAAACCTGCTACTTCGTCAGCGTTTCCTTTTTCTTCGTGGACATATCTGTATGCCAAAGTTTATTTTTCTAGGTTTTAACTTGTTTAAATTCTAGCATTCAACCCGCTGCTTTGTAATCGGGCCTTTTCTTTCATGATTCTCATAGATTCGTATCCACTCAGGACTTTGCACTTTGAATTTTATGTTTTAAGGTTCAATATTAACGATAATTAAAAAATACCAGTTGTAGAACCAAAAAACTGAAGAATGATATTAAATTTCCCGTATTTTTCATTTTGATACTATTTTTCCCCCCATTAAAGTATCAAAAATTGCAGTATTGTAGTATATATATATATAAATTCCTGGGATTCCTAGTTGGAACAAAGGGCCAGTACAAAAGCTTTCCATTGAATTCTATCTTCGGCTAGTCTTTTTGCTTCTCTCCAGGAAGTTCTGGCTGAAAGCAGTTCATTTTCTATTTGGCGCCTCCATGTATTTGCGGGTCTTCCACTACGTCGGCTGCCCTGGGGATGGTAATCAAGAGCTTTTCTTGTGACGTTAAACTTTTAGTTAAAAGTTAAACTTTTTCAAACGAATATCTAACATGATTTGATTTTGTTGGGTTTTTCGCCATAGATCATTATTTGAAATTGTTGTAGGCCAAAAAATACGTAAAATTCTTCGCAAACAACGGTTAGTAAAAACCTGGAGTGCATTTGAGTCCTCACTTGTTATGTTCCATGTTTCACATCCATATAGTAAAACTGATTTTACATTTGAATTAAAAAGTTTTATTTTCGTGCGAAGAGTTATACGATTGCACTTCCACACTTCAATTAGTGAGCCAAATGATTGATTTGCTTTGACAATGCGGTAAGCTATATCTTCTTTGCTACCACCGGATGTAGTTATTATACTACCGAGATAGCAAAACTTGTCTACATCAAGTATTGGGTGATCTAAAATTTTTAGAGGCTCGGTGTTGTTGGTGTTAATACGCAATGTTTTTGTCTTAGATATGTTTACCTTAAGACCAGCTCTGGATGCATTTGCAACAAGTATATTTAGTTTGGTTTGCATGTTATTGAAGTTATGTGACAGAAGACATATGTCGTCGGCATAATCTAAATCATCCAGTCTACCCTGCAGCCCAAAAGCTATACCACGATCACCTTTCATCGATTGTTCCATTACAACATCTATAACGATGTTAAAAAGAAGTGGGGAGAGCACGCAACCTTGTCGTACTCTTCTTTCAACTGGAAATTTATTGCTTACAAGTCCATCATGTAATACACGACAGGATGCGTTATCGTATAAACATTTGGTTAGATGGATCAGGTGTTCTGGAATCCCTTTACATCTTAACCGGTTGGTGTAACGTGTCAAATGCCCTTTCAAAATCTATAAAAAGCAAATATAATGCAGACCTCCACTCGACTGATTCTTCTACTATTATACGAAGACTGCTGATATGGCCTATACAAGATTTACCTCTCCTGAAACCAGATTGTACGTTGCGAAGTTCTGGCTCAATGGTAGCAGAAATGCGTTTGTTTATTATGTGAGCAATGATCTTGTTTGTCATGTTTAAAAGTGTGAGACCTCTCCAATTTTTTAGCTCGGTCAGATTACCTTTCTTTGGAATCTTAATTATTAAACCTTCTTTAAGTTCATCCGGGAGATGTTTATTTACCCAGAAATGCTCTATTAGCGGTTTAAGTAACTGGGCTGTGGTTGTGCAATCCACCTTTAGCAGTTCTGGTGGTAAATAGTTGGGGCCTGGAGCTTTATGACACTTCAGAGAAGCAATTGCAGATTGGATCTCTACAAAGTCAGGTGGCTCTATGTCGATATTTTTAATACGCGCCTGATGTTCTGCTGTAGTACAGTTGCATAACATCGAGTTTGTTGTGCTATTGTCGTTAGATAGCATATTTCTGTAATGGTCTTCCCACAGTTTTACTTGCTCTTCTTTGGAGTACACCAGCTCATTCCTAGAATCTTAAAAGGTTTGGTGTTGACATGTTTGCTGTCTGTTAGTGTTTTTGTTATTCTATATAAATCTCTTGTTCTCATCGTCGCACTGGCCTTTTCAGCTTCAATGGCTAAGTCGTCTGCCCACTTTCTTTTGTCACGCCTTGCACTTCGTTTGACCTGCCGGTTGGCATAGTTATATTTGCTTTGCAACTCCGATTTTAATTGGCGAGTTTTTGCGTTATCGCGGGCGATTTTTAGTTGTTTCCGGCTTTCAATAAGTTCCCAGGTGCAGTCCGATATCCATGGCTATCTGATTTCCTTCACATAACCCAGATGTTTTAGGCCAGTGTCTAGCAACAAGGATCTAGCTTGCGACCAATATTGAACCGGATCATGACATCCTATGTTTATGAGTGCGGAACTTCTTGCACGAAGTTCGCTTATAAATGCAGTTGCAGTGGGTTGTATGGTCAATTTGTCTGTGTTTAATTTTCTATTTTTATTTTGCTTCTTGTTCTGTTCAACGGCTACGATCTTTAGACGTATTTGGCCTACCACCAAGTGATGATCACTTCCTACATCAGCACCTCTCCTGCTACGAACGTCAAGAAGAGACCCACGCCACATACGGCTAATCGCAATGTGATCTATTTGATTTTCAATTCTGTGATCGGGGGATACCCACGTAACTTTATGTATGTTCCTATGCGGAAACAATGTACCCCTATCACAAGGTTATGGTTGCTGCAGAGCTCTGCGAACAGTACACCGTTTCCAGTAAGGCGGCCCATACCATGTTTGCCCATCACTCTTTCTCTTCCCATATTATCGCTTCCTAGTTGAGCATTAAAGTCCCCAAGAACAATTTTAATGTCCCCAATGTGGATTTCGTCCAGAACCTTCGAAAGATAACTGTAAAAAGCATTTTTATCATCGTCGTTATCAGCTTCAGTGGGCGCATAGCATTGGATACAAGTAATATTACGAACTTTTGTTCTAAAACGCGCCATGATTATTCGATCTCCAAATGGTTTCCACTCTATTAGTGCTTTGCGGGCATTTTTCGACATTAAGATGCCTACGCCACTGGTTCTGGGGAATTCCGGCTGTTTGCCTGAGTAAATAAGGGACATCCCACTTTCGGTTCTGTATTCGCCATTGTCTGGCCATCGGGTTTCGCACAAGCCTAGGAATTCTAGTTTATAGCGCAACATTTCCTTTTCAACTTGTCCCAATTTTGCAATATCTATCATAGTACGAACATTCCATAATCCAAATCGTGTTCCTTTCTTCATGCTTAGAGTCGTCGCCAGGGGAGTCCGTTGGTTTACATCTGTACTGGTTTCACTAATCATTTTGTTTCGGATGAGTGGGAGATTAACCCTCTGCATCCAAGGCTGGTGGTGGGGCTGCCAACTTATTGCCTACAGCCCGACAACTTCGTTGCTCACACTAGCTAGTACCATAAGGGATGTTATAATACCATTGCCCGGTGTCCACCTGCCCCTAAGGGTCGGAGGTCGTGAGTCTTCTAAGTTGGTTGCAAGAGCAAGGATTGGTTCTAGACTTTACCAAGTTAAAGACGATCAGTTCCGTTACCTTGTATGCCCAACTCTGAACACCAAACAGTATTGTAGTGGGGGCCCATAATTAAGTACGAATATCTCAATGAATGGAGAAAAATCTGTTGTAAAAAAAAGTACCCGAAATAAGTACGATTTTCACCCCTTAAACGTTCGAATTTCGAAAAAGTACCAAATTCGTATTCATAATTTCGAGAAGTTTCGAATGTGGTATAAACTTTGTTTGTATGTTTATTGGTTCAAAAGATAGATGGGGTGTCAAAAAAGTACTAAAATTCAGGTTTTACCCGTTTTCTCCCTAAAAGAGCTAAATTTCAAAAAAGTACCAGACACCTGTCTGCTTATTTTTCTAAAGAACAAAGATAAGTATTACAGTTTTTTTGTATATCTTTTAGTTTTGAAGATATAAGGTTATCGAATTTACCCGTTTTTACCCTTTTTTACCCCCTAAACATTCGAATTTCCGAAAATCCCGTCTTAGTGGATCGACTTGGGGAGAGGCCCACCTCCGGTCCTAATTTCAAGTTTTTAGCTTCATGCGTTTAGACTATGCGATGATGAATCAGTCAGCAACGTTACAATTTTATATATAACACAATTTACTTTTAAAATAAATTCATTAATTTTATTAAAAATAACACAAAAAACAATATTAATAAATAAGAAATACACATTCTAATGTACAACACATATAACAAACAATTAACATAAAAACAATATTGATTAAAAAAAAATACACATTCTAATGTACAAAGAATAAAGACATTTGAGTTTGTAAATCATAAAGCTATTACATTAAAAAATTATACATAAGTAGATAAGAAGACAAAAATTGGTCGCCACTATTTGTTTCTTTAATTTATAGTTATGTATAAATCTTCGACACTTTCTTGGTTCTCCACTTTTCTGGCATAATCAAAAACATAATTAAGTATATATAGCTTCATCTTATCAAGGTGTTGTTCAGGAATGACTTGGAACTTTTGTTCAATCATTTTAAAGAAAGCAGCATGTTGATTTCCCTGGGATTGTCGACTTTCAGTAAATTTTGTAAATTGATTAATAAGTTCACACATTTTATTGGCTACCGGATCATCACATTCTCGAGCACTCTTTCTTTTATTAGTAGTTGATGGTGTGCTAGATAACTCTTCCAAAGGCTCAAAGTTTAATGAAGCGTCCATTGATTGTGAGCTTTCTTCCGTTAGAGGGAACAAAATTGATTCTTCCGAAAGTGAATCTACGGCTGGAACACTTGATACTGTTCTGTAATTATTGTATGCACATACATATGTATATGGTTTGGAAAGTAAAGTAAGTACATACATAAAATAATAACATTATACAAAAGCTGTCTTACTTTCTTGGTTGAATATGGTCACTTAGAAATTCTAGGTGGTTCATTAAATTCCAAGAAGATTCTGGTACAATGCTCTCGCTACCTGATGAAATCTTCTTTTGGTTAAGTTTTACATACCGGTCCCTTCTATTTTTCCATCTTGATTGGCAAAAACCCTCTGAAAAGGAATGTATGAAAATAATATTAAACATTTGGAACACAAATACATTTTTTGTACACAAACTTACCATTAACATTTAACGCAACACTAATATCAGCCCAAGCCTTTGCTCTTTTAAATTTATTTCGATAACCTGGCGAGCTCTTTTCATATAAATTTTTATATTTTTTAATTTCGAAAATTAATTGTTCATCGTCAATTTTTTCCATTTTTTTGTTTTTGTTTGACAAATTGAGGCGGCAAAATAAAAAGTTAAACTAAATTTAACATTGCCGCTCGGTCGCTTTTAACGGCATTGCCAAATAGAATTATATTCAATGTGTCAAAATTTTTGTATGGCTATTTTTATAAACAAACTAACTTTTTGTAAGTTGGTAATATTGTTGCCGCCCACTGCCGCATGCCGCTTACATTGGCCTTTCACTATTATTTATTAAAAGAACACAGTGGGATAAATATCCAAAAAATATTAACAAAATTAATTTCTTGGAAAACCATAATCAACTGCTTTTTAACTGCCAAATTACACCATATAAGCAAATTGAATAAAGAAAAACTATTTAAATAATAAAAATATTTAAATTAAGGAACTGTAAATTAAATTGCACTAAAAAAAAACATTGTTTGCTTATATTTATCTATGGCCAAAGAAAAAACAAAAAAACTGCATTGCTTACATATATCATATAAAAGCAGGGAACGGTGGGGACGGGACGACTACCCAAAATATAGAAGAATTATTTTAAACCCGTTTCAAATCCAAATAAAATTAAACTAACAAAAAACTAATATAATTATTATTCATTATTAATTAAGAATAGAAACAACACAATAAAACTCAGAAAAAATTTGTTTTAAATAATTATCGAATTTAATTAAATTAAACTACATGTTAAATTCGATAATCAAAAAATAAGAATATTCAATGAACAGATTTTAAATACAGTCCACTAGTCTCAATATTTGAAGAAAATAGTTTACTACCGGAAAAAGTCAAGTACAAAGCTGTTGGGAATTAAATTTCCAAGCTATTTTACTAATTTTATCGCAATTGCAAGGCTTTTGGGAATTAAAATTCCAAGCCAATTTGAACATATCTCATCTCAATCACAAGGCTTTCCAAGCAAGTAAGCTTTCCATACTACTATATTTTCTGAGTCACGTAAAAGAAAATACATATTATAGATCGCAATCTATCTATACATTTTATATCGCTCTGTAGTTTTTTCTTACATAAAACGAAACATTATACAGTTTCTTTCTTTCTATAAATAATTTATACCGCCCTCTACTCTCCTTTGGCACATAAAGGAAACTAATACAGATTTGCTATTTATATAATTTTTTATCTTGCTCTGTATTTTCCTTTGACACATAAAGGAACATACCATAAATTCGCTACATAAATACATTTTATACCGCTAGCTACATAAAGTAACTTATTAAAGATTTGCTATCTATATTAAATTTATTTCACTATTCACTTTCCTTTAGCACATAAAGGAATATAGTATAGATTTTCGATTTTACGCTTTACTTTCTTTTGGAACATAAAAGAACATACTTTATAATTTAATCTATTAATTACGGAACCGCTGTATAATCTCTGTTGGCCCATAAAAGAAAATATTTATACCGCTCTATATTTTACATTTTTTACATAAAGGAAATTATTTCAGACTCACGATCTAATTTTTCCTAACTATAAAAAGCATTTTCTTTCATATTGAAATAAACTTACACAGATTGTCATCTATTTGAAACCGCTACTTGTTTTCATTAACTCGAACATTATTGTATCTAATACGAATAAAAATACTTTAAAAAACTAGCTCTCCATAGTCGCTAACCGTAATCGCAAGCCATTTGTCGGAATAAACACATTTTCGTGCGCAAATCGAAAATTGTTACAACGTTTTACAATACAAGGAAATATTAAGAGTTTTGCCCCTCAAATACTTTCATTTCCGTTTACAAATCATATTTGCAGTTTTCTCACTATGGCTCCATCTAACCATAGATTTGCATTCGATGCAAACAATTTAATATCATTTTGCAAAAGAAATGATATTCAGGAATCTTCTGGACAGTCTGAAGAACTCTTAGATATTAAATTAAAAGATCTTGACAAACGTTGGAGTAAAGTAGAAAAATCGTATGAAGAACTCATGCTATCTAAGCAAAGCGAGGAAATAAAAACGGCGGCACAAGGACAATTTGTAGAAACGTATTACCTTACTATTTCAAAGCTTCTCGATTTTATTAAACCGCATAGAGAAAGCCGAATTCCGCGCGGTAGCACATAACCTGTTAGTCCAAACCCGACTCAAGAAGTTGTTAACACATGCCTCAAGCTACACCCTTGCGATACCCAAACCTTCCCAGGAAGTTACGAAGAATGGCCTGCTTTTCGTGACATGTTCACAGCAGTTTATATCAATCACCCAAGATTGACATGCGCCGAAAAGTTATACCATCTTCGTAACAAGACAACAGGAACTGCAGGATCAATAGTAAATAGATTTCTCCTAACAGATGATAATTTTCAAAAACCAAATTTGCAATAACTGCCTTTCGATTACTCATACAAAAAATAATTGTAAAAGCAAGAATACATGTCTAAATTGTGGAAAACCCCATCACCCTCTACTGCACATTCATCCAAACATTAATGCAAAAGCAAATGCAAATCAATCCTTTAACAACAAAAATCATAATTCCTACACTCACAAGTCAACTTCCCTCACTCAAAATTCAGTTTCTCATCCTCCAAATTCAAATTTTAATACTCAAAATCAACAGCCGCATGAGTTATCGATTCAACCCTCAACATCTAACTCTGCGAGAAACCCTCAAATCCATTCCAATTATGCTGCAAGTCAAACGAATATCCTTTTAAGAACAGCCCTCGTTCAAATGGAAAGCAGGGGAGAGCGTTTCACAATTCGAGCGCTCATAGACCCAGGCTCCGAAAGAACTTTTATTTCGGAAAAAATTCGAGCTAGGTTGAGTCTCCCCTTCAAAAGGTCAAAGTTTGAAATTATAGGAGTTGGCGGGCAAGCACAAAAATAAGTTCCAGCTTCCCGGCCCATAACTTCAGAAGATAAAATTTGTGAAGAATTTTACGCAAAAAAGACAAAACGTCTCCCTGACGGTCGTTATATGGTTCGTTTACCATTCAAAAAGAAGTCCGGAAGAAAAATATCTCGGCATATCAAGGTTTATAGCTCTAAGCCAATACGCGAGAATGGAGCAAACTCTCGGCAAAAATCCCCAGCTCCACGCGCAATATAACGAAGTGCTTAGCGAATATATAACACTTGATCACATGGAACCAACCACCTCTATGGAATACATCTCAGGGGAAAAGTGTAGTTCTTTTTACCTTCCCCATCACGCTGTCGTTCGTCCAGACCATAAAACTACTAAAGTCCGGGTAGTTTTTAATGCATCTCGAAAAACAAAATCTGGGGTTTCCCTTAACGTTGTACTATATACAGGTCCTACACTACAGGCAGATTTAGTTACCGTCATATTAAATTGGCGTTTTTACCGATATGTTTTTAGCGGAGACATGCAAAAAATGTATAGACAAATCCTAATAGATCCCTGTGACAGGCCCTATCAACGGATTCTCTTGCAAAAGTCCCCCCGGGAGGCTATCAAAGATTACGAACTCAAAACCTCAACCTTTGGTATTAATTGCGCCCCATTCTTGGCAATACGAACGCTCTTACAATTAGCATCGGATTATCAATACATCTTCCCAAAAGCATCTCAAATCCTACGTAAGGAAACTTATGTAGACGATATTCTTGCGGGAGGCCACTCTCTCGAAAATGCCGTAGAGGCCCAACAACAGTTGATTCGATCCCTCGGCTCAGCAGGTTTTTTGTTAAAGAAAATCACATCTAATGACTCTCGATTACTAGAATCCATTCCGCAAGAAGATATGTATGATTCCGATTTTCTCAAATTTTATGATGCCAGCGCAACTAAAACTCTCGGTATACGGTGGAATGCCCTTACAGACTGTTTTACGTACTCGTTTGAACCTATTCCCGAAATTATAAATATTACTAAGCGCCAAATATTATCTTCCGTAGCAAGATTATTTGATCTAGCAGGCTGGATTTCTCCAGTAGTTATCAAAGGAAAAATCCTTATTCAACAACTCTGGCTGGAAAAGATTGATTGGGATGAGTCTGTAAGTGAAGATTCTCTCCGAATCTGGAAAAAAATCATTCGAGACATGCCCTTTGTCGAAAAAATCAAAATTCCCCGTTGGATTCAATTCACTCCCGTTGATCAAATCCAAATTCACGGATTCTGTGATGCTTCCAAAATGGCGTACTGCGCAGCTGTGTATATTAGTGCTCAAACATCCACAACGGCCTTGTCTAATTTACTTGTTTCTAAGAGCAAAGTTGCTCGTCTAGCAGCCATCACATTACCAAGACTAGAGTTATCAGGGGCCTTGTTATTAGCTAAGCTACTAGCCCATACGATAACTTCATTAAACTTGCAAAATTATGAAACCATTTTATGGTGTGATCCATCCATTGTCCTGGGATGGCTGGCAAAACCTCCAGCAACATGGAAGGAAATATATGTCTCGAACCGAGTGGCACAAATACATCAACTCTTACCAAATGCTAAATGGCGTCATGTACCTACACATCACAATCCCGCCGATTTGGGGTCAAGAGGTTGCAGACCTCAAGTCTTGCTTAACAATCATCTTTGGTGGAATGGTCCTTCGTGGCTTACCAATCACGCTTCAGAAGGGCCAAAGTACAATCCCTTAAATAATACTAAACCCTCCCGTATTTCCTCGCTAAAACCCTTCGCAAATATAACTTCTGAAACCACATTGTCACACCATTTACATATTGGCGCTAATAGTGCGCAAGATTCTAATACTTCTTGCGATATTCTTACCAATTTCTCCTCATACCCCCGAGCCTTACGGGTCTTGGCCTACATTTTCGCTACATAAGACATTTTAAGCCATCCATCACCGATTTGCGGTTCAATGGAAGACTGATTATCTTTAATCGCTACAAAAGAGATATAAATGGAAATTTTCGGTCCCTAATTTACAAATAGGAGACTTCGTTATTATAATCGATGACTTTCTACCCCCAAATAAATGGCGATTGGGTAGAATCGAAACAGTTCACAAGGGATTCGATCAACAAGTTCGCGTAGTAGATGTGCGTACCGCGTCAGGAACTGTAACGCGCCCAATCACCAAATTGTGTCATCTGCCTTACAATACCGATCAAAATTCCACCCTTTAGATAACCTCACACTACTTACAGCTTCACAATCACATTTATACTTTCCACTTCATCCTCACGAATCTTAAGTTTCTTATAATATTCTCATTCTTGTTTAAGTTCACGTTCTCAACCTCCACGTAAGCCCGCTATCCACCAGTGCCAGGTGTGTTTCCGATACCACTCGCTCCGATTCTGCAAAAGGTTTCTGGCCATGAATTTTATAAAACGCAGCCTAATCGTCCCGCAAACTGGCTACTGTTTCAATTGCTTGGCACGCACACATGATGCGAGAGAATGCAACAGTCCCGACTATTGCCATAAATGTGGGCTACCACATCATACACTTCTCCATCCAGACCAACGTTCCAGGGGACACCAACCAACCGTACCCATTCGTAAGAGGATTGGTCAACAGAAAACCAACGATAACAGCCGTCCACCAACCGTATCCGATCGTAAGAGGATTGGCAAACCGAAAAACAAGGGTAAAAGCCGTCACCCACAACCCAAAAAACCAAACGCCAGTCTAATTCAACCTGACCAAAAGGTCCTGTCGGAAGCGATCCGCTCGCTAGCTGCCGTCTTATGCGTTACCTCGACAACACCTGAAGTTGCATATCTGCAAGGAGTGGCGGCATGTTTAAAGTAGCAAAACGTGTCCCTCCGCATGTGCGGAATCTAATATTTCATATTAATAACACTATGCTAGTTGAAAAAACAGACAAGCCGGGCACATGGCGTTTTAACATAATTCGAGGACGCTGAATCCAGTGGTGCCCGCGGTTTTTTCAGATTGGCTCTGGTTTTCGAGATATACCGTTATTTTGAAAATGGAGGAGGTTGCACAACATATATTCGCGTAACTCAAAAACGGTTTGGTTTATTGAAATTACTAAAAAAACGAAATTCCGCAATAAAATTTGATTTCAGAAAAGTAAAACTCTTTTTCTAATATGAGTAGTCGTTATTGAAACATAATTTTTTTTTGAAATAAAAATTTATTTTTTTATCAAAATTTCGAAATTTTTGTTTTTTAAAAATTCATACAAAATTAAAAAATGCAGCTAGGCTTCTAATTTTTTGCAGACTTATAAAAAACGAAGCTACAAACAAAACAAGCCATACATGATTAAAATCTGTTTGCAACTCTTGATTTTATTCACAAAAGTCGACAAATTTTAATTAATTTAAGAATTTCATAAAACGCAATATTTGTATGGGAGCCCCTAAGGGATGGTGATAAAGGGAAAGTATAATTTGAGAAAATGTTAAGAACAAAAAACTAATGGAGGCTAGTCATACATTTTATCCCACTAGGAGTGACTCCTAGGCAGTTGTGGAACCTTTTCTTCAATATATGTAGGAATTAAAACACAACGCGGTTGGTTTGTTTAATTCACTTTTACTATTTATTAAAGTTCATTTAGTTTTAATTTAGAATTCATTAATTTTAACAATATGATCACTATTTTTATTTATGATACTACATGGTTAAGTATGGGTATTTAATTTAGTTTACGACAACGAGTACAACTTCGCGGCTTGACGGCTAGACGAATACTGTGTTTTAACCTCTTGTTTGTCCTCTTTTTGTTCTTCTGTCGGCCTCAGTCAACGTAATGTCACAAAATTCCAGTCCGTTACAGTATGTAAGATCTTATAAATTTATCAATATACAAATAAATGCACAATACCTTTGCATGCTGCAAAGTGGCGTGATGTTCGGTCCGTTATGTCGCTTGCACAGTGGTCCGACTGTCCATCCTACATTCGGCCCTCCTGACACTGGCTTCGTCCCGAAGCTTGACTCCACGGCTTCATATGTTCGACCACAGTGAAAAATTTTCTTGTACCTTCTCCTTCACCAACTTTTCCTACTTCGTATCGGTCGTGATTTAGTTTGGATAAAATCTTGTACGGACCTAAAAACTTTGGTCGTAACTTCATGCCAACACCAAATTGGGTACGCTTAACGGCTACCAAGTCTCCTACCTTGTATTCCGGCGCTGGTACTCTATTTTTATTGAACGTTTTGCTGTTTTCGGCTTGTATTTTGACTATGCTTTTTCGTGCTTCTTGTCGAATTAGGTCTCTTTCGTTTTGCAGTTCGTCTATCAAAATCTCATGGAGAATTTGATTTAGTTGCGGATTTTCTCCCGTTCGCATACAAATGCCTGTCATTAACTGGAATGGTGTACGTTGGGTGCTTCTCGATGGACTGTTGTTTATTATTTGCTGAACCTTGTCTACGTACCTATACCAATGATTGGGCTTTTCGGCACACATTTTGGTTAACATGGGCACGATTATACGGTTGATACGTTCGACTTGCCCATTTCCCCCTCGGAACTCCTGTGGCGATTAGTAGATGCTCTATCTCCTCATCTTTGCAATATTCTGCGAACTCCTTAGACGTGAAGGCGGTTCCTCTATCGGATATGATTCGCTGCGGATTACCAAATACTGCTGATTGTCGCCTTAATTTGTCTACCACTTCCTTACAACCAGTGCTTTTGGTTGGGTACAACCAGACAAACTTTGTGAAGGCATCAACGACTACGAATATATGGTTATACATTTTTTGTGTAGCTTCCATTGGCCCTACATGATCGATGTGGTATGTAACAAAAGGTTTATCCGATTTGTCGATCGGGGCGAGCATACCTTCTTTCTTCCTAGTTTTGGCTTCCGTTATGATACATTCTACACAGCTTCTTACCACTGCTTCCGTTTTGACTTCTAACTTTGGAATGTAGAACTGTCTCTCGACCAGCTCCTTTGTTTTTCTTGTGGCAAAATGCCCTTGGCGGTGTGACATCTCAATTACCTCTTTTTCCATTGCAGAGGGTATAACGATTAGATCCCTGCCGGGGTCTTTGTGTAAAATACCATATTTTACGTAGTAATCACCATACGAGCCTGTTTCAAGTACTTTGCAGACAGCTTTTATCCACTCGTCGTCTTGTTGCGCCTCTCATATGCGATGCTGTAGTGAATCTTGAATCATTAGGCATGTCACTCGACTAAGCGCGTCTACGTGCTTCATTCGGCTCCCAGATCGGTGCTCGATTGAATAGTCAAATTCTTGGAGAAATAACGCCCATCTTGAAACTCTGACTGGAACATCGTCTTTACGCATGGTCATGGCAAATGCGTTACAGTCGGTAATTATTTTGAATTTGATGCCCAAAACGTATACCCTCCACTTCTTCAGAGCTTCTACTATGGCCAACACTTCTAATTCGTACGAATGGTACTTTTCCTCGGACGACGTGGTTTTTCTACTCATGTATTCTACCGGGTGAAATTTCGAGTCTTCTGAGTCTTTCTGCACGAGCATCGCTCCATACCCATATTTACTTGCGTCCGTATGGATTTCTGTTTCGGCCTTTGGGTTATATAATCTCAAGACCGAATCGCTTGTCAATGCAGATTTCAATTGTTGTATCGCTAATAACTCCTGGTCACCCATTTTAAATTTTGCGCCCTTCTTCAACAGGTCCGACAGTGGTTTGGCGATCATGGCGTAATCTTAAATAAAACGGCGGAAAAATGACGTTAGACCTAAAAATCGTTGTAAGGCTTTGACGTTAGTTGGTATTGGAAATTTCCTGATGGCTGTGCACTTCTCCTCTGCTGGTGATATTGATGAATTCTCAACGATGTACCCCAGGAACTGAATTTTCCTTTGCAAAAACTGACACTTGCTCCACTTGAACCGGAGCCCATTTAATGCTGCAACTTCTAATACTCGGCGCAGATTACAAATACCCTCGTTTTCATCGCGTGACAATATAACTATATCGTCCATATAGACAACAATAGTACCATCTCTGATCAAATCGTGAAACACAGCCGATATAAATCGACAAAAAACAGCTGGTGAATTACTTATTCCAAATGGTACGAACTGAAATTCATACTGACCGTTTTGTGTGACGAAGGCCGTATATTTACGTGACTCTTCCGCTATAGGTACGTGTAGGAATCCGTTCCTTAGGTCAAGGGTCGTAAAAACTTTAGCCTCTTGTAACCGTTGGACGACATCATCGACTATGGCCATTGGAAAGTTATCGCGGATTATTTTCGCGTTCAAGCGCCTATAATCACAGCAGAGTCTTTTCGTACCATCTTTTTTTGATGCCAATACCACAGGTGAGGAGTATTCCGAGAAACTAGGACGAATAACTCCCTCTTCCAGCCACTCTTTGATCTGGTTTTCAATAATTTGTTGGTCTGCATAAGATGTTCTCCTGGGTCTGCACGCTACCGGGGTGTCATCTGATAATACGATCTTCATTTCTACTACGAATTTGGTTGTTTTCATGGGCTTATAACTATCCACAGCCGATTTGATTTCAGCTCGGTAGGCCTCACTTAAGTTTTCCAAGGGTAAATCAATAGGCTCATTTAACGATTCTGCGAGCGAGTAAACGATGTCGGAAAACTCTTCTTTAAGTTCGGTGATTTGGTTAACGTCCGACTGTGGCGTGCCATAAGTGTCCAATTCTTCGGTAAATAAAACGGATTCATCACCCGATTCACCTCCTGATATTTGCTCGTTACTTCCTTCAAACATACTCATACTACGAATTCTGGTTCTAAACTTAGCTCCCTTCTCGTCAACTATTAGGTCAACCTTATTTAAAATGTCATTTCCGATGACTATGGAATAAAAAATATCTCTTTCATTGGCAACGTAAAAATTTATGTCCATATCGATACCATCCAGCTGAGCTCGGATTCTGAGGCAACCCATGGTTGTAATGCTTTTCCCGCCAATGCCGATTAATTTTTTTTCAACTGGGTTTAGAGGTGCATCTGTTAGACCTAAAAGTGTATCATACCGTATGATAGAAATATCGCTACCTGTGTCAACAATTGCGGAAACAGTCTTTCCAAAAACAACTACATCCTTAAAAATTCTTCTAGAGGGAGAAGGGGAATCTTCGGTTAGCGTAAGTACATTTGGCTTTGTGTCATTTGATGTGTTCTCCTTCTTCAGGGTAGGGCACTTAAAAGATTTGTGACCGGTTTTCTTACACTTGAAGCATTTTGCTTCTCCCCTCTTACAATCTTTGGCAATATGCCCTTCTACACCGCATTTAAAACATCGTCGCACGTCACCTCGAGGTTCTGACGGGTCCTTATCCGATGATTTTTTGCCACCCGTGAAACCTGGGGATTTCTCTGCCCCCGAAATTTTTTCGTAAACGACTAATTTCTCTTTGAGGTCATTCAGGGTGCGGGCCTGATATAAAACAGCTTTGTTAGACATGTTTCCGGGGATCCCCTCTATGAAGTATTCTATTATACTGGCTTCGTCTAAATTAATTGGGCTACTTATCTCCATCAGGGAGTACAAGTACTGACGATACGATTCATTTGTCCGCTTGCGTCTGCTTTTTAGCATCTTGTGAACGGATACTGCTGATGGTTTTCCGCCAAACTCCCTACGCAAAACTACCTTGAGAGCACCCCAGTCTCTTACACCAGATTGGCTTCTAATGAAGATCTTGGCTGCGCCCGTCAAAAGCTGCTTGGCATAGATATATAGTTGTAACTCGTTCCACCCCAACACGTGTGCGCAATCTTCAAACTCCTGCAACCACATCTCTACCTCAAGGGTGTCTTCACCCGAAAATTTTGCTATTGAGTCTTCAATATCTCTTAACGTGAATCGTGTAACTTCGGAAGTTATTTCAGGTACTGCAGAAGACGCGTCGGCAAACTCCGAACCTCCCCCAGCATCGTTTCGGGCACTAAAATGTCGGATAAGCCTTTCCTGCAAGTCCGTCTTTGTCCCTACTGTCTCTAGCCCTAGTGCATCCGCACTCGTCTTCAATTCATCAACGGTTAAGACAAGTATCTCGCGTAGCTCCATTTCGAGCAATTAATTAGCGGTCGCCCTCAGTTGCGCTCGCTTTTACAAAATAAATTATATTTTCCAAACGCAATATATAAAAATATCTAATTTATTCAAATGTATATAATAGGTACTACCTATCCTGTTTTCAATACAAAAAAAATTAAATTTAAAGATAATTTCAAATTACCTTATCTTTATATAATTATAATTTCAATATTTAATTCAATTTATCCTTATATTAAAATTCCATAAATCTATAATAATATTCTCAACTAGTCGTATACCAATCTCGAGTACCCCTCCGCTTGCTAAATTTCCCTCTGTGATACGCCACTGCCTACCACCTTCAACTATATGCGAAATAAATGTATACAACACTAATTCTCTTTCCTCGTAAAACAATAACAACAATTTATCAATTATTTTGACAAAACTCTGCCCTCAGCAATTTAACCTGTTGTCTTTGTTTGGAAAATAACCACAAAACTCTCTGTATTTATTACTAGCTTAATAAATACTAATATGTATTCCAAACAAATACGACCTCGTTCCCTCAGTCGTTCCCTCAGTAACGACTCTCTACCACACTCTCTTAACTACAACTACTCTCCAAGAGAGAAAACTCTTTCTTCAATGTTCAAAGTTTGAACTTTAAATTCAAAGCTTTGCTACGCAAAACATATCACTACATGAATAATATTCGCAGCTACACTCAACCTTACACATAAGGTGTATACCACGTTTGTTACATAGAGATAATATTAAAATAAAATATTAATATAACTTAGCTTTACTGTTGCTGCTTCCAGTAACTTCTTAAACGCGTTGATTAAACATCACAATGGCAATTTGCTGTTAACGCCAACTCTTCGATGCTGCTTTCCACTCATACGCTCTTTGGATTCGCCACACACTTTCATACGATCATCATATGTACACAATACAATTTCGAGTATTGAATGCGCCAAATAAGGGTTGTTTTAATTTTGTTGGTTGCTCTTTTAAACCACAACTTCTAAGACAAAGTAAGATATTTTGCTTTTAGCGTAGCATAAATAATTGTTTTTGATTTATTTCAAAAATTGTCTTCAGATTATAAAGTTTTTATTTTCGCTGCTATCGTATCACTATTTATTTTCTGCAGTTGGTAAATGACTCTCAATAACACACGCACTTTTACACACTTGTTAACATTTTTCTCTGTGCTTTTTATTTTGGCTCTGCCGCCGTCGCTGCTTGGTTTACTAGTTGTACTTGTTATTTTTATATCAAAATATCTTGCATTTTACTTTGACCTTTTCTCTTTTGGTTCTTTTTGTTTTTCATTTACGATTTTAGTTTAAAATTTTTTCACTATTAGACTTCTTAATTTTGCACTTTTACATAAATTCCACAAAATCTTTTGGTGTTTGCTTATTGTTGTTTTATCTTAGTTTTTTACACGAATGTATGTATACCACAGAATGTAACAATTTGAGGAAAAAGTTAACTTTTTATATTTATTTTTAAACGTTTATAAATTTGTGTGTGTGTTTTATTTTTCCATATTTTAAACTTTATTAAAATATTTTTGTTCTATGTTGTTGTTTTGGGTTTTTTTTTTCACTTATTATTTCATAATTTTACACAAATTGTTTTCCTTTATTAACCACTGACTTTCCCGGACGAGCCCCCATTTGTAGGAATTAAAACACAACGCGGTTGGTTTGTTTAATTCACTTTTACTATTTATTAAAGTTCATTTAGTTTTAATTTAGAATTCATTAATTTTAACAATATGATCACTATTTTTATTTATGATACTACATGGTTAAGTATGGGTATTTAATTTAGTTTACGACAACGAGTACAACTTCGCGGCTTGACGGCTAGACGAATACTGTGTTTTAGCCTCTTGTTTGTCCTCTTTTTGTTCTTCTGTCGGCCTCAGTCAACGTAATGTCACAAAATTCCAGTCCGTTACAGTATGTAAGATCTTATAAATTTATCAATATACAAATAAATGCACAATACCTTTGCATGCTGCAAAGTGGCGTGATGTTCGGTCCGTTATGTCGCTTGCACAGTGGTCCGACTGTCCATCCTACATATATATGAAGAATATAATTTATATGGAGCATTTCACAGTGAATATATTTACCCTTGTAGGAATGGAATGAATTGGGCAATATATGTATGTATGTAGGTGAATGTAGTGAGATGGATGATGCAATATTTATGTTTGGGAACATGTACCATGGGAATGTAAGAGAAATTATTAATGAGTATTGAATGTTAAGGTATATTAGGAAGAGTTTAATGAGAGGGTGATTATGAGGTGAGGGTTTATACTTGCGGGTGTCCAAGCAGAATGAATGATGAGATGATGAAGATGTTTCCCGAGCGTAAAGATATTTCTGGGGGAGAGCAGCTGCCAAGAAATTCCCGTTGAAAGCAAAGGGAGGTTGCAAATAAATTTCCTTGAGTGGAAGTTGAGTGTCTGTTGAACCCTAGACAGAATTTCCTCGTTAGCAAAGGTACAAATAAAACTCAGTGTGGAATTTTAGGGAATTCACAAAGTGGCCTGTTTTATTGATGATTTACTGGTATAGGTAATTCAAGTATAAAAGTAAGTTTTTAATTAGTTAATTTCACAATGTTTAAGCAAGTAGTTATTTTAATGATTAAGCAAGTAGTTCACACTTCAGAGAGAGAAAAGTAAGTAAGTGAGTTTAGGCTAATTACTAACCATGAAGGTTAGGTAGGACAAAAAAGATGGCTACATTGACATGGCGGGAAACATGACAATTACTTATCCGTGCAATGACAGTAGCTTTTAATTGATTTTACGTTAAGATACAATGGTTTTCAAACGGTATTTATGAAAGTCATTTAAGTTACAATTTTACGTTATTTCAAACTTCAAGTGAAGGGGCAAACAAGAACGTAAATATATGAATAAAAGGCAGAATACTAATAATAATACATGTCAATATAAAATAAATATGAGCACGTTATGCTAAGTTGAACACACAGGATTTTTTTTAATTTTTAAATTCTTTATTCAAAATTATGTACATATATGTATATAAAGAATGTGCTAATGCAGAAAATTTATTTTCAATGACATTTTGACGTAAAATTTTTTAAATGCGGTTTTTGTGCCATTTACAATACAAAACAAAAAAAAAACAAATATTCAAATGTATGCTATTCCAAAGAAATATGCATGCAATATTACCACACTTTCACTTTGCGGTAGGAATTTTGGAAAATCCACAGTTACCGATTAAAAAATTCTTAGAATTAAGAAATAAAGTCATAAATGCTTACATCTTTGTATTTTATTGTGCTTACAAAACCACACAAAACGGTACTTTATTGTGCAGTCGAAACCGCACTAATCGGTCTTGTAAAAAACTTAAATAACATATTCTATTGTTATACCTGGAACAGGTAGAAATATTAATCGTTCTGGCTTTGTTTTTTTTTACAAAACATGGTCATGAAGGTCTTTGATTAAAACAATTACAGTATAAATAAGAGTTCCTCAACCCCTTCACTGTCATGTGGAAAGTGCTTGCGAAAGTGATTAGTGAAGTTTAAAGCCTTTGACAGTCTTGTATCTAATCAGTTATATTGAAATATCTAAGATGGAGGCGTGTAAAAAGTTTAATTACTTTTGTTATGTGTTTGGGAAATATAAAAATATGCAAAGTCGCCGTAAAATCAGTAATGAAACAAGTACCTTGTATGAATCATATTTTTCTTTAAGTGTTATATATGGTAAGAGTTGGACACCATCAATAGTGTGTACACACTGCATTTACCAATTAAACAAGTGGGGAAAAATGGAGTCGCCATGCCATTTGGTGTTCCAATGATTTGGAGAGATCCCGTAGTTCATGTTGAAGATGAGTGTTATGCGTGCATAAATTATACAGCGGGTATGAACAGAAGAAAAATGACTTATATATCTTATACTGCAACAACATATGCTCGATTACCGCTGCCACATTCTGATGAAATTCCTGTTCCGGATAGCCAAATACCAACAAAACATATTCCCTCAATAATTCATTCTGTTGAAGCGGGTGGGCCAGCTACTTCAATGTATGAACCGTCATGCATCACGGTTCCATGCAGTCACAATGAAATCACGCAAGATCGTCTGGATATAATGGTACGGCGTCTAAAATTATCTCAAAGACAGAGCATTATCTTAACAAAAGAGCTAAAACGAGCTAATATTTTAGCACCAGGTGTACAAATATACGGGGCTATCAATCGCCATAGACGATTTACGACTTTTTTTTAAATCAATTGAGAATAATTCTATCGCGTATTGTACTGGCATCCGTGGCTTGGTTTTAACAATGCAAAATGAATATAATCCTGGGGATTGGCGCTTATTCATTGATTCTTCCAAAAGTAGCTTAAAAGCAGTTTTGCAACAAGCCACTAATTTAAAAAGTCCTATTCCGATAGCACTAAGCACAAATACTAAAGAGACATACGCATCAATGAAAAAAATAATACAGTTAATTAAATATGAAGACCACAAGTGGAAAATATGCGCAGATTTAAAAGTGGTAGCTCTTTTAAGAGGCATGCAATTGGGCTATACTAAAAATATGTGCTTCATGTGCTTATGGAATACGCGTTTCGATGGCGACCAGTACAATACACGGGATTGGGCTTTACGTGAGGAAAGCAGATTGAATAGAAATAATGTTATTGAATTACCACTTGTGCCGATGGAAACGATTTTGCCACGATTAAGCGGCATGAAAGTAAAAGAAGGTATAAACAGTAACTACTTTATTAAATTAAATTTATATTTCATATCATAATGTTTTTATTTTAAAGGAATTCTTAATGGACCGGACATTCGTCGTCTTATGAAGGACCATCAATTTGAGGTTGCATTGAATGATATCGAGCTATTGGCCTGGAATTGTGTGAAATCAGTAATAGAAAATGTATTAGGAAATCATCGGTCTGAAAACTGGCGAATTTTAATCAAAAATTTGCTAACCGCATTTAAAAACTTAAACGTAAGAATGTCATTGAAAATACATTTTTTGCATTACCATGCCGAAAAATTTAATGAACAATCACCAGCCGAGTCTGATGAACATGGCGAGAGATTTCACCAAGTAACAGCCAGGCTCGAACATTGGTATAGCGGCAAACAACTTGATTCGCTATTAGGGGATATTTGTTGTAATCTGCAGGAGGAAGCAGAATAAATTTCAAAATAAAAACTTTAACTTAACAACAAAAATAAATGTTTTAAAATTTTTAAGTTTGGTTAATTTAAAAAATAAAAAAATTTCATCTATTATGAAAAAATTAAAAGTTGTAGACAGACTTTAATCACTTATAGCTTATTTTATTTGGAACTTTGTTTTTTATATGCGTAGAACCCTAGCCTTAAATTTGGCCCCTGCAGCGCCTAGCGCCCGGGAATTCCCGGAAATTTCAATTATTTTATTTCCCGTTTTCCCGGGATTTTTCTTGCGGCATCCCGGGAAATAAAAAATTCTTCATAATTTCAGAAAATAGCTATTTATACTTTGAAATTTAGTTTTCTATTCTCTAAAAATTAGCATCTGTGGATGGGTTGTGGATTAGTTCAATTACAAGAAGTGAGTACATGTATTTAAATCAATGTCTCCTGATGCAATAAATCTACTAAAAGCAGAATGGGCAGTGCAACAGTTGATAATTACTTATTACATTTAGTAAAGTGAAGAGATAATAAAGTTCATTAATTCAAAATAAGATGCAGGCAGTAAAGTTTCATTGTCCATGAGCAAGTCTTAAAAATAGCAGATACCTAAACATATCGCTCCTTTATTGCAACATAGTCATATCTACAAAAACAAACGATCTTGGCAAAATGCGATTAAAGTTTTCAAAATGTACCGATTTAAAGATATATTTGGCTATAACTTCGGTTCAGTTGGAGATATAATATGAGAAGGCATGAAGGAAAACTTTGCTAAAGTTACTTAAAATTTTGAGATATGACTATGATGCAATGAAGGAGCGATATGTTTATTAGGTGATAAACAAAAATTTTCAATTTCCCGTGAAGTGCGGGGAAACCTAAATAAAATAACATTTTGGAAACTTGTGTAATGTGCCCCATACACGGTTCAATTCAGTTGTCAACTGAGTCTTTCAACTCAGTTGACAACTTCATCAACTGAATTGAAAGATTTCAAATTTATTTTAAAATTTTATGAAATAAAAGACAATTTTTAAAATACTTAACTACAAAAATTAATTTTGACAGCTAATCAAGAGATTCGAGCACACACAGTACAATCGAATTGAAAGACTTAGTAGTCAACTTGAAAAAATCAAAATCTTTTGATTTTTCTTCAACCAACTCGACAACCGTCAAACTAATCAATTGACAAAGCCATACACGCTTTGATTTGGAGAACAACCGACTCAGTTGACAATTGAATTGAATCGTGTATGGTCTGCTTAAGATACTGCAACATACAACTTAAAAAACAAATTGTCCTAAAGATTACAAATGGATCTATTGAAATGAAAAGGTTTGTAAGAAGCAGCCCGGTTGATGCTATTTTTATTGATATAGACGTTGTTTTTAAAAAAGAAAAAATTGCTTCTGATTGTGAATCCGAAGCATGCTACAACGGTGCACTTTTAACTGTGTGTCCAACCTCGGTAAAAAATGAACGAAATGTTTTGGAAACATGATAATTAGTAAATAAAATCAGGAATATACTTTTTGACGACATACTAAGCGCTTTGAGTGTGGCAGAAAGTTATTTCCTAAGGATTTAAAAAATGTTATATATTTCTTTAAAAAGTCCGGGAAAAAAACTCTAATCACCATCCCTTAGAGTTACATGTAATCATATACCCTTAAGTTACATGTAATCATACCTTAATACCCTTAATACTTCTTTCCTATTTATTTCTTCTTTTATAATTTAATTTTACTTTTATTTACTTTCTTGAACTTTCCTTTAATTTATTAATTATCAAATATTTTCTTTTAGTTATTTTTCATGTTCTTAATATTAATATTGGGTAGTCTTTAACAGTTATATAAAATGAGTATAAACATGTAAATCAATGTAGACTTAAGGTTACTTTTTACTTAGTGATTAAAATGTAAAGTCATTAAATAATTAATAAAGGAAAAAAGAAACGACAGCATTATCAACACACATCTTAAATACACAACATAAAATTGATTTTGAGGGGGTGCGAATACTAGATAAAGTAAGGGGGTACAAGAAGAGATTTACAATTGAAAGTCTAAGGATACAAGAAAACATAAAGAAAACGATGAATATCTAAGAAGACACTAACAATATTAGCGCAAATTATAAAGTTGCAATTTCTAAATCGCTACAGTGATACTTGGTTGTGATATGTGTTTAACTTTAAATTTATGTTTTATGTTTATATGTTTAATGTTACATGTAAAAGGAGAAATTTAATTTAATGTGAAAAGCTCATATTGTAAGTTTAACTTTTTAATGTAATTTATTTGTATTTATGTTAATTTATATATTTTTTAAAATTATAAATAGACGCTCCCTTGAAAAAGTCGACAAAAAATCGACGAAACGTCGGGAAAACTGTAATAAAAAAATTGCTTTTTATTTACATTAATTAACCTTAGGCCCTATTAGCTTAAATAAAAAACAAATCAATTTAACAACAAATTGGCCAAATATCAAAAATAATAAAGAAATTGTTTTATTGAAAAAAGTATTGTTTGGCATTTTTAAATAACTAACTGGCGCAGTCGTGTTTTTCGAACCAAACTCTAATAAAAATTATTAGAGAGAATTTAAAATAGAAAACTTTAAATCGTTTTTTATGAGTGAAAAGACTTTTTTTTACAAATAAAAACTTAAAATCGTTTTTATAAGTGAGAAAATGAGTTTTGTGCTAATGAAAGGTAATTTTAAAATTTAAATCCTTATCTTGAAAACAAGGCACAAAGTTAAAACATTCAAAGCTTAAAACGTTTCTTAGGAAACCAAAACAAAATAGGTACATACTACTGAGTTACCAAAAATTATGAAACAATTTTTAAATCATTTGTTTTAAAGAAAAACAATAACAAAATTGAAAATAATTTTGTAAAAATAATAAAAAAAGTGTTAAATAAACTTCACTAAATATTAAACTACATATAGTATATTGAAACAAGAATAACAATCATTAAAATTAACTAAATCTACAAGAACAATAAACAAAAAAAAGTTACCAAAACAAATTCAACTATAAAAATTTTTCATATTATTCGAAATATACAAACAAAAATTCTGATAGTGCATAGAAAATATTCCTGTGAAATAATGAAGGAATGAGACTATTAAAGTATAAAAGCTTTTGAGGAATGTATTTGACATAGAATACACATTCGAATAATATGAAAAATTTATATAATAAATGTAACTCACCATGAGAAATAAATTCCCAGATTCTATTTGATAAAATTCAACTATAGTAAAATAAAAAAAAAAAAATATGTGTATACAGCGGTAAAAACAATATAAAATTGTAACAAAACAAGTTAGAGTGCTATATTCGGCTGTGCCGAATCTTTGATACCCTCCACCGACAGTTTGAATGTTTAAGGAGTAATATCTGTATGATGTCTTTTTATTATTATTATCTTAAACTGTGACGATTTGTTATTAATTATGGTTTTAGGAGACTAAACTGTTTTCCGGGAGTAGGGCATATATGGGGCCTAGGGTAAATTATGTACCGATCTTCACGAAATTTTACAGTGTCATTTCTAGTCGAATCAAACGGACTTGTGCAAAATCTTATGTCATTCCGTGCATTATTCCACCATTTATGTTTGTTTTTGTAACAAAATTATCAAGTTTTTGAAGGTGGTGGTTCCACATTTTGATTCAAAGCTCTGGTCTTACTGAACCGATTTTGCTTAAATTCAATCCCAAACTGCTTAGGATAACTACAAGCAATTTGACACCTAGTTTGTTTATTTCTTTTGAGTTTTTCGAAAGTGAGCGTGTTTTCAACAGACGGACAGACAGACGGACATGGCTAAATCGACTTAGAATTACTCAAGCAGCCAGATTATATATACTTTATGGGGTCTGAGATGAATAATAAAAAAGTTTCACACGGAATGACAAACTTAGTATACCCTCTTCACAACTAATTGTGGTGGAGGGTATAAAAAATTTTACATAGTACCAATGAAACAAAAAAAACATACTTTCAAGGGCATTTTAGAACAATATCAAATATTAAAAATAAAATTTTAAAAGAACATACATTTAAGTATGAAAGAAATATCAACAACAGTATCAGTAATCAAAGTTTAAAACTGTCTCCAATTGGTTTAACAAAGCAGAGAAGCGACTGATTGAATGCAGATAACAAAAACAAACCAACAAAAATATTTGTGCAGTGTTCATCTCCCTAAAAATACAAAAACAACAAATACTACCATGGCAATCAGTGCTGCCGCTACTACTTCAATCGAAGTATTTTGCTTCATTTTCACAAAATTTACTTCGTCACTCCTTCTTCCAAAAATCTGCTTCACTTTTTGTTCTGCTTCAAATTTTAAAATTTTTTCCCTATATTACCTAATTGTTTTTCATATTCCCTTAATTACGATGAAAATAGTGGTTTTAATCACTGAACATATGCAAACGCTATTTTTCATCGCTGGAATAGCAACCCTTTAATTTGAAAACTGGGTTCCACCCAAAGAAATCATAAGTAAATACCAAAAAATTAAGACCAATTAAAATTTAAAATTATTTTAACATATTTGTATACATACATGTACTTATCATAGTAACGAAATGTGATTTATATTATTATTTGTATGTTTATTTTATTATATGTATCTATATTTAATATGAAATGTCATTTTTTTGTTTTTCTTATTAAATAAAATGAATTATATTGTTTTGTTTTCAAAAATGTATACTACTTCAATTTTATTCAATCTACTCCACTTTTTTCCAAAATCTACTTCACTTAATTTTTCTCTAGCGGCAGCACTGATGGCAATAAATGCGTTTCAACTTTTAGATGGTGTTCCAAATTTTGAGGGGAAACCAGAAGAGCTGCAAATGTTTATTACAGATGTTGATGAATTAGGTAAGCATGTTGAAGCTACTTTGATACCATTATTTGACTTACGAGTGAGAAACAAAATTGTTGCAAAGACTAACATCACACTGATAAACAACAACAATCCTACAAATTGGGACGAGGTAAAAGTAATTTTAAGAATAAATTTTAATATATCTGAAAGTATAGAGAGTATCATAAATAAAATAAAAACAGCAGAACTAAGAACTTCTATAAATGATTTTTATAAATATGTAATTAAACTTTTAACAAAATTGAATTAAAAAACTAGTATCGACGGGGATAATCAGTTGTTTAGTTGTAGAAATAATGAATTAATGGCATTAAAAATTTTTATTAGTAAACTACCTGGAGAACCAATATTAGTTCTTAATTCAAGAAACACACATTCTTTATTAAAGGCAAAATAAATTTTGGTTAAAACAGAATATTTCTATGAAAAATACCAACCCTTACAGTCTTTTTCATCACAATTTTCTAATAATAATAAATATATTCAAAGTAAAAAATATTTTCAACAATCCTTTAATAATACAAATAATTCTTATTCTGATCAGTATTCTCGAAACAATTCTCAAAATTTTCAAAAAGGTGTAAACAATTACAGTTCAAATTTTAATAGACCGAAAAATTTTCGAAATTTTAATAACAACTCCATGGATCGTGAACAACAATGGTAATTTAAATATTAGTCAAAATGAACAGCAAAACTCAGGACATTTTAGTAATAAAAGCAATTTTACCAAATCTCAAAGAACCAATATAAGTGCTCCAATTCAAATGGAGGTGGATAATATTGAAACTTCAAATTTTCAGTTATCGGCCGAAGAGCTCTTCCCTTCATAATGGTGAAGACGAAAACTACCCCAATAAAATTACTGATTGATACAGGATCAGGAACAATATTAGTTAGAAGAGGTCTGTTTCATAGTTCCTTTAGAAGTGAACTTAAACATCCTATAACATTAAACACAATTTGCTCGAAGACTATAACTGTTTCGAAGGTAACTATACCACTATTTAAAGAATTTAATCGCCCTAACGCAAGGATTGAAATGTTAGAGACGGAAATTTTTGGTGAATTTGATGGTATCTTAGGTTGTAATTTATTAAAACCATTGGAAGCTAGGATTGATTTTAAGGATAATTTTTTGGTGACTAGGGATTCAAAAATTCCTTTGATATTTTGTAATTCTGCGGAAGAACCAATGAGTTGTAGTGAAAATGTAGATGAGATAATAGAAATTAATTTTAATGAGCCAAGAATGGATATTTTGAGGGGAAAATTGGAGATTCAAGATTCAAATGAGGAAGAAATTGAATTACGAATGGAAATAATAGAGCAATTTAAACAGGAGGATAGACATAAAACCGCATTTTCAACAGCAAAAAGACATTATGAATTTACGAAGATGCCTTTTGGCTTGAAAAATGCCCCGGCATCATTTCAACGTATGATGAATGAGGTGCTTCACGACTACATAAATAATTTATGTGTCGTATACATGGACGATATTTTGGTATTTTCAACGTCTCTAAGTGAGCATATTTTATCAATGAGAAAAATTTTTAATAGATTGGCAGAATATAACCTTAAAGTTCAGGTTGACAAATGTAGTTTTTTTAGGCATGAATCAGAGTACCTAGGCCACATTATAACTCCTCAGGGGATAAGGCCAAATCCTGAAAAAATTAGTGTCATACAGAAAATTTCATTACCCAGGACTCTAAAAGAAATAAGATCATTTCTTGGCTTAACCGGATTTTATAGAAAATTCATAAAGGACTATTATTTTATTTATTTAATAGATATTTTACAAATATATTACAATCTAAATTATTTACAATTCGAATGAGTTAATATTGTTCTTATCTATATTTGGCATAACATAATAGTTGAGAGCCAGATTGGCATTTAAAGCTGTTCAATAATTTTTTTTTTTTTTTTATTTTTCTTTACATTTAATTATTTTATTAACAAGGCTTTTGATTATTTTTAAAGATCATTTGTATTATTATTAAAATATGTACATATATCACCTAGATATTGATTTATTTTTCAAATTTATTAAGCAAATTCATCAATTATTAATTTTCTATACTTTAAACAAATTTCTAAATATTTATATAACATATTATAATAATCATTTTTATTTAATATATTAACAACTTCATTAAAAGTTAGTGTGATTTTACCAAAGTATTTCATTCTGAATTCATTATAGATTGGACAGATGCCAATGAAATGAAAAGTACTGATGAGTTTCTAAAGCACCTAGCATTGAGATCTAATAAGCCACCTCTAGCTTTTATTAACAAACTTGTTCTTCGAGACGACAAATTAGATTCCGAAATGGGTTTCATACAATAACTTAGTTGCGGGTATAGATCGTGGAATTGTGAGTTTTTTGCATCGGTAACTAAGTAATTTATTTCTATTGTTTTAAGACATTCTAAAATTGATGTTGAGTATGAGCATAAAGGAATCAGCGGATTATCAGGGACAAAGTTTATGTTTTCACACAGCTTTGACCATTCTTCAGCCCAATAAGTTTTTTCAGCAATAATCTTTTCAGCTACGATACGCGGTAATCTATTATTCGGTAGGCGCAGAGCTCTATTAACGTAGTCAAAGTGAAGCTTTAAAGTTTCTAAGTGTAAGGAGCTTAAACCAGTTTCTAAGTAGAGTATATAGTTAGGAGTGTTTTTTGGTAAAATGAGCATTTTTTTAATAAAAAATCTAAAAAGTTTTTCAACATCATCATATTTAACAAAACCCCAAATTTGTGCTCCATATAGCATGATCGATCTTGACGCCGCATTAAAAATGTTAAGCTTGCTGTTGTTTGATATTTTAGGATGGTTTATATACCTGGACCATGTCGATGCTATTGCCATTTTGGAAGAAGTCAATTTATTTTTGGTGTGGTTTTTAAAAGATAAATCGTAGTTGAGATACATTCCTAGGTATCTATAGCTATTAACAATCTGTATGTTATCAGTTCCATAATTCCATTTAAGGTTTTTAGATATTCTAGTACCAGATCTAAAAACTAGAATTTTTGATTTAACAAGATTTACCTTAAGACACCATTGTTCACAGTACTTATAAAGTGCATCAATCATATTTTGTATTTTGATTATCCAGGACTGTTACACCACCACTTAGTATATCACTTAAATCGTTCAGATATAAGGAAAACAAAATTGGGCTTAAAATACAACCTTGTTTTACACCACAATCTACGCAAAAAGCTTCAGAATAAGCGTTATCATAACGGATTTTACTTGAGTTATTTTCGTAATAAAGTTGTAATATGCGAACGAATTTTGATGATAGTCCCATCGACGAAAGTTTATAGAAAAGTGAATTTCTTGGTATCATATCAAAGGCACAGGAAAAATCAACAAAAAATGCGTACGTGCTTATACCCCTTATTTTGTTTAAATGGATTATATTCACAAGATTAAACACATTGTCAACTGTCGAGTACTGCTTCCTAAAACCAGCCTGGTATTCATTTAAAATATTGTTGCTATCTATCCAGTAAGTAAGGCGTTTTAAAAGTATATTATTAAAAATTTTGCAGAATGTATCAATTAAAGATAGCCCACGATAAATTGACGGAAATTAGGATCACCTTTCTTCAAAAGCGGTAGCAAAATGGATTTCTTGAAACTAGTTGGTATCTTTTCATTGATGAAAATGCCGTTTAAAACTAAAAGAATCTCTTTTACAAAACAAAACGGTGCATTTTTATAAAATTCATAGCAGATGCCATCAAGTCCAGGCGCCTTATTTTGTTTTAAAGATCTTAGTACCGAAGTAAGTTCACAAAGTTCTATTGGAGAGTCAAGAAAAGCATCTGTGTAACACGGCATACACCATTGCATTTTAGTTGAATGCTCTATATTTTCCAGTAATGAACTAAAGTGTTTGCGAAAATCTTCAGAATTTAGATCACATCTCGTTATACGATTTTGAGTTTTAAAGCCGTTCGATAATGTCCACCAATCTTTACTGGACCTAACAGAGTTTAGTTTATTTAAATTTTCATTATAAAATTCTAGTTTTCTGACGCGGCAACAATAACAATACTTTCTTTTTGCTGATAAATATTTAGCTTTGTTAGAATTTGTGTGATTTTTTCTATATTTATTAAGAGAGTTTAACATATTTTTTCGAAAACGAGCACATTTTCAGTTAAACCATTTTTGTTTTGGGTCAACGAAAGATTAAAGGCTCAGTTAGTCTTTACTTTCTGTTTCTGTTCCGTTCCGTGCCGTTCTGTTACGAAATTGTAATAGTTACTTTTTCTGTAGCAACTTATCAGCCATTTATGACAAATTTATTAGTTTTGCACCATCCATTGTTTTATTTCAATAACTTTAAGCACATAAATTTGAAGAAATTAAATTTTTTGAATTCTTAAAATAAAAAAATAGTTTATTTCAATACAAAAATGTATTTTTTATTATTTATTTTGCTGTCACTTAGAATTACTTAACAAGTTTTTGATTTTAACAAACTGAACCGCAACAGAACAGAAAAACTAATCAATTTCACAGGTTTTTTAATAACAAAAACACATCAGCTGATTCGGAACAGAACAGAAAGTAAAGACTAACTGAGCCTTTATTTTTTGTGGTTCTATTTGCTTCTCGAATTTTGTTTTTAACTGACAAAACCATTTCATCAACTGGAATGTTTTGGGCAAGGTTTATATTATTAGTAAGGAGGCTAAGGTTATTCGAATATTGGACAGCAAACTTATTTTTCCAGCGTAGACTTTGAGGACCAGACTCATCAATATTTCTTGTATTCGATATTGGTAGAATTAAGTTAAAAACCAACGGCATATGATCTGAGTAGGGTTTGCAATCAATGTTAAAATCGCCAACAAATTTTAAAAAACTGTGAGAACAAATACAGTAATCTATAACGGAGCTACCACCACCACCACAATAAGTTAATTCACCATTTTGACCACCAACCGTTCTACCATTAAGAACTATCCCACCCAAATTTTCAAGGAATTCCATCAGCGTTTTTCCTTTTGTGTTTATTATATTATCTTTTGAACATCTAATTTCATTAATGTGTGGTAGGTCATGAAGTAAATTAGGGTCTAATACTTCGTCATTACCAATACGTGCATTTAAGTCGCCAACTATACAGAAATTTGTAGGTTACAGGGCAGATAACCAATTTTCAAAATTAACAAAATCAGTGTTCCAGTTTGTACAATTAAGATAACGGGGAATGAAATAAAAAACATTTTCATCCAACTTTGCTGTTAGAAAAACATTATTTGAATGTAACAAAAATTTTAAACTATAGGTTTTTTGAACTTCCTTTTTGAATCCATATAAACACCCACCACTAGCACGACCAGCGTTATGTGATTTTTTAGCATCAATCCAGTATAAAAAGTAGTTTTGAAAGTATGTTGTATAAAGTTTTTTATTTTCTGCTATTACATGAGTTTCAAAAAGGAAGAAGATATCAAATTTGTTTAAATAGGCTACAAAATTTCCAAAATTAAGTGTGCTGGCAAGGTTGGCTACGTTAAACGATATTATACGGCATTTGTTGGGTTGCTATTGTGGAGGTATATTAATTGTGTTGACATGTATTTCACCATTATTAACACGGGTAATGACATCAACAGCAAAACAGGCTTCGGACAATAGCATTTTCAAAAATTCGGCATCAGCAGTAGAGTAGGCCACGACTTTTTCCGAAGACCAAGTATATTTTTTGTCATTTACAAAGATACAAAATTCACCCAATCTAATCTTCAAGTTTTTGTTTAGACTAGAGATACTTTTGCTAATTTGCCTTAACTTGTAACGAACATGTTGCTCATCTTTGGTATAATCTTTTTGAATAAAAATCTCTTTATTTTTCACATTTCCTTTCGCATTTAAAACATTTGATGCCTGCATACAAGATCCAAGTGTAAATATAAATGATTTTTTAGCGGGCAGTTTACGAGTATTAACTACATAAACATCTACGTTAAGTACATTTGTACATAAATTAACAAATTCAGTTTTGACATCATGCATTTTTTCACTATTTAAGCCGTTGACAACAATATTTGCAGATCTAGTCCTACGATCTATGAATTCAAGACGAGATTAGAGTTTGTTAACGTCTTGCCTTAGTTTGGTATTTTCTTCTCTTAGTTCTTCAATTTCAGTTTTTATTGACACAAGATCCTCTTTTCTGGCAACATCTTTTAATTTTGAATCTAACAAGCTACAAAGTTGGTTCCAAGAAAATACATCTGGTGTAGCTGTTTGATTTTCCATTATTTGCTTAGTTAATTGTTTCTTATTATTATTTGGTAAAAGTTCAGGAGACGATAGATTACGTGAACGTTTATTGTTCATTTGTTTATTACTTTTCAGTGTAGCTTATGTTTTTTATTAGTTATACAAAATGATATGTATGCTGTACTATACGGTTGTAGATATGTGAACGCTGTTTACTGTTTAGTTGATTTGTTGTTGTTGTACAGACCGATGATCAATATTTTAATGGTTTGGAATGTGTAATTAATAATTACGCTTGAAAATAAAACTTTTTTAATTTTTGGTACCACAGCTAAAATTTTTTCCCGTTTTGACAATTTAGAAGCAGGGTTGCCAATCCATAAAGGACTATAGTCAAATAGCCTTACCCATGATTTCGAATCTAAAAAAGGTTCTGTTATAAACGTAAATGATCAAAGATACATTGATTCCTTTAATAAATTAAAGACAATTTTATGTAGTACACCTGTTTTTGCTTATCCGCAATTTGGCAAATTATTTGTTTTAACAACCGACGCTAGTAACGAGGCGTTGGGTGCGGTGTTACCCCAAAATGGTCATCCAATTGCATTTTCGTCGCGTACTTTGAACAAACATGAGTTAAAGCAATTGTTTGGTCCGTGAAGTATTTCAGGCCATATTTATTTGGGAGACATTTTAAAATTAAGACGGATCATAGACCGCTTATTTGGCTTAATTCTATGAAGGAACCGAATATGAAATTGCAAAGATGGAAAATACAGCTAAATGAGTATGACTTCACAGTAGAATATATAAAGGGCAAGACAAATAAGGTAGCTGATAACCTCAGTCGTCTCGATGTTAATGTTATAACCGAGAATTTACAGAACATACAGTCGGATGTTGCTACAATTCATAGCGGAAATGAGAATTTGAATGACCACATATCTATATCGGAATCTGCTGTCAATTTATATAGGAATCAAATAATAATAACCTTAGGTAAGAGTTATAAATACGAGAGACAGGTTTTGTTTGGTAAAAAAACTAGACATACGATTATAATAAAGGAATATTTTGAGGAGAAGATTATACAATTTTTAAGGGAAATGTTTCCTGTAAAGGGAACTGTGGCGATTTTTTGCGATAATTTTGATATTTTTAGAAATTTTCAACAGACTTTAGTGCGTTATTTTTCGAATGTTGCAGAGATGAAATTTTTATGTTGTACAAAGTATCTTAAGGATATATTCGATAGTGAGAATCTTTTGGAAATTATAGATAAATACCATGTTGATAAGAATCATAGGGGAATTGAAGAAACCTTTTTGGAATTAAAAGAAATTATTTATTTTCCGAATTTGAAAACGGAAATTCAAAAATTTATAAATAATTGTATAATATGCAACATGTGCAAATATGATAGGCGTCCTATAAAAATTAAAATGTGTGTTACGGAAACACCTTTAAAATCAAATGAAATACTTCATGTTGATATTTGGTTTTTAGACAAAAATACAACATTTTTAACATGTATCGACAAGCTAACAAAGCACGTATCAATTCATCATTTAAATGATAAAAATTCAATTACTATGGCTGAAAAGCTTAGAGAAAGATTTGCTATTTTGGGTAAGCCGTGTAAAATTGTAGCTGATAATGAGTTTAACACTGCATATATTAGAGATTTTCTAAATTCAGAGAATATTGATTTTCATTTTACATCCCCTAATACTCACACAGGAAATTGGGATATTGAGCGATTCCATTTAACTTTAAATGAACATGTTAGTTAGACTTTTTAAACTAGGAAATAGAGACATGAATGTTGATAACAAAACTTTGGTATATAAGTCGGTACAGATATATAACGATAGTATACATAGCACAACGGAATATAGACCAAATGATCTGTTACATAATAGGGTTGATAAATCTGTTTGGCGGACTTTACATTTACTGTTCATAATAAGAAAATTGAGAGAATTGACAAAATTAACAAGAGAAGGAAGGAATGTCATGAGTATAACGAAAGAGAATTGGTGAAAAATCTTGGTTTTCAGAATCTAAAACAAAAACCTAAATATATATTAAAAGAAGTTAAGGAAAAAAATAAAACTAATTTCATATCGTCGTTCGCAAGTTATTGTGTTCTATATGACAAAGATGTTATTTTGGTAAAACGCTGTTAAAGTTTAGTTGTAAGTTATAAAAAACTGAACCGAAAAAGTTGTCACAACCTTTTTACTAAGGAAACTTCTAGTGTTTCTGGTTTTTTTTTTGGTAAAAAAAATTTCCCTTCTTGGAAAAGCTTCTAAGAGTAATAAGCGTTTAAGAAAATAAAGCTTTGTTCTATATGAACTTATTTACGAAACTCTTATTGTTTTATAGCATATAGAACAAAATGTAAAAAAGTATTGTGAGAAATGAAAAGCAATGTTTGTATCACTAAACAAAACCTTTATTTCACATAATATTGACTTCATTTTAAACTTAATCTTACAGTTATGTTTTTATTAATCCACTTAAGGCAATACTTGGTAATTTCTTAAAACACGGTAAGGTTCGAATATAAAATAAGAAAAAAAATTAATGAAATTCATTTGACTTCGATTTTTAATTTAAGCATGTTAAAAAAAAATCAAAGACATACTCTTTGCCAAACTGTCTACGTTTTTTGCGCGTATACTGCTTTGGGAAGTGCTCTGAACTATTAGCAATGACGAAATCTGGAAATTAAGTAAATCGTCGTGGTCAAAGTCAGCTATATATACATATAAATAAATTTTTTTTTAAATATTCTAATAGAAATGTGCGTTTCTTGGCCTTACCCATTACGCTGGTATGATTAAGATTCAGTTCTTTTTTTCTGTTTTATGCAATATTAAGCAAATTAATTTAAGTATACCAAATAAAAATAAACAAAAATAAAACAGACTGGAACAAATTTTTAAGCTAGAAGTTTTATATTTCATCACAGCACAGTAATTTTTGGAAAAATCGAGCAAATGATAACAAATAAAATATCAAAAAATCAGTAATTGCTAAGCGAAGATTAATTTACAACTATCCTATTTAGCAACACAACAAGTAACAATAACATTTCATTGATATCATCGATTAGAAAACAGGTGGACCTAATTAAAAATTAACGGCATTTTCTCCTTTTCTTTTTTTGTTTCATTTTATTTTTCAAGTGCAATGTGAAATCACAAAAAGAAAATAAATGTGAAGTCACAAAAGGAAATAAAAAAAAATAGACAATGCAAAGAGTTCCAAATTACTACAAACTTTCTTTACTCTTTCATATAGACCAAAATAAAAAATTATTTTTTTATTTATTATTTGTGCTCCGTTTTTGTTCTTTATGCACGATTTTTTGCATATAGAACACAAAAGGTTACGAAGCTTGTCACTGAAGTGTATTGCACAAAGTCAATGTCTCATATTTCGAAAACTATAACTGATAAGAGAAAACTGATGACACAGATCGACAGATCTCTAAAAGTTTACCTAAAAATCAATCTGATCTCAATTTGTTATATTTTGCGGTATAGAACACAATAACTTGCGAACGACGATATGTACACGCAAAGAAAAAACATGGTTGTGGTAAACATATTCTAAGAGCAACATATTATGATAAGAATTATGATTGTAGTCACCATATTAAGATTATTATTGAAACATTTTATGACTCAATATACTCGTAATACCTATGTCATCATAATATCTTTCCCTTAATCATATTATTATTCTGTTAATCATACTAAGTTAAGAAGTAATCAAATTATTGTCATGTTTATCATAATAAGCTAAGAAATTAATCATATTATTGTCATGTTAATCATAATAAGCTAAGAAGTAATCATATTATCATCATGTTAATCATAATAAATTTAGAAGCAATCATATTATGATACAGCACCTTTCATAGCTGTCATAAAAATACAAAATAAATTTAAATATTTTTGAATCGATTTTTTATTTTGTGGCTTTTTACAATTTTTCTTAATGTTAATCAAATAGCGGAGTTCAATATAAGGCTTGCAAAAGAGCAAATGAAAAATCTGTGGTTTTCATGGGCAACCGCGTGTGTCCATTTTTTTGATTTTAAGATGTTATATGGCATATATTGCCTAATTTTGAACGCTCTTTATATTTTTTTGAAAAAAAGATGGATCAATTCCGTTTTGTAACGTAATGACAAAGTTTAAAATGTGCAATACCTAGCCCATAGTTTGATCTAGAATGGGTTTTCGGCTTTCCTGAACAATTTGTTTTAAGACATACGCGGTTGCCCATGAAAACCACAGAAATATCGTAGCACTTTTATAAAATATAACGAAATCTCTGTGTGTTTTGTTGTTGGATTTTACAAAAAACTATGATATTTTGCATTTGCACTACTACATCACTAATACTTGAATGAACTCCGATAGTATTTTAATTTTTTAATTTCTTTAAACTTATTTTTTTTATGGAATTTTATCTTTTAATTGTTTAACCGCTCACAAATAAAAAAAACGACACAACTTCTTCAAAATTATTTTACAAATGGCGCTAACATAATATGATTAGAGTAAAAATAGTTTGATTGCATCTTTAACATAATATGATAAATGTATAGAAAGTTATCATGTTATGGCTATTAAATATCATGATATGGTTGTGAGAAATATAATATGTTTAGAAAGTTATCATAATTAAGTTGTTAGAAAAATAATTATTTTTCGGTCAACAATACTCAAATTCTTAATTGCGATAAACATTGATATGTTTACAGTAACTATAATATTGTTGATATTAAATAAAAATAACAATTATTTGTGTACGACAACAATATATTGTTACATTAAACATAGTGTTGTTGCCGTAACCATGCCCAACCATATTTTTTCTCTGCGTGTAGATGAAAAAGGTTGTAAACGTGATCGACAAATTGTAAATAGAGTTTATAAATATCAAAATGAATTGCCTAATATAAAGATTGAGGGAAAAGTCACTGGTAGAGATTACACTAAAGACACAAAATTAAAGAAAAAAATTTAATTATATTAGTAAAATTTAATTATAACGAAATTATGTCTTTAAATATGAATTTAAATGTAATAAATTTAAAAAATATATTGTCATAAAAAAAAAATAAATAATAATAATAATGTCGTTTAAAAATAAAAGCAATAATGTAAAAATAATTTTCTATAGTAAAGTATAATTTATTGATTGATATTCACATTTCAGGAGTAATGTGTAAACAAAGGGTGGGGGAGTTACATGTAATCATACCTGAATACCCTTAAGTTACATGTAATCATACCTTAATACCCTTAATACTACTTTCCTATTTATTTCTTCTTTTATAATTTAACTTTACTTTTATTTACTTTCTTGAACTTTCCTTTAATTTATGAATTATCAAATATTTTTTTTTATGAATTATCAAATATTTTGTTTAACTTATTTTTCATGTTCTTAATATTAATATTGGGTAGTAAATCAATGTAGATTTAAGGTTACTTTTTACTTAGTGATTAAAATGTAAAGTCATTAAATAATTAAAAAAGAAATTGTTTTATTGAAAAAAAGTATTGTTTGGCATTTTTAAATAACTAACTTTAGGGGGCTCCCATACAAATATTGCGTTTTATGAAATTCTTAAATTAATTAAAATTTGTCGACTTTTGTGAATAAAATCAAAAGTTTTTAATCATTTATGGCTTGTTTTGTTTGTAGCTTCGTTTTTTATAAGTCTGCAAAAAATTAGAAGCCTAGCTGCATTTTTTAATTTTGTACGAATTTTTAAAAAACAAAAATTTCGAAATTTTGATAAAAAAAATTGATTTTTTTTTCAAAAAAAAAATTATGTTTCAATAACGACTACTCATATTAGAAAAAGAGTTTTACTTTTCTGAAATTATTGCGGTTTTTTTAGTAATTTCAATAAACCAAACCGTTTTTGAGTTACGCGAATATATGTTGTGCAACCTCCTCCATTTTCGAAATAACGGTATATCTCGAAAACCAGAGCCAATCGGAAAAAACCGCGGGCACCACTGGATTCAGCGTCCCCGAATTATGTTTAAACGCCATGTGCCCGGCTTGTCACGAAAAAAAGTGTCAATTTCATGCACAGTGTAATTATTATTGAGTTGTACTTTTATATTTACTTTTATGCTCAATTTTGAATTTAATTAACCGCTTTTACTTGTACCATAAATGAATTGAACAGATACAGTTTAAAAGCCATTGCTACTTAACGTCTTATTACATGAGAAAAAAAGATTGTGTTATTTTATGGATAAAGTTAACATATTAAAATGTCATTTTTCCCGCCATGTAAATTTAGCCATTTTTTTATTAACTACCCAGCCTTCGTGGATGGTTATTATCTTACATTAGCTTACTTACTGTCTAATCGCCTAAGGCTGAGTTTTTGAGATGTGGATTAAGTTTAAACTTAGTTTTACGTAGTCTGAAACTCGTATTTTTCCGGTGAAATGTGATTTTTTATTATTATTTCATTAAAGACCAAAATCTTAAGCAGAACCAAGCTGTTCCGTCAAACTTGTGTATACAAACTTGGTAATGATGGCACAAATCTGTTTGCATATTAACAAAACCTAGTTTAATTAAGATCTCAAAAACCCAGCCTAAGTGTTAACATATCTCCAATTAATATATTTTAAATAAAACCGTATCACTGTGAATTTAAACCATTTTTATTTACTGGATTTTATTTGGCACAAACTCTTTATTGAGAAGGAATCGACACCGTTTTCCCATCACCTCATTTTCTACAGAGCTTTACCTTTCAGCTACTAGTACTCTAGGAATTGTTCGTACAATTACTCACCCAGAGATAATCTCAGCAGCAAATTCATCTGCAGCATCATAAGCCCACGCTTAACCCAATCACGCAAGTAGACAAACTTATATACATTTTAGGTAACACCAGTTACTCCTGGTTACCCTCTCATTATTCTCCATATATTTGCAATTTATCTATAGTCATAAACACTCAATTATCTATTACCTTTACACGCTTCCAAACATCCCATATATTCCTCCACATACAATCATACAATCGTAAACACTAGTTAAAACCACCATGAAAAAGTGTTATTATTTGAACATAATTGTATGCCTGTTTTTTATTATTTATTTTAAACAAGAAAAAATTAAGATATTTACTTTTCAAATAATAGAAATCTAATTGGATAAATGTTATTGTAAATTTTTACTTAAATATTTCTGTTTTTGATCATTAGGTAAACCCGGTAAAAACATTCTTAAACTATTCTGATATAAGACGTAAAAAACATTTTAATAAGAATTATTTATAAAATTTGTTCTTCAAATACAAGTTAAAACCACCATGAAAAAGTATTATTATTTAACATAAATGTATGCCTGTTTTTTATTATTTATTTTAAACAAGAAAAAATTGAGATATTTACTTTTCAAATAATAGAAATCTAATTGGATAAATGTTATTGTAAATTTTTACTTAAATATTTCTGTTTTTGATCATTAGGTAAACCTGGTAAAAACATTCTTAAACTATTCTGATATAAGACGTAAAAAACATTTTAATAAGAATTATTTATAAAATTTGTTCTTCAAATACAAGTTAAAACCACCATGAAAAAGTATTATTATTTAACATAAATGTATGCCTGTTTTTTATTATTTATTTTAAACAAGAAAAAATTGAGATATTTACTTTTCAAATAATAGAAATCTAATTGGATAAATGTTATTGTAAATTTTTACTTAAATATTTCTGTTTTTGATCATTAGGTAAACCTGGTAAAAACATTCTTAAACTATTCTGATATAAGACGTAAAAAACATTTTAATAAGAATTATTTATAAAATTTGTTCTTCAAATACAAGTTAAAACCACCATGAAAAAGTATTATTATTTAACATAAATGTATGCCTGTTTTTTATTATTTATTTTAAACAAGAAAAAATTGAGATATTTACTTTTCAAATAATAGAAATCTAATTGGATAAATGTTATTGTAAATTTTTACTTAAATATTTCTGTTTTTGATCATTAGGTATACCTGGTAAAAACATTCTTTAACTATTCTGATATAAGACGTAAATAGCATTTTAATAAGAATAATTTATTTTTAAAAGATGGTACAACTGACAGAATAAATTCCCAAAATCGTTTTGCAATTCTGGAGGATGAATCCCCTGAAGCACCAAAGTCGTCCAAGCCTCCCCCGATATACATATCTTAGGGAGCAAAACTCAAATGAGCTAATAAAGAGTTTGATCTCGGTGATAGGAGAAAATTCGTTTTACTTAGCTACAAAAATACAAGTTAATCATGAGAATGATTTATTAAAATTATTAACAAATTTGAAGATCTTAAATAAGCTTTTATGCATACCAAGCGAAGAGCAGTAAAGGTATTCAGGTAGTGATTAAGGGATTTGACTCATGTGTGGACTCTGCAGAAATAAAAACATTCCTAGAAGAGAAAGGCTTCAAAATAAAACATGTAGTAAAACCTTAAATGCAAATTGTCTACATACCAGTTCTAGCTAATTTTTTCTATGTTGCTATGTGTGTGCGTTCATAAAAATTCGTTTCTAAGCACACACAAGCGATATGAATAAAAAACAAACGTTACTTTGTTTTTAGTTGGTTTAATTTGTATTAAGTTGGCATTTCATTAAGGTAGGAGATAGAAATCCGTTATCACAATGGAAAAAAATAATTTTGCATATGTGGACAGGTTAGCTATGGCCTGGTCATCTTGTACTGTAATTTTGACTTAGCTGCACAATCTCCTTTGCACGATTTTTTGTGCAGGTAAATCAAAAATGCAGTTATCTTAAATGCATTTAACTGCCTTAATGTGCAGATACACAATTTTGGTTACTTGCACAAAAGTGCAGCTAAAGAAAAGTGTTTGATTTGAAAGTAAAATAGAAAAATTATTTTATTAATAGATACCTATATTTATATTTTATTATAATTTTATTTCAAATAACAGATCATTTTATTCATGTATGTATGTAAAGGGTGGTTAAATTTTAAGAGACGATGTTAATTTAAAAAAAAAAACACAAACTTTTTAGGAAATTGTTGTCATTTCTTTTTATTATGATAATATTGGTATGGTTTAATTGTGTATGGAACAAAATATCGGCCAATTGGCCGCCGCATCCTTTAACTCTTGACGTACACCTTTTCTGTCAAATAACCCCAAAGAAAGAAGTGCAACGGTGTCAAATCACATGATCTTGACGGGAACTGCAGCAATATTTTCTGCATTACGACCTGTACAAGCATGCACTGGTGTTTTCACATCTCCTACAGACCCGGTTTGCTTACATTTTTGCACGATATTGCCGACTGTACGCACATTTGGACGATCAAATTGACCAAAAAAATCACGAATTGCACGATATGCATTTTTATTTGAACGCCCATTTTCATAATAAGCCTGAATAACCTTAATGCGTTGCTCGATTGTGTATCTTTCTATGGTTCAAATTGAGCTAGTCTAAAATTGAGAAATGCCAAATGAAACGCATAAAAAAACTTGACGCTTAGGTGTGGTTCACATTCAACATCGACCCTTAAAATGTAACCACTCTTGATATTTAATAAAAAAGGAACTTTAACATAAAACAATGAGAATTCACAAAGAACATAAAAATGTATGGAAAAAAACAAAATAATTGCGTTTTATATTTTTATAAACAGCTTAAATTGGATATTTATGTGAAAAAATGGCCACCATATTTTTTTCATGTGTGCAGCTTCCTTTGATGTTTTGCATGAAAATATTTTTAAGCTGCCCAAAAATATGAAAAATGCGCAGGTATACAAAAGGCAAAAATATGTATTTTGTGCAGTTAAGTCAAAGTGCAGCTAACTTAAATTTTATGTATGAAAATAATTTTAAAATGCCAAAAATTTTGTGCACTTTTCTTACCTAGCATTTACACGTAAAAGTAGTTTCTTGAAAGTCGCAATACACTCAAACTTTTTCACCATCACTCATACAATTTTTGCACTTTTAGCCAATCGGCTGTGTCTTCAATTTTTCGTTGATAATACGTATACTCTACTTTCAAGAAAGTACTTTCACGTGTAAACCCAAGGTTAAATGTGCAGGTATAGAAAGTGCACTTAAAAAAGGAGTTTGTATTGAATTATAAAGAATAATTCCAAAAATTATCAATTTTGTCCAGTAATGTCAAAAGTGCACGTAAACAAAAGGCAGTTAAGTCAAAACTACTGTATTTAATAATGTAATTGAATAAATGCAATCTTTTTGAAAAATACTGCATGTTGCCAAATGTCTACAACATGCGTTTGTGACATAAATAATTGTAGACGGTTACAACTTGTTTGGTTAGGATGTAGTGATACTGTGCCGTTCAATTCCCCGATAAATTAACCAAGTAATTTATTTCGGTACTTATTATACGTCTGTTCCATTAATGTATTACCTACATATGTACTCAGGGAATTTACTCGTTGGACACAATTCAAAGTAATAGGCTCGAAAACTGTAAATTACCTGCCTCAAAATAATTTATGAAACGGTCTGTTGCACGGGGTTTTTATGAAAATTCGTTACAAATTATGAAAGTATAACTATGTCTGTGACATGCCGGAAGGAGAATAAGCTTGTTACGTAAGCTTCAAATTACGTAGGCGCGGAACCGGTTAATAGATATGACAAAACGCAAAAAACACGAACTTCAAAACGGTTACAGACAGGGCTGCCAGAATTGACGATTTATCGTCATTTTGACGATTTTTTGTTCCGGAATTAGCGAAGTGACGATTTGCAGATTTTTTTCTTAAAAGTGACGATTTTTTTCAGTCTCCAGTCTGAATAAAACATTAAATTTTCTGACACGTTCGTTTTTAAATCTTGAAATGTTTAACAGCCGTACCTTAACAAGAGCGGAAGCCGGAACGTTTTCTTTCGCTTAGCTTTTACGCTGATATGCCATACCTAAGCAAGAGCGTCAGCGTTGTGTAAAAAATAAAACCCACAAATTATAAATAAAACTAGAGATAAAAACGCTAGATTGATCAAAAAATAGCTAATTTGCCTTTATTAATTAACAATAGCGCCAAAATTCACTATTAAACGAGCTTTGAAAATCGGTTTTTACAATTGCAAAGCGTTGAGACCGCTCTATTCAAAAACTAGAAAATGCGTGGCGCTTTTGTTTAGGTACGGCCATAATATGCAAGTCTTAAGAAAATCTTTAAATGATTATTTTCAGAGTACAAAAACAACAATGTTACACTTTGCTTATCTTTCGTCAAACCATCAGCGAATGAATCTTTTACGACTCTCTGTATAAATCATATTTTCAACAATTATACGGCGAACATTTCACGAGTTGTGAGATAATATCTACAAGAGTCTCATCCCAGTAAAAAATGTTTATGTTTCGGGAGCAAACTACATGAGCGCTGATATATGCGCTGGCTATTACACACTACTAAGAAGCAGCAGATAAGCGAATAGCATTAAAGTGAATTTTTAATTTAATGATTGAATAACTTCGCATTATCCCTTATCGGAACAATGTTTTATGTACTTTTGCAATTGCAATGCAATGATTTTAAAATGTGTTTACGATCATTTTTGAAATATTACCGAACATAGAAATTTAATTTGTTTCATAACGCAATCAGTTATCAAAGTGCTTCCAAGTGGGAATTCGCCATATAAAAATCATGCCTCTTGTAAGCAGGTTTTGTAAGGGGGTATTGTGCTTCTCTCCCTTACAAAACTGCTGTAAGCTCCATTTTTTACTGGGAAACGATTCTTGACATGAAAGACTCGTTAGATAATCTTTACCCACATCTTAAACGATTCCCACAACGGTTGAAGAAGCGTCTTTCACTGTGCTATGGATTAATCTCAGTCGTGTTGCAGTTTTCCCATGTGAGGAATCTTCCACGATTAAAAAATGCGGCATCGACGATCAAAGACGCTTTGTATGAGACTCCCAATATCTCTTACACAATTGAAAATGCTAGCTGGGTATGAAGTAATAATGTTTTTGTTTGAATGTTTTTTTATAAAAAAATCAAACAAAAACTGTTTAAAAAAACTAAATTTTAAGTTGTGCGATTTTTTTGACGATTTTTCGAAACGTGAAAGACGATTTTTCTATTTTTTCTCAGGAAATTGACGATTTCCTCACAAATTTATCTGGCAGCCCTGGTTACAGAATTTAACGCCTATATTGGAGGAGTTGACCTTATGATAGCTTTTTTGGCAGGTATAAAATAAGAATCAAAAGTCGTTAGTGGTATTTTAGATTATTTTGCCATACGACAGATACGGACGTAATAATTTCATGGATACTCTAAAAAACAAACCACCCAAACATTACATTGCCAGATTCTAAATCAGACCTGGCGGAAACATTGTGCTCCTATAAAACATATGAAAACAAAAGAGGAAGACCTTTAACCAGAAAGAGGTAACTGGAGGTAAAGGCACCGAGGACCCACATAACCTTTACCGACACAAGATATACGGACCGATGGTATAGGGCAGAATGATAGATGTTCTACTAAGAACAAGTGCAAACTTCCAGGTTGCAAAGGATTTTCACGGACTTAGTGCACTAAATGTAAGGTTGCTTTGTGCCAGATCAAAAATCGCATTTGTTTTGCATTGTTTCATAAATAGAATAGAAAAAGTTTTCTAAACCCCTGTATACAATATAAATATGTATGTATATGACTATGTTCATGCCTTAGTATTTTAAGTACCAAACGCATATTGTTGCCAAAAGTCTACACACCGTTTTTTTTCGAATTAAACACTCAAAACTATTTTCAAAATTTTTTTTAATATTTTTTACGTAATCTACGCCTGATTTTCTATTAAAAAATATTTTTTTCAATCCAAAAGAAAAAATCATGCATTTAAGGGTTAATATTTAAAATAGGGAAAAAATTCCCCAACCACTATTTCTAGCGGAGTTAGAGCCCGGTGACGTTACAGCTTGAAATATATCCTGTACATGAAAATCACGATAGAGGAGCCGCACAAAAGAAATGGTCCCGTTCAGTGTTTAAACTGCCAAGATACTTGGCCATACTGCTACTTACCCCCTGTTTGCGTAGTATGTGGTGAATTACATGATACAGATCTTTGCGATAAGTCCATAACCGACCCCAACGTAAAAAAATGCAGCAACTGTGGCGGTAATCACACTGCCAATTATAGAGGATGCCCTGTATACACTATCGTCAAGCAGTCGTCTGGGCCGAAAATGAATCCCCCTCAAACGCAGGTAACAAATGAAGTAAACACTAAAGACATTCAGGGTTCGCAGGCTAGTAATAACAGAACCTCTTATGCTAACGTCTTTAAATCAAACCATGTGGCAATGCAAGGTGCTGCGCCAAGTAATGATGAAACTCCAGTTTCAAATCTAAGTCATTTAGAAAAAACCATGGAGCATTGTGCAAACAGTAAATAATTTTACGAACACAATGGGTAATATGATGCAGGAAATTCTTAGAATGCAATCGATGTTATTACAAGCTGTACTTAACAAGCCATGAACTGTTTAAAAATTTGTTTTTGGAACGCAAACGGCATCCGCCAACATAAAAATTAACTAGAATACCTTCTTAAAAATAAACAAATTGATGTCATACTGGTTTCTGAAACTCATTTGACCTCAAAAAATACGTTTAAAATAAATGATTATATACTATATGATACCAAGGACCCTCAAGATAAAGCTTGTGGAGGTTCTGCCATTTTGTTAAAAACCCGAGTCAAACACTACCTAATGTGTGATCATCGTGAAGACTATCTCCAAGCAAAGAACATTTGCGTTGAGGCATTAAATAGAAACCTAGTAATTTCATCGTAATACTCCCACCTAGATTTTCAATATCAGAAAGCAAATATTATAAATATTTTAAATCATTAAGTCAATGTTTCCTGGCCGCTGGCGATTATAACGCTAAACACACCTTCTGGAGGTCACGACTTATAACACCAAAGTGTCGTGTTTATTAATTTATTTATTTATTTATTTTATTTATTCATTAATAATCAAAAAGCCAACATAGGCCAAAAGCGATTACATATATTAAATTTCGAGTAAGAAAATTACACCTTAAAATACATTATACTTAATACTTAATTTTGTTTTACCTTAACTGCGGAAAACCAACATATTGGCCTACTCATCAGCAATAAATTCCAGATGTCATCGATTTCGGCGTGGTTAAGAACATCCCCATAGAAACGATTCATGTTGAAGCTTCCTTAGAATTATCTTCCGACCAGACGCCTACAATTGTTACTATAATGAACCCCAGTAGAAATGTATTTCCGACTGGTTACTTAGCGACGCCAGGTGCACACAAATTAATTGGTTAAAATATAAGAAATATCTCAGTACCCACTGCACAGAAAATATTTCGCTTAGTACACCGGAAAATGTAGATCGCTCTATTGTTAATTTTGACAGTTTTCTAAAACTAGCTGTTCAACATTCCAATATTGCCCCCAAAAAAACAAAAAATATTAAAATCAGAGCTGCCGTTTTTGGTTATTTCTAACCTGTAAACATGTAAAAGGAGAAATTTAATTTAATGTGAAAAGCTCAAATTGTAAGTTTAACTTTTTAATGTAATTTATTTGTATTTATGTTAATTTATATATTTTTTAAAATTATAAATAGACGCTTTTTATTTACATTAATTAACCTTAGGCCCTATTAGCTTAAATAAAAAACAAATCAATTTAACAACAAATTGGCCAAATATCAAAAATAATAAAGAAATTGTTTTATTGAAAAAAGTATTGTTTGGCATTTTTAAATAACTAACTGGCGCAGTCGTGTTTTTCGAACCAAACTCTAATAAAAATTATTAGAGAGAATTTAAAATAGAAAACTTTAAATCGTTTTTTATGAGTGAAAAGACTTTTTTTTACAAATAAAAACTTAAAATCGTTTTTATAAGTGAGAAAATGAGTTTTGTGCTAATGAAAGGTAATTTTAAAATTTAAATCCTTATCTTGAAAACAAGGCACAAAGTTAAAACATTCAAAGCTAAAAACGTTTCTTAGGAAACCAAAACAAAATAGGTACATACTACTGAGTTACCAAAAATTATGAAACAATTTTTAAATCATTTGTTTTAAAGAAAAACAATAACAAAATTGAAAATAATTTTGTAAAAATAATAAAAAAAGTGTTAAATAAACTTCACTTAATATTAAACTACATATAGTATATTGAAACAAAAATAACAATCATTAAAATTAACTAAATCTACAAGAACAATAAACAAAAAAAAGTTACCAAAACAAATTCAACTATAAAAATTTTTCATATTATTCGAAATATACAAACAAAAATTCTGATAGTGCATAGAAAATATTCCTGTGAAATAATGAAGGAATGAGACTATTAAAGTATAAAAGCTTTTGAGGAATGTATTTGACATAGAATACACATTCGAATAATATGAAAAATTTATATAATAAATGTAACTCACCATGAGAAATAAATTCCCAGATTCTATTTGATAAAATTCAACTATAGTAAAATAAAAAAAAAAAAATATGTGTATACAGCGGTAAAAACAATATAAAATTGTAACAAAACAAGTTAGAGTGCTATATTCGGCTGTGCCGAATCTTTGATACCCTCCACCGACAGTTTGAATGTTTAAGGAGTAATATCTGTATGATGTCTTTTTATTATTATTATCTTAAACTGTGACGATTTGTTATTAATTATGGTTTTAGGAGACTAAACTGTTTTCCGGGAGTAGGGCATATATGGGGCCTAGGGTAAATTATGTACCGATCTTCACGAAATTTTACAGTGTCATTTCTAGTCGAATCAAACGGACTTGTGCAAAATCTTATGTCATTCCGTGCATTATTCCACCATTTATGTTTGTTTTTGTAACAAAATTATCAAGTTTTTGAAGGTGGTGGTTCCACATTTTGATTCAAAGCTCTGGTCTTACTGAACCGATTTTGCTTAAATTCAATCCCAAACTGCTTAGGATAACTACAAGCAATTTGACACCTAGTTTGTTTATTTCTTTTGAGTTTTTCGAAAGTGAGCGTGTTTTCAACAGACGGACAGACAGACGGACATGGCTAAATCGACTTAGAATTACTCAAGCAGCCAGATTATATATACTTTATGGGGTCTGAGATGAATAATAAAAAAGTTTCACACGGAATGACAAACTTAGTATACCCTCTTCACAACTAATTGTGGTGGAGGGTATAAAAAATTTTACATAGTACCAATGAAACAAAAAAAACATACTTTCAAGGGCATTTTAGAACAATATCAAATATTAAAAATAAAATTTTAAAAGAACATACATTTAAGTATGAAAGAAATATCAACAACAGTATCAGTAATCAAAGTTTAAAACTGTCTCCAATTGATTTAACAAAGCAGAGAAGCGACTGATTGAATGCAGATAACAAAAACAAACCAACAAAAATATTTGTGCAGTGTTCATCTCCCTAAAAATACAAAAACAACAAATACTACCATGGCAATCAGTGCTGCCGCTACTACTTCAATCGAAGTATTTTGCTTCATTTTCACAAAATTTACTTCGTCACTCCTTCTTCCAAAAATCTGCTTCACTTTTTGTTCTGCTTCAAATTTTAAAATTTTTTCCCTATATTACCTAATTGTTTTTCATATTCCCTTAATTACGATGAAAATAGTGGTTTTAATCACTGAACATATGCAAACGCTATTTTTCATCGCTGGAATAGCAACCCTTTAATTTGAAAACTGGGTTCCACCCAAAGAAATCATAAGTAAATACCAAAAAATTAAGACCAATTAAAATTTAAAATTATTTTAACATATTTGTATACATACATGTACTTATCATAGTAACGAAATGTGATTTATATTATTATTTGTATGTTTATTTTATTATATGTATCTATATTTAATATGAAATGTCATTTTTTTGTTTTTCTTATTAAATAAAATGAATTATATTGTTTTGTTTTCAAAAATGTATACTACTTCAATTTTATTCAATCTACTCCACTTTTTTCCAAAATCTACTTCACTTAATTTTTCTCTAGCGGCAGCACTGATGGCAATAAATGCGTTTCAACTTTTAGATGGTGTTCCAAATTTTGAGGGGAAACCAGAAGAGCTGCAAATGTTTATTACAGATGTTGATGAATTAGGTAAGCATGTTGAAGCTACTTTGATACCATTATTTGACTTACGAGTGAGAAACAAAATTGTTGCAAAGACTAACATCACACTGATAAACAACAACAATCCTACAAATTGGGACGAGGTAAAAGTAATTTTAAGAATAAATTTTAATATATCTGAAAGTATAGAGAGTATCATAAATAAAATAAAAACAGCAGAACTAAGAACTTCTATAAATGATTTTTATAAATATGTAATTAAACTTTTAACAAAATTGAATTAAAAAACTAGTATCGACGGGGATAATCAGTTGTTTAGTTGTAGAAATAATGAATTAATGGCATTAAAAATTTTTATTAGTAAACTACCTGGAGAACCAATATTAGTTCTTAATTCAAGAAACACACATTCTTTATTAAAGGCAAAATAAATTTTGGTTAAAACAGAATATTTCTATGAAAAATACCAACCCTTACAGTCTTTTTCATCACAATTTTCTAATAATAATAAATATATTCAAAGTAAAAAATATTTTCAACAATCCTTTAATAATACAAATAATTCTTATTCTGATCAGTATTCTCGAAACAATTCTCAAAATTTTCAAAAAGGTGTAAACAATTACAGTTCAAATTTTAATAGACCGAAAAATTTTCGAAATTTTAATAACAACTCCATGGATCGTGAACAACAATGGTAATTTAAATATTAGTCAAAATGAACAGCAAAACTCAGGACATTTTAGTAATAAAAGCAATTTTACCAAATCTCAAAGAACCAATATAAGTGCTCCAATTCAAATGGAGGTGGATAATATTGAAACTTCAAATTTTCAGTTATCGGCCGAAGAGCTCTTCCCTTCATAATGGTGAAGACGAAAACTACCCCAATAAAATTACTGATTGATACAGGATCAGGAACAATATTAGTTAGAAGAGGTCTGTTTCATAGTTCCTTTAGAAGTGAACTTAAACATCCTATAACATTAAACACAATTTGCTCGAAGACTATAACTGTTTCGAAGGTAACTATACCACTATTTAAAGAATTTAATCGCCCTAACGCAAGGATTGAAATGTTAGAGACGGAAATTTTTGGTGAATTTGATGGTATCTTAGGTTGTAATTTATTAAAACCATTGGAAGCTAGGATTGATTTTAAGGATAATTTTTTGGTGACTAGGGATTCAAAAATTCCTTTGATATTTTGTAATTCTGCGGAAGAACCAATGAGTTGTAGTGAAAATGTAGATGAGATAATAGAAATTAATTTTAATGAGCCAAGAATGGATATTTTGAGGGGAAAATTGGAGATTCAAGATTCAAATGAGGAAGAAATTGAATTACGAATGGAAATAATAGAGCAATTTAAACAGGAGGATAGACATAAAACCGCATTTTCAACAGCAAAAAGACATTATGAATTTACGAAGATGCCTTTTGGCTTGAAAAATGCCCCGGCATCATTTCAACGTATGATGAATGAGGTGCTTCACGACTACATAAATAATTTATGTGTCGTATACATGGACGATATTTTGGTATTTTCAACGTCTCTAAGTGAGCATATTTTATCAATGAGAAAAATTTTTAATAGATTGGCAGAATATAACCTTAAAGTTCAGGTTGACAAATGTAGTTTTTTTAGGCATGAATCAGAGTACCTAGGCCACATTATAACTCCTCAGGGGATAAGGCCAAATCCTGAAAAAATTAGTGTCATACAGAAAATTTCATTACCCAGGACTCTAAAAGAAATAAGATCATTTCTTGGCTTAACCGGATTTTATAGAAAATTCATAAAGGACTATTATTTTATTTATTTAATAGATATTTTACAAATATATTACAATCTAAATTATTTACAATTCGAATGAGTTAATATTGTTCTTATCTATATTTGGCATAACATAATAGTTGAGAGCCAGATTGGCATTTAAAGCTGTTCAATAATTTTTTTTTTTTTTTTATTTTTCTTTACATTTAATTATTTTATTAACAAGGCTTTTGATTATTTTTAAAGATCATTTGTATTATTATTAAAATATGTACATATATCACCTAGATATTGATTTATTTTTCAAATTTATTAAGCAAATTCATCAATTATTAATTTTCTATACTTTAAACAAATTTCTAAATATTTATATAACATATTATAATAATCATTTTTATTTAATATATTAACAACTTCATTAAAAGTTAGTGTGATTTTACCAAAGTATTTCATTCTGAATTCATTATAGATTGGACAGATGCCAATGAAATGAAAAGTACTGATGAGTTTCTAAAGCACCTAGCATTGAGATCTAATAAGCCACCTCTAGCTTTTATTAACAAACTTGTTCTTCGAGACGACAAATTAGATTCCGAAATGGGTTTCATACAATAACTTAGTTGCGGGTATAGATCGTGGAATTGTGAGTTTTTTGCATCGGTAACTAAGTAATTTATTTCTATTGTTTTAAGACATTCTAAAATTGATGTTGAGTATGAGCATAAAGGAATCAGCGGATTATCAGGGACAAAGTTTATGTTTTCACACAGCTTTGACCATTCTTCAGCCCAATAAGTTTTTTCAGCAATAATCTTTTCAGCTACGATACGCGGTAATCTATTATTCGGTAGGCGCAGAGCTCTATTAACGTAGTCAAAGTGAAGCTTTAAAGTTTCTAAGTGTAAGGATCTTAAACCAGTTTCTAAATAGAGTATATAGTTAGGAGTGTTTTTTGGTAAAATGAGCATTTTTTTAATAAAAAATCTAAAAAGTTTTTCAACATCATCATATTTAACAAAACCCCAAATTTGTGCTCCATATAGCATGATCGATCTTGACGCCGCATTAAAAATGTTAAGCTTGCTGTTGTTTGATATTTTAGGATGGTTTATATACCTGGACCATGTCGATGCTATTGCCATTTTGGAAGAAGTCAATTTATTTTTGGTGTGGTTTTTAAAAGATAAATCGTAGTTGAGATACATTCCTAGGTATCTATAGCTATTAACAATCTGTATGTTATCAGTTCCATAATTCCATTTAAGGTTTTTAGATATTCTAGTACCAGATCTAAAAACTAGAATTTTTGATTTAACAAGATTTACCTTAAGACACCATTGTTCACAGTACTTATAAAGTGCATCAATCATATTTTGTATTTTGATTATCCAGGACTGTTACACCACCACTTAGTATATCACTTAAATCGTTCAGATATAAGGAAAACAAAATTGGGCTTAAAATACAACCTTGTTTTACACCACAATCTACGCAAAAAGCTTCAGAATAAGCGTTATCATAACGGATTTTACTTGAGTTATTTTCGTAATAAAGTTGTAATATGCGAACGAATTTTGATGATAGTCCCATCGACGAAAGTTTATAGAAAAGTGAATTTCTTGGTATCATATCAAAGGCACAGGAAAAATCAACAAAAAATGCGTACGTGCTTATACCCCTTATTTTGTTTAAATGGATTATATTCACAAGATTAAACACATTGTCAACTGTCGAGTACTGCTTCCTAAAACCAGCCTGGTATTCATTTAAAATATTGTTGCTATCTATCCAGTAAGTAAGGCGTTTTAAAAGTATATTATTAAAAATTTTGCAGAATGTATCAATTAAAGATAGCCCACGATAAATTGACGGAAATTAGGATCACCTTTCTTCAAAAGCGGTAGCAAAATGGATTTCTTGAAACTAGTTGGTATCTTTTCATTGATGAAAATGCCGTTTAAAACTAAAAGAATCTCTTTTACAAAACAAAACGGTGCATTTTTATAAAATTCATAGCAGATGCCATCAAGTCCAGGCGCCTTATTTTGTTTTAAAGATCTTAGTACCGAAGTAAGTTCACAAAGTTCTATTGGAGAGTCAAGAAAAGCATCTGTGTAACACGGCATACACCATTGCATTTTAGTTGAATGCTCTATATTTTCCAGTAATGAACTAAAGTGTTTGCGAAAATCTTCAGAATTTAGATCACATCTCGTTATACGATTTTGAGTTTTAAAGCCGTTCGATAATGTCCACCAATCTTTACTGGACCTAACAGAGTTTAGTTTATTTAAATTTTCATTATAAAATTCTAGTTTTCTGACGCGGCAACAATAACAATACTTTCTTTTTGCTGATAAATATTTAGCTTTGTTAGAATTTGTGTGATTTTTTCTATATTTATTAAGAGAGTTTAACATATTTTTTCGAAAACGAGCACATTTTCAGTTAAACCATTTTTGTTTTGGGTCAACGAAAGATTAAAGGCTCAGTTAGTCTTTACTTTCTGTTTCTGTTCCGTTCCGTGCCGTTCTGTTACGAAATTGTAATAGTTACTTTTTCTGTAGCAACTTATCAGCCATTTATGACAAATTTATTAGTTTTGCACCATCCATTGTTTTATTTCAATAACTTTAAGCACATAAATTTGAAGAAATTAAATTTTTTGAATTCTTAAAATAAAAAAATAGTTTATTTCAATACAAAAATGTATTTTTTATTATTTATTTTGCTGTCACTTAGAATTACTTAACAAGTTTTTGATTTTAACAAACTGAACCGCAACAGAACAGAAAAACTAATCAATTTCACAGGTTTTTTAATAACAAAAACACATCAGCTGATTCGGAACAGAACAGAAAGTAAAGACTAACTGAGCCTTTATTTTTTGTGGTTCTATTTGCTTCTCGAATTTTGTTTTTAACTGACAAAACCATTTCATCAACTGGAATGTTTTGGGCAAGGTTTATATTATTAGTAAGGAGGCTAAGGTTATTCGAATATTGGACAGCAAACTTATTTTTCCAGCGTAGACTTTGAGGACCAGACTCATCAATATTTCTTGTATTCGATATTGGTAGAATTAAGTTAAAAACCAACGGCATATGATCTGAGTAGGGTTTGCAATCAATGTTAAAATCGCCAACAAATTTTAAAAAACTGTGAGAACAAATACAGTAATCTATAACGGAGCTACCACCACCACCACAATAAGTTAATTCACCATTTTGACCACCAACCGTTCTACCATTAAGAACTATCCCACCCAAATTTTCAAGGAATTCCATCAGCGTTTTTCCTTTTGTGTTTATTATATTATCTTTTGAACATCTAATTTCATTAATGTGTGGTAGGTCATGAAGTAAATTAGGGTCTAATACTTCGTCATTACCAATACGTGCATTTAAGTCGCCAACTATACAGAAATTTGTAGGTTACAGGGCAGATAACCAATTTTCAAAATTAACAAAATCAGTGTTCCAGTTTGTACAATTAAGATAACGGGGAATGAAATAAAAAACATTTTCATCCAACTTTGCTGTTAGAAAAACATTATTTGAATGTAACAAAAATTTTAAACTATAGGTTTTTTGAACTTCCTTTTTGAATCCATATAAACACCCACCACTAGCACGACCAGCGTTATGTGATTTTTTAGCATCAATCCAGTATAAAAAGTAGTTTTGAAAGTATGTTGTATAAAGTTTTTTATTTTCTGCTATTACATGAGTTTCAAAAAGGAAGAAGATATCAAATTTGTTTAAATAGGCTACAAAATTTCCAAAATTAAGTGTGCTGGCAAGGTTGGCTACGTTAAACGATATTATACGGCATTTGTTGGGTTGCTATTGTGGAGGTATATTAATTGTGTTGACATGTATTTCACCATTATTAACACGGGTAATGACATCAACAGCAAAACAGGCTTCGGACAATAGCATTTTCAAAAATTCGGCATCAGCAGTAGAGTAGGCCACGACTTTTTCCGAAGACCAAGTATATTTTTTGTCATTTACAAAGATACAAAATTCACCCAATCTAATCTTCAAGTTTTTGTTTAGACTAGAGATACTTTTGCTAATTTGCCTTAACTTGTAACGAACATGTTGCTCATCTTTGGTATAATCTTTTTGAATAAAAATCTCTTTATTTTTCACATTTCCTTTCGCATTTAAAACATTTGATGCCTGCATACAAGATCCAAGTGTAAATATAAATGATTTTTTAGCGGGCAGTTTACGAGTATTAACTACATAAACATCTACGTTAAGTACATTTGTACATAAATTAACAAATTCAGTTTTGACATCATGCATTTTTTCACTATTTAAGCCGTTGACAACAATATTTGCAGATCTAGTCCTACGATCTATGAATTCAAGACGAGATTAGAGTTTGTTAACGTCTTGCCTTAGTTTGGTATTTTCTTCTCTTAGTTCTTCAATTTCAGTTTTTATTGACACAAGATCCTCTTTTCTGGCAACATCTTTTAATTTTGAATCTAACAAGCTACAAAGTTGGTTCCAAGAAAATACATCTGGTGTAGCTGTTTGATTTTCCATTATTTGCTTAGTTAATTGTTTCTTATTATTATTTGGTAAAAGTTCAGGAGACGATAGATTACGTGAACGTTTATTGTTCATTTGTTTATTACTTTTCAGTGTAGCTTATGTTTTTTATTACACTCAATTCACATGAGGGCTTTTACGACGTCGATTTGTCGACGTCTCTTTTGGTTTGTTGGCGAGCGGTGTAGAGAAGAATGAGGGGTAAACAAAACGACTCGTTTTGTGTTGTTCATGTCGTTTTTTATATTTCTCTTTTAACTTTTTCTTTTTACGTTTTATTCTTTTTCTTACTTTGAAGTGTGTGGTTGAAAATACAGTGAGACCTCGATTATAGATAATAGACGCGACCGGCAGCATTCTTGATTATTTATTTTTTGATGTGTTTCTTATTTTATGTAAATATATAATGTATTATTATGTAAACACGAGGAAAAAAGTAATTTTGGCAGAACATGCTTTCAGTACGTTGGGAAATTCTCTTTCTTGGTTTATTTAAATTTGTTTTGATTGTTCAAAAGTAAACGAAAAAAAGATAATTTGTTTATAGTTTCGGATAACAGAGGTAATGCCGGATAATAGAGGTAATTTAAATCAATGCAAAAAATTTTTTATTTTCCAGTCAATTGAAGCTGCCGGTTAATCGAATGACGGATAATCAAGGCCATACTGTAAATAAAAAAAAGACATGCAACCAAAAATCATCGTATGAACGCAAAGAGATTTTGGAAGTTGCTTTAAAAGGAAATCAAGATAAAACGACGTCGTAAAAGCCCTCATGTGAATTGAGTGTAATTTGTTTTGATTGTTCAAAAGTAAACGAAAAAAAGATAATTTGTTTATAGTTTCGGATAACAGAGGTAATGCCGGATAATAGAGGTAATTTAAATCAATGCAAAAAATTTTTTATTTTCCAGTCAATTGAAGCTGCCGGTTAATCGAATGACGGATAATCAAGGCCATACTGTAAATAAAAAAAAGACATGCAACCAAAAATCATCGTATGAACGCAAAGAGATTTTGGAAGTTGCTTTAAAAGGAAATCAAGATAAAACGACGTCGTAAAAGCCCTCATGTGAATTGAGTGTAAGTTATACAAAATGATATGTATGCTGTACTATACGGTTGTAGATATGTGAACGCTGTTTACTGTTTAGTTGATTTGTTGTTGTTGTACAGACTGATGATCAATATTTTAATGGTTTGGAATGTGTAATTAATAATTACGCTTGAAAATAAAACTTTTTTAATTTTTGGTACCACAGCTAAAATTTTTTCCCGTTTTGACAATTTAGAAGCAGGGTTGCCAATCCATAAAGGACTATAGTCAAATAGCCTTACCCATGATTTCGAATCTAAAAAAGGTTCTGTTATAAACGTAAATGATCAAAGATACATTGATTCCTTTAATAAATTAAAGACAATTTTATGTAGTACACCTGTTTTTGCTTATCCGCAATTTGGCAAATTATTTGTTTTAACAACCGACGCTAGTAACGAGGCGTTGGGTGCGGTGTTACCCCAAAATGGTCATCCAATTGCATTTTCGTCGCGTACTTTGAACAAACATGAGTTAAAGCAATTGTTTGGTCCGTGAAGTATTTCAGGCCATATTTATTTGGGAGACATTTTAAAATTAAGACGGATCATAGACCGCTTATTTGGCTTAATTCTATGAAGGAACCGAATATGAAATTGCAAAGATGGAAAATACAGCTAAATGAGTATGACTTCACAGTAGAATATATAAAGGGCAAGACAAATAAGGTAGCTGATAACCTCAGTCGTCTCGATGTTAATGTTATAACCGAGAATTTACAGAACATACAGTCGGATGTTGCTACAATTCATAGCGGAAATGAGAATTTGAATGACCACATATCTATATCGGAATCTGCTGTCAATTTATATAGGAATCAAATAATAATAACCTTAGGTAAGAGTTATAAATACGAGAGACAGGTTTTGTTTGGTAAAAAAACTAGACATACGATTATAATAAAGGAATATTTTGAGGAGAAGATTATACAATTTTTAAGGGAAATGTTTCCTGTAAAGGGAACTGTGGCGATTTTTTGCGATAATTTTGATATTTTTAGAAATTTTCAACAGACTTTAGTGCGTTATTTTTCGAATGTTGCAGAGATGAAATTTTTATGTTGTACAAAGTATCTTAAGGATATATTCGATAGTGAGAATCTTTTGGAAATTATAGATAAATACCATGTTGATAAGAATCATAGGGGAATTGAAGAAACCTTTTTGGAATTAAAAGAAATTATTTATTTTCCGAATTTGAAAACGGAAATTCAAAAATTTATAAATAATTGTATAATATGCAACATGTGCAAATATGATAGGCGTCCTATAAAAATTAAAATGTGTGTTACGGAAACACCTTTAAAATCAAATGAAATACTTCATGTTGATATTTGGTTTTTAGACAAAAATACAACATTTTTAACATGTATCGACAAGCTAACAAAGCACGTATCAATTCATCATTTAAATGATAAAAATTCAATTACTATGGCTGAAAAGCTTAGAGAAAGATTTGCTATTTTGGGTAAGCCGTGTAAAATTGTAGCTGATAATGAGTTTAACACTGCATATATTAGAGATTTTCTAAATTCAGAGAATATTGATTTTCATTTTACATCCCCTAATACTCACACAGGAAATTGGGATATTGAGCGATTCCATTTAACTTTAAATGAACATGTTAGTTAGACTTTTTAAACTAGGAAATAGAGACATGAATGTTGATAACAAAACTTTGGTATATAAGTCGGTACAGATATATAACGATAGTATACATAGCACAACGGAATATAGACCAAATGATCTGTTACATAATAGGGTTGATAAATCTGTTTGGCGGACTTTACATTTACTGTTCATAATAAGAAAATTGAGAGAATTGACAAAATTAACAAGAGAAGGAAGGAATGTCATGAGTATAACGAAAGAGAATTGGTGAAAAATCTTGGTTTTCAGAATCTAAAACAAAAACCTAAATATATATTAAAAGAAGTTAAGGAAAAAAATAAAACTAATTTCATATCGTCGTTCGCAAGTTATTGTGTTCTATATGACAAAGATGTTATTTTGGTAAAACGCTGTTAAAGTTTAGTTGTAAGTTATAAAAAACTGAACCGAAAAAGTTGTCACAACCTTTTTACTAAGGAAACTTCTAGTGTTTCTGGTTTTTTTTTTGGTAAAAAAAATTTCCCTTCTTGGAAAAGCTTCTAAGAGTAATAAGCGTTTAAGAAAATAAAGCTTTGTTCTATATGAACTTATTTACGAAACTCTTATTGTTTTATAGCATATAGAACAAAATGTAAAAAAGTATTGTGAGAAATGAAAAGCAATGTTTGTATCACTAAACAAAACCTTTATTTCACATAATATTGACTTCATTTTAAACTTAATCTTACAGTTATGTTTTTATTAATCCACTTAAGGCAATACTTGGTAATTTCTTAAAACACGGTAAGGTTCGAATATAAAATAAGAAAAAAAATTAATGAAATTCATTTGACTTCGATTTTTAATTTAAGCATGTTAAAAAAAAATCAAAGACATACTCTTTGCCAAACTGTCTACGTTTTTTGCGCGTATACTGCTTTGGGAAGTGCTCTGAACTATTAGCAATGACGAAATCTGGAAATTAAGTAAATCGTCGTGGTCAAAGTCAGCTATATATACATATAAATAAATTTTTTTTTAAATATTCTAATAGAAATGTGCGTTTCTTGGCCTTACCCATTACGCTGGTATGATTAAGATTCAGTTCTTTTTTTCTGTTTTATGCAATATTAAGCAAATTAATTTAAGTATACCAAATAAAAATAAACAAAAATAAAACAGACTGGAACAAATTTTTAAGCTAGAAGTTTTATATTTCATCACAGCACAGTAATTTTTGGAAAAATCGAGCAAATGATAACAAATAAAATATCAAAAAATCAGTAATTGCTAAGCGAAGATTAATTTACAACTATCCTATTTAGCAACACAACAAGTAACAATAACATTTCATTGATATCATCGATTAGAAAACAGGTGGACCTAATTAAAAATTAACGGCTTTTTCTCCTTTTCTTTTTTTGTTTCATTTTATTTTTCAAGTGCAATGTGAAATCACAAAAAGAAAATAAATGTGAAGTCACAAAAGGAAATAAAAAAAAATAGACAATGCAAAGAGTTCCAAATTACTACAAACTTTCTTTACTCTTTCATATAGACCAAAATAAAAAATTATTTTTTTATTTATTATTTGTGCTCCGTTTTTGTTCTTTATGCACGATTTTTTGCATATAGAACACAAAAGGTTACGAAGCTTGTCACTGAAGTGTATTGCACAAAGTCAATGTCTCATATTTCGAAAACTATAACTGATAAGAGAAAACTGATGACACAGATCGACAGATCTCTAAAAGTTTACCTAAAAATCAATCTGATCTCAATTTGTTATATTTTGCGGTATAGAACACAATAACTTGCGAACGACGATATGTACACGCAAAGAAAAAACATGGTTGTGGTAAACATATTCTAAGAGCAACATATTATGATAAGAATTATGATTGTAGTCACCATATTAAGATTATTATTGAAACATTTTATGACTCAATATACTCGTAATACCTATGTCATCATAATATCTTTCCCTTAATCATATTATTATTCTGTTAATCATACTAAGTTAAGAAGTAATCAAATTATTGTCATGTTTATCATAATAAGCTAAGAAATTAATCATATTATTGTCATGTTAATCATAATAAGCTAAGAAGTAATCATATTATCATCATGTTAATCATAATAAATTTAGAAGCAATCATATTATGATACAGCACCTTTCATAGCTGTCATAAAAATACAAAATAAATTTAAATATTTTTGAATCGATTTTTTATTTTGTGGCTTTTTACAATTTTTCTTAATGTTAATCAAATAGCGGAGTTCAATATAAGGCTTGCAAAAGAGCAAATGAAAAATCTGTGGTTTTCATGGGCAACCGCGTGTGTCCATTTTTTTGATTTTAAGATGTTATATGGCATATATTGCCTAATTTTGAACGCTCTTTATATTTTTTTGAAAAAAAGATGGATCAATTCCGTTTTGTAACGTAATGACAAAGTTTAAAATGTGCAATACCTAGCCCATAGTTTGATCTAGAATGGGTTTTCGGCTTTCCTGAACAATTTGTTTTAAGACATACGCGGTTGCCCATGAAAACCACAGAAATATCGTAGCACTTTTATAAAATATAACGAAATCTCTGTGTGTTTTGTTGTTGGATTTTACAAAAAACTATGATATTTTGCATTTGCACTACTACATCACTAATACTTGAATGAACTCCGATAGTATTTTAATTTTTTAATTTCTTTAAACTTATTTTTTTTATGGAATTTTATCTTTTAATTGTTTAACCGCTCACAAATAAAAAAAACGACACAACTTCTTCAAAATTATTTTACAAATGGCGCTAACATAATATGATTAGAGTAAAAATAGTTTGATTGCATCTTTAACATAATATGATAAATGTATAGAAAGTTATCATGTTATGGCTATTAAATATCATGATATGGTTGTGAGAAATATAATATGTTTAGAAAGTTATCATAATTAAGTTGTTAGAAAAATAATTATTTTTCGGTCAACAATACTCAAATTCTTAATTGCGATAAACATTGATATGTTTACAGTAACTATAATATTGTTGATATTAAATAAAAATAACAATTATTTGTGTACGACAACAATATATTGTTACATTAAACATAGTGTTGTTGCCGTAACCATGCCCAACCATATTTTTTCTCTGCGTGTAGATGAAAAAGGTTGTAAACGTGATCGACAAATTGTAAATAGAGTTTATAAATATCAAAATGAATTGCCTAATATAAAGATTGAGGGAAAAGTCACTGGTAGAGATTACACTAAAGACACAAAATTAAAGAAAAAAATTTAATTATATTAGTAAAATTTAATTATAACGAAATTATGTCTTTAAATATGAATTTAAATGTAATAAATTTAAAAAATATATTGTCATAAAAAAAAAATAAATAATAATAATAATGTCGTTTAAAAATAAAAGCAATAATGTAAAAATAATTTTCTATAGTAAAGTATAATTTATTGATTGATATTCACATTTCAGGAGTAATGTGTAAACAAAGGGTGGGGGAGTTACATGTAATCATACCTGAATACCCTTAAGTTACATGTAATCATACCTTAATACCCTTAATACTACTTTCCTATTTATTTCTTCTTTTATAATTTAACTTTACTTTTATTTACTTTCTTGAACTTTCCTTTAATTTATGAATTATCAAATATTTTTTTTTATGAATTATCAAATATTTTGTTTAACTTATTTTTCATGTTCTTAATATTAATATTGGGTAGTAAATCAATGTAGATTTAAGGTTACTTTTTACTTAGTGATTAAAATGTAAAGTCATTAAATAATTAAAAAAGAAATTGTTTTATTGAAAAAAAGTATTGTTTGGCATTTTTAAATAACTAACTTTAGGGGGCTCCCATACAAATATTGCGTTTTATGAAATTCTTAAATTAATTAAAATTTGTCGACTTTTGTGAATAAAATCAAAAGTTTTTAATCATTTATGGCTTGTTTTGTTTGTAGCTTCGTTTTTTATAAGTCTGCAAAAAATTAGAAGCCTAGCTGCATTTTTTAATTTTGTACGAATTTTTAAAAAACAAAAATTTCGAAATTTTGATAAAAAAAATTGATTTTTTTTTCAAAAAAAAAATTATGTTTCAATAACGACTACTCATATTAGAAAAAGAGTTTTACTTTTCTGAAATTATTGCGGTTTTTTTAGTAATTTCAATAAACCAAACCGTTTTTGAGTTACGCGAATATATGTTGTGCAACCTCCTCCATTTTCGAAATAACGGTATATCTCGAAAACCAGAGCCAATCGGAAAAAACCGCGGGCACCACTGGATTCAGCGTCCCCGAATTATGTTTAAACGCCATGTGCCCGGCTTGTCACGAAAAAAAGTGTCAATTTCATGCACAGTGTAATTATTATTGAGTTGTACTTTTATATTTACTTTTATGCTCAATTTTGAATTTAATTAACCGCTTTTACTTGTACCATAAATGAATTGAACAGATACAGTTTAAAAGCCATTGCTACTTAACGTCTTATTACATGAGAAAAAAAGATTGTGTTATTTTATGGATAAAGTTAACATATTAAAATGTCATTTTTCCCGCCATGTAAATTTAGCCATTTTTTTATTAACTACCCAGCCTTCGTGGATGGTTATTATCTTACATTAGCTTACTTACTGTCTAATCGCCTAAGGCTGAGTTTTTGAGATGTGGATTAAGTTTAAACTTAGTTTTACGTAGTCTGAAACTCGTATTTTTCCGGTGAAATGTGATTTTTTATTATTATTTCATTAAAGACCAAAATCTTAAGCAGAACCAAGCTGTTCCGTCAAACTTGTGTATACAAACTTGGTAATGATGGCACAAATCTGTTTGCATATTAACAAAACCTAGTTTAATTAAGATCTCAAAAACCCAGCCTAAGTGTTAACATATCTCCAATTAATATATTTTAAATAAAACCGTATCACTGTGAATTTAAACCATTTTTATTTACTGGATTTTATTTGGCACAAACTCTTTATTGAGAAGGAATCGACACCGTTTTCCCATCACCTCATTTTCTACAGAGCTTTACCTTTCAGCTACTAGTACTCTAGGAATTGTTCGTACAATTACTCACCCAGAGATAATCTCAGCAGCAAATTCATCTGCAGCATCATAAGCCCACGCTTAACCCAATCACGCAAGTAGACAAACTTATATACATTTTAGGTAACACCAGTTACTCCTGGTTACCCTCTCATTATTCTCCATATATTTGCAATTTATCTATAGTCATAAACACTCAATTATCTATTACCTTTACACGCTTCCAAACATCCCATATATTCCTCCACATACAATCATACAATCGTAAACACTAGTTAAAACCACCATGAAAAAGTGTTATTATTTGAACATAATTGTATGCCTGTTTTTTATTATTTATTTTAAACAAGAAAAAATTAAGATATTTACTTTTCAAATAATAGAAATCTAATTGGATAAATGTTATTGTAAATTTTTACTTAAATATTTCTGTTTTTGATCATTAGGTAAACCCGGTAAAAACATTCTTAAACTATTCTGATATAAGACGTAAAAAACATTTTAATAAGAATTATTTATAAAATTTGTTCTTCAAATACAAGTTAAAACCACCATGAAAAAGTATTATTATTTAACATAAATGTATGCCTGTTTTTTATTATTTATTTTAAACAAGAAAAAATTGAGATATTTACTTTTCAAATAATAGAAATCTAATTGGATAAATGTTATTGTAAATTTTTACTTAAATATTTCTGTTTTTGATCATTAGGTAAACCTGGTAAAAACATTCTTAAACTATTCTGATATAAGACGTAAAAAACATTTTAATAAGAATTATTTATAAAATTTGTTCTTCAAATACAAGTTAAAACCACCATGAAAAAGTATTATTATTTAACATAAATGTATGCCTGTTTTTTATTATTTATTTTAAACAAGAAAAAATTGAGATATTTACTTTTCAAATAATAGAAATCTAATTGGATAAATGTTATTGTAAATTTTTACTTAAATATTTCTGTTTTTGATCATTAGGTAAACCTGGTAAAAACATTCTTAAACTATTCTGATATAAGACGTAAAAAACATTTTAATAAGAATTATTTATAAAATTTGTTCTTCAAATACAAGTTAAAACCACCATGAAAAAGTATTATTATTTAACATAAATGTATGCCTGTTTTTTATTATTTATTTTAAACAAGAAAAAATTGAGATATTTACTTTTCAAATAATAGAAATCTAATTGGATAAATGTTATTGTAAATTTTTACTTAAATATTTCTGTTTTTGATCATTAGGTATACCTGGTAAAAACATTCTTTAACTATTCTGATATAAGACGTAAATAGCATTTTAATAAGAATAATTTATTTTTAAAAGATGGTACAACTGACAGAATAAATTCCCAAAATCGTTTTGCAATTCTGGAGGATGAATCCCCTGAAGCACCAAAGTCGTCCAAGCCTCCCCCGATATACATATCTTAGGGAGCAAAACTCAAATGAGCTAATAAAGAGTTTGATCTCGGTGATAGGAGAAAATTCGTTTTACTTAGCTACAAAAATACAAGTTAATCATGAGAATGATTTATTAAAATTATTAACAAATTTGAAGATCTTAAATAAGCTTTTATGCATACCAAGCGAAGAGCAGTAAAGGTATTCAGGTAGTGATTAAGGGATTTGACTCATGTGTGGACTCTGCAGAAATAAAAACATTCCTAGAAGAGAAAGGCTTCAAAATAAAACATGTAGTAAAACCTTAAATGCAAATTGTCTACATACCAGTTCTAGCTAATTTTTTCTATGTTGCTATGTGTGTGCGTTCATAAAAATTCGTTTCTAAGCACACACAAGCGATATGAATAAAAAACAAACGTTACTTTGTTTTTAGTTGGTTTAATTTGTATTAAGTTGGCATTTCATTAAGGTAGGAGATAGAAATCCGTTATCACAATGGAAAAAAATAATTTTGCATATGTGGACAGGTTAGCTATGGCCTGGTCATCTTGTACTGTAATTTTGACTTAGCTGCACAATCTCCTTTGCACGATTTTTTGTGCAGGTAAATCAAAAATGCAGTTATCTTAAATGCATTTAACTGCCTTAATGTGCAGATACACAATTTTGGTTACTTGCACAAAAGTGCAGCTAAAGAAAAGTGTTTGATTTGAAAGTAAAATAGAAAAATTATTTTATTAATAGATACCTATATTTATATTTTATTATAATTTTATTTCAAATAACAGATCATTTTATTCATGTATGTATGTAAAGGGTGGTTAAATTTTAAGAGACGATGTTAATTTAAAAAAAAAAACACAAACTTTTTAGGAAATTGTTGTCATTTCTTTTTATTATGATAATATTGGTATGGTTTAATTGTGTATGGAACAAAATATCGGCCAATTGGCCGCCGCATCCTTTAACTCTTGACGTACACCTTTTCTGTCAAATAACCCCAAAGAAAGAAGTGCAACGGTGTCAAATCACATGATCTTGACGGGAACTGCAGCAATATTTTCTGCATTACGACCTGTACAAGCATGCACTGGTGTTTTCACATCTCCTACAGACCCGGTTTGCTTACATTTTTGCACGATATTGCCGACTGTACGCACATTTGGACGATCAAATTGACCAAAAAAATCACGAATTGCACGATATGCATTTTTATTTGAACGCCCATTTTCATAATAAGCCTGAATAACCTTAATGCGTTGCTCGATTGTGTATCTTTCTATGGTTCAAATTGAGCTAGTCTAAAATTGAGAAATGCCAAATGAAACGCATAAAAAAACTTGACGCTTAGGTGTGGTTCACATTCAACATCGACCCTTAAAATGTAACCACTCTTGATATTTAATAAAAAAGGAACTTTAACATAAAACAATGAGAATTCACAAAGAACATAAAAATGTATGGAAAAAAACAAAATAATTGCGTTTTATATTTTTATAAACAGCTTAAATTGGATATTTATGTGAAAAAATGGCCACCATATTTTTTTCATGTGTGCAGCTTCCTTTGATGTTTTGCATGAAAATATTTTTAAGCTGCCCAAAAATATGAAAAATGCGCAGGTATACAAAAGGCAAAAATATGTATTTTGTGCAGTTAAGTCAAAGTGCAGCTAACTTAAATTTTATGTATGAAAATAATTTTAAAATGCCAAAAATTTTGTGCACTTTTCTTACCTAGCATTTACACGTAAAAGTAGTTTCTTGAAAGTCGCAATACACTCAAACTTTTTCACCATCACTCATACAATTTTTGCACTTTTAGCCAATCGGCTGTGTCTTCAATTTTTCGTTGATAATACGTATACTCTACTTTCAAGAAAGTACTTTCACGTGTAAACCCAAGGTTAAATGTGCAGGTATAGAAAGTGCACTTAAAAAAGGAGTTTGTATTGAATTATAAAGAATAATTCCAAAAATTATCAATTTTGTCCAGTAATGTCAAAAGTGCACGTAAACAAAAGGCAGTTAAGTCAAAACTACTGTATTTAATAATGTAATTGAATAAATGCAATCTTTTTGAAAAATACTGCATGTTGCCAAATGTCTACAACATGCGTTTGTGACATAAATAATTGTAGACGGTTACAACTTGTTTGGTTAGGATGTAGTGATACTGTGCCGTTCAATTCCCCGATAAATTAACCAAGTAATTTATTTCGGTACTTATTATACGTCTGTTCCATTAATGTATTACCTACATATGTACTCAGGGAATTTACTCGTTGGACACAATTCAAAGTAATAGGCTCGAAAACTGTAAATTACCTGCCTCAAAATAATTTATGAAACGGTCTGTTGCACGGGGTTTTTATGAAAATTCGTTACAAATTATGAAAGTATAACTATGTCTGTGACATGCCGGAAGGAGAATAAGCTTGTTACGTAAGCTTCAAATTACGTAGGCGCGGAACCGGTTAATAGATATGACAAAACGCAAAAAACACGAACTTCAAAACGGTTACAGACAGGGCTGCCAGAATTGACGATTTATCGTCATTTTGACGATTTTTTGTTCCGGAATTAGCGAAGTGACGATTTGCAGATTTTTTTCTTAAAAGTGACGATTTTTTTCAGTCTCCAGTCTGAATAAAACATTAAATTTTCTGACACGTTCGTTTTTAAATCTTGAAATGTTTAACAGCCGTACCTTAACAAGAGCGGAAGCCGGAACGTTTTCTTTCGCTTAGCTTTTACGCTGATATGCCATACCTAAGCAAGAGCGTCAGCGTTGTGTAAAAAATAAAACCCACAAATTATAAATAAAACTAGAGATAAAAACGCTAGATTGATCAAAAAATAGCTAATTTGCCTTTATTAATTAACAATAGCGCCAAAATTCACTATTAAACGAGCTTTGAAAATCGGTTTTTACAATTGCAAAGCGTTGAGACCGCTCTATTCAAAAACTAGAAAATGCGTGGCGCTTTTGTTTAGGTACGGCCATAATATGCAAGTCTTAAGAAAATCTTTAAATGATTATTTTCAGAGTACAAAAACAACAATGTTACACTTTGCTTATCTTTCGTCAAACCATCAGCGAATGAATCTTTTACGACTCTCTGTATAAATCATATTTTCAACAATTATACGGCGAACATTTCACGAGTTGTGAGATAATATCTACAAGAGTCTCATCCCAGTAAAAAATGTTTATGTTTCGGGAGCAAACTACATGAGCGCTGATATATGCGCTGGCTATTACACACTACTAAGAAGCAGCAGATAAGCGAATAGCATTAAAGTGAATTTTTAATTTAATGATTGAATAACTTCGCATTATCCCTTATCGGAACAATGTTTTATGTACTTTTGCAATTGCAATGCAATGATTTTAAAATGTGTTTACGATCATTTTTGAAATATTACCGAACATAGAAATTTAATTTGTTTCATAACGCAATCAGTTATCAAAGTGCTTCCAAGTGGGAATTCGCCATATAAAAATCATGCCTCTTGTAAGCAGGTTTTGTAAGGGGGTATTGTGCTTCTCTCCCTTACAAAACTGCTGTAAGCTCCATTTTTTACTGGGAAACGATTCTTGACATGAAAGACTCGTTAGATAATCTTTACCCACATCTTAAACGATTCCCACAACGGTTGAAGAAGCGTCTTTCACTGTGCTATGGATTAATCTCAGTCGTGTTGCAGTTTTCCCATGTGAGGAATCTTCCACGATTAAAAAATGCGGCATCGACGATCAAAGACGCTTTGTATGAGACTCCCAATATCTCTTACACAATTGAAAATGCTAGCTGGGTATGAAGTAATAATGTTTTTGTTTGAATGTTTTTTTATAAAAAAATCAAACAAAAACTGTTTAAAAAAACTAAATTTTAAGTTGTGCGATTTTTTTGACGATTTTTCGAAACGTGAAAGACGATTTTTCTATTTTTTCTCAGGAAATTGACGATTTCCTCACAAATTTATCTGGCAGCCCTGGTTACAGAATTTAACGCCTATATTGGAGGAGTTGACCTTATGATAGCTTTTTTGGCAGGTATAAAATAAGAATCAAAAGTCGTTAGTGGTATTTTAGATTATTTTGCCATACGACAGATACGGACGTAATAATTTCATGGATACTCTAAAAAACAAACCACCCAAACATTACATTGCCAGATTCTAAATCAGACCTGGCGGAAACATTGTGCTCCTATAAAACATATGAAAACAAAAGAGGAAGACCTTTAACCAGAAAGAGGTAACTGGAGGTAAAGGCACCGAGGACCCACATAACCTTTACCGACACAAGATATACGGACCGATGGTATAGGGCAGAATGATAGATGTTCTACTAAGAACAAGTGCAAACTTCCAGGTTGCAAAGGATTTTCACGGACTTAGTGCACTAAATGTAAGGTTGCTTTGTGCCAGATCAAAAATCGCATTTGTTTTGCATTGTTTCATAAATAGAATAGAAAAAGTTTTCTAAACCCCTGTATACAATATAAATATGTATGTATATGACTATGTTCATGCCTTAGTATTTTAAGTACCAAACGCATATTGTTGCCAAAAGTCTACACACCGTTTTTTTTCGAATTAAACACTCAAAACTATTTTCAAAATTTTTTTTAATATTTTTTACGTAATCTACGCCTGATTTTCTATTAAAAAATATTTTTTTCAATCCAAAAGAAAAAATCATGCATTTAAGGGTTAATATTTAAAATAGGGAAAAAATTCCCCAACCACTATTTCTAGCGGAGTTAGAGCCCGGTGACGTTACAGCTTGAAATATATCCTGTACATGAAAATCACGATAGAGGAGCCGCACAAAAGAAATGGTCCCGTTCAGTGTTTAAACTGCCAAGATACTTGGCCATACTGCTACTTACCCCCTGTTTGCGTAGTATGTGGTGAATTACATGATACAGATCTTTGCGATAAGTCCATAACCGACCCCAACGTAAAAAAATGCAGCAACTGTGGCGGTAATCACACTGCCAATTATAGAGGATGCCCTGTATACACTATCGTCAAGCAGTCGTCTGGGCCGAAAATGAATCCCCCTCAAACGCAGGTAACAAATGAAGTAAACACTAAAGACATTCAGGGTTCGCAGGCTAGTAATAACAGAACCTCTTATGCTAACGTCTTTAAATCAAACCATGTGGCAATGCAAGGTGCTGCGCCAAGTAATGATGAAACTCCAGTTTCAAATCTAAGTCATTTAGAAAAAACCATGGAGCATTGTGCAAACAGTAAATAATTTTACGAACACAATGGGTAATATGATGCAGGAAATTCTTAGAATGCAATCGATGTTATTACAAGCTGTACTTAACAAGCCATGAACTGTTTAAAAATTTGTTTTTGGAACGCAAACGGCATCCGCCAACATAAAAATTAACTAGAATACCTTCTTAAAAATAAACAAATTGATGTCATACTGGTTTCTGAAACTCATTTGACCTCAAAAAATACGTTTAAAATAAATGATTATATACTATATGATACCAAGGACCCTCAAGATAAAGCTTGTGGAGGTTCTGCCATTTTGTTAAAAACCCGAGTCAAACACTACCTAATGTGTGATCATCGTGAAGACTATCTCCAAGCAAAGAACATTTGCGTTGAGGCATTAAATAGAAACCTAGTAATTTCATCGTAATACTCCCACCTAGATTTTCAATATCAGAAAGCAAATATTATAAATATTTTAAATCATTAAGTCAATGTTTCCTGGCCGCTGGCGATTATAACGCTAAACACACCTTCTGGAGGTCACGACTTATAACACCAAAGTGTCGTGTTTATTAATTTATTTATTTATTTATTTTATTTATTCATTAATAATCAAAAAGCCAACATAGGCCAAAAGCGATTACATATATTAAATTTCGAGTAAGAAAATTACACCTTAAAATACATTATACTTAATACTTAATTTTGTTTTACCTTAACTGCGGAAAACCAACATATTGGCCTACTCATCAGCAATAAATTCCAGATGTCATCGATTTCGGCGTGGTTAAGAACATCCCCATAGAAACGATTCATGTTGAAGCTTCCTTAGAATTATCTTCCGACCAGACGCCTACAATTGTTACTATAATGAACCCCAGTAGAAATGTATTTCCGACTGGTTACTTAGCGACGCCAGGTGCACACAAATTAATTGGTTAAAATATAAGAAATATCTCAGTACCCACTGCACAGAAAATATTTCGCTTAGTACACCGGAAAATGTAGATCGCTCTATTGTTAATTTTGACAGTTTTCTAAAACTAGCTGTTCAACATTCCAATATTGCCCCCAAAAAAACAAAAAATATTAAAATCAGAGCTGCCGTTTTTGGTTATTTCTAACCTGTAAACATGTAAAAGGAGAAATTTAATTTAATGTGAAAAGCTCAAATTGTAAGTTTAACTTTTTAATGTAATTTATTTGTATTTATGTTAATTTATATATTTTTTAAAATTATAAATAGACGCTTTTTATTTACATTAATTAACCTTAGGCCCTATTAGCTTAAATAAAAAACAAATCAATTTAACAACAAATTGGCCAAATATCAAAAATAATAAAGAAATTGTTTTATTGAAAAAAGTATTGTTTGGCATTTTTAAATAACTAACTGGCGCAGTCGTGTTTTTCGAACCAAACTCTAATAAAAATTATTAGAGAGAATTTAAAATAGAAAACTTTAAATCGTTTTTTATGAGTGAAAAGACTTTTTTTTACAAATAAAAACTTAAAATCGTTTTTATAAGTGAGAAAATGAGTTTTGTGCTAATGAAAGGTAATTTTAAAATTTAAATCCTTATCTTGAAAACAAGGCACAAAGTTAAAACATTCAAAGCTAAAAACGTTTCTTAGGAAACCAAAACAAAATAGGTACATACTACTGAGTTACCAAAAATTATGAAACAATTTTTAAATCATTTGTTTTAAAGAAAAACAATAACAAAATTGAAAATAATTTTGTAAAAATAATAAAAAAAGTGTTAAATAAACTTCACTTAATATTAAACTACATATAGTATATTGAAACAAAAATAACAATCATTAAAATTAACTAAATCTACAAAAACAATAAACAAAAAAAAGTTACCAAAACAAATTCAACTATAGTAAAATAAAAAATAAAAAAATATGTGTATACAGCGGTAAAAACAATATAAAATTGTAACAAATCAAGTTAGAGTGCTATATTCGGCTGTGCCGAATCTTTGATACCCTCCACCGACAGTTTGAATGTTTAAGGAGTAATATCTGTATGATGTCTTTTTATTATTATTATCTTAAACTGTGACGATTTGTTATTAATTATGGTTTTAGGAGACTAAACTGTTTTCCGGGAGTAGGGCATATATGGGGCCTAGGGTAAATTATGTACCGATCTTCACGAAATTTTACAGTGTCATTTCTAGTCGAATAAAACGGACTTGTGCAAAATCTTATGTCATTCCGTGCATTATTCCACCATTTATGTTTGTTTTTGTAACAAAATTATCAAGTTTTTGAAGGTGGTGGTTCCACATTTTGATTCAAAGCTCTGGTCTTACTGAACCGATTTTGCTTAAATTCAATCCCAAACTGCTTAGGATAACTACAAGCAATTTGACACCTAGTTTGTTTATTTCTTTTGAGTTTTTCGAAAGTGAGCGTGTTTTCAACAGACGGACAGACAGACGGACATGGCTAAATCGACTTAGAATTACTCAAGCAGCCAGATTATATATACTTTATGGGGTCTGAGATGAATAATAAAAAAGTTTCACACGGAATGAGAAACTTAGTATACCCTCTTCACAACTAATTGTGGTGGAGGGTATAAAAAATTTTACATAGTACCAATGAAACAAAAAAAAACATACTTTCAAGGGCATTTTAGAACAATATCAAATATTAAAAATAAAATTTTAAAAGAACATACATTTAAGTATGAAAGAAATATCAACAACAGTATCAGTAATCAAAGTTTAAAACTGTCTCCAATTGATTTAACAAAGCAGAGAAGCGACTGATTGAATGCAGATAACAAAAACAAACCAACAAAAATATTTGTGCAGTGTTCATCTCCCTCAAAATACAAAAACAACAAATACTACCATGGCAATCAGTGCTGCCGCTACTACTTCAATCGAAGTATTTTGCTTCATTTTCACAAAATTTACTTCGTCACTCCTTCTTCCAAAAATCTGCTTCACTTTTTGTTCTGCTTCAAATTTTAAAATTTTTTCCCTATATTACCTAATTGTTTTTCATATTCCCTTAATTACGATGAAAATAGTGGTTTTAATCACTGAACATATGCAAACGCTATTTTTCATCGCTGGAATAGCAACCCTTTAATTTGAAAACTGGGTTCCACCCAAAGAAATCATAAGTAAATACCAAAAAATTAAGACCAATTAAAATTTAAAATTATTTTAACATATTTGTATACATACATGTACTTATCATAGTAACGAAATGTGATTTATATTATTATTTGTATGTTTATTTTATTATATGTATCTATATTTAATATGAAATGTAATTTTTTTGTTTTTGTTATTAAATAATATGAATTATATTGTTTTGTTTTCAAAAATGTATACTACTTCAATTTTATTCAATCTACTCCACTTTTTTCCAAAATCTACTTCACTTAATTTTTCTCTAGCGGCAGCACTGATGGCAATAAATGCGTTTCAACTTTTAGATGGTGTTCCAAATTTTGAGGGGAAACCAGAAGAGCTGCAAATGTTTATTACAGATGTTGATGAATTACGTAAGTATGTTGAAGCTACTTTGATACCATTATTTGACTTACGAGTGAGAAACAAAATTGTTGCAAAGACTAACATCACACTGATAAACAACAACAATCCTACAAATTGGGACGAGGTAAAAGTAATTTTAAGAATAAATTTTAATATATCTGAAAGTATAGAGAGTATCATAAATAAAATAAAAACAGCAGAACTAAGAACTTCTATAAATGATTTTTATAAATATGTAATTAAACTTTTAACAAAATTGAATTTAAAAACTAGTATCGACGGGGATAATCAGTTGTTTAGTTGTAGAAATAATGAATTAATGGCATTAAAAATTTTTATTAGTAAACTACCTGGAGAACCAAAATTAGTTCTTAATTCAAGAAACCCACATTCTTTATTAAAGGCAAAATAAATTTTGGTTAAAACAGAATATTTCTATGAAAAATACCAACCCTTACAGTCTTTTTCATCACAATTTTCTAATAATAATAAATATATTCAAAGTAAAAAATATTTTCACCAATCCTTTAATAATACAAATAATTCTTATTCTGATCAGTATTCTCGAAACAATTCTCAAAATTTTCAAAAAGGTGTAAACAATTACAGTTCAAATTTTAATAGACCGAAAAATTTTCGAAATTTTAATAACAACTCCATGGATCGTGAACAACAATGGTAATTTAAATATTAGTCAAAATGAACAGCAAAACTCAGGACATTTTAGTAATAAAAGCAATTTTACCAAATCTCAAAGAACCAATATAAGTGCTCCAATTCAAATGGAGGCGGATAATATTGAAACTTCAAATTTTCAGTTATCGGCCGAAGAGCTCTTCCCTTCATAATAGTGAAGACGAAAACTACCCCAATAAAATTACTGATTGATACAGGATCAGGAACAATATTAGTTAGAAGAGGTCTGTTTCATAGTTCCTTTAGAAGTGAACTTAAACATCCTATAACATTAAACACAATTTGCTCGAAGACTATTACTGTTTCGAAGGTAACTATACCACTATTTAAAGAATTTAATCGCCCTAACGCAAGGATTGAAATGTTAGAGACGGAAATTTTTGGTGAATTTGATGGTATCTTAGGTTGTAATTTATTAAAACCATTGGAAGCTAGGATTGATTTGAAGGATAATTTTTTGGTGACTAGGGATTCAAAAATTCCTTTGATATTTTGTAATTCTGCGGAAGAACCAATGAGTTGTAGTGAAAATGTAGATGAGATAATAGAAATTAATTTTAATGAGCCAAGAATGGATATTTTGAGGGGAAAATTGGAGATTCAAGATTCAAATGAGGAAGAAATTGAATTACGAATGGCAATAATAGAGCAATTTAAACATATTTTTTATATTGAAGGGGACAATTTGTCATCGGTTTGTAAGTATAGGCACAAAATTCGAACTATAAATGATATACCTGTCTATTCAAGGACATATCGTTTTCCGGAGGTACATAAGGACGAAGTTGACAAACAGGTTAATGAAATGCTACGATCGGGTATAATAACGCAATCTAACAGTCCATATAATGCCCCTATTCGGGTTGTCCCTAAAAAGATTGATAATTCTGGGCAACAAAAGTGGAGAGCAGTAATAGATTACAGAAAATTAAACGATGTTACGATTGAGGACAAGTTTCCTATGCAAAATATGGAGGATCTATTTTCAAAATTAGGAAATTCACAATATTTCAGCACAATAGACTTAGCAAAGGGTTTTCACCAAATTTTAATTTCACCGGAGGATAGACATAAAACCGCATTTTCAACAGCAAAAAGACATTATGAATTTACGAAGATGCCTTTTGGCTTGAAAAATGCCCCGGCATCATTTCAACGTATGATGAATGAGGTGCTTCACGACTACATAAATAATATATGTGTCGTATACATGGACGATATTTTGGTATTTTCAACGTCTCTAAGTGATCATATTTTATCAATGAGGAAAATTTTTAATAGATTGGCAGAATATAACCTTAAAGTTCAGGTTGACAAATGTAGTTTTTTTAGGCATGAATTAGAGTACCTAGGCCACATTATAACTCCTCAGGGGATAAGGCCAAATCCTGAAAAAATTAGTGTCATACAGAAAATTTCATTACCCAGGACTCTAAAAGAAATAAGATCATTTCTTGGCTTAACCGGATTTTATAGAAAATTCATAAAGGACTATTATTTTATTTATTTAATAGATATTTTACAAATATATTACAATCTAAATTATTTACAATTCGAATGAGTTAATATTGTTCTTATCTATATTTGGCATAACATAATAGTTGAGAGCCAGATTGGCATTTAAAGCTGTTCAATAATTTTTTTTTTTTTTTTATTTTTCTTTACATTTAATTATTTTATTAACAAGGCTTTTGATTATTTTTAAAGATCATTTGTATTATTATTAAAATATGTACATATATCACCTAGATATTGATTTATTTTTCAAATTTATTAAGCAAATTCATCAATTATTAATTTTCTATACTTTAAACAAATTTCTAAATATTTATATAACATATTATAATAATCATTTTTATTTAATATATTAACAACTTCATTAAAAGTTAGTATGATTTTACCAAAGTATTTCATTCTGAATTCATTATAGATTGGACAGATGCCAATGAAATGAAAAGTACTGATGAGTTTCTAAAGCACCTAGCATTGAGATCTAATAAGCCACCTCTAGCTTTTATTAACAAACTTGTTCTTCGAGACGACAAATTAGATTCCGAAATGGGTTTCATACAATAACTTAGTTGCGGGTATAGATCGTGGAATTGTGAGTTTTTTGCATCGGTAACTAAGTAATTTATTTCTATTGTTTTAAGACATTCTAAAATTGATGTTGAGTATGAGCATAAAGGAATCAGCGGATTATCAGGGACAAAGTTTATGTTTTCACACAGCTTTGACCATTCTTCAGCCCAATAAGTTTTTTCAGCAATAATCTTTTCAGCTACGATACGCGGTAATCTATTATTCGGTAGGCGCAGAGCTCTATTAACGTAGTCAAAGTGAAGCTTTAAAGTTTCTAAGTGTAAGGAGCTTAAACCAGTTTCTAAGTAGAGTATATAGTTAGGAGTGTTTTTTGGTAAAATGAGCATTTTTTTAATAAAAAATCTAAAAAGTTTTTCAACATCATCATATTTAACAAAACCCCAAATTTGTGCTCCATATAGCATGATCGATCTTGACGCCGCATTAAAAATGTTAAGCTTGCTGTTGTTTGATATTTTAGGATGGTTTATATACCTGGACCATGTCGATGCTATTGCCATTTTGGAAGAAGTCAATTTATTTTTGGTGTGGTTTTTAAAAGATAAATCGTAGTTGAGATACATTCCTAGGTATCTATAGCTATTAACAATCTGTATGTTATCAGTTCCATAATTCCATTTAAGGTTTTTAGATATTCTAGTACCAGATCTAAAAACTAGAATTTTTGATTTAACAAGATTTACCTTAAGACACCATTGTTCACAGTACTTATAAAGTGCATCAATCATATTTTGTATTTTGATTATCCAGGACTGTTACACCACCACTTAGTATATCACTTAAATCGTTCAGATATAAGGAAAACAAAATTGGGCTTAAAATACAACCTTGTTTTACACCACAATCTACGCAAAAAGCTTCAGAATAAGCGTTATCATAACGGATTTTACTTGAGTTATTTTCGTAATAAAGTTGTAATATGCGAACGAATTTTGATGATAGTCCCATCGACGAAAGTTTATAGAAAAGTGAATTTCTTGGTATCATATCAAAGGCACAGGAAAAATCAACAAAAAATGCGTACGTGCTTATACCCCTTATTTTGTTTAAATGGATTATATTCACAAGATTAAACACATTGTCAACTGTCGAGTACTGCTTCCTAAAACCAGCCTGGTATTCATTTAAAATATTGTTGCTATCTATCCAGTAAGTAAGGCGTTTTAAAAGTATATTATTAAAAATTTTGCAGAATGTATCAATTAAAGATAGCCCACGATAAATTGACGGAAATTAGGATCACCTTTCTTCAAAAGCGGTAGCAAAATGGATTTCTTGAAACTAGTTGGTATCTTTTCTTTGATGAAAATGCCGTTTAAAACTAAAAGAATCTCTTTTACAAAACAAAACGGTGCATTTTTATAAAATTCATAGCAGATGCCATCAAGTCCAGGCGCCTTATTTTGTTTTAAAGATCTTAGTACCGAAGTAAGTTCACAAAGTTCTATTGGAGAGTCAAGAAAAGCATCTGTGTAACACGGCATACACCATTGCATTTTAGTTGAATGCTCTATATTTTCCAGTAATGAACTAAAGTGTTTGCGAAAATCTTCAGAATTTAGATCACATCTCGTTATACGATTTTGAGTTTTAAAGCCGTTCGATAATGTCCACCAATCTTTACTGGACCTAACAGAGTTTAGTTTATTTAAATTTTCATTATAAAATTCTAGTTTTCTGACGCGGCAACAATAACAATACTTTCTTTTTGCTGATAAATATTTAGCTTTGTTAGAATTTGTGTGATTTTTTCTATATTTATTAAGAGAGTTTAACATATTTTTTCGAAAACGAGCACATTTTCAGTTAAACCATTTTTGTTTTGGGTCAACGAAAGATTAAAGGCTCAGTTAGTCTTTACTTTCTGTTTCTGTTCCGTTCCGTGCCGTTCTGTTACGAAATTGTAATAGTTACTTTTTCTGTAGCAACTTATCAGCCATTTATGACAAATTTATTAGTTTTGCACCATCCATTGTTTTATTTCAATAACTTTAAGCACATAAATTTGAAGAAATTAAATTTTTTGAATTCTTAAAATAAAAAAATAGTTTATTTCAATACAAAAATGTATTTTTTATTATTTATTTTGCTGTCACTTAGAATTACTTAACAAGTTTTTGATTTTAACAAACTGAACCGCAACAGAACAGAAAAACTAATCAATTTCACAGGTTTTTTAATAACAAAAACACATCAGCTGATTCGGAACAGAACAGAAAGTAAAGACTAACTGAGCCTTTATTTTTTGTGGTTCTATTTGCTTCTCGAATTTTGTTTTTAACTGACAAAACCATTTCATCAACTGGAATGTTTTGGGCAAGGTTTATATTATTAGTAAGGAGGCTAAGGTTATTCGAATATTGGACAGCAAACTTATTTTTCCAGCGTAGACTTTGAGGACCAGACTCATCAATATTTCTTGTATTCGATATTGGTAGAATTAAGTTAAAAACCAACGGCATATGATCTGAGTAGGGTTTGCAATCAATGTTAAAATCGCCAACAAATTTTAAAAAACTGTGAGAACAAATACAGTAATCTATAACGGAGCTACCACCACCACCACAATAAGTTAATTCACCATTTTGACCACCAACCGTTCTACCATTAAGAACTATCCCACCCAAATTTTCAAGGAATTCCATCAGCGTTTTTCCTTTTGTGTTTATTATATTATCTTTTGAACATCTAATTTCATTAATGTGTGGTAGGTCATGAAGTAAATTAGGGTCTAATACTTCGTCATTACCAATACGTGCATTTAAGTCGCCAACTATACAGAAATTTGTAGGGTACAGGGCAGATAACCAATTTTCAAAATTAACAAAATCAGTGTTCCAGTTTGTACAATTAAGATAACGGGGAATGAAATAAAAAACATTTTCATCCAACTTTGCTGTTAGAAAAACATTATTTGAATGTAACAAAAATTTTAAACTATAGGTTTTTTGAACTTCCTTTTTGAATCCATATAAACACCCACCACTAGCACGACCAGCGTTATGTGATTTTTTAGCATCAATCCAGTATAAAAAGTAGTTTTGAAAGTATGTTGTATAAAGTTTTTTATTTTCTGCTATTACATGAGTTTCAAAAAGGAAGAAGATATCAAATTTGTTTAAATAGGCTACAAAATTTCCAAAATTAAGTGTGCTGGCAAGGTTGGCTACGTTAAACGATATTATACGGCATTTGTTGTGTTGCTATTGTGGAGGTATATTAATTGTGTTGACATGTATTTCACCATTATTAACACGGGTAATGACATCAACAGCAAAACAGGCTTCGGACAATAGCATTTTCAAAAATTCGGCATCAGCAGTAGAGTAGGCCACGACTTTTTCCGAAGACCAAGTATATTTTTTGTCATTTACAAAGATACAAAATTCACCCAATCTAATCTTCAAGTTTTTGTTTAGACTAGAGATACTTTTGCTAATTTGCCTTAACTTGTAACGAACATGTTGCTCATCTTTGGTATAATCTTTTTGAATAAAAATCTCTTTATTTTTCACATTTCCTTTCGCATTTAAAACATTTGATGCCTGCATACAAGATCCAAGTGTAAATATAAATGATTTTTTAGCGGGCAGTTTACGAGTATTAACTACATAAACATCTACGTTAAGTACATTTGTACATAAATTAACAAATTCAGTTTTGACATCATGCATTTTTTCACTATTTAAGCCGTTGACAACAATATTTGCAGATCTAGTCCTACGATCTATGAATTCAAGACGAGATTAGAGTTTGTTAACGTCTTGCCTTAGTTTGGTATTTTCTTCTCTTAGTTCTTCAATTTCAGTTTTTATTGACACAAGATCCTCTTTTCTGGCAACATCTTTTAATTTTGAATCTAACAAGCTACAAAGTTGGTTCCAAGAAAATACATCTGGTGTAGCTGTTTGATTTTCCATTATTTGCTTAGTTAATTGTTTCTTATTATTATTTGGTAAAAGTTCAGGAGACGATAGATTACGTGAACGTTTATTGTTCATTTGTTTATTACTTTTCAGTGTAGCTTATGTTTTTTATTAGTTATACAAAATGATATGTATGCTGTACTATACGGTTGTAGATATGTGAACGCTGTTTACTGTTTAGTTGATTTGTTGTTGTTGTACAGACCGATGATCAATATTTTAATGGTTTGGAATGTGTAATTAATAATTACGCTTGAAAATAAAACTTTTTTAATTTTTGGTACCACAGCTAAAATTTTTTCCCGTTTTGACAATTTAGAAGCAGGGTTGCCAATCCATAAAGGACTATAGTCAAATAGCCTTACCCATGATTTCGAATCTAAAAAAGGTTCTGTTATAAACGTAAATGATCAAAGATACATTGATTCCTTTAATAAATTAAAGACAATTTTATGTAGTACACCTGTTTTTGCTTATCCGCAATTTGGCAAATTATTTGTTTTAACAACCGACGCTAGTAACGAGGCGTTGGGTGCGGTGTTACCCCAAAATGGTCATCCAATTGCATTTTCGTCGCGTACTTTGAACAAACATGAGTTAAAGCAATTGTTTGGTCCGTGAAGTATTTCAGGCCATATTTATTTGGGAGACATTTTAAAATTAAGACGGATCATAGACCGCTTATTTGGCTTAATTCTATGAAGGAACCGAATATGAAATTGCAAAGATGGAAAATACAGCTAAATGAGTATGACTTCACAGTAGAATATATAAAGGGCAAGACAAATAAGGTAGCTGATAACCTCAGTCGTCTCGATGTTAATGTTATAACCGAGAATTTACAGAACATACAGTCGGATGTTGCTACAATTCATAGCGGAAATGAGAATTTGAATGACCACATATCTATATCGGAATCTGCTGTCAATTTATATAGGAATCAAATAATAATAACCTTAGGTAAGAGTTATAAATACGAGAGACAGGTTTTGTTTGGTAAAAAAACTAGACATACGATTATAATAAAGGAATATTTTGAGGAGAAGATTATACAATTTTTAAGGGAAATGTTTCCTGTAAAGGGAACTGTGGCGATTTTTTGCGATAATTTTGATATTTTTAGAAATTTTCAACAGACTTTAGTGCGTTATTTTTCGAATGTTGCAGAGATGAAATTTTTATGTTGTACAAAGTATCTTAAGGATATATTCGATAGTGAGAATCTTTTGGAAATTATAGATAAATACCATGTTGATAAGAATCATAGGGGAATTGAAGAAACCTTTTTGGAATTAAAAGAAATTATTTATTTTCCGAATTTGAAAACGGAAATTCAAAAATTTATAAATAATTGTATAATATGCAACATGTGCAAATATGATAGGCGTCCTATAAAAATCAAAATGTGTGTTACGGAAACACCTTTAAAATCAAATGAAATACTTCATGTTGATATTTGGTTTTTAGACAAAAATACAACATTTTTAACATGTATCGACAAGCTAACAAAGCACGTATCAATTCATCATTTAAATGATAAAAATTCAATTACTATGGCTGAAAAGCTTAGAGAAAGATTTGCTATTTTGGGTAAGCCGTGTAAAATTGTAGCTGATAATGAGTTTAACACTGCATATATTAGAGATTTTCTAAATTCAGAGAATATTGATTTTCATTTTACATCCCCTAATACTCACACAGGAAATTGGGATATTGAGCGATTCCATTTAACTTTAAATGAACATGTTAGACTTTTTAAACTAGGAAATAGAGACATGAATGTTGATAACAAAACTTTGGTATATAAGTCGGTACAGATATATAACGATAGTATACATAGCACAACGGAATATAGACCAAATGATCTGTTACATAATAGGGTTGATAAATCTGTTTGGCGGACTTTACATTTACTGTTCATAATAAGAAAATTGAGAGAATTGACAAAATTAACAAGAGAAGGAAGGAATGTCATGAGTATAACGAAAGAGAATTGGTGAAAAATCTTGGTTTTCAGAATCTAAAACAAAAACCTAAATATATATTAAAAGAAGTTAAGGAAAAAAATAAAACTAATTTCATATCGTCGTTCGCAAGTTATTGTGTTCTATATGACAAAGATGTTATTTTGGTAAAACGCTGTTAAAGTTTAGTTGTAAGTTATAAAAAACTGAACCGAAAAAGTTGTCACAACCTTTTTACTAAGGAAACTTCTAGTGTTTCTGGTTTTTTTTTTGGTAAAAAAAATTTCCCTTCTTGGAAAAGCTTCTAAGAGTAATAAGCGTTTAAGAAAATAAAGCTTTGTTCTATATGAACTTATTTACGAAACTCTTATTGTTTTATAGCATATAGAACAAAATGTAAAAAAGTATTGTGAGAAATGAAAAGCAATGTTTGTATCACTAAACAAAACCTTTATTTCACATAATATTGACTTCATTTTAAACTTAATCTTACAGTTATGTTTTTATTAATCCACTTAAGGCAATACTTGGTAATTTCTTAAAACACGGTAAGGTTCGAATATAAAATAAGAAAAAAAATTAATGAAATTCATTTGACTTCGATTTTTAATTTAAGCATGTTAAAAAAAAATCAAAGACATACTCTTTGCCAAACTGTCTACGTTTTTTGCGCGTATACTGCTTTGGGAAGTGCTCTGAACTATTAGCAATGACGAAATCTGGAAATTAAGTAAATCGTCGTGGTCAAAGTCAGCTATATATACATATAAATAAATTTTTTTTTAAATATTCTAATAGAAATGTGCGTTTCTTGGCCTTACCCATTACGCTGGTATGATTAAGATTCAGTTCTTTTTTTCTGTTTTATGCAATATTAAGCAAATTAATTTAAGTATACCAAATAAAAATAAACAAAAATAAAACAGACTGGAACAAATTTTTAAGCTAGAAGTTTTATATTTCATCACAGCACAGTAATTTTTGGAAAAATCGAGCAAATGATAACAAATAAAATATCAAAAAATCAGTAATTGCTAAGCGAAGATTAATTTACAACTATCCTATTTAGCAACACAACAAGTAACAATAACATTTCATTGATATCATCGATTAGAAAACAGGTGGACCTAATTAAAAATTAACGGCTTTTTCTCCTTTTCTTTTTTTGTTTCATTTTATTTTTCAAGTGCAATGTGAAATCACAAAAAGAAAATAAATGTGAAGTCACAAAAGGAAATAAAAAAAAATAGACAATGCAAAGAGTTCCAAATTACTACAAACTTTCTTTACTCTTTCATATAGACCAAAATAAAAAATTATTTTTTTATTTATTATTTGTGCTCCGTTTTTGTTCTTTATGCACGATTTTTTGCATATAGAACACAAAAGGTTACGAAGCTTGTCACTGAAGTGTATTGCACAAAGTCAATGTCTCATATTTCGAAAACTATAACTGATAAGAGAAAACTGATGACACAGATCGACAGATCTCTAAAAGTTTACCTAAAAATCAATCTGATCTCAATTTGTTATATTTTGCGGTATAGAACACAATAACTTGCGAACGACGATATGTACACGCAAAGAAAAAACATGGTTGTGGTAAACATATTCTAAGAGCAACATATTATGATAAGAATTATGATTGTAGTCACCATATTAAGATTATTATTGAAACATTTTATGACTCAATATACTCGTAATACCTATGTCATCATAATATCTTTCCCTTAATCATATTATTATTCTGTTAATCATACTAAGTTAAGAAGTAATCAAATTATTGTCATGTTTATCATAATAAGCTAAGAAATTAATCATATTATTGTCATGTTAATCATAATAAGCTAAGAAGTAATCATATTATCATCATGTTAATCATAATAAATTTAGAAGCAATCATATTATGATACAGCACCTTTCATAGCTGTCATAAAAATACAAAATAAATTTAAATATTTTTGAATCGATTTTTTATTTTGTGGCTTTTTACAATTTTTCTTAATGTTAATCAAATAGCGGAGTTCAATATAAGGCTTGCAAAAGAGCAAATGAAAAATCTGTGGTTTTCATGGGCAACCGCGTGTGTCCATTTTTTTGATTTTAAGATGTTATATGGCATATATTGCCTAATTTTGAACGCTCTTTATATTTTTTAGAAAAAAAGATGGATCAATTCCGTTTTGTAACGTAATGACAAAGTTTAAAATGTGCAATACCTAGCCCATAGTTTGATCTAGAATGGGTTTTCGGCTTTCCTGAACAATTTGTTTTAAGACATACGCGGTTGCCCATGAAAACCACAGAAATATCGTAGCACTTTTATAAAATATAACGAAATCTCTGTGTGTTTTGTTGTTGGATTTTACAAAAAACTATGATATTTTGCATTTGCACTACTACATCACTAATACTTGAATGAACTCCGATAGTATTTTAATTTTTTAATTTCTTTAAACTTATTTTTTTTATGGAATTTTATCTTTTAATTGTTTAACCGCTCACAAATAAAAAAAACGACACAACTTCTTCAAAATTATTTTACAAATGGCGCTAACATAATATGATTAGAGTAAAAATAGTTTGATTGCATCTTTAACATAATATGATAAATGTATAGAAAGTTATCATGTTATGGCTATTAAATATCATGATATGGTTGTGAGAAATATAATATGTTTAGAAAGTTATCATAATTAAGTTGTTAGAAAAATAATTATTTTTCGGTCAACAATACTCAAATTCATAATTGCGATAAACATTGATATGTTTACAGTAACTATAATATTGTTGATATTAAATAAAAATAACAATTATTTGTGTACGACAACAATATATTGTTACATTAAACATAGTGTTGTTGCCGTAACCATGCCCAACCATATTTTTTCTCTGCGTGTAGATGAAAAAGGTTGTAAACGTGATCGACAAATTGTAAATAGAGTTTATAAATATCAAAATGAATTGCCTAATATAAAGATTGAGGGAAAAGTCACTGGTAGAGATTACACTAAAGACACAAAATTAAAGAAAAAAATTTAATTATATTAGTAAAATTTAATTATAACGAAATTATGTCTTTAAATATGAATTTAAATGTAATAAATTTAAAAAATATATTGTCATAAAAAAAAAATAAATAATAATAATAATGTCGTTTAAAAATAAAAGCAATAATGTAAAAATAATTTTCTATAGTAAAGTATAATTTATTGATTGATATTCACATTTCAGGAGTAATGTGTAAACAAAGGGTGGGGGAGTTACATGTAATCATACCTGAATACCCTTAAGTTACATGTAATCATACCTTAATACCCTTAATACTACTTTCCTATTTATTTCTTCTTTTATAATTTAACTTTACTTTTATTTACTTTCTTGAACTTTCCTTTAATTTATGAATTATCAAATATTTTTTTTTATGAATTATCAAATATTTTGTTTAACTTATTTTTCATGTTCTTAATATTAATATTGGGTAGTAAATCAATGTAGATTTAAGGTTACTTTTTACTTAGTGATTAAAATGTAAAGTCATTAAATAATTAAAAAAGAAATTGTTTTATTGAAAAAAAGTATTGTTTGGCATTTTTAAATAACTAACTTTAGGGGGCTCCCATACAAATATTGCGTTTTATGAAATTCTTAAATTAATTAAAATTTGTCGACTTTTGTGAATAAAATCAAAAGTTTTTAATCATTTATGGCTTGTTTTGTTTGTAGCTTCGGTTTTTATAAGTCTGCAAAAATTTAGAAGCCTAGCTGCATTTTTTAATTTTGTACGAATTTTTAAAAAACAAAAATTTCGAAATTTTGATAAAAAAAATTGATTTTTTTTCAAAAAAAAAATTATGTTTCAATAACGACTACTCATATTAGAAAAAGAGTTTTACTTTTCTGAAATTATTGCGGTTTTTTTAGTAATTTCAATAAACCAAACCGTTTTTGAGTTACGCGAATATATGTTGTGCAACCTCCTCCATTTTCGAAATAACGGTATATCTCGAAAACCAGAGCCAATCGGAAAAAACCGCGGGCACCACTGGATTCAGCGTCCCCGAATTATGTTTAAACGCCATGTGCCCGGCTTGTCACGAAAAAAAGTGTCAATTTCATGCACAGTGTAATTATTATTGAGTTGTACTTTTATATTTACTTTTATGCTCAATTTTGAATTTAATTAACCGCTTTTACTTGTACCATAAATGAATTGAACAGATACAGTTTAAAAGCCATTGCTACTTAACGTCTTATTACATGAGAAAAAAAGATTGTGTTATTTTATGGATAAAGTTAACATATTAAAATGTCATTTTTCCCGCCATGTAAATTTAGCCATTTTTTTATTAACTACCCAGCCTTCGTGGATGGTTATTATCTTACATTAGCTTACTTACTGTCTAATCGCCTAAGGCTGAGTTTTTGAGATGTGGATTAAGTTTAAACTTAGTTTTACGTAGTCTGAAACTCGTATTTTTCCGGTGAAATGTGATTTTTTATTATTATTTCATTAAAGACCAAAATCTTAAGCAGAACCAAGCTGTTCCGTCAAACTTGTGTATACAAACTTGGTAATGATGGCACAAATCTGTATGCATATTAACAAAACCTAGTTTAATTAAGATCTCAAAAACCCAGCCTAAGTGTTAACATATCTCCAATTAATATATTTTAAATAAAACCGTATCACTGTGAATTTAAACCATTTTTATTTACTGGATTTTATTTGGCACAAACTCTTTATTGAGAAGGAATCGACACCGTTTTCCCATCACCTCATTTTCTACAGAGCTTTACCTTTCAGCTACTAGTACTCTAGGAATTGTTCGTACAATTACTCACCCAGAGATAATCTCAGCAGCAAATTCATCTGCAGCATCATAAGCCCACGCTTAACCCAATCACGCAAGTAGACAAACTTATATACATTTTAGGTAACACCAGTTACTCCTGGTTACCCTCTCATTATTCTCCATATATTTGCAATTTATCTATAGTCATAAACACTCAATTATCTATTACCTTTACACGCTTCCAAACATCCCATATATTCCTCCACATACAATCATACAATCGTAAACACTAGTTAAAACCACCATGAAAAAGTGTTATTATTTGAACATAATTGTATGCCTGTTTTTTATTATTTATTTTAAACAAGAAAAAATTAAGATATTTACTTTTCAAATAATAGAAATCTAATTGGATAAATGTTATTGTAAATTTTTACTTAAATATTTCTGTTTTTGATCATTAGGTAAACCTGGTAAAAACATTCTTAAACTATTCTGATATAAGACGTAAAAAACATTTTAATAAGAATTATTTATAAAATTTGTTCTTCAAATACAAGTTAAAACCACCATGAAAAAGTATTATTATTTAACATGAATGTATGCCTGTTTTTTATTATTTATTTTAAACAAGAAAAAATTGAGATATTTACTTTTCAAATAATAGAAATCTAATTGGATAAATGTTATTGTAAATTTTTACTTAAATATTTCTGTTTTTGATCATTAGGTATACCTGGTAAAAACATTCTTTAACTATTCTGATATAAGACGTAAATAGCATTTTAATAAGAATAATTTATTTTTAAAAGATGGTACAACTGACAGAATAAATTCCCAAAATCGTTTTGCAATTCTGGAGGATGAATCCCCTGAAGCACCAAAGTCGTCCAAGCCTCCCCCGATATACATATCTTAGGGAGCAAAACTCAAATGAGCTAATAAAGAGTTTGATCTCGGTGATAGGAGAAAATTCGTTTTACTTAGCTACAAAAATACAAGTTAATCATGAGAATGATTTTCGTAAAATTATTAACAAATTTGAAGATCTTAAATAAGCTTTTATGCATACCAAGCGAAGAGCAGTAAAGGTATTCAGGTAGTGATTAAGGGATTTGACTCATGTGTGGACTCTGCAGAAATAAAAACATTCCTAGAAGAGAAAGGCTTCAAAATAAAACATGTAGTAAAACCTTAAATGCAAATTGTCTACATACCAGTTCTAGCTAATTTTTTCTATGTTGCTATGTGTGTGCGTTCATAAAAATTCGTTTCTAAGCACACACAAGCGATATGAATAAAAAACAAACGTTACTTTGTTTTTAGTTGGTTTAATTTGTATTAAGTTGGCATTTCATTAAGGTAGGAGATAGAAATCCGTTATCACAATGGAAAAAAATAATTTTGCATATGTGGACAGGTTAGCTATGGCCTGGTCATCTTGTACTGTAATTTTGACTTAGCTGCACAATCTCCTTTGCACGATTTTTTGTACAGGTAAATCAAAAATGCAGTTATCTTAAATGCATTTAACTGCCTTAATGTGCAGATACACAATTTTGGTTACTTGCACAAAAGTGCAGCTAAAGAAAAGTGTTTGATTTGAAAGTAAAATAGAAAAATTATTTTATTAATAGATACCTATATTTATATTTTATTATAATTTTATTTCAAATAACAGATCATTTTATTCATGTATGTATGTAAAGGGTGGTTAAATTTTAAGAGACGATGTTAATTTAAAAAAAAAAACACAAACTTTTTAGGAAATTGTTGTCATTTCTTTTTATTATGATAATATTGGTATGGTTTAATTGTGTATGGAACAAAATATCGGCCAATTGGCCGCCGCATCCTTTAACTCTTGACGTACACCTTTTCTGTCAAATAACCCCAAAGAAAGAAGTGCAACGGTGTCAAATCACATGATCTTGACGGGAACTGCAGCAATATTTTCTGCATTACGACCTGTACAAGCATGCACTGGTGTTTTCACATCTCCTACAGACCCGGTTTGCTTACATTTTTGCACGATATTGCCGACTGTACGCACATTTGGACGATTAAATTGACCAAAAAAATCACGAATTGCACGATATGCATTTTTATTTGAACGCCCATTTTCATAATAAGCCTGAATAACCTTAACGCGTTGCTCGATTGTGTATCTTTCTATGGTTCAAATTGAGCTAGTCTAAAATTGAGAAATGTCAAATGAAACGCATAAAAAAACTTGACGCTTAGGTGTGGTTCACATTCAACATCGACCCTTAAAATGTAACCACTCTTGATATTTAATAAAAAAGGAACTTTAACATAAAACAATGAGAATTCACAAAGAACATAAAAATGTATGGAAAAAAACAAAATAATTGCGTTTTATATTTTTATAAACAGCTTAAATTGGATATTTATGTGAAAAAATGGCCACCATATTTTTTTCATGTGTGCAGCTTCCTTTGATGTTTTGCATGAAAATATTTTTAAGCTGCCCAAAAATATGAAAAATGCGCAGGTATACAAAAGGCAAAAATATGTATTTTGTGCAGTTAAGTCAAAGTGCAGCTAACTTAAATTTTATGTATGAAAATAATTTTAAAATGCCAAAAATTTTGTGCACTTTTCTTACCTAGCATTTACACGTAAAAGTAGTTTCTTGAAAGTCGCAATACACTCAAACTTTTTCACCATCACTCATACAATTTTTGCACTTTTAGCCAATCGGCTGTGTCTTCAATTTTTCGTTGATAATACGTATACTCTACTTTCAAGAAAGTACTTTCACGTGTAAACCCAAGGTTAAATGTGCAGGTATAGAAAGTGCACTTAAAAAAGGAGTTTGTATTGAATTATAAAGAATAATTCCAAAAATTATCAATTTTGTCCAGTAATGTCAAAAGTGCACGTAAACAAAAGGCAGTTAAGTCAAAACTACTGTATTTAATAATGTAATTGAATAAATGCAATCTTTTTGAAAAATACTGCATGTTGCCAAATGTCTACAACATGCGTTTGTGACATAAATAATTGTAGACGGTTACAACTTGTTTGGTTAGGATGTAGTGATACTGTGCCGTTCAATTCCCCGATAAATTAACCAAGTAATTTATTTCGGTACTTATTATACGTCTGTTCCATTAATGTATTACCTACATATGTACTCAGGGAATTTACTCGTTGGACACAATTCAAAGTAATAGGCTCGAAAACTGTAAATTACCTGCCTCAAAATAATTTATGAAACGGTCTGTTGCACGGGGTTTTTATGAAAATTCGTTACAAATTATGAAAGTATAACTATGTCTGTGACATGCCGGAAGGAGAATAAGCTTGTTACGTAAGCTTCAAATTACGTAGGCGCGGAACCGGTTAATAGATATGACAAAACGCAAAAAACACGAACTTCAAAACGGTTACAGACAGGGCTGCCAGAATTGACGATTTATCGTCATTTTGACGATTTTTTGTTCCGGAATTAGCGAAGTGACGATTTGCAGATTTTTTTCTTAAAAGTGACGATTTTTTTCAGTCTCCAGTCTGAATAAAACATTAAATTTTCTGACACGTTCGTTTTTAAATCTTGAAATGTTTAACAGCCGTACCTTAACAAGAGCGGAAGCCGGAACGTTTTCTTTCGCTTAGCTTTTACGCTGATATGCCATACCTAAGCAAGAGCGTCAGCGTTGTGTAAAAAATAAAACCCACAAATTATAAATAAAACTAGAGATAAAAACGCTAGATTGATCAAAAAATAGCTAATTTGCCTTTATTAATTAACAATAGCGCCAAAATTCACTATTAAACGAGCTTTGAAAATCGGTTTTTACAATTGCAAAGCGTTGAGACCGCTCTATTCAAAAACTAGAAAATGCGTGGCGCTTTTGTTTAGGTACGGCCATAATATGCAAGTCTTAAGAAAATCTTTAAATGATTATTTTCAGAGTACAAAAACAACAATGTTACACTTTGCTTATCTTTCGTCAAACCATCAGCGAATGAATCTTTTACGACTCTCTGTATAAATCATATTTTCAACAATTATACGGCGAACATTTCACGAGTTGTGAGATAATATCTACAAGAGTCTCATCCCAGTAAAAAATGTTTATGTTTCGGGAGCAAACTACATGAGCGCTGATATATGCGCTGGCTATTACACACTACTAAGAAGCAGCAGATAAGCGAATAGCATTAAAGTGAATTTTTAATTTAATGATTGAATAACTTCGCATTATCCCTTATCGGAACAATGTTTTATGTACTTTTGTTATTCCCTTACATCGAAGCAGGTTGTATTGCAATGATTTTAAAATGTGTTTACGATCATTTTTGAAATATTACCGAACATAGAAATTTAATTTGTTTCATAACGCAATCAGTTATCAAAGTGCTTCCAAGTGGGAATTCGCCATATAAAAATCATGCCTCTTGTAAGCAGGTTTTGTAAGGGGGTATTGTGCTTCTCTCCCTTACAAAACTGCTGTAAGCTCCATTTTTTACTGGGAAACGATTCTTGACATGAAAGACTCGTTAGATAATCTTTACCCACATCTTAAACGATTCCCACAACGGTTGAAGAAGCGTCTTTCACTGTGCTATGGATTAATCTCAGTCGTGTTGCAGTTTTCCCATGTGAGGAATCTTCCACGATTAAAAAATGCGGCATCGACGATCAAAGACGCTTTGTATGAGACTCCCAATATCTCTTACACAATTGAAAATGCTAGCTGGGTATGAAGTAATAATGTTTTTGTTTGAATGTTTTTTTATAAAAAAATCAAACAAAAACTGTTTAAAAAAACTAAATTTTAAGTTGTGCGATTTTTTTGACGATTTTTCGAAACGTGAAAGACGATTTTTCTATTTTTTCTCAGGAAATTGACGATTTCCTCACAAATTTATCTGGCAGCCCTGGTTACAGAATTTAACGCCTATATTGGAGGAGTTGACCTTATGATAGCTTTTTTGGCAGGTATAAAATAAGAATCAAAAGTCGTTAGTGGTATTTTAGATTATTTTGCCATACGACAGATACGGACGTAATAATTTCATGGATACTCTAAAAAACAAACCACCCAAACATTACATTGCCAGATTCTAAATCAGACCTGGCGGAAACATTGTGCTCCTATAAAACATATGAAAACAAAAGAGGAAGACCTTTAACCAGAAAGAGGTAACTGGAGGTAAAGGCACCGAGGACCCACATAACCTTTACCGACACAAGATATACGGACCGATGGTATAGGGCAGAATGATAGATGTTCTACTAAGAACAAGTGCAAACTTCCAGGTTGCAAAGGATTTTCACGGACTTAGTGCACTAAATGTAAGGTTGCTTTGTGCCAGATCAAAAATCGCATTTGTTTTGCATTGTTTCATAAATAGAATAGAAAAAGTTTTCTAAACCCCTGTATACAATATAAATATGTATGTATATGACTATGTTCATGCCTTAGTATTTTAAGTACCAAACGCATATTGTTGCCAAAAGTCTACACACCGTTTTTTTTCGAATTAAACACTCAAAACTATTTTCAAAATTTTTTTTAATATTTTTTACGTAATCTACGCCTGATTTTCTATTAAAAAATATTTTTTTCAATCCAAAAGAAAAAATCATGCATTTAAGGGTTAATATTTAAAATAGGGAAAAAATTCCCCAACCACTATTTCTAGCGGAGTTAGAGCCCGGTGACGTTACAGCTTGAAATATATCCTGTACATGAAAATCACGATAGAGGAGCCGCACAAAAGAAATGGTCCCGTTCAGTGTTTAAACTGCCAAAATACTTGGCCATACTGCTACTTACCCCCTGTTTGCGTAGTATGTGGTGAATTACATGATACAGTTCTTTGCGATAAGTCCATAACCGACCCCAACGTAAAAAAATGCAGCAACTGTGGCGGTAATCACACTGCCAATTATAGAGGATGCCCTGTATACACTATCGTCAAGCAGTCGTCTGGGCCGAAAATGAATCCCCCTCAAACGCAGGTAACAAATGAAGTAAACACTAAAGACATTCAGGGTTCGCAGGCTAGTAATAACAGAACCTCTTATGCTAACGTCTTTAAATCAAACCATGTGGCAATGCAAGGTGCTGCGCCAAGTAATGATGAAACTCCAGTTTCAAATCTAAGTCATTTAGAAAAAACCATGGAGCATTGTGCAAACAGTAAATAATTTTACGAACACAATGGGTAATATGATGCAGGAAATTCTTAGAATGCAATCGATGTTATTACAAGCTGTACTTAACAAGCCATGAACTGTTTAAAAATTTGTTTTTGGAACGCAAACGGCATCCGCCAACATAAAAATTAACTAGAATACCTTCTTAAAAATAAACAAATTGATGTCATACTGGTTTCTGAAACTCATTTGACCTCAAAAAATACGTTTAAAATAAATGATTATATACTATATGATACCAAGGACCCTCAAGATAAAGCTTGTGGAGGTTCTGCCATTTTGTTAAAAACCCGAGTCAAACACTACCTAATGTGTGATCATCGTGAAGACTATCTCCAATCAAAGAACATTTGCGTTGAGGCATTAAATAGAAACCTAGTAATTTCATCGTAATACTCCCACCTAGATTTTCAATATCAGAAAGCAAATATTATAAATATTTTAAATTATTAAGTCAATGTTTCCTGGCCGCTGGCGATTATTACGCTAAACACACCTTCTGGAGGTCACGACTTATAACACCAAAGTGTCGTGTTTATTAATTTATTTATTTATTTATTTTATTTATTCATTAATAATCAAAAAGCCAACATAGGCCAAAAGCGATTACATATATTAAATTTCGAGTAAGAAAATTACACCTTAAAATACATTATACTTAATACTTAATTTTGTTTTACCTTAACTGCGGAAAACCAACATATTGGCCTACTCATCAGCAATAAATTCCAGATGTCATCGATTTCGGCGTGGTTAAGAACATCCCCATAGAAACGATTCATGTTGAAGCTTCCTTAGAATTATCTTCCGACCAGACGCCTACAATTGTTACTATAATGAACCCCAGTAGAAATGTATTTCCGACTGGTTACTTAGCGACGCCAGGTGCACACAAATTAATTGGTTAAAATATAAGAAATATCTCAGTACCCACTGCACAGAAAATATTTCGCTTAGTACACCGGAAAATGTAGATCGCTCTATTGTTAATTTTGACAGTTTTCTAAAACTAGCTGTTCAACATTCCAATATTGCCCCCAAAAAAACAAAAAATATTAAAATCAGAGCTGCCGTTTTTGGTTATTTCTAACCAAAATTGGTTATATTTTGTTTCAATGTGGAGATGTGAATATTTTTTTCATTTTGGTTACTTTTTCTAAAATAATTATACGTACGAATTATGTATTTCTTGATACAATTATTTACGAGCTCGAATAATTTGTACTGTGTACTACAATGTTTTCATTAGCTGCGTTCGTTTACCCCAAAATTTGCAAAAATTTGTACAAATTTGTACTGGACTTTACTGAAATGCATTCGCGTGCACATAAATTTGCAAAAGAGAGCATCTACTCCGAGAGTAAAGTGACATTTGTCAGCAAATTGCCTCCAAATTTTTACGGAACAAATTTTTGAAATCCAGTAGAAAACAAAAACATATGATTCAATATAGTAAACAAGCAAAATGCATACAATTTGTAAAAAAACATTTAAAAGAACAAAAGCGGATTTAAAAGTGAAGCATAAGGTATTTTTGAAAAGTAAATTAAATTTAATATCAATAACACTGCATTAATATTTTGAGATGTAAAAAGATGTTATTTAACTAGAAACAAAACTAAACTAGTCCAAAAGCTTCCACAGAAGTTCATTTAATAAATACATTTGCTACAAATTTATTATTATTAAAATGCAATGCTTCAAGTACCAAAAACAATATATGTATATTGGGTTTTCTAAATAAAACATATTTTACAACACTAAGCTTTTTAGCGATCATATGTTTGAATTAACCTGCAAGTTTTTTCAATTTTTCCGTTGGTTTATTTTTTGTGCAAGAGCCAGTTTTTAGAGTAAAATTTTCATATTTCCCATGGTAGAATAAGTACAAGGTATAATCATTAGAATTTTTGTTCTCAATTTTTAAACCCATATAACGTCAAAGAAAATAAAGAAAAAAATTAAAACAAGCGTCAAAAATCAAATTAATTAATTTGACATTACATGGGTAAATAATGGCAGCTCTCCCTAATGAAGATACCTGGTACTTATTTTACTATGATATTGACCAAAATTTACTCACCTACTTGATGTTACTGGAAAAGTCAAACAAACAACAAATGAACGGAAGTTTTTTATAATTTATCGAAAACATAAAATCCCTTTCAAAACAGCAACCGAATTATTTTTTTTTAAGATTTTTGCTAAGAAAATATTGCCATTTGTGATTTTTATATTAAAAACGCCATGTTCTGAAATTGAAAACCAATGAAGTTTTAATCAATAGAGACTTTCAATTATTTTTTTTAAATGAGCGTAGTTTTTCTGGATTTTAAGAGTAGTAAAGATAAGTAGTACTTAAAGTAGGAAGTGCATAAAATCATGCGAAATCGATTTCAGAAAATTACTGAAAAATTGCACAAAAGTCGTTTAAGTGTTTGTAAAAACGTGAAAATAAGTTTTGTTATTTTGAATTTAGGTTATTTCCAGAAGTATATTTATATACATATTTGAAAATACACATAGGATTTTTAAAGATTTTTAAAATTACATGGATTTATCTATATAATTTTAAAATTTATGGAATTTTCTTTAAGAAATGACTGTAAGTTTTAAGCAATTGGAAAAATTTGAAATAAAATTTACAAACAAGAGAAAAAAGTTTTTATAATAATTTAGATATATTTAAATTAAAAAATATTTACATAAAATGCATTTCGCATATCGGCAATCGTTTTAAATTTCGCCAAAATAATCGCCATATCGTCAACCGAAAGTTTCCATCGACAAAAAATTTAAGAAATCGCCTCATATGACAGTCCTACCTATAACAGCTAAAAAGCGGAAAACAATTTTTCATTTTTGTTTTTCAAAACTGGCATATTAAAAAATATTCCAATTATTAACTTTCAATATTTGAAATTTTACGGCTTTAACTTTTGTAAATTAAAAAAAATTTTTCGCAAAAAGTCTCAAATAAATAAAAACTTTTAATAAGGTTTCTCGTTATTTTTTTAATATGTAAAAGAATTACATTTTTTGTTTTATTATAAAGTGCAAATAACCTTTGTATTACAATGCAACTGGAAATAAGTTTTAATGATTTTCTCAATTAATAAAAGTCATTTTAAATTTGGTTTTTTTTTCTTTAAATTTGGTAATTTTTTCAAAAATTTTGGTTGTAAAAATTGTATTGGCTGTGGCAGCACTGATTAAAATATATTCCACAGATGTCGAGCGTCTCTTGTCTGAAAAAAGGCGAGCTCGAAGAGAGTGGCAATTGCACAGATCCCCGCAACTTAAGAACTTACTAAAAGAGTGTACAAAAAGGCTAATAAAGTTACTGCAGACTCAGAAAATGGCTTCTCTGGAAAAGTATCTTAAGGAACTTGAACTCCACAATCAGGCTGCTCATTATGGCGTGCAGCTAGAAATCTTAAAAGGCCAGTTGTCTCTAAACCACCACTAGAAACTATTTGTTAATCATTTGAAAAACGTATTTACACAATATCAGGCGTGGATTCAGGGGGGAAGTAAGGAAATTCCACAACCCCCCCCCCCCCCCCTAAATTATAAAAATCTGTTTTGTTTATTTCGATAATACAAGAATTCCCAATAATAATATTTTTTGTACAAAATTTTTAGAAATTCCAGCACGGATTTGAAGAGCCTTAAGGATATTGATTATGACGTTGATGTGTCAATTGATGCGAAGGCACTATCACTATTCTTAAAGTTTTGACAAACTTAAATGGAAACATCTTCAAAAATGTTAAACGGATTATTTTTTTGAAAGATAATAAAATTACTAAAATAACCATCGTTTGTGAAGATTGGTCAAGAAATTAAGAGTTACAGGGGACAAAAGTTCAAGCTTCATTTAAAATTTTGTGATTTTTTTCAATTTTGCTCTCTTCAAGTTATGTATTTAAGCCAATGATTTAAAAATCCTGTTTTATTGCATGCGACATTAGATTATTTTAATATGAACATTTTGCGCCCAACAATACATAGATTGGTGCAAAAATGATGAAGCTACAGAAGACTTAGCAAATTAACACACATAATAATTCAATAGTTTTGAGCCATTTTTAATAATTATTGTTACTAAAAATTAAGCTTTTTTGTGTTTTTCTTTGAGTTGATACAAATCAGCAAAATTGCAAAAAATCATCATATTTATAATAAAGTTTGAAATTTTGTCCACTATAACACTGCCATTTATTGACTCATCTTCACAAACAACCAATCGTTATTTTAGAAATTGTATAACCTTTTTGAAAATATTTGCATTTCAGTCACAACATCTTCATCTTTTTAAAAACACAAAAACCGGTTATTTTGAAATATCTCAAAAACTGTTCTACTTTTGAAAACGCAGTTTTAGCAAAGTATTTGGGAGCCAAATTTTTTCTTGTTTAAAATAAATAATAAAAAACAGGCATACAATTATGTTCAAATAATAACACTTTTTCATGGTGGTTTTAATTAGTATTTGAAAAACAAATTTTATAAATTATTCTTATTAAAATGTTTTTTACGTCTTATATCAGAATAGTTAAAGAATGTTTTTACCAGGTTTACCTAATGATCAAAAACAGAAATATTTAAGTATAAATTTACAATAACATTTTTCCAATTAGATGTCTATTATTTGAAAAGTAAATATCTTAATTTTGTCTTGTTTAAAATAAATAATAAAAAACAGGCATACATTCATGTTCAAATAATAACACTTTTTCGTGGTGGTTTTAACTAGTATTTGAAAAACAAATTTTATAAATTATTCTTATTAAAATGTTTTTTACGTCTTATATCAGAATAGTTAAAGAATGTTTTTACCAGGTTTACCTAATGATCAAAAACAGAAATATTTAAGTATAAATTTACAATAACATTTTTCCAATTAGATGTCTATTATTTGAAAAGTAAATATCTTAATTTTGTCTTGTTTAAAATAAATAATAAAAAACAGGCATACATTCATGTTCAAATAATAACACTTTTTCGTGGTGGTTTTAACTAGTATTTGAAAAACAAATTTTATAAATTATTCTTATTAAAATGTTTTTTACGTCTTATATCAGAATAGTTAAAGAATGTTTTTACCAGGTTTACCTAATGATCAAAAACAGAAATATTTAAGTATAAATTTACAATAACATTTTTCCAATTAGATGTCTATTATTTGAAAAGTAAATATCTCAATTTTTTCTTGTTTAAAATAAATAATAAAAAACAGGCATACAATTATGTTCAAATAATAACACTTTTTCATGGTGGTTTTAATTAGTATTTGAAAAACAAATTTTATAAATTATTCTTATTAAAATGTTTTTTACGTCTTATATCAGAATAGTTAAAGAATGTTTTTACCAGGTTTACCTAATGATCAAAAACAGAAATATTTAAGTATAAATTTACAATAACATTTTTCCAATTAGATGTCTATTATTTGAAAAGTAAATATCTTAATTTTGTCTTGTTTAAAATAAATAATAAAAAACAGGCATACATTCATGTTCAAATAATAACACTTTTTCGTGGTGGTTTTAACTAGTATTTGAAAAACAAATTTTATAAATTATTCTTATTAAAATGTTTTTTACGTCTTATATCAGAATAGTTAAAGAATGTTTTTACCAGGTTTACCTAATGATCAAAAACAGAAATATTTAAGTATAAATTTACAATAACATTTTTCCAATTAGATGTCTATTATTTGAAAAGTAAATATCTTAATTTTGTCTTGTTTAAAATAAATAATAAAAAACAGGCATACATTCATGTTCAAATAATAACACTTTTTCGTGGTGGTTTTAACTAGTATTTGAAAAACAAATTTTATAAATTATTCTTATTAAAATGTTTTTTACGTCTTATATCAGAATAGTTAAAGAATGTTTTTACCAGGTTTACCTAATGATCAAAAACAGAAATATTTAAGTATAAATTTACAATAACATTTATCCAATTAGATTTCTATTATTTGAAAAGTAAATATCTCAATTTTTTCTTGTTTAAAATAAATAATAAAAAACAGGCATACAATTATGTTCAAATAATAACACTTTTTCATGGTGGTTTTAATTAGTATTTGAAAAACAAATTTTATAAATTATTCTTATTAAAATGTTTTTTACGTCTTATATCAGAATAGTTAAAGAATGTTTTTACCAGGTTTACCTAATGATCAAAAACAGAAATATTTAAGTATAAATTTACAATAACATTTTTCCAATTAGATGTCTATTATTTGAAAAGTAAATATCTCAATTTTTTCTTGTTTAAAATAAATAATAAAAAACAGGCATACAATTATGTTCAAATAATAACACTTTTTCATGGTGGTTTTAATTAGTATTTGAAAAACAAATTTTATAAATTATTCTTATTAAAATGTTTTTTACGTCTTATATCAGAATAGTTAAAGAATGTTTTTACCAGGTTTACCTAATGATCAAAAACAGAAATATTTAAGTATAAATTTACAATAACATTTTTCCAATTAGATGTCTATTATTTGAAAAGTAAATATCTTAATTTTGTCTTGTTTAAAATAAATAATAAAAAACAGGCATACATTCATGTTCAAATAATAACACTTTTTCGTGGTGGTTTTAACTAGTATTTGAAAAACAAATTTTATAAATTATTCTTATTAAAATGTTTTTTACGTCTTATATCAGAATAGTTAAAGAATGTTTTTACCAGGTTTACCTAATGATCAAAAACAGAAATATTTAAGTATAAATTTACAATAACATTTTTCCAATTAGATGTCTATTATTTGAAAAGTAAATATCTCAATTTTTTCTTGTTTAAAATAAATAATAAAAAACAGTCATACAATTATGTTCAAATAATAACACTTTTTCATGGTGGTTTTAATTAGTATTTGAAAAACAAATTTTATAAATTATTCTTATTAAAATGTTTTTTACGTCTTATATCAGAATAGTTAAAGAATGTTTTTACCAGGTTTACCTAATGATCAAAAACAGAAATATTTAAGTATAAATTTACAATAACATTTTTCCAATTAGATGTCTATTATTTGAAAAGTAAATATCTTAATTTTGTCTTGTTTAAAATAAATAATAAAAAACAGGCATACATTCATGTTCAAATAATAACACTTTTTCGTGGTGGTTTTAACTAGTATTTGAAAAACAAATTTTATAAATTATTCTTATTAAAATGTTTTTTACGTCTTATATCAGAATAGTTAAAGAATGTTTTTACCAGGTTTACCTAATGATCAAAAACAGAAATATTTAAGTATAAATTTACAATAACATTTTTCCAATTAGATGTCTATTATTTGAAAAGTAAATATCTCAATTTTTTCTTGTTTAAAATAAATAATAAAAACAGTCATACAATTATGTTCAAATAATAACACTTTTTCATGGTGGTTTTAATTAGTATTTGAAAAACAAATTTTATAAATTATTCTTATTAAAATGTTTTTTACGTCTTATATCAGAATAGTTAAAGAATGTTTTTACCAGGTTTACCTAATGATCAAAAACAGAAATATTTAAGTATAAATTTACAATAACATTTTTCCAATTAGATGTCTATTATTTGAAAAGTAAATATCTTAATTTTGTCTTGTTTAAAATAAATAATAAAAAACAGGCATACATTCATGTTCAAATAATAACACTTTTTCGTGGTGGTTTTAACTAGTATTTGAAAAACAAATTTTATAAATTATTCTTATTGAATATATTCCCGTGTGTAGGTATTTAGAGTTAACCGGGAATAGATGTATGTGTGTGTTGGATTGGAGTGAGATGTATGAATGCAGTAGGTATGCTTAGAGTAATGTATAGAGGGAAGGTAAGTATTAATGTTAATAATTGTATGTATGTGAATTTAAGTTAAGTAGAGATTAACGAGGTAAACTTAAGAGACTGGTTAGGTGACCAGGGATGAATAAGTGGACTGTATGTTATGTATGTGAATGTGTATACTTGCGTGTTTCCCAGAGAGGAGAAAGAGGGAGAGAATGATGATGAAGGGAATGTAGAGAGCTTCCTGACCGAGCTACGTCCGAATGAAAAACCATCGAATAGTTAAAGTATGAATCCACAAAAGTTGTTGTTTATTTAACCCAAGATGAGTTTAACTTTTTATAGATTTACAATAAGTAAAGGTTTGGTAGCATATAGGTATATTTAATAATAAAATTCTAGCAATGAAAATTCAAGTAGGGAAATTTATTCCCTACTTTAAGGAATTCAAAGTAAATAGTAGTTTATAGTTCAAAGAATCAAAGTTAATTGAAGGAGTTTAAGCTAATTACCAACCACGGAGGCTAGGTAGATAGAAAAAGATGGCTACATTGACATGGCAGGAAAGATGACAATTAAAATGTTAACTTATCCGTGCAATGACATTTGCTTTAATTGATTTAACGTAAAGATACAGTGGTTTTCAAACTGTAGGTATTAAATTCATTTGCGTTACAAATTACACGTTATTGTAAATTCAAGTTTAAGAGGCAAAAGTGAGGTAAATATAATAATATAAAAATAAAATAAAAATAAGGATGAGCACGTTATGCTAGTTTGAACATGCCGCCACTCCTTGCAGCTATGCAAATTAAGATGATGTAGAGGTGACGCATAGGACGGCAGCTAACGAACGTATTGCTTCCGAAAGCAGTTGTTGGTTAGGTTGGTTCGTTTTCTTGCGTCGTGGTAGACGGCTTTTAACCTGGTTGTTCGACGGCCTGGCTGTAGTGTTACTTTGACCAATACGCTCACGGACTGGTCTTGTTGGTTGGTGTCGTCGGGGACGTTGGTTTGGATGAAGTAGAGTGTGATGAGCCAACCCACATTTACGGCAACGGTCTCGACTGGCGCAGACTCGATCATCGTGAGTGCGTGCCAAGCAATTGAAGCAGTATTTGTTGCGTCTGACGACTTGACTGCGTTTGATAAAGTCCATTGCCAAAAACTGTTTGCAAAAACGTAACGGAATTGACAGCATTCCGAACGGAATCTGTGACACGGCTGTATATTCTTCTTTTGTGGTATTAATTTTTTGTTTTTTGTGTAAACTTCAAATGACCCTGTAGCTCGTTTCTGTAACTCCCACATCGAAAACTTTTCACAATGAAACAAGGGAACTGAAAGAAAAACAATATGAATTGAAACAAAATGACACTTGTTTCACATAAGTGTTCCTGTATTTTTACATTGTGTGAATTAGCTGTCAAATTATCATTTTGACGTAATTAATTGGAAAGTAGGGAGTGTTTCTGTAAAAATTTTTTTTTAAAAATTTTACAAATAAGCTATCAAAATCTTTCACAAGCCAAAACGGCGCGAAAATTGATTGTTTAAACAATTTAAGTGAAAAATGGAACGTAAAAGTGTAGAAAAGGTAATTATTTTTATTTAATATTTTATTTTAAGGAAAATTTATAAAATTCTTTTAACTTTTTACAGAAAATTGAAAGAATTTCTAATCTTCAAAAACAAAAGCTGGTGGAATTTATGTCCGCAAACTTAGAGTTCGCCAGAGGCCAATTTAATGGCATAAATTCCAACTCCAACTGCAAAGAGCAATGGTATGCACTTAAGACATCCTTAAACTCTTTGGGTGGCAGTGGAAAAACTATGGAGCAATGGAAAAAGGTATATTTAATTTGTTGTGTTTTTATATTTATATATACATATGTATGTACCATGTTTTTCAAACGTTTTTATAAATCTTAGTATTGGATAGATTTAAAATGTGGAGTAAAAAGATCAGTAAATAAGAGAAGGAAAATTATGAACCAAACTGGTGGCGACCTTAATCCATTAGAAGAAAAAATGCTTCAAATAATTACAGTGGATGCTGTCGACGGGGACGCGTGCACACAAGAATCTGGAGTTGAGCTGCCGGAAAAATTGAACACTGAACATGACATACAAGAACCTTTAGAGGTAAGTTTACTTTAAAATAAATCTGCAAGTGCAAGTATTTGTGGCAGTAAGGAAAAAGTGTTTTAAGTAAATTTTTTAGTTTTGTAATAAAAGCAGTTTTAAACTTTAAAGGTAATTTTTGTATATTTAATCATCACCTCTCTGCTGTTATAGTTGTTTTTTAAGTTTTTATTCATAAATATTTATAATGTTACACTTCGAAAGCAAACTTAAGTTTTTATTTCACATATTATTGCTCATTGAATAAAAATAAGCAAAAAGTTATTTCGTTATACTTCCTAAAAAATCGTACAAGATAACTGAAACTTTGTACATGGGTACTTTTAAACATGGAGTTTCCAAAGGTGCAATAAACTAAAATCATGCTGAAGTCGACTTATGCAATTATTCCTTTTTGCTACAGATATATTAATACCTATATGAATAACTTTTTAAACGAAAAACATTTTTAGGAGTTTTTATCGGTGGAATTATAATAAAAACCGAGTCAAAACCATCAACATCCAAATCGGTCAAAAATCAAAGCAAACGACTATATGCCACAGCATCAAACATTCCGAAGTATAAGGAAGCTTTGGATGAAGCAAAGGCGCTCCACAAGGAGGTAATGGAAAAATTAAGTAATATTGAAAAACAAATGAAAAACTTTTGAATAAATTTTCCAATATTGAGAAATTTTTTCAAAATAACTAGCAAAAAAATTAATTTTAAATTTTAACCCCCGTATTCATGAACAATTATTATATTTAAGAAACGTTTATTAAGCCATATTTTCATACAAATCTTGTTGTTTAAAACCTTTATTACAGGGACCAAAAATAATAGTTATTTGTTTGTTAAGGTTAAGGGAATATTCTTTTTATTTTCATTTGGTTATTTTTAATCATTATCTTTACATATATTTTATTTTTGTTATCGTAACCAATTAAAGTAAAAAATATTTTGTAAAGGTCGAATAAAAGTATATTTATTTAATATTTTTTTTGTTATAAATAACCATTATTTCAACCAAAAAATTTGTTTGTTTACAAATAACTATTATAACAAATAATTAATTTTTTTAAATTCATAATTACAAATATCTACTATAAATACGTAGGAAAGTATAGTCGGTTACTATTTGGGGCCCATGGGCAATCATTTAACCGGCAAAAGCAAGAAAATAAGTTTTTAAGTTTAGTCAATCAAAATAATGAATCTCAACCTCATAACATAATTTTGTTTTGCCGGATAAATGATTGCCCATGGGCACCTAATACATGCAAAGAAGAAACATGGTTGTGGTAAACATATTCTAAGAGCAACATATTATGATAAGAATTATGATTGTAGTCACCATATTAAGATTATTATTGAAACATATTATGACTCAATATACTCGTAATATGTCATCATAATATTTTTCCCTTAATCATATTATTATTCTGTTAATCATACTAAGTTAAGAAGTAATCAAATTATTGTCATGTTAATCATAATAAGCTAAGAAATTAATCATATTATTGTCATGTTAATCATAATAAGCTAAGAAGTAATCATATTATCATCATGTTAATCATAATAAATTTAGAAGCAATCATATTATGATACAGCACCTTTCATAGCTGTCATAAAAATACAAAATAAATTTAAATATTTTTGAATCGATTTTTTATTTTGTGGCTTTTTACAATTTTTCTTAATGTTAATCAAATAGCGGAGTTCAATATAAGGCTTGCAAAAGAGCAAATGAAAAATCTGTGGTTTTCATGGGCAACCGCGTGTGTCCATTTTTTTGTTTTTAAGATGTTGATGCCATATTGCCTAATTTTGAACGCTCTTTATATTTTTTTGAAAAAAAGATGGATCAATTCCGCTTTGTAACGTAATGACAAAGTTTAAAATGTGCAATACCTAGCCCATAGTTTGATCTAGAATGGGTTTTCGGCTTTCCTGAACAATTTGTTTTAAGACATACGCGGTTGCCCATGAAAACCACAGAAATATCGTAGAACTTTTATAAAATATAACGAAATCTCTGTGTGTTTTGTTGTTGGATTTTACAAAAAACTATGATATTTTGCATTTCGTTACCTTAATATAAAAAGGCCCCAACTCATCAAAAACACTTTTTACAGGAGAAGGAAAAAACTTAATAAAAGCTGAAATAATATAGCTACACAAACATTGTCAAAAAACATCTTTATTAAAATTAAACGAGAAATTCAGATTGAAATACAGATTCGAAAAATTGTGTGTATGAGTTAGGGCTTTTTTTCTTTAGAAAAATTGTGTGTATGAGTTAGGGCTTTTTGTGTTCTGCTTATAACTTCTTTATTTTTAATCTAATTTGCTTGAAATTTTAATAGAATGTGTATTAGCAACCATTCTACAAGAATCAATAAAAAAACGGATTTCCAAAAATAATGAGTTGGGGCCTTTTTATATTAAGGTAACGATTTGCACTATTACATCACTAATACTTGAATGAACTCCGCTAATATTTTAATTTTTTAATTTCTTTAAACTTATTTTTTTTATGGAATTTTATCTTTTAATTGTTTAACCGCTCACAAATAAAAAAACGACACAACTTCTTCAAAATTATTTTACAAATGGCGCTAACATAATATGATTAGAGTAAAAATAGTTTGATTGCATCTTTAACATAATATGATAAATGTATAGAAAGTTATCATGTTATGGCTATTAAATATCATGATATGGTTGTGAGAAATATAATATGTTTTGAAAGTTATCATAATTAAGTTGTTAGAAAAATAATTATTTTTCGGTCAACAATACTCAAATTCATAATTGCGATAAACATTGATATGTTTACAGTAACTATAATATTGTTGATATTAAATAAAAATAACAATTATTTGTGTACGACAACAATATATTGTTACATTAAACATAGTGTTGTTGCCGTAACCATGCCCAACCATATTTTTTCTCTGCGTGTAGTAACCGACTATACTTTCCTACTTATTTATAGTGGATATTTGTAATTATGAATTAAAAAAAAAATTAATTATTTGTTATAGTAGTTATTTGTAACCAAAAATTTTTTTTGGTTGAAATTATGGTTATTTATAACCAAAAAAAATTTTTTTTTAATTTAATTAGTTACGATAACAAAAATAAAATATATTAAATGATAATTGTTATTTAAAACATTTACCTATAATTCATCAATATTAATGGTTATAATGATTTTTTGTCGTTTCTCTTATAACTGTTAGAGTCCCTGCTTTATTAAATTGTAAAAAATTTTATGAATACATGCGTTTGTCTTAAATGTACCTATGTGAATGCATCAACTGATTTTTATTTTCTTGATTTACTTAAAACTGAGTATTTTTCCTTTCTACGCTAACGTTAACGTTCGAAATGGTTGAACTAGCAGTAAGATTAATACTTTTATGTTTTTTACTTTTGTTGGGCTTTGTAAGTTACTTTTCATTTATAAAGGGTGGTTAAATTGTAAGTGCCGATGTTGAATGTGAACCACACCTAAACGCCAAGTTTTTTTCCGAATTTTATTTGACATTTCTCTATTTCAGACTTACTTAATTTGAACCGTGGAGAGATACACAATCCAAATCAAAATGCATATCGTGCACTTCGTGATTTTTTTGGTCAATTTGATCGTCCAAATGTGCGTACAATCGCAAAAATCGTGGAAAAATTCGAGCAAACCGGGTCTGTAGAAGATGTGAGAACACCAGTGCATGCTCGTACAGCTCGTACTGCAGAAAATATTGCTGCTGTTCGCGATAGTGTGGCTGAAGAGCCGTCCACCTCAACTCGTCGTCGTGCCCAACAATTGCACCTCTCACGCTCGTCGTTGATGAACATTATTCATAAAGACTTGCATTTACACGCTTACAAGGTGCAATTGGCTCAAGAACTAAAGCCTCTTGACCATTCCAAACGTCGTGAATGGGAAGAAAATCATCTTCAGTGATGAGGCACATTTTCACCTCAGTGGATTCGTCAATAAACAGAATTGCCGCATTTGGGCGAATGAGAATCCAAGAGTGATTGTCGAAAAACCAATGCACCCACAAAGAGTGACTGTTTGGTGCGGTTTATGGGCTGGCGCCATCATCGGGCCGTATTTTTTCCAAAATGAGGCCGGTCAGGCAGTTACTGTGAATGGTGTTCGCTATCGTGAGATGATAACGAACTTTTTATGGCCCGAATTGGAAGATATGGATGTGGACGATATGTGGTTTCAGCAGGACGGTGCCACTTGCCACACAGCTAACGAAACAATGGCTCTTTTGCGCAACAAATTCAATGGCCGTGTTATCTCACGTAATGGCGATGTCAATTGGCCGCCAAGATCATGTGATTTGACACCGTTGGGCTTTTTTCTTTCGGGTTATTTGAAAGAAAAGGTGTACGTCGATAAGCCAGCAACAATTCAAGAGCTAAAGGATGAGATAATTCGGCACATTAACGGCATAGAACCTCCATTATGCCTCAGGGTCATCGAAAATTTGGACCATCGGATGGAGGTATGCCGCCGTGGTCGCGGCGCCCATTTGGCCGATATTTTGTTCCATACATAATTGAGTAATACCAATATATCATAATAAAATAAAATTACAATAATTTCCTAAATAGTTTGTGTTTTATTCAAAATCAACATCGGCCCTTGAAATTTAACCACACTTTATATGTATCTACTTTAAGTATTCTTATCTGTTAATTTTTTTTTTGTTAAGTTTTTGTTATTTTTTTTATATGTAGAGTGTATACTTTTATTTATTTATTTCCTATGAAAATAAAAAAAATTATAAAAAATACAGTTTTTTGGATTTTTTTTTTATAAAAAACGAAAAAAGTAAAATTATCAAAAAAAACTCTTTACATTAAAAAATTTAATTGCATAATCTAGCCTTAAGCCTATCCCGAATGCGACAGGCTTCGCGCATTGGTTCTCTATATTCTGCGTCCTGTATTGGGATAATGTTATCAATACCCTCTGTGTATTCTTCAGAAAAGATACCATGTTCCAGCCTGAAATTGTGAAGCACAGTGCAGGCGTTGATAATTTTTCCCGCAGTTTGAGGTGTTGTATTTAACCCAACCTGCAAACATCTAGAAACTGATTTTAACACGCCATTTAAGCGCTCAAAACAATTTCTGGCTTGAGCATGTGCCGTGTTAAAACGCCTCTCCTCCTGATTTGCAGATCGAAACGGTGTTATTAGCCATGGACGTAACAGGTATCCGGAATCACCTGAATAAAACAAACCATTGAATTAATATACATTCATATCGTCACCTTAAACGCAACAGGCCCTACTAACAAAAAATTAAAATTCGGCTTTTTTATTTAATCTGATGTATTGCATCAACATAAATGCCCACAAACTATCTACCAAAGATTATATAATAAACGCTTAAGGGCATTACTAACAGTTTGTGTAATATGCAACATTGTTAATTGTCAAAGCAACGGAATTTTTTTTTTAGAAAAATAGAAGAAAAATTAATTATAAACAGTTCAACGCAATTAATCAATAGTCATATTAACGAAAAGTCTTAAAAAAATTAATGGAATTATTTTGTAAAAACTTTGTTCTACTTTCTTGAAAAATTTTTTAAAATTCAAAGAATTTTATTACGAATATATTTGCAACGCAAGGGTTACGAAATACCCTTTTAAATTTCTAGACTTTAGTTCAATATTTTGACGTCGAAGGTGAAAAAACTGACAACCCTGATGACAATTAACCATCTCTATTTCTATATAAGGTTTATATTAATTTTAAACCATAGATGACACTGAAAGTGAAAATGGATATGCTGAGTTTATACCTGAAAAACGTTTTCTGTGAATGAAGTTTTAAAACTTTTTAATTATTTACCACCTTCATTGACTACCGTGTCCACAGAAGTGGCACATAGAAACTTTTCGATACTAAGCTGGATCCGCGCCTGCCCCAAATATATCTCAAGATATTGCGTTCGAGTTGCCACCTGTTGCTGCCAGAGCAGCTGTTCCCCTAAGATTTGGGATAAGAGAGATCGAAAAGGCTATTTGCGATTTAAGCCCCAATAAAGCCCTGGTTTTGATAAGATCAGCAACAAAATGCTTTTGGAACTACCCAGCATAGCAAAGAAGATGTTTCTTTTAATTTTTAATGCTTTTTTACGTCTTGAATACTATCCTCAAAAGTGGAAGGTTTCCTTAGTCACCATGATATCTAAACCAGGAAAGGATCACACAAAAGTTGAGTCATATAGGCCTACTTTCAAATATATCAAAGCTGTTTGAGAAGCTGTAAGTGCCAAAATTGACCCCAATTTTAAATGAAAATAGATGTATTCCTAACCAGGGTTGTCAAATTATTTTTCACCTCCATCGCCAAAACTGTTGCCAGAAATCGCCAAAAGAAAAAATATTGAAAAGGAAAAAAAAAATTCGCCAAAAAATATTTTTCCAGTATTACAAAATGTATTTAATATTTAATGGTTAATGCAATTAAAAATGATTTGTACTTTTTGTCATTTAATAAAAATAAAACTGAGATCAATAAAATATATTATATACACTTTTAATTAAGCAAAAACATTTATAAGGTCGTAAACCTCTTTTTCATATATTCATCTGTACTGTTTTCAATATTGTACATTATATTATAATTAAATCTTTTTAACATATTTTGTGTAGGTACAAATGAGTTACAACAAATTTTTTTGACATTCATATAGTTAATAATTCTGAGCAAAGCATACAAAAGTTCAAATTGTATTTCATTACACAAACTAGTTTTAGTACAATTCATAATTAAAAAAACCCTTTCCACATTAGCGTTGCTAGTTGGAATAATCAACATGTTAAGAACGGCCAAAGCAATCTCTTTAAATGAAATGTTCCCGCTGCATCGCTGTAGTTATAAACTTTAGGCCAGAAGTCAAGTACGTTTGTTGGAATTTCCTCTTTAAAATAATCTTTCCAATTAATAAAAGGCAATTTTGACCACTGAAGTTCATACTCGTCTACTGATTGGATTTTGAAAAAGTGTTATTGATTCTTTAATATATGAAAATTTAGCCTGTGTCAACGGATTTCCACATTTTAATATAGAAAATTCACCATATACTTTAAAGAACATCATATTCCATACGATCCGATTGAAATTCTAAGTTTAAATATTTCAAGTTATTAATAATAGGATTAATAAATATCAAAAACAATCGATTTTTTTCGTCGCATAACTCGTTATATATATTTTGAGCACTTGTATCATTTTCAACAGGTAATATTAATGAAAAGTGATGTTTTAATTCTATCCACTGGTCTAAAATTCTTTTGACGGCGGCTCCATATGATAGCCAACGCGTTCCAGAAATTTGAACCAGGTTCCTAAAATTGTTAGAATCAACTCCAGTATTTATTAAGTCAAAAGCGCGTTTATAAAGTAATTTACGAAGTGGACTGTGGCTAAAATAGTTATAAATTTCTCTAATCAAAAAATCTGAGTTTCTAGGAATTTCGCTTGAGGCTTTGGAGCAGCAGAGATGGAGTGAGTGGCAAGTACATTTAATAAGAAGCAACTGGGAATTTTCCTTTTTAAGAAACGTATATAAAGATTTGTTTTTTCCGAATAAATTACTAACTCCGTCAGTACCAATGGCAATTATATTTTGAATTTGTAAACCAACTTTTTTTAAAAATAATTTTAAACCTTCAAAAAGGTGTTCAGCTGTGGCCTGTTCCTCTAAAAAAATGGGTAACTACCAGAAGCTCTTTATGGTAAAAAAATCGTACACAAACACTCATCCATTTTGTTTGAGATATGTCGGTAGAATCATCTAATATAAGACTACATTTAAAGTTATCAATTTTTTCCACTAAACTTTCTAAAATTGATGGTGAAACTACTTTCTTGATGACGGCTTGAAATTACAGCCGAGGCACCACGATATATTCTGTTCAGTGCGTCCTGCTTGGTATGCCGTATTCATAAAAAATAAAATAAGTTTGAAATGTATTTTAAGGCAAAATTTTCATACAAATTTTTCTTAAAATATATTTCAAATCCATTTTAATTTTTTATGAATACGGCAGTAAATGATTAAACTATGTTAAAAAAATATAATTTTAGTCCCTTACCTTTTGCCCACTCCTCATTTTCCCATTCTTTTTTATGTTGACGATCTAATTTAGTTTTTTTTGGAACACGAGGCCATAGCAAAAATATAATAATAAAACGATATAACTTTCTTACGTGCACTTGGTATTTCGTTACATTTTTTTACCGTTAACATTTTTGCATTGCCTTTTAACAAAAACAACAACAACACGGAGAATAAAAAAAGATTTCACTAAGCCCCTTTTAAGACAGGCAAAGTTAACTTTGACAAAGTTTGTTGAATTGTCTTTGAAACTTTGGTTGGTGTTTAGACACGCAAAGTTTAGTTTGACAAAATTTTGATTTCTTTTGTTTGAATACATCATATAAACATCGTTGCCAGAATGATGATTTTATCATATTTTTGATTATTTTTTTGACAAGAATACCATTTAAAGATTTTTTTCTCAAATGAAGATTTTTTATTTTAAATTATGATTTACTTTAAGTTTGTTTGTACAAAATACACAATTTTATTAAAACAAAGAAGTTTTAAATCAGCTTGTTGTTTAATGGTTTTGCACACTTTTCACCCAATGTCAAGAATACACAAAATTGCATCATTATTTCTGGGCATGCAAAAATATTAAAAAAAGCATCTAATATTAGCGGTTGTTAATTTTGAGAATATTGATGAAAAAAATTATTTGTGAAGAGAAAACCCGTATTATTATAAAGTTTCATATATTATAGAACAAAAAAATCAAGTATTTAGTGCCAAAGGTAAAACTAATGTAACTTAAGAAGCTTTTAGTTTGAAAATTCCACCTTCCATATTTATGATAATTTTTAAACAAAGTATGTATATATAAGTGCTTAACTATTCCATTAAGAATTAATCTAAAAAAAATGCATATTTTTCAATGAGTTTTTTTAAATCGAATTTTATCAAAATATCTTCTATATTACATCGAATCAAAATATATAATATTAAATTAAGAACCTTCTGGCCCAAAATTTAGAAATCACTAATATTATAATTTAAATACTTTTAATGAAACTTCTTTTTTAGATGAACTTTTTTACGTTTTTGTTTATTAAATGGATTTATAATGTATTTTTAGAAAAATTTGTACGGAAAATATAACCGAAAACAATTTAAACCTATTTAATTTTGTAAAAATATGGCAATTCGTCGCTCATTATACATAATAATACATAATAGACCGGCTAAAAAAAGACATGCAAAAAATGTAATAAATGCATGGGTTCTTAGGATAATGCACAGGTTCTCATTAGGCGAAACATGAAAGATTTTAACATTAGTTAAACGGCTCTTCATTAAAAGTTCAGGGATTAATAAGGATTTTCATTGATATTAAATATTCATTTGAATCAGTGCGAACTAAAACCAATGAAGTTCAATGATTCTAATCCGTATTTTCATTGGTGCTCAATATTAATTTTAATATGCATTATTAATTGTATTATAAATTAATTAAAAACCAAAATGAAAATACTAAAAAACTAAGACATTTTTTAAATTTTTTAATACATTTTTTATTAAAGTTTTAAACTTTCCCTTTTAAAAAAAATTAAAATATTAATCATTAAAAGATATTGAAAATAATTTTTAAATGTGATATTGATACAAAATTTTTTTTTTGATTTTATTCACAAAAGTCGACAAATTTTTCATTAATTTAAGAATTTCCCTTAGGGGGCTCCCATACAAATATTGCGTTTTATGAAATTCTTAAATTAATTAAAATTTGTCGACTTTTGTGAATAAAATCAAAAGTTGCAAACAGATTTTAATCATTTATGGCTTATTTTGTTTGTTGCTTCGTTTTTTATAAGTCTGCAAAAAATTAGAAGCCTAGCTGCATTTTTTAATTTTTTATGAATTTTTAAAAAACAAAAATTTCGAAATTTTGATAAAAAAATTAATTTTTTTTTCAAAAAAAAATTATGTTTCAATAACGACTACTCATATTAGAAAAAGAGTTTTACTTTTCTGAAATGAAATTTTATTGCGGAATTTCGGTTTTTTTAGTAATTTCAATAAACTAAACCGTTTTTGAGTTACGCGAATATATGTTGAGCAACCTCCTCCTGTTTCGAAATAACGGTATATCTCGAAAACCAGAGCCAATCTGAAAAAACCGCGGGCACCACTGGACTCAGCGTCCCCGAATTATGTTAAAACGAGATGTGCCCGGCTTGTCAGTTTTTTCAACTAGCATAGTGTAATCAAATAATTCCTTAACATTCGCATGTAAAATATCTTGGTATACATCTGGATCGGCGATTAACCTGGAAATGCCACATAGAGGCAAAATTAACTCAAATGAAACTAAAAGCCATTCAAATTCATTGGCTTATTGGAAGAAATTCTGTCCTTAGTCTAGATTGCAAGCTTCTACTTTACAACTCTATCTCGGCCTCTAACATCGAAAAAATTCAAAGGCGCCAAAATAAACTTCTTCAAATAATCTCAGCCGCTCCCTGATATATAAAAAACTCAAACATTCATAAGGATCTCAATGTGCCATTAGTAAAAACTATGATTACAAAATATGCAGTAAAATATTTAAAAAGGCTTGAACAACATCCAAATCCACTAGCTCGAATTATTTTAAATCATGGCGGCCACACTCGCTTAAGAAGAAGAGACACTGCAGCACTTATCCATTTAGATAAGCGATAATCACCTATGTAAGTTAAGGAGTTTCGAACTCGGATTTAAAATGAAACGACTTTTTGTTGGCTGTTTCCAATTAACTCTAAATTGTTTATTATTTTTTCCCAGGTTTTATACAATATTTTTGCTTACGTTAATGTTTCACAATAATTGATTTTATTCGTAAAAGTGCTTATTGATAATTCTTACGGTTAACCTAATTACAAAATTTATTATTGTGCTGATTGATATTTAGTACAATTTATTTAGTTTACAAAAAAATATGATTGCACAATATTTGGCCTTGCTTATGCGGAAATGACCTAATTACATTTGTTTCTAAAAAAGTAAATGTTTTGTTGAATTAAAGTGTGTCAGCTTAAAATAATTAGTGTATCAGTTTACTGTTGTTAATGTGGTTATTGCTATTTAGTAGGGTATTCATTCGGTTAACCGTCAATCGGTTAACCGATTAATTACTACCCGATTAACTGATCGGTTAATTTCAAATTGGCTTTTTTCGATTAACGATTAAAACGGTTAATTTCAGTCGATTAACCGATTAACCGATGTAATAAGATTTTTAATTTTTTGTAGTATTATAACATATTTTTTTGTATTTTTAATTATTTGTTTCGTCTCATAAACACAAAAGATATGTGTTTAGAAAATATTTTTTCTTACAAACAAAGGTGTTCAGTGATCTTCATTTCAACCCATTTTCCGCCGACCGATTTCAATGTTCAATCAACAGCAATGTGGCGAAAAATGGGTTAAATGTTTGATTGCCAACACCTTTTTCTTGTTTCACGTACTTTTTATATGTATGTGTTTAGTTATTTGTTTCTTCTCATACCTTCTCATATCAGTCTTTAACCAAAATTAACCGAAACAATTAGAAGTGTTAAACATTTTCAAAAATTAAAACAGGACTCTGAGGGCATAATGGAATATTTTATATCTTTAGAGAAATCCTTAAAAAGGACTGAGAAATAAGATATTCATCTACGATAAATGAAAGAATTTTTTCTATGTCAAGTTTTGTCAAAACAAAAGAAACTAATCGTTTAACTCCTAAACATTTAAGCCAAATTACTTTTTTAAAAGATTTTTTTATAACATCTCCTTTAACTATTGAAATAAATAATAAAATTATCTCAGTCTATTTTTTTATACATACATATTTGGGGGATTCACAAGGTAGTCATAAAGTTGTAAAGCCTTATGTCTTTAAATAATTACTAGAAATATATATCGTAGGATTAATATGCAAACCGGCTAAATCCACTTTTTATGTAAATTGACTTTTGATGTCGTGTGGTAGAGAAAGATACGCCTCGTCGACCAGCATGTAGTTTTTCTTCTTTTCAAGGCTTGAAGTGTGTAAAACTTATTTTATTTTTAATTTTCTATCAAGCTGCAAATAGAAAAAATAAAAAGTTTTTTGTCTCTCCTGTAAAATGTGTTTGAAGGAAGTTAGCATGTTTGCATATTAAGCCGACGATATGACTGTTGTGGGCTACCGCTTATAATTTATATTTCTCTGTGCAGTTATGACGAATCAATGAGCGCAGCATTCAAAATTTTTATTTGGTTTGAAACACAACAATATTTATTTTAAGTAATTGTCAAATATTATTTAGGACATTATGACGATATGACTTGATAGCACACCTTGTGAATCCCCCAACTATGTATAAATTGAAAAATGCATATTACATATTTATGAATTGTTTTTTTGTTTGCTCGTTTTAGTTCAAGAATTTTAATGTTTGGTATGTTATTGTTTTTTTTAATTATTAACTCTAGATAATAAATAATTAATGAATTTCTGTATATTGAAATTACTTAATTTATGAAAAAAACTTTATTAATCGGTTAACCGATCAAAAACAAAATTTACCGATTATTGACCGATTAAAGCCAAACCTCGGTTAATTAATCGAGCGAATAACCGATTTAAGCAAAAGGTCGATTAAATGAATACCCTACTATTTAGTAAATGTATTAAGTGTATTCCCTACTTATGTGAACTTGTTCTGCGTATTCACTTGAAGTGCAATAACTTACATACATATATATTTTTCAAAAGGCAAACAAACAAAAATAACAAAAAAAAAAAAATGTTTACAAATTGTGAAAAAATTGTTAAATAAAAGAAAAATTTAAATAAATATTAAACATAAACAAAAAGTGAATAAATATTAATTTATTAAACTTGTTAGTGAAGCATTTATTTGGCTAAATACCAACATTTGAAATTTTTTTGTTAAGTTTATTTTTTAGAGTTGTAAAAGTGCTAAGTACTTGGGTAATTAAGTAATCAATAGCAACAAAATATTCATGTTCTTTTAAAAAAATTAACCCGCCACAAATTAGTAACATCCAATAAAATAAAAAACAAACAAATATGAAAGGTTACATAAAATAATTTGTTTGAATTTTCCAAAAATGTTCGTGTTATAAAAAGTATTTAATCGAGTACCGATAAGAAAACGAGTTAAGTAGTCAAAAGTGTAAACATTTTTCAACACTTCAATTATTTGCCATCAGCTGTTGCCTTTATTTTACGAATTTTTACAAAATTTGCGTTTGCGTACTTTTTTGGACAACAGCTTTTTGTGAGAGGAAATTTTACAATTTTCTCATTTAAACCCCTTTCACACTCGGCAAGTTACTTGCGCAAGTCTCTTGCGCAACTCTTGTTTTGTAGGCGTCAGCGGTAAGGTCGGGGCGAGGAAAAAAATAGTACAGACTTTGTTGTACTCGGCAAGTAACTTGCGCAACTAACTTGCCGAGTCTGAAAGGGGTCTTACTGCATTTTACTGTAAAAGAACTCAAACGCACCTAATAATAAAACTAATGCGCGCGCTCGGCCGTCTCGTTTGGCAACCGTGTGCCACTTTGTAGTTTCATTTCCATCTTCATACTTACGGCTCAACCATAATATGCATAGCCGTGCTTAACCTACTTTCAAAAACCAACAAAAAGTCCCTCAAATTTATTAAAAAAACAAAATCAAAAAACATTTCATTCCGTACGGAATGTGCGATATGTTTTGCACTTTGCTTAATCAAATTACAGTTTCATTAAACTTAGCAAAAAGTTTCCTTAAGTTCAATATGGTTTGCCTCATGTGATTTATGTAGATGTATTCGCACATTTGCTTAAGCCAACTTAAGCACATTATGATTGGGCATTTAGACTTACAAAAGTAAATGAACGACCTTTTTATAACTTTAAAAAAAAAAAAACATTTCAAGTGCCACGCCATTCCCTTACTACGAAGCAGGTTTGTAAGGGAGAATAATTTAAAATAACTGTTACAAAACATTTAGTGTGTAAACCCAGTGGGAAAAAGAAGGAGTAGCGAGGCCTTCTAGAAGGCCTCTGTACCACTTCTTTTGGATGTACAAGGCCTTCTTGCTCTTTTTACACACGTTGTCATTGCAGAGAAGGCCTTCCGCTCACGCTTCTTCAGCAGGTACATAAGAAGGGTAATGGGACCAAAAAATCTTGATTTTGCTTTTGCTTGTGAAAAAAAAACAATACAAATAGAAGCGAGTGGGGAAGGTGTATCTTATCTTTTATACCAAAGAACCGAGGCTTTCTATGAGGCCTTCTTTAGCAGTTAGATAGGTTAGGTTAGGTTAAGAAGGGTTATGTGCCCAAGGGCACACTTCCACTCGGAGACCGGTACGGTCCATTGTGAATCCCTTCGATAAAAAGAAAGAATGTAGAAAAGAGAAAATTAAAGAAAAGAAGTATAGGTTGGATGAAATCCAGAAAATTAGTAGGTGATGTGAAAAACAATTTCCCTCTCTACAGTCCCCTTAACAGAAACAGCCGCACTATTTCCCTGACAAACCCCAGTAGATCAGCCGGATTACATCCAGCGATGCACCCCAGTTCGTCGTGAAACCTTTCTCTCAGCCACTTCTGTCTGAGACCCTGCATCCTAGGACAGTGGCATAGTACATGCTCGTCTGTCTCCAGCTCCTCTGATTCCTCGCATAATCTGCAGAAGTCCGGTATGGTGTTGTCCCATTTTCCCGTAAAGGCCCTAACAGGACAATGACCCGTCAAGAACCCTATAAGCGTTCTAAGACCACCTCTATCCAATCCCAGTAGAACCCTGGTTGCCCCCGCGTCCAATCTGGGCCATAGTGCCCTAGACACCCTGCAATCCACTCTGTCCCCCCAGGATCGGTTAACGTCATCACGGAACTTTTCCCTTATCACACTAAAGAATTAACAAAGGGGAGGCTTTACCCCCTGTCCCTTACCACTAAGTCCAGATTCGAACCCGCCCTTGCCAGTTCGTCCGCCACCTCATTTCCATCAACCATGCAGTGTCCGGGTACCCAACACAGCCTTACATTGAATGCCTCCATGAGTTCCCTAAGAGCATTTCTACACCTAGCGACCAGGCGCGATCGCACCGTATAATTTGTCAATACCCTAAGCGCAGCCTGACTATCGACGTAAATTGTCACCACAGATCCACCCACGATGTGTTCCAGTATCACTTCCGTCGCCCTCCAGATCGCTAGGATCTCAGCCTGGAAGACACTGCACTCATCGGGGAGTCACATCGGTGTCCGCAATATATACACCGGCACCAGTGCCGGTTTCCATCTTGGATCCATCCGTAAATACTGCCCACCCCTCAAACAGTCCGTTGGACCCACTCCAATTTTCCCTATCCGGGAAGTCCACCGGTGGTGTTGCACCAAAGTCCAGGGTCATAGTCTTATGATCCGAAATACCCCCAAGAGTATTACCCTGACCAAGCAGACCCATCTCGTACAAAATTTTCGTGTGATCATCCCGCCTAGGCCTAACCAAAGAAGACTCATAAAGTCTAAGTAAGTTCCTAGCGGCCACACTCCTCACATAATGTTCGATAGGGGACAGATATAGTAGAATGTCCAGCTAGCAGTTAGATAAGAATAGTAATTGAATCAAAAAATCTTTTAAGCAGGCCTTTAAAAAGGCCTGAATTAAGAAGGTCTACTGAGTTTTCCCGCTGGGAAGCTGCGATCGGCAACCTATACTATTACATTTTGCGTTTGTATGCGTTGTATGACTTTTACATATGTTGTTGTTAATGTTGTTAAATTCTCACACGTACGTTATAAAAGAGCATAAAAGAGAAAACCCGGCGCCCTGATTTTGCCGATCGCAGGTGTAAAGGCTCAGTTAGCCAGGAGTAACTGTAACTTAACCTAACCGTAAAAAAGTAAGACTAATCTATTTCTTACAGATTGAGACGTAACATGTTACTGCTAACTATAATCGTTCTAATTGCTTTACATACAACAAAATGAAGCAGCTGGTTTTCAACGTTACTGTTACTCCCGGCTAACTCAGCCTTAAAGCTGATAGCTACGCTCTCCGGTTTTTGTTTGCGTTGAATAAAGCTGGAGGTCCACATCACGCGTTTTCGCCTCCACGCTTTGCATAATTTGTATACTTTCCATGCATTCTATGTTTCAAGTTACATGCAACCCTTTGGTGAAAAAGTTCCCGCTTTGAACTTTGAGATAAACTCACGAAAAAAAATGTGGCGAGAAACAATTTTGACACAAAAAAACATAATAAAAATACAAAATGCAATGAATAATAACGCGGAAGAGATAAGTTTTTTGTTTTTGGTGGATTTTTTCTTTGTTTAATTATTGCTTTTAACATTTTTTAAAAATATACGAATGCTTTCAAATTTTGTGACATTAAATGATGAAACAGAACTGGGGCTGAACGTTGTTTTTCATACAGTTTGACATAAAATTATGCCAGAGAATGCGGTCGAGAAAATAGAATCAATTTTATTTTGAGGACGTTTTTTCTAATGCTCTCACATATAGACACTTATTCTCTTAACAATGCTACCATACTTTCATTCAATTTCATACATTTTATAAACAAAGAAAAATAAGAACAAAAGAAAAAGAACGAAATGAGAGAGAATTTGAAGTTACTGCCGACGTTTTAATTATGGGCTTTAGAATTTTTTCTTGAAGTTGAAGACTCAATTCTGTTTCATCATTAAAGTCGTAGTTTACATTTTTTGATACAGCCGACGGTTGTATTTTCGCCGCCGTCGTTGAAATTTTAGTAAATTTTTGTCGCTTTTTTTCAAATTTTAACAATTTTATTTAAAAATTCATATTACAGTAAGATCCGCAAAGCTTTAGAGCTTGTCTGCAGAGATTACTAGTTGCTAATATTCTTTTAATAAGAAATAAGTAGTGTATAAAGAAATTAATATAAAATAAAATAATAATAAAACAATATTAAATATAATATACTAATTGAACTTCAAGATAATACATTCATAAATATTTTCACAAATTTATAAAGTGGTTTTTGATTAGGTGAGTTCTTTTTATTTCATTAGATGTATTAATTATGTTGGTTGGCAGTAGAATGAAGGTTTTGGGCAAAACTACAGAGAGAGTACTTCTGCCATATTCGTTAGAAAAATGGCTTATTTTAAATCTTCCCTGTGCACGTATCCTGGTGTTGTAGAAATGGTCAATTGGCCGCAGAAATCTGTTATCCTTGAAAACTATATTTAAGTAGTAGATATCTTTAGGTTAAGAACGTGCAGAGTTTTTGCAAGAGAGTTTGTGTGGTTGCTATTACTGTTGTTGGTGTTGTGGCTGATATTGTTGTTATTTACGATGTTGTTGTTGTTTCCAAAGAAGTTGACGTTTCTACTGTTGTTTATGAAAATATTGTTGTTGCCGCTGATAATAACATTGTTGCCGCTGATACATAGTTATTGTTATTTTCATTGTTACTGGCGTTGTTGTTGATGTAAATGTTGTTGTGTGTAGATTTGTAAACGCTGTTGTTGTTGCTGCTGTTATTACGGGAGTTGTTATTGTTTACGTTCCTATTATTGTTGATGCTGATGTGCATGTTATTGTTTATGCTGCTGTTATAAATGTTGCTTTCAATGTTATTAAAACGTTGTGTCGCTGCGTAATGGTTTTGCTGTGGTATTGCACTATCAATAATGTTGTTTATTCGGTATGTTTTTTGTAATTTTTTCAATAAGATTTTTAATATTTGGTTTTGTGCTTTTTGAGTGTGGTGCTATATTTTACGCTTCCCCAAGCTGTTATGCCATGCCGAATATAGGACTCCGTAAGCGAAAAATATGCTTGTCGTAGTACGCTGTATGTTGCACAGTGGCTTTAGTGGTAGAGCATGTAGGATGTTGTTCTAAGCTTTTTTTGCAAGTTTTCTATGTGTACTTTCCATTTAAAACTGCTGTCAACGTACACTCCGAGATACTTGTATGTTCAACTTTCTCTATAGTTGTGGAGCATTCTTCAATGAAGTTTGTGTTGTTAAGTACTTTGGCATGTAGACAGTCTGTACTGTGGAATAAAAGGTTTATTTGTGAACTTGGTAGATGACAAGGTTTTATGTGCATAATCTTCGTTTTTTTAGCGTTGATTATAAGGCCGTTATCATTACACCACTTTGTTGCGACATTTAATTAATTTTGCATTGTTTCTGTTGCATTTAAAATGTTTTTATCTGCAACAATAACAGCTGTGTCATCTGCATATGCAAAGGTTTCACAATTTCTTAAGCAATTTAGCATATAATTCGCATAAATAATGTATAATATTGGTCCCAGCTTAGATCCTTGTGGCACTCCACAGTCGTATTGTACGTCGTTGCTGAGATTGTTGCCTATTTTTACATAATACGATCTGTATTCCAGATAACCTTTGACCAATTCAAAATTCTCCCTCTTATGCCATTTCTTTCTAAAACATGTAGAATATTGTTGTGGGAAAGGGTACTGAAGGCTTTACTAAAGTCTATAAATAATGCCATTACGTGCATGTTCTTACTTAAACACCCGTTAATATAGTTTGCAAAGTTTCCTAAAAGCTGGTTGGTATTTTTTTCCTTTTTGAGACCCGTATTGATTTTTGTGGATAATTTTATATTTATGGAGGAAGTCTGTAAGCCTTCTGACGATGATCTACTCAAGAACCTTATCTATTACATAGAGAATGGCAATTGGTCTATAATTGCTTATTTCTGATTGTGTACCATTTTTGTAAATTGGTCTTACTATTGAGGTTTTTAATAGATTTGGAACTGTTGAATGTGCAATGCTTAAATTTACTAGCTTTGTTAAAAGAGGTGTTAAATTGCTAGCGTTAAATTTTAAATCTTTCGGTCGGATTTTGTTTTAAACGTGTTTTGTTTTGCAACGAACCTTCACAGTTTTCTATTGTCTTTTCATTGCAGGTGTGAATAATATTTTTCACATTTGTGCAAATCAATCAATGCAAAGTTATCTAACACGCTATTTAAATTGTTACCGTTAAAGCTTCGCATAATAAAAGTGTCAAAAGCTTCGAGTGTAATATTATGACATTTATAACGGAACGATGTAATCTCTTTTGATAGTTTTCGACATGAGTTACAGAACACTCTTTGTTCTTCCTTTTCGAGAAACGAATATTGAATATTTTGTTTCACATTTTTCGATGCGATAAGTTCTCGCCAACGTTACGGAATATGGGTACATGTGTAATAACCCAGCAAAAACTTTACTTACCAAGTAAGTTAGCAAATAATGTTGGAGAAAATAAACACTACTTATTTTTCGGCTGAATAACTACTTATTTTTGTTCGAGGTGTCCACAGAATTCCGTACTTACAATACACTTACTAGAAGTCAAAAAATATCTAGTTATTATTTAACTACTACACACAGAAAAAAATACCAATGTAAAATTAACATGGAAAAATGTTGATTGAGAATCATAGTAATTTTCTGCAAAAGTATGCCCTTTATTTAAATTTATCATTATTTCATATTAATTTTAAATAAACTAACCTTAAATCACGTTTATTTAATATTATTTACTGTTAAAATAAAAAAAAAAATATATTAAAATATAAATAAATAAGGATTCAATATTGAATCCATAAAAACCTGTTTTATATTAAAATCAAAAGTTTATCTTGTTAAATTAACATGCATACATACTTAAGTATCTACATTTTTTATTTTCATTTTTAAAATATGTTATAAAAAGAAGACAATTCCCGTATTCTTTTAATTAAAATTATTTAGTTAAATAGTACATCAAGTTTTCAAAGTAGAATGATGACGAAAACCATATTGGGCGATTCTGCTGATGCTTCTGTTATCAAAGGAGAATACAAAATAAGTGAAACATGTGTTAGAGGGGTAAGTGTTTTGAATTATTCTTAAATAAATGCATATGTTGTCTCTGAAGTTTCTTCACATTGTTACATCATACTCAAACCAAATTGATTCCACATGAAATTCACGTTGTTTCAACTTGAAATAACTTTCATTCAACGTGATTCGGATTGTTATTTCAATATAAATTACATTTTGCTCTAACTTTACTGCAATGTTAAATTAACATGAATTATAGTTATTTTAAAAGAAAAAAAATGTTGTTCACAGTTATTGTAAAATCAGGTTGAATTAACATGAAAAACGTATAAAGCAAAATCGCCACCGAAAAATTTTAAATCAACCTTGTTTTCTACGTTTTTAACTTGATTTTTTTCTGTGTGTAGTAAGTTGAATTGTAAGTACTTACAATATACTTACCAGAAGCCAAAAAATCACTAGTTAATAGACCTAATAAGTAATTATTGAGTGCGTTACCAGTAGGTAAATATTCAGTACTGAAAACAACACAAGTAATAAGTAGTTACTGAGCTGATTATTAGTAAGCAAATATTCAGTAGTGAAAATAATAAAAGTAATAAGTAGTTGTTGTGGTCATTACTAGTAAGTACTTATTTAAGTTTTCAAAATAATGACAATTGTAATGACAACTACTGACCAGGTAACGTATGAAATAACTACCACCTATTACTAAAAATACAAAAGTTTTTCCTGGGAATCTACATACATATATAAATTGATGTCGATTGTTTTTTTTTCGTACCAATTAAAAATGCTTTTTGTGAAAGTACTTTACCATATTGTAAATAATTCATACTCACAAGCGCGCAATTTAATGCCCTTCGGTAATTTTAAAACGATTAACATTTTAAAAAAGTTTTAAAGATTTTTGCTTACAAATCAGAGTCAGAGGTGGCACGATGAAACTACCTGTGGGGAAACCAGGAAAATCTGGCCCATCATAGATTAAAAAAGGACACGGCGGGCACTACAGCTGTCCAGACATCATCTACGAAACCTAATTGCGGTTGTAACTGGCCACTGGCCCTTTTGGAGGCACGCCCAGAGGCTGGGGCTCCCTTATAATGACTTGTGTAGTAGTTGCGGCGACGAGGAGGAGGAAGAGTCAATGGAACATCTTCTCTGTAACTGCCCGACATTCGGAGACTCAAGACTCGAAATGTTTGATCGAAGAGCCCTTGGGGACAAAACTTGTCTCTATGATGTGGATGTAAACAGGAATACTAGCAGCCAGATAACATAGGACCCATGGGAGAAGGTGTAACATGGTAACACAACGGGAACTAATTAATGGACCAATGGAACCTAACCTAACCTTGCTTACAAATAACAAAAGAGTTAATTAATTTTGTAAATAACAATACAAAATATGTATGTACCTATAATTATGAAACAAAGTTATACTTTTTTATGTAATTCAAATTAATATATACCGTCACTTAAAAAAATATTGAATTATAACTGAACTTGGAGAAATTACCCGTAAGTTATAAACTAAACTATTATAATATAAGTCGTAAACAACATTTTAATATGAATAAATTATAAAATTTATTTTTCAAATAACTAAAACCGTCATTAAAAATGTTATTATTTAAACATGTGTCTGTCTGTCTAAACAAAATTCCAATCGTGAATTGGAAAATTGTTGTTTCTACTTGGCGTGACCGAAGTAGATAATTGAAATTATTTATTACACGAAATGTAATAAATGTGTGTAGGGTATAATAGCGGTCTTGTAGATCAGCTAATATTTTATTCAACGGGATTGAATATACTTACTTGCTTGATGGTTTGCTGATTAAAACCAAAACCTGCTGGCCCGGGTTCGAGCCCCGGCAACGGTCAATAATGAAAGATTATCAATAACAATTTTAATTGATTTTCATGTTGTAAAATTCCTTTCTTCATAAAAATAATTTAATGAAAATTAAATTTAATGAACTTAAGCCTTATTAAAATTATTAAAAATTTGGATTAAAAACCATAAATAGTTTAACAAAATAACCACAATACTAATTATTGTTAAAGCTAAGGCACGAGCTCTATGTGTTCATTTGTCCTTCAAGTTGTGCTGAAAAAGGTCAACAAGAAAAAGAAAGACAAAAAATAAAAAAACAAAAAATGTACTTTGGACTTCAAGAAAAATTCTTGACAAAAGTACGAGAAAACAGAAGTAATGAAGAACATGTAAAATCAATTGAAAATGGATAATCATTCAAAAAAGCAAACTTCGATCTACCAAAGGTTAAAATACAATTTGGTTTAAGGATTGATGTTTGACTATTGACGTCAGCAGTCGTCGATGGCCAAAGAGAATGTTTAAATTATTAAAAATATGAATTTATTGACAACAACTTTATTCGTTGTTTTCAGTGTTTGTTTGTCTATAATACGTTCGTATATTTAAGCTTGGTTTTGCTTGTTTTAAGTATTATTGGGTTTAATTGTTCTTGTTTGTTTAAACTTATAGTTTTGTTTTATTTAATGTTTTTTTTTATCGAATTATTTGTTTCCACTCTCCGTTGGAGATGTTGTTTTGTTTATTTTTCGAAGACAAGTGCCTTGTGTTCTATTCGCTTTGAACCGGGCGTTCTTACACGACGGGAACTGTCACTTAAGCTCAAATTAGATGTGACATAACCATAAAAAACTGTATTACCATAACCACTGTATTACCAAAATGACATAAACATACCATACAAACAAATTCAATTTTGGTTTCTAAATTCGCCGTTACGGCTGTGGCATTATGATCGATCTTCGACACTGTCTGTTATTTTAATATATTTTTTTTTTAATTAGAAAAATTAATATATTTTACTTTTCAAATAATTGAAATCCACTTGGATAAATAATGTTCTAAATTTCATTTAAATTATTTTGTTTACGATCATTTTGTTTAACAGGTAAAAAAAACTATTCTGATTAAGTCGTAAGCAACATTTTAATAAGAATTTCATTATTTGAACATGAATGATTGTCTTCCGCGTTTTTAAAAATAAGTAAGAGGTAAGACCTTGTTTTCATTATTTAGATTTCATTGAACTCTTGATCAAATAATTCATATTGATAATACCCATAAACCGAAAGTTTTTACGTTTGTGTGAGAAATTTGTTACTATTTTCTTATAAAAGAAAGACCTGCAGTGTTAAGAGCTTTAGTAAGACCTAAAATTTGGTAACTATTTAATTAAATTAAATTAACTGTGAAGTAAAAAAGTGTGTAAAAGAAAAAAACGACTTAGATTTCAAGAGAAAATTTAATATATATATTTTTTTTTCAATAAAATATTAATATATACAATATGGTGTTGTTTATTGCGGCTTTGTTACTTGCTCTTGGTATATTTGCATATCCAGTTCCTTTAGTAGTGAATAAAGTAAATAAATTGATAAATTCCGCATCCTCCCCAACACCCAGCCCCACACCCATTCCCGAAGTTAACTACCGTTTATCTTTAAACATTAAGCCCATCAATTACAATATTCATCTCAGACCTTACTTGAATGAATCTGATCCCAGAAAATTTACTTTCGATGGTGAATGTTTCATTGAAATCCAAGCATTACAAAATACCAAACAAATTCAATTGCATATTAGTAATTTGAATGTGTCCAAAAGTGAATATTACGAAAAGAAAACGAAAGTGCCAATTGGCCTTCCCAAGGCCACTCCAAACAGTTTAACCGATATCGTGGTTTACAACTTAGAAAAAGGATTACAAGCTAACGTATCCTATATTTTGCATTATGTTTATGTTGGCAGCATCAATGAAGAGGTGAGCGGTTTCTATCGCAGCAAATACACAGCCAAAAATGCTACCAAGTAAGTTTTACAACCGCTATTTGATACAAAATTAATTTTTTGAAAATTTCTGGTATTAAAATTCTAATTCTTTTATAGATGGCTTGGTGCAACCCAGTTCGGACCAATTCATGCCCGCCGTGTATTTCCCTCTTTTGATGAACCGATTTTCAAGGCAACCTTTAATTTTTCTTTGACTTATGACAGGTCATTTGAATCTATGGGCCCTACTGCTCTTGATAAGATATTCCCTACCAAAGATAATAAAACGGTTAATTATAGAACTACTCCTATAATGTCCACCTATCTTTTGACTTTCACCGTTTCCGAATTCTATGTTCGCTATGAAGGCCAAATTAGTGTTGTTGCCAGACCTGAATACTCCTCTCAAACTAATTATAGCCACGAGTTTGGTAAAAATCTTTTGGCCGCCTTTCGTAGCTACTTTAATACAAATTTAAGCACAATAACTGAAAATCAAATACACTTGGACGCTATTCCTAATTCCGAACTCGGTGAATCTTTTCTACTCTACGATGAGAACGAGAGTTCATTGAAGTCGAAACAATTGGTTGCTAATATTGTTGCTTATGAAGTAGCCCACTTGTGGTTTGGTAATTTGGTAACCTGTAAATGGTGGGGTTATATCTGGTTGAATGAAGGTTTCGCCAGTTACTTCCAATATTTTGGTACTGATTTGGTGAGTGCAAATAATACAATATCCATAAGTAAAATAAGATAATAACACAAAAACCAATTAACTTAATTGTTGTCTTGGTTGAAATGGTTATCCGAAGACCCGAGATATAAGGGAAATTATGAAATGTATACTATTTTATATAAATCGTTCAACAAATATGAGCACAAAACAAGGACTGCCTTTCATATTTACTCATAAATCTCTATTGAAGTATACTTATAATTAACGAACTTTTATTTTACTGAAATCCTTATTAAAATCTTATTAGCAGGGAACCCATAAATATGCAATTACATGTTTTTCCGTGTACTACCAATGAAGGCAGAAACAATATATTTATCCGTTATAGAGCTTTTGATAAATTTTGGCACCGATTTGGTACTGCATATTTTACCGGTTGCAGCATTTTTTTGCAGCTTTTTGAGGCATATTTCAATACATGTTAAACTTTTTTAGATATTTTTTTTTTTTTTTTTTTGCAAAATTTTGCCTTTTTAGTTTTATATATTTGTCTGTATAATCGACGTTTTGCTTCGATTTTACTCTAAAATTTTTTTAATTGTACTAAGGAATAAGTCTATGTTAATGGGGAGAATCGGTCTATAATTTCACATATTCCACAAAAAAACTTCTTTCCAAATTAGACTTTTTGTGTCCGTGAACCTTCTAATTATGTTGGCATTTGGTTTAAATTCGCCCCAAAAATATTTTTTTTTTATATATCATTGCTATCCAATTGATAGCTAAGGTAAAATGTAACAAGAAAATGCAATATAATAGTCTGGTAGTGTATAAAAGTTATTCCTTAAAATTTAAGGAATAGAACTATTACAAAAAAGCTTTATAAAAAATACATAACTGAAATGTAACTCATAGAATAAATTCGAAAAATCAAAAATGTTGAATATAATATAAAGTAACCCACGAAAGGAGATAATTCCCAGTTTCTATTTGTTAAAAATAGTTGAGTTAAATACATTCAATTTATAAAGTATCACTATCCAGTGTGACACAAAGAATGCTGACGAAGGCCGTAGCAGGCCAGAAAATGCATTACATTCTGCTGGTGTCTAATATTTGTAAATTTTTCTGTGCAAACAATATACTTCATTGCTATCCAATGGATAGCTAAGGTAAAATGTAACAAGAAAATACAATACAATAGTCTGGTAGTGTATAAAAGTCATTCCTAAAAATTTAAGGAATAGAACTATTACAAAAAAAAAAAAAAAAAAAAAAGCTTTATAAAATACATAACTGAATTGTAACTCATAGAATAAATTCGAAAAATCAAAAATGTTGAATATAATATAAAGTAACCCACGAAAGGAGATAATTCCCAGTTTCTATTTGTTAAAAATAGTTGAGTTAAATACATTCAATTTATAAAGTATCACTATCCAGTGTGACACAAAGAATGCTGACGAAGGCCGTAGCAGGCCAGAAAATGCATTACATTCTGCTGGTGTCTAATATTTGTAAATTTTTCTGTGCAAACAATATACTTCATTGCTATCCAATGGATAGCTAAGGTAAAATGTAACAAGAAAATACAATACAATAGTCTGGTAGTGTATAAAAGTCATTCCTAAAAATTTAAGGAATAGAACTATTACAAAAAAAAAAAAAAAAAAAAAGCTTTATAAAATACATAACTGAATTGTAACTCATAGAATAAATTCGAAAAATCAAAAATGTTGAATATAATATAAAGTAACCCACGAAAGGAGATAATTCCCAGTTTCTATTTGTTAAAAATAGTTGAGTTAAATACATTCAATTTATAAAGTATCACTATCCAGTGTGACACAAAGAATGCTGACGAAGGCCGTAGCAGGCCAGAAAATGCATTACATTCTGCTGGTGTCTAATATTTGTAAATTTTTCTGTGCAAACAATATACTTCATTGCTATCCAATGGATAGCTAAGGTAAAATGTAACAAGAAAATACAATACAATAGTCTGGTAGTGTATAAAAGTCATTCCTAAAAATTTAAGGAATAGAACTATTACAAAAAAAAAAAAAAAAAAAAAAGCTTTATAAAATACATAACTGAATTGTAACTCATAGAATAAATTCGAAAAATAAAAAATGTTAGAAAAAAATTAAATAAAAATCGTTAATGCTATTTATCGCAAAAGTTGAAAATTATTTTCAATATATAATAAAAATATTCTATAAGGAAAACAGTAAGATAAAAGAATGTTTATATGCACATCTTAGCCCGTTTTCAAAACTTACCGATAGCTTTAGGTAGAATTTTATAGGGCGTGCAGAAAGTGTTCTGTTTTTAGAACTTTACTTTAAACTAAAGTGAGGGATAAGTAAGGGTAAGGTTCACGTTGCAATTTGAATTAATTAGTACAAGAAGATTTAAGATAAAGCCACCATTTAAACAACAACAACTAAATTAAAATCAATATAGGCGTTTGGGAGCAACGGTGCCACAGACACTCATATTCAAGAGAATACAGCTATAAAAGAGGCGATATCTTCTAATCGGTTGTACCGATTTTGTTCAAACAACGCTAAGAACACTCTCGACCGCTATCTTTCACACAAAAACAATAAAATCGGTCCAGCCGTTTTGTCTCTACGATGGAACGGACAGATTCATAGATTCTCACAAATATACACAGATGAATACTACAAACTTGTAATATCCCACTTTTTTAGGCGTGACTAAAAACGATTCGGGTTCTTCTATAACATAGTGCAACAAGAGTTGCATTAACAAAAACTCGTTGCTTGTAACTAGTTTATCTCAAAAGCTAGTTACAAACTTGTTTATAATTTGTGTGAATAAACAACCATACAAGAAGAGAATGAGCGAGTTGTCACTTTTTCACGTTGGTGTTAGGAAAATGATAGAAAGAAATGACCGAAATCAAGTTCTCTGTCATTTCTTTCTATCATTTTCTTAACACCGACGTGAAAAAAGTGACAACTTGCTCATTCTCTTCTTGTAGAGAAGTTTCTCAAACTAGTTTATCATCATAAACAACTTATAACCTGTTTATCATGTAGGTGTAAATGCACTATAACGCTAATTTTAAGGGGTAATTTTGTCTTTTTTTTTAACTTCCACACAGAAGTATACTTAAACGGCACTTTAGAGGGTTAAAATGTTCGGTGAATATTTTTTGCATAAAATCTAGGTAGAAAGGCCGGTGTGAAGTCTCCTTCACACCCTCACCCAGAGACCAATATGGTCCATTGTGTGTCCATGTGCATAAAATCTAAGACCGAAGAAAAATCGTACAATTCCGGGACTTGAAACTTTAAAATTTTTCGAACACCCATTTTACTAACATTATTTAAACAATTTTCAGGGCATATTTTCAAGTTTATACTGCATATTTTACATTTAAAAATATTGATTCCAGACCAGATATTTGCAAAAGACGTGCCCACACATTGAATGAAAACAAAAAAAAGTTTCTCATTGAAGATTTAACGAAAAGTGTTTAAATATTTGATTTTGAAAAATATTTTTAATAAAATGATTATTACACTTATAATATGTAACACTTAAAAATATTAGTCCTAGATAGGGTAGCCAAATTTTAAATTCGGAAAAACTGTACATTGAATACAAAAAACAGTATTTTGACGAAAATATATGGTCGTTTTCACCAAGTTCAGTTATAACTGTCAAAACTTATTGTTAACTGGAAGTTAGAGCAATAGTTAATTTGAACTGAACGTGATGAAATTGACCGTTAGTATTAATATAAATATAAAGAAATACACCTAAAAAGTATTACGTCAAAAGAAATTTATAAATTTTATGGCATTTCATAAACGAAATTACACTATTTGCTAGGGTATTTATTCGGTTTTATTTACTAACCGATTTACTTAAAAGTTAATTTAAAATTGACTATTTTCGATGTAACAAAATGTAACAAAATTTTGAATTTTTTGAAGTATTATAACTAGGGCCCGAATTTTATGCAGTAAAAAACGCGTTTTATGCGTATAAAAAATGCACTAAAAATAGAAAAATATGCGCTAACAATTTAAAAAATATGCACTTGAAATTTTTTTCAACAAATTTATTAGTGATAAAAAGAACAAAATTATCATAAATAGCGTAGAAAAATTCAGAATCATGAACGTAAGTAAGGCACGATAAGCACAAAAGTAAAAGTTAAAATAAAGTAGAACACAAAAATAAAAAGAAAAACCAAAAGTAACACAACCATGTAAATTAAGTCACTTGCTAGATACATATTTGAACCTACAAATAAAATGAATTAAGAACATAATTTTTCTTTTTAATATTTTCAAAAATAAAATTTACTGCTTTTTTTAAAAAGAAAATAAACGGAAGTGATTGGATTCAATGCTGATAGTTCCAGTACTTTTCGCTTATAGTCACATCTACATAATGTGACCAGTAATGCCAACTTTTTGAGAGCAAAAAGCACTTTTAAATTTAAAAAAGCACTATTTCGAACACTAAGCCATTTTTACAATTAAATTAAACACTAAACAAGTTGTATTCCGCTTTGCCGAATATTATATACATACCTCCATAATTTAAAAAAAGCGACAGCGTTGATGGGGGACCATTTTAACTTAAAATTTCATAATAATTATATAAACATTTGTATATAAAAATGTTTTATTATTATCTTTAATAAAAATAATATTATCAAAATTATTTAGATCATCATCAGCTAAATTTGAATTGGTCATAAAACAATTTTAAAGTAATAAATTTTAAATTTCAAGGGCCGATGTTGATTTTGAATAAAACACAAACTATTTAGGAAATTATTGTAATTTTATTTTATTATGATATATTGGTATTACTCAATTATGTATGGAACAAAATATCGTCCAAATGGGCGCCGCGACCACGGCGGTACACCTCCATCCGATGGTCCAAATTTTTGATGACCCTGAGGCATAATGGAGGTTCTATGCCGTTAATGTGCCGAATTATCTCATCCTTTAGCTCTTGAATTGTTGCTGGCTTATCGACGTACACCTTTTCTTTCAAATAACCCCAAAGAAAAAAGTCCAACGGTGTCAAATCACATGATCTTGGCGGCCAATTGACATCGCCATTACGTGAGATAACACGGCCATTGAATTTGTTGCGCAAAAGAGCCATTGTTTCGTTAGCTGTGTGGCAAGTGGCACCGTCCTGCTGAAACCACATATCGTCCACATCCATATCTTCCAATTCGGGCCATAAAAAGTTCGTTATCATCTCACGATAGCGAACACCATTCACAGTAACTGCCTGACCGGCCTCATTTTGGAAAAAATACGGCCCGATGATGCCGCCAGCCCATAAACCGCACCAAACAGTCAGTCTTTGTGCATTGGTTTTTCGACAATCACTCTTGGATTATCATTCGCCCAAATGCGGCAATTCTGCTTATTAACGAATCCACTGAGGTGAAAATGTGACTCATCACTGAAGATGATTTTCTTCGATATGCACGATATGCATTTTGATTTAAACGCATATTTTCATAATAAGTCTGGATAACTTTAACACGTTGTTGGATTGTGTATCTATCCATGGTTCAAATTGAGTAAGTCTGAAATAGAGAAATGTCAAATAAAATTCGGAAAAAAACTTGGCGTTTAGGTGTGGTTCACATTCAACATCGGCCCTTACAATTTAACCACCCTTTACATTGCGAGCTCGAGCTCTGGCCTGTTGCAATTACCAAAAATTTGCCATGACCGACCATTGTTTATAAAACTTAAGGACACACCATATTTTAATTAAAAACCTTATATTTTATCGCTTAAAAAAATCTAAATTAAAATCGTGCAAAGTTTAATAAAACAATTGGCGTATGATATTATCCAATTATTTTAACCTATGTACGCTTCTGAATAAATAACACACATAAGGTGCAAAATAAAAAAAAACATGTATGTTTGTAATCTGATACTTAGTTAAACCTTTTTGCAATAGCACTAGAGGTAGAAGTGCACAACACGTAGTTATTTGGAGACGAGTGTAGTGCGTTTGGAAACTAAAGCGCATTAAAAATGGCAGGTTACACAACGCTCGCTATAAAAGCATTTTCTGTCAGCTGTTTTTAATTTATTAAACACTTTGCTTATACCAAGTTACGGCTCTTTTTTGTTTTTAAAGTCTTTGAGTTCTTTTGTACGGTTTCCGACGGCATGTTTTTTAACTTATCAATATGTTTTTTTTTACATGACCCAAAATCGTTGCTTATTTTTTGATTCACAATTCCCAATATTTTCCAACCCATTTTCTATTTTTGAAACTGTGTCTACATCTTTAAAAATGTTTACCGAAAACAAATACATCGTTTTTAATACGATTAATAAATATGTTGTCAAAGCTAAAAAGTGCACCGTTTTGTAAAATTTTTAAATGGCTAGGAAGCGTACTTTAACCACGTTAATAAAATTTTTGGTAAAACGAATGCAACTTTCTTTTATCACTGTTTTATCATTTGAAATCTTAAAATCTTTACAGGCCTTCTCAAAATTTTACCCCAAATAGCAAAACTCATCCATATCATCCTCTATATAATCGAAGTTCTAAAAAATGGAAGAAAATAAATAAAAATTATAAAAAGCACTAAAGGCACTACCGTAAAATTGAAAAAGCACAAAGAATAAAATTTTGGCGTTTTGAGGCATCAAAAAGCACCATAAATAGTGACAAAAGCATTAAGTTGGCATCACTGAATGTGACTATAATCCTAATTCACATTTAAATATGCCACTATGAGGCGTATAAGCGAATTCCAATAAAATCAATTTATGTGAATTTTGTTAGAGTTGTTATAGATGTTGTTATAGAACGAAGCTTCTAAATAATAAGTTAAATAAGCTTTTCATTTTAAAAAGTAAGCGAAGTTTTTACTGGGTATTTGTTTTGTCTCATATGCGAAAGGTTTGTGTTAAGAAAATATTTTTTTATCCAATATATTTCCTTCTAGCAATACATTCTTAAAAAACAGTACAAAGACAGAAACTAGGGATTCGGAAATAAAGTTTTTTTTAGAATATTTGGTGGTGAGATTTGCCAGTATGAGTCAAATGATGACCTGATAACATAAGAAACTCTTGATTGTAACAAACAATCTTAAAACAGAATTAACCGAAACAAAAAAATTAAAACAGGACTCTAATGGGATAATGGAAGATTTTATAAGTTAAGAGAAATCCAGGAAAAGGACCAAGAAATTAGATATTCTGTATTATGGTTTGCTTTCGATTTCTGTAACATCTACAATAAGTGAAATAATTTTTGCAAATCGAGTTTTATTAAAACTTAAGAAAACTAGTAAGAGTGCTATATTCGACTATGCCGAATCTTATGTACCCTTCACCACATACAGAGCAACTAGACAAAATCTAAATAATTTTTACATATACATACATAACTACAATACATAAAACTTCATAATAAATTAAATTTAAAAAGCGAACACTGGTAAATATTTTTTAAAATCGTTTTAGAACATAAAAAATTAAAAAAAATTTTCTTTTTGAAAAACCAAGATTCAAACCAGGGGATTCACAGTTTCTAACCTTAACAAACCCCTAGACAACTGAACCATGAAGGAATGTTGTTTGAATATCATTAAAATGAAATATGGCTCGTTTACGGTTCACAACTCAACACAGACGGACATCGTTAAATCAACTTCTCTCCTAATAAGGACCCAGAATATATATACTTTATAGGGTCTAAGATCAATATTGTAGAAATTACAAACATAATGAAAAGAGTAATTTATGGGATTTCAGTATTTTGATTATAACTTAGCCATTTTTAACCAATTTGACAGGTTTATATACAGACGTGTATAAGAAGAAGAAAGCAACCAAACACACATACATGGTACAAACTATTTTGGTGAATATAGGCCACCTATTAAGGTCTACAACTCAAATAAGTTGATTTGTAATTTATGTATTGTGGTTTACAACTTTGCCACATTGTGGTGAACTAAAACATCAAAAATAATTACAACTCAACTGGGTTCAATTGTCTAGGGGGTTTGTTAAGGTTAGAAACTGTGAGTCGCCTGGTTTGAATCTTGGTTTTTCAAAAAGAAAATTTTTTTAATTTTTTTATGTTCTAAAACGATTTTAAAAAATATTTACCAGTTTTCGCTTTTTAAATTTAATAATAAAATACCCAAAAATTATTTAAATAGATTTTGTCTAGTTGCTCTGTATTCTGCTCGCACAGTGGTGAAGGGTATATAAGATTCGGCACAGCCGAATATAGCACTCTTACTTGTTTTTTGTTCGTTTTAGTTCAAGAATTGTTATGCTCGTTATGTTTTGTTTTTTTTTTCTAATAAACTCCAAATAATAAGTAATAAAAAAGGGTTTTAATGATATCGCTTTAAAGTTTCCTAATCTGCGACTGTGCATTTTTACGCCCTCGCAAATGAACTGTTAAAAATTGTATGAGAATTCATTTACACAAACTTCTTTAATTTAACCAACAATTTTGACTCGTAAACTTGCGCTGTTCAATTGTGCATTTATACAAACACATTTTTTTACTGCTTACCGCCGTTTTCCATGAAAAATTCAAGTGTTAATACAGTAGTTTCCGCTTAAATGCTCCCCGCTTAAATGATTTCCCCTCTTAAATGAGCCAAATGTGCTGGCAAGCAAAATTTTCACATAATTACATGAACAAAATCGCGAATAAATGACCTTACTTAAATGCGTTCCCCCCCAGCAAAAACTTTACTTACCAGGTAAGTTAGCAAATAATGTTGGAGAAAATAAACACTACTTATTTTTCGGCTGAATAACTACTTATTTTTGTTCGAGGTGTCCACAGAATTCAGTACTTACAATACACTTACTAGAAGTCAAAAAATATTTAGTTATTATTTAACTACTAGTAAGTTGAATTGTAAGTACTTACAATATACTTACCAGAAGCCAAAAAATCACTAGTTAATAGACCTAATAAGTAGTTATTAAGTACGTTACCAGTAACTAAATATTCAGTACTGAAAACAACACAAGTAATAAGTAGTTATTGAGCTGATTATTAGTAGGCAAATATTCAGTAGTGAAAATAATAGAAGTAATAAGTAGTTGCTGTGGTCATTACTAGTATGTACTTATTAAAGTTTTCAAAATAATGGCAATTGCAATGACAACTACTTACCAGGTAACGTATGAAATAACTACCACCTATTACTAAAAATCAAAAAGTTTTTCCTGGGCCGTTTTAATGATTCATTATTTTTGTCCGAAATTACATAAATTTGAACAAAATAAATCGCTTAAATACGTAACCAAATATCCGGCAAGGCATTATAAAGTTAGTAAAAGTATTTTTGTACATACATATATGTATGGCAACACAAATATTTAAAACGGCAGTTGAAGTAAAAAAGTAAATTTCTCTTGAATTTCGAAAATCATAGAGAATAATTTTCAAGAGTTATCGGTATTTTCCGATGATGAAGAAGAGGAAATAATTGAAGCTCCAACTTAGTGCCACTAGTTTTATCAGTAGATACTTTGTGCAAAAAAATAAATAAACCAATGAAATTGAAACCATGGAAGGAAGACATAATAAATGGTTTAAATAATATTAACACGGCGTTAACATTTGCCGAAATATTGGTTCGAATAAACATTTAAAAAAAAGACCTAAAGCTCGAAAATGTATTAATACTTGAAAATAATAAAGGTCGAATAAAATATATATTACATACAAAACATAATTATATTATTAATAAATATGTATGTATGTGCATATGAATTTATGTAAGAATATTTATTGAATTAATTTTATTTTAAACTAGCATTTAACCCGCTACTTCGTTAGCGTCTCCTTTTATTCGTGGACATATTTTTATGCCAAAGTTTATTTTTCTAGGCTTAAACTTGTTTTAAATACTTTGTAATCGGGCTTTTTCTTTCATGAACATATTTATATGCCAAAGAATATGTATCTATGTTTTAGCAAAAAAGTTCCAACATTTTTATCTCATAGGTTGATATTCACACAGGACTTTGCACCTATTATTTTGTGTTTCTAAGTTCAATATTATAAAAAATTCAAAAAGTATCACTCGTATACCACAAAAGCAAATGAAAGAAAGTTAATTTCCCGTATTATCCTTTTTGATACTTGTTTCACCCCATTTATGTATGAACAATTTCAGTGTTGTAGTGGGAGCCCATAATTGAGTACGAATACGTCAATGAATGGAGATAAATATTTTGTAAAAAAGGACCACATGACCTTGCATGTTGAATTTTATGTTTCAAGGTCAAATATTAACGGAAATTAAAATAGTACCAATTAAAGAACAAAAAAATACCAAAAAGTTCCCTCATAGATTCTTATCCACTCAGGACATTGCATGTTGACTCTTATGTTTTAAGGTCCAATATTAACGACGTATTTCCCCTTTTTGGGAATGGTGAAAAATGTTTTGTAAAAAAAAGTACCAAAAATAGTTACGATGTTTACCCTTTAACTGTTCGAATCTCGAAAAAGGACCAAATTCATATTCGTATTTTTTGAAAAGTTTCGAATGTGGTATAAACTTTGTTTCTATGTTAATTGGTTCAAAAGATAGATGGGGTGCCAAAAGAGTACCAAAATTCAGGTTTTACCCGTTTGCTCCCTAATAGGACCGATTCTTATTCACTCAGGACCTTGCATGTTTAATTTTATCTTTCTAGGTCTTATACCAACGGAAATTCAAAAAGTACCAGTCAAAAAATAAAAAAGTACCAAAAAGATCCCTCTTACAGATTCTCGTTCACTCAGGACATTGCACTTTAAATTTTATGTTTCTAGGTCCAATATTAACGGAAATTCAAAAAGTACCAGTTATAGAACAAAAAAGTACCAAAAAGGTCCGCAATAGATTCTTATCCCCTCAGGACATTACATGTTGAATCTTATGTTCTGGGGTCCAATATTAACTATAATTAAAAAAATACCAGTTGTTGAACCAAAAAGCTAAAGAAAAACATCAAATTTCCCGTATTTCCTTTTTTTTGTACTATTTGTTCCCCCCATTAAAGTATCAAAAATTTCAGTATTGTAGTGGGAGCCCATAATTTGATACGAATATCTCAATGAATGGAGAAAAATTTTTTGTAAAAAAAAAGTACCAAAAATAGTTACGATTTTCACCCCTTAAATGTTTGAATTTCGAAAAAGTACCAAACTGATATTCGTATTTTTTTGATAAGTTTCGAATGTGGTATAAACTTTGTTTCTATGCTTATTGGATCAAAAGATAGATGTGGTGTCAAAAAAGAACCAAAATTCAGGTTTTACCCGTTTACTCCTAAAAAGGCCGAATTACAAAAAAGTACCAGACACCTGTCCGCTATTTTTTTTTAAAGAACACCGATAAGTATTACATTTTTTTGTATCTCTTTTAGTTTTGGAGATATAAGATTACCGAATTTTCATGTTTTTATCCTTTTTTACCCCCTAAACATTCGAATTTCCAAAAATCCCGTCTTAGTGGATAGATTTGGGGTGTGACCAATCTCTGGTCCAAATTTCAAGTGTTTAGCTTCAGGCGTTTAGGCTGTGCGATGATGAATCAATCAGTGAGTCAATCAGCCAGTAACTTTACAATTTTATATATATAGATAGATAGATATTATATTTAATTTCGTATGAGAACTAGGTATAATACATTCTATATTATCTTATAACTAAAAAAGTATTTCTAAATGAATATTGAGTTTTTTAAGCGAGGTTTTTTAAATGCGGTGATTACGTATTTATCCGTGTTATCGGTTAAATGATTCCCCGTTTAAATGCGTAGAAAACTGAACATTTTCGATGCGCACTTAAGCGTGAACTACTGTACATCACAGCCAATGAATTCTTGCAATAATTTAAGCAAATTAGTCTATGGCTTTCTTTGTCCATATTAAAAAACAAATTTAACTTTTTTTCACACATTTCAACTTTTTTTTACAATTTTTTATTATATTTTTAATACATATATTTTTTATTGACGTTTGAGTTTGAAATGACGTTTTTATTTAAAATTAAACAAAAATTAAAAAGGATCTTCATGAAACGAGTCTCGCAAGTTTGCCCATTTGCACAAATGGCAATTTTAAGCGATATCATGAAAACCCTTAATGAATGTTTATTTATTGAAATTACTTAATTTATAAAAAAAAAACTGATCAATAACAAATTTGACCGATTAAACCAAAACCTCGGTTAATTAATCGAGCGATTAACCGATTAAAGCAAAAACCCGATATTTGCGGTAATAAAGCGAACTTCACAAAGAAAGCTTTTCACCCAATTTATAAAAGTGTTAAAATATTTCGGTTTTTGTGTTTCTTTTTGAAAAATTAACGTTCTGTTTTTTTTTTTTCAAAATATGATGACAGGAAAATAATAACAATACTGTAAAGATACGGTCACATATGGCAAACGTTCCAAAAATTTGTCAAATATTTGTTTGAGCTAATCTGACCACAAAATATTTTTGAGTGGCAAACAGAAAAACAGCTGTTTATTTTTCTTTATTTTTGGCCACTTTCTTTTATTTGTATTAATATATATTTTTATTATATATATTTAGCTGGTGAGGCCTAACTCCATTTGTGAAAATAAAAATGCAAAATTTTTTATTTCATTTTTCCCGACGTTTCGTGAATTTTATGTTCACTTCTTCAGGGGATTCGTCTATTAATATAAAATAATATCATCAACATTTAATAATACAATAAATATAAATGTAACGAACTTACAGTGAAAAGAAACAAATTTGTATTACATTAATATATTTTTAAAAACATAAAAACAAACACTAGTGGTGTCATCTACTGTTTTTCAAAACAACTCTATAACTGGCGCTTAAATTGTCAGTATCTTCTTTTTTATTCATTGTTCTATTTATTTTCTGTTGAATTCTTAAGCTTTCTGTTGTATATCTTTTCCTCACGTTATTTACCTTGTCAAGTATTCTTATGTTGTCAAAATCAGGTTTGTGTTTTGTTTGTAATATGTTCTGTGATAATGCAGTGCTTTCTTTGTTTTTGTTTATGTCTGAATTGTGTTCTCCCATTCTTGTCTCCAAATTCCTTTTGGTCGTACCAATGTAAACTAAGTCACAGCTGTTGTTGTTGTCTCCCTTGCATGGTATTTCATACACTACATTATTTTGTTGTAGTTTGTGTATTGGAGTTTTTGTATTTGTAAATATTGCACTTAATGTTTTGTTTGGTTTGTAAGCAAATCTCATGTCATTTTTATCTATTGCACCTTTTATGTTTTTATTGTCCGTGAGGCCCGGTATGTATTTTACACTGATAAAATATTTTTCCTCCTTTTCAATGTTACCATTTGTGTTTGTTATTATAGGTTTATAGGCAGTTATTAAATTTTTAATTAGATTTGTAGGAAAAGCATTATCTTTAAGTACTTTCGTGATTACCAGTTTATTTTTGCTGTGGTGTTGTTTATCCCTAATATCAAGAACTCTACGTATAAAATTTTTTGCAGTATTTATTATTTGAGATTTAGGTTGAGTAGCGTTGAAATTGATAATTCTGCCAGACGATGTATTTTTTGCATACCAGTCAAACGTTATTTTATTGTCCTCTCTATGTAATTTTGTGTCAAGGTATGCTATTTCTCTGTTCGTCTCCACCTCAACAGTGAATTTAATCTTCGGGTGATACCCGTTGAGTGCTGTAAGTATATCGTCTTTGTCCTTAATGTCTATTACAGCCAATATGTCATCTACGTACTTTGCCACGTATTTGATGTTGACGTTCTTGTTTTGTGAGGAAAAGATATACAACAGAAAGCTTAAGAATTCAACAGAAAATAAATAGAACAATGAATAAAAAAGAAGATACTGACAATTTAAGCGCCAGTTATAGAGTTGTTTTGAAAAACAGTAGATGACACCACTAGTGTTTGTTTTTATGTTTTTAAAAATATATTAATGTAATACAAATTTGTTTCTTTTCACTGTAAGTTCGTTACATTTATATTTATTGTATTATTAAATGTTGATGATTTTATTTTATATTAATAGACGAATCCCCTGAAGAAGTGAACATAAAATTCACGAAACGTCGGGAAAAATGAAATAAAAAATTTTGCATTTTTATTTTCACAAATGGAGTTAGGCCTCACCAGCTAAATATATATAATAAAAATATATATTAATACAAATAAAAGAAAGTGGCCAAAAATAAAGAAAAATAAATAGAAACAACGGATAGCTTGCCGTATAGAATTAACTTAATCTATTTACATATAATCTATGAGCATCAACATTCTTAGACGGCACGTAACATGAAAGGATTTTTTCAGCATATAACTTTTAAATATGATAGGGAAACATGCAGAGCCATGAAGGAATATTGCAATGAAGTAAAAAAATATGCACAAAAACAACAGGGACTAAAATTTTTATTATCATGCTGAAGGTTTGGCATAGTGCCAAAACACACTATGGCTACAACAGCACAGGTAACGAAACTTTTTCAATGCGCGACAATAAAAGAACATTTGGAGAGAGTCGAATACAACTTTCATAGAAAAATTTTAAATCTGGAGATATCGCAGGCAAACGCCGATTTGAGGGCAATAAAAGGAAGGCTATACCACTTAAAATCTGGTATACAAAACTTTTTGACGATAGATGATTTTGAAGCTTTCATGAAAAATCAGACTTGTAGAAATAGATTCATAAACATGAATGCAAGACATAAACAGACGAGTAAACTTAATACACTGAAAGAAAAGTTATTTATGAAGCTGGGATTAGTTTTTAACGAACAATGGCTTGAAAACAAAACTGAAGTTGATATACCATGGGAATGCAAATGGTTGCTAACGTTAGGGAAAAAATTTGCTTTACCAATTAATAGACAAGGTTTTTCACCACTGGAAATTATAGCAGATGTAGAACAGTGCATTCAGAAAATGGTAGAAAATACCCATGGGGAAAAGGATGAGACAAGAACTAGATTGGCAAATAGAATTACACTTTTTAAAAGGAACATACGTAACACACCGAAAGAGAAATTAATTTTAGCCATATATGAAAAAACTAACACATTTTTGAAGAGACACAAGGACATAATTATACTCCAATCAGACAAAGGAAACAAAACAGTTGCAATCTACAGGAAAGAATATGAAAAGAAAATGGAAAATTTACTCGAAGACAAAAATACTTACCAGGTTATGAACATGGACCCTACCAGCAAATTAGTAAGAACTAATAACAGCATTATTAGTCAATTATACAGGGATAAATATATAGATAATTGGCAAAAACATAGGCTCACTTGTTCGGCTGCAACGGCACCTAGAATTTACGGGTTACCTAAAATCCACAAATGTGGGATACCTTTACGACCCATAGTATCATCTATTCAAGTCCCGTGCTATCAGTTAAGCAAACACATAGGACTCATACTCAAGAACATTATCTCGGAAAAATATAACATTAAAAACTCTATGGAACTAAAAAAACAGCTGAAGGACATCACCATTAATAAAAATGACACACTGGTTTCGTTTGACGTAGTTTCTCTTTTCACTAATGTTCCTGTTTACACAGCGATAAAAAATATTATGAACCAATGGCACACTATTGAGACGAAGACCAGTATCCCAAAATCCAAATTCTTGGAAATTCTGAAATTCTGTTTGAATGACAACAACTATTTTACATACAATAACAAAATATACAAACAGATTTTTGGTATGCCAATGGGAAATCCTCTTTCCCCTACTATTGCCGATATTGTTTTGGATAATTTACTAGACACAGCCTTGGCAGAATTGAAAAACAAGAACGTCAACATCAAATACGTGGCAAAGTACGTAGATGACATATTGGCTGTAATAGACATTAAGGACAAAGACGATATACTTACAGCACTCAACGGGTATCACCCGAAGATTAAATTCACTGTTGAGGTGGAGACGAACAGAGAAATAGCATACCTTGACACAAAATTACATAGAGAGGACAATAAAATAACGTTTGACTGGTATGCAAAAAATACATCGTCTGGCAGAATTATCAATTTCAACGCTACTCAACCTAAATCTCAAATAATAAATACTGCAAAAAATTTTATACGTAGAGTTCTTGATATTAGGGATAAACAACACCACAGCAAAAATAAACTGGTAATCACGAAAGTACTTAAAGATAATGCTTTTCCTACAAATCTAATTAAAAATTTAATAACTGCCTATAAACCTATAATAACAAACACAAATGGTAACATTGAAAAGGAGGAAAAATATTTTATCAGTGTAAAATACATACCGGGCCTCACGGACAATAAAAACATAAAAGGTGCAATAGATAAAAATGACATGAGATTTGCTTACAAACCAAACAAAACATTAAGTGCAATATTTACAAATACAAAAACTCCAATACACAAACTACAACAAAATAATGTAGTGTATGAAATACCATGCAAGGGAGACAACAACAACAGCTGTGACTTAGTTTACATTGGTACGACCAAAAGGAATTTGGAGACAAGAATGGGAGAACACAATTCAGACATAAACAAAAACAAAGGAAGCACTGCATTATCACAGCACATATTACAAACAAAACACAAACCTGATTTTGACAACATAAGAATACTTGACAAGGTAAATAACGTGAGGAAAAGATATACAACAGAAAGCTTAAGAATTCAACAGAAAATAAATAGAACAATGAATAAAAAAGAAGATACTGACAATTTAAGCGCCAGTTATAGAGTTGTTTTGAAAAACAGTAGATGACACCACTAGTGTTTGTTTTTATGTTTTTAAAAATATATTAATGTAATACAAATTTGTTTCTTTTCACTGTAAGTTCGTTACATTTATATTTATTGTATTATTAAATGTTGATGATATTATTTTATATTAATAGACGAATCCCCTGAAGAAGTGAACATAAAATTCACGAAACGTCGGGAAAAATGAAATAAAAAATTTTGCATTTTTATTTTCACAAATGGAGTTAGGCCTCACCAGCTAAATATATATAATAAAAATATATATTAATACAAAAAAAACAGCTGATTTTGGGCAAACAAAATTAGCAAATAAAATAAGACCAGTAAACTTCAAATATTTTTCTTGTTTTTGGTAAAATATTTATATTTAAATAAAAATCTTGTAATATTAAACAGCGACAAACAAAAAGTTTCAAAAAAAAATTTACAAAATTCAAATTAAACCATTTTTAAATGTTAAAAAAGCATATTTTTGTAAAAAAATTTCCTGAGTTATCTCTCGGATTCAATATGTTAAAAAATCTTTCTTAACAGCTGCTTTACACACACTTTCACACAAGTCTTACGTATTTTGAAAAAAAATACAAACCTGTCATGATAAGTTGTTATTGTTTTTTTAAAATTTCAATCAATAGTTAGATCAGGGAAGCATTTTCGAAAACTATGACTTTGTGGAATAGTGTGTAACGGCCTTAAGTAATTAAACAGTTTGGTAACTATAGGTACAATTAACAATTAACCGACATCGACATCCTTTTGAGATGTTTTTTTCATCTGTAGGGAGTAGACTTATATGGCCCCTAGACACACCGCTGGGCTTACCAAGAAAAAGTTTTGGCATGACATACAAGCTATTATATTATTTATCGTCAAGACCAACATTAAGAAGGTGGACACTGTGATAGTTGCAAAATTAGACAAGCCGGACACATGGCGTTTTAGCATAATTCGGGTACGCTGAATCCAATGGTGCCCACCGGTTATCTCTTGCTTTCAAGATATACCGTTATTTCGAAAATGGAAGAGGTTGCACACAGCGTTGCCACGGCCAAAAAAAATTTGTTACCAAAATGTAAAAATAAAGTAACCAAAAGGAAAAAAATGTAACCAAAATTATTAGGTATCAAAAGTGCTATTCTGTTTGCGCTTCAGTTTAAAAATTGTGAGTCTAAGCTAAGTTCACACTTAGGTTTTTAAACGCATTTAAGCAAAATGTTTATTTAGCTAATCAAAACCGTTCACGTTACATTTGAGATGATTAAGATGACAGATGATTAAGAAAAAAAAAACCACAATAAATAAAATTTATAGGTATTTCTTTAAAGTATTAAAAATGGATAATAACACTTTTATAAAGTTATTAGAAGATTATTTTAATCATTTTAATGATGAAATTGTGAAAATTTATGAATTATTGAAAAAAAAAAAATAAAAACATTAAGCAGAAATCTTGGCCGGTTGTACACGATCATGTTGGCGATTCTACATTTGAGGTATGTTCAGTGGATTCTATGTGATTTATGAAGTGATTTAGTTGTAATCATGTCAATTTGAAGTGATTAACAAATCACTTCAATGTATGGCTAATCATCTCGATTTTGAAGTGATTAGAGCTTAATCACGTTCGAAGTGCTTAAACGCGTTTAAGAAGCCAAATGTAAACATACTATAAAGAAAAAATAGTGTTTGTTTGTATCTTGTAGGCTCATAAACCGCTAGTCCGATTTTTTTTTAGTTTTGTCAGGGGTGGAAAGAACAATAGACTATATAATTTTTTGTTAATTTTAAAAACTTTTTGAGCTAGAGCTTTCAAACTTTTTTAAAAAGAGCTCTTACAAGTAAAACGTTCAACATCTTGCTGTACGTAATGGTATCAAAGTGCAAAATTGAGCTTTTATATATAAATGCTTTCTGCCTGGTGGAAAATATAATCATATTATATATACGAGATGGAATCTGAAGGGCTTTTGATCTTATTGTTTATCTAGAAAAGTGTTTTAGTTAGACCTATGAAACATTTGTAGTAAAATATAAGAGTTGACTTTTCGGTTTGACTTCCACTTTATTACTGCCTCTTTTTCCCAAGCTAAGTAACAATCAATAAATAACTTAAAAACTAGTTAGTGAACAGAAACAAGACAGAAATATTTACATAAACTTAAAGCAAAGTAAAACTTAGGCAATAACTTAACTAGGCAGAAAAGGAGAGATCTATTTACATAAACTTAAAGCTGGTTTCTATATATAAATAATTCACAATAATATTTAAAAACTAAGAATATGTACACCTAAAGAAATATCCAGAAACACAATTACCGTGCTTACCGTCCACAACACACTACTACAATTCGGCCATCCTGACCACGAGATCACCTGATCTCGGGTGCGTCATCTACTGACCTACGACCCTTGAACCAAGGGCGGATATTACTAATCGCCCATACCCCCTTATACGGGTTGCGCGATTGTTGAAAACCCTCTATGTCCTCCAAAAGATACCTATCGTTTCTCAAGACCCTTGACACTCTAAACGGACCCCTAAATTTCGGAATGAGTTTACGCGATACACCAGTATGCGAATCAAAGTTTCTCATCATAACATAGTCGTCTACCGAATACGTCGTCGGTAGTCTTCTTCTCCTGTTAACATAATCCTCATTATAACGCTGTAGTACCCCTGTCTCTCTGACGCCCTTTCCCGAATTTCGCCATGATCAACCTGTCCCCTGTCCTGCATGTCATCAATTACGCTACCTCTCTGTGAAACACCAAATAGCATAACGCTCGGATGCTCGCCTATTGTCCTATGGACCGTTTTATTCAGAGTATGCTCAACCCTATCCAATACTGTATCCCATTAACATTCTCCCCAGGACAAACCAATTTCGCAATCATAGGACCAATACTCCTGTTCACCCTCTCCACCTGACCATTCGCCCGTGGAGAACCCGTTGCCACCTTCACATGTTGAATATTGTTCCCCTCTAAAAATTCTCGGAACTCTCTAGAAGTAAAAGCCGCACCCCTGTCGCTCACTATGTACTTAGGTCGACTGTATGACCTGAAATATTCCCTTAGATGCCCAATAACCTCCTTCGTATTCGTCGTTTTCGTCGGATAAAGTCTCACGAACTTCGTGCTACCATCTATGACAACCAATACATATTTCAGCGCCCTTCCGTTGTCGATAGGTCCATAATGGTCAATGTGAATCATAGTAAAAGGTGTCTTTGGTTTCCGAATGTTATTCAAAAATCCCTCCTCTTTTCCAGTTTTCGACGAGTATGCTATACATTTCAAACAATTCTGCACGTGATCCGATGCCTTCTCCCTAATTTTAGGAAACCAATAACTCCTGGAAATAAGTTCCGTCATTTTATCAATTCCCACATGACCTATTTCATCGTGGTATTTATAAAGAACATGGTGCTCCATGTCCGCAGGTACACAAAATAATAAAACATCAGCATTCGACTTTCTATATATAACTCCATTTCTCATCTTAAACAATCTATGCTGCCTATTCTGAAGTTCGTTCTTAAGTTCTGCCAACTTTGAATCCCTATTCTGGCATATGACCAAGTTCTCTTCAAACGTATTACTCTCAATTACCATTACACTTAAAGATCTACTCAGTGCATCCACAAGCTGCATTCGCGAACCCGCCCTATGTTCCAAAACAAAGTCGTAGTTTTGTAACTCAAGCGCCCATTGCGCGATTCTCGGGTTCAATTCCCTTTTATTCAAAAATCTTAAATTTTTTCCCCTGCAGGTATATACGGAACCGTTTCAAAGCGTTTACTATAGCCAGAGTTTCTAATTCGAAACTATAGTACTTAGACTCAGCCTCAGTCGTTCTCTTTGAAAAGTAAAATACAGGATGCATTTTGCCATCTTCCTTTTTCTGCAACAAAACGGCACCAAAGCCCATGCTGCTGGCATCGCAATGCAGCTCCGTATCGTCCTTCGGATCATATAAAGCCAAAACCAGCGATTCCACTAATTTTTCCCTCAGCAACTCGAAAGCAGCTAGTTCGCCTGGGCCAAAACTAAATTTCCTATCCTTCCTCGTCAAATCATATAAAGGTTTCGCTATCATCGAAAAATCCCTGACAAACCTCCTAAAATATGAGCAAAGTCCCAAAAAACTTTGTACCGACTGCACATTCGTCGGTAAAGGAAAATCCCGTTTTGCCCTAAGACCGCAGCAATACCCTGGCCATCAAACCTATAGCCCAAATAAGTCACAATCATCTGTAAAAATTCACACTTATCCAGTCTTAACTCCAATTTGTTCTCCACCAGACGATCAAAAACCTCCCTCAAAATCACAAAATGTTCCCCAATGTCCGATGTTGCTATCATTATGTCGTCCAAATAAATAACCAATTTCCCGTCCCTTACCATGTCCGCAAAAATTCTATTCACAAACCTCTGGAATACTGAAGGGGCATTCTTAAGACCAAATGGCATTCTCAAAAACTCATATTGACCCAATGGAGTTACAAAAGATGTATATTTCACCGAATCATCCTCAACATAAACATGAAAGAAACCATTCCTCAAGTCCAATTTCGTAAAATATTTCTTCCCTGAAAGCCTGTCTAATAAATCGTCTATCAACGGAATCGGGTAACTATCCTTAGCAGTCATCCTATTCAACAATCGGTAGTCCACACACATTCTAAGATCACCAGTCTTTTTCCTAACCAAGACTATGGGCGAAACAAACTCAGATTGGCTTGGCCTAATGTATCCCTTCTTCAAATACTCATCCAAAATCAGCTGTAGCCGTTCCCTCTCATCATATGATAGTCTACGCGGAGCACAACTAAAGGGCTTCACATTTTCAAGAATCAACTTAATTTCACTTCTCACCCTAGGTTCAATAGGTCGTTGTGGCCGCAAATAACAATTAATAAACAAGTCATTCAACCTCCTACGATCCTACGATATCAATTGAATTCCATCATCCTCCCAGCAGTCAATTGCCATTATCATTTTCACTATGTCATTATATGCCAAATTTCCATCATGATGCACACTTTCCCTTTTCCCAATATCAGCTAATAATTTCAATTCCGCCTTTTCCAAAAAATTCCTCCCCAATATGCAATCATAAACCATTGACTCATCACTAACAACAATAATTTCCAAATAAATTTTTTTATTTTCAAAAAAAAACAACAAAAAATTTTTCCATATGAATTCAATTCACTTCTATTAATTCCAAAAAAAATGAGTCAACGTTCGACATTTCCTCCAAAAAAACCTTTCCCACAATCCTAGACCTCCTGACAAAACTCACGGGACTCCCTGTGTCTATTAAGCATTCCAAATAAAAATTAACATCATTATTACTAGTACTAAACTTAAAATACCTTAAAAATTCATTATGATCTACCTTTGAAACTGCTCCCCTTCTCTCAGGACACGCAGCAACACGGTGGTCAAGACTTCCACAAGCATAGCATGCCCCAGTTTCTCTCTTAGGCTTACGGCAATCAGCAGCAAAATGTCCAATGGAATTACAGTTAAAGCATCGTAATTTCGTTTCATTTTTGTTGTTGTTGTTTTTGATGTAACTGGCTATTTTAACTGAATTCTAGAGAATGCGTGCAACAATTGCGCTTTGTTTTTATAGCATTGCAAATTTGCATGTAGTTTTAAATTCTCATCTGGTATGCCATAAATTATATAGTCAATCAATTCTTCTTCTACAACCCCGACTTTATTGGCCAATAAAACTTTCTCATTAAAATATTCGACAAAGCTTACGTTGTACTGCCATTTGCATGCCTCAAAATTACGGCAAACTACTAATTTGTTTTCTTTGGAACTAAAAATATCCAACATTTCTGCAAACAAGTCATCCAGTTTTTCACATACATAATTTGATTTTGAGTATAACCACTGTTGAGCCTTTCCTTTTACCTTAACCATCAACAAAGCTCTTAAGGTACTGTCATCAACAGAATACACAAGTGCAATATTCATTAATTGGGAAATCCAAACTTCAGGGCCAACTCCACCATCATATTCAGGCAATAAATCCTTCAGCAAACCCAGTGAGACCGTTGTTATTGTTTGTGTTTTGATCATTATTATTCGGCACTTCGTTTACTACGTTCACGTTATTTGTACTGTTTCCATTATTTTTCTGGACGTCATTAACATTGCCTGCTAAAACACTCGTTTGATTTCTTTCAAATTCTTCTTTCTTTCTATAAAATTCATTTTCTTTCATTTAAAGCTCTTTTTCTCTTTTTAAAAGTTCAAGTCCTCTTTTCATTTGATTAAAATTAATTCCACTACAATTTGCATTTGTTTCATTTTCACTAGTCATTGGTAAATTTTCTCTCATTTCTGTGTTTGCATCAGTTTGGTCTTTTTCACTCATTTGTATTGTTTTCTTCCTTACCATCATTTGTTCATAGTCTTCCATTTGTACGTTTCCGATAATTTGATTTTGTTTATCTGTTGGCATTGTTTCATTTTCAATCGTTTGTACATCTTCGCTATCATTATCAAAACCATCATTTGCGCTTGCGGCAGCGCTGCTACTATCAACTGGGCATTCCCCTCTTTCATGTGCTGGAATTTCATTGAGTCTTAAAACAAGAGCACTTTTGGCACCAGCAGACGGCAAATTAAGACGTTGAAGCCAACTACGCAGCTGTGCAGCCGTATATTTATTCGTATTTATATCCATTGATATTCGCTGTTTATGTTTTTATGCATTTACTTCTCTCTCTTCTTTTCTTTTTAGAACAAAGCACACTCAAATTTTCGAATAAAACGGTGTTAACTTTTTTCCAGAAGTTTCTTTATGTTTTGTGCGTCTTCGCAAAGTTTTTCTTATAAACGTTTTTCTTTTACACTTCGTTCCTTCATGAAATGAAAATTTCTAAATGATATAGGGATTTGTCACTTCCTTAAAAAAAAATTACTTATGTTTTTCTTTAATGATTTGTGCAAATGCCAGGTTTTTCAAGAATTAATTATTATTTTCCTTTTGGGTAATCCCACTTCTGATAATTTGTAGTAAAATATAAGAGTTGTCTTTTCGGTTTGACTTCCACTTTATTACTGCCTCTCTTTCCCAAGCTGAGTAACAATCAATAAATAACTTAAAAACTAGTTAGTGAACAGAAACAAGACAGAAATATTTACATAAACTTAAAGCAAAGTAAAACTTAGGCAATAACTTAACTAGGCAGAAAAGGAGAGATCTATTTACATAAACTTAAAGCTAGTTTCTATATATAAATAATTCACAATAATATTTAAAAACTAAGAATATTTACAATGGCAAACCAATATTACACTCTCAATAATATATGTACACCTAAAGAAATATCCAGAAACACAATTACCGTCCTTACCGTCCACAACATACTACTACACATTAAGAGTAGCAGATAAGGGTCATCTACACTGAAAGTTCAAGCTTCTAAAAGAATAATTTTAAGGTAGATAAAAAAGTATTGGTTATAGATGCACAAATACCACACTCAATTTTAAGGGTCAAAAAAGCGGAGCGGGTAGTTCTTGTTCCAAAACAAAAAATTGGTTATTTTTGTGTTGTAAAAAGGTAACCAAAAGGGAAAAAAAGTACACAAGTACACATTGGAAAAAAAAGTAACCAATTTTGGTTAAAAGTAACCAAAACGGCAACGCTGGTTGCACAACATATATTCGCGTAACTCAAAAACGGTTTAGTTTATTGAAATTACTTAAAAATCGAAATTCCACAATAAAATTCCCTTTAAGAAAAGTATTTTTTTAATATGAGCATTCGTTTTAGAAACAAATTTTTTTTTTGGAAAAAAAATAATTTTTTTATCAAAATTTCGAAATTATGGTATTTAAAAATTCATAACAAATTGGAAAATGTAGCTAGGATTTTAATATTTGCAGACATAGAAACGAAGCTGCAAACAAAACAAGCCATACATGATTAAAATCTGTTAGGAACTTTTGATTTTATTCACAAAAGTCGAAAATTTTTAATAAATTTTAGAATTTCAAAACGCAAGTATATATCGAGAAAATGTTAAGGACCAAAAACTAATTGAGGTCGGTCATACATTTTATCCCCCTAAAAAATCTGTTATACTTCTAAGGCCCGTTTTCACAACTTACCGATAGCTAAAGGTAAGATTTTATCGGCCGTATAAAAAGTGTTCAATTATTACAACTTTACTTTGATTTACCAGGTAGGATGAAGCTTAATTTACTTTATCGCTCACTTTAGGTTAAAGTAAAGTTTTAGTAAAGGAACACGTTTTATAAGGCCGGTTAAAGTCTACTTTTAGCTGTATGTAAGTTGTAAAAACGGGCCTAAATGTATTTTACATTATGCATTATGATATTCCGATGCCTAAATGAAATGGTCAACTTCGCAGCTCAACCACTAAACATTTTTAGATTTTTATGCTTACATTTATATATCTGTGCCAACAAGCAATAACAACTTAACTCGATTTAGGCAAGTGCTCAGCAGAGCATTTTTAAAATTAAAACCGTTGCCAAAAATCAGGGAATGTTAGTAATTTTAAGTTTTAAATTGAATTTTTAATGAAACAACAGTTAGATTAGGGGAATTAAAAAGAAATATGTAAAATTTCTCTTAACTTGACTTAAGCTGTAATTAAAATCGGGTTAGCAGTTATTGAGAAATCAACCCAAAAAATCCGTTTTATCCAAATATCTCTAAAGGCAACGGAGATAACCTAAACATTTAAGCATATGTTTTGCAGGTCAGCTTAAGTCAAATTTTTTGTGCAATCCGTAAATACATATATTGTTGGCGAATTTTTTAAAAGTTTGAATATCGGAGGTTACCAATTTAAGAGGTCCACAAGTCACTCTCCCGACCCTCTATATAGACGTGTTCCTTCAAATAAACTCAAAAGCTGCTTGTATCAGTTGCATAATTATTTCTCAAAACAAAACGTTCGTTAATCATTGTGTTAACAAAAAATTTGACTTTTAGCCAATGAAATAAAATTTTCAGCCACAGTGCGGCGGCGGTTTTCAAAAATAATTGACAAGTTATAATAAGCCACTTTGAAAAATAGCGACTATCAAGGAATGTTAAACTACCCAGTAAAACATGTGTTCCAAAAGAAGCAGGTTTTATATATGAATTCATATCTCAAATCGCTTTAAACCTGCTGATGGGATGCCTGATTTTGGATGCCGGTTTGGAGGACTATTTACTGCTAACAATAATCGCTTCTTTTAACATGCAAACAAAGCACTCCTAAAGTTTTTTTTAAGGGCTAACTATTTTAACATATTCACTAATGTTTGGCTTTTAGTGGTTTAAACGCCTTTTTTCAATCAGTATCGATAACCATAATTTATTTTTATTTTTTTCGCTTTAAAACCTTCTTCGTTGTCAGCACTTAAATAGCAGCTTTTGTATATATTTTATTCTTTATCATTTACTGCTGTATAAAAGCTATCTTATTGATGCGCTCGATTATGCGCTTTAAATCTTAAGTGCTGCAAAAAAATTGAATTTTTTTACTGGGTAATGTACAAAGAGGAATTTTAAAATTGTACTTTTTCTTTATAAATCTTGTGACCTGTAATTTAAAGTTTAGGTGCAAGAAAAAATCGGACAACACCGGACACTTGCTGAAAGAGAAGTAGGACCACAGAATACTAACAGAACTGTCACGAGACGGAAGATTTGGCGTTTTTTTGTCTCTTTCTAAGAAAGCTGCCTTTTTAAATTTCTCTTTGCATCATCTTTTATGCCGCAATACAATGAATACAAATTTATTTAGTTGAGATTTATTTGCAAAGCTGTTGTAAAAAATTAACTTTTAAGTTAACCACAACACGAGCAAATAATATTTAAGTAAATAAATAACATTATAAAACAAAAAAAATATTATTAATAAATTTTCTTTTGCACAAAACAACGTTTGTTGAACTAATGCATTTTTTTAACGTGGTCTGTGTTTTGTTTTTTTGTTTTGATCACGCCATTTGTGTTGATTATTGCTGCCTGTTTTTACACATTGCCACTTCACTACCAAAACCAAAACTTTCTGTCTTTTTCTTCGAAAGCTGCCCTCGCAACTGATTTGGGCCTTTTTCACACGTCCCTTTTTACAGTTCCGTTAGTATTCTGTGGTAGGACTGTCCCGGATGCCCAAAAAAAGAGGACGGATTGCAACTTATTGTGTTTATACCATAAAGCTGCTCTGCATAGCCTTTCTAAAAACTTTAAAATTTTATAATTTTTTTTTAATGTGTGTGTTATTTTCAAAACGGGGACTTTTGTATATCATTGTGAAATAAGTTTCCATTTATGGGGTTTTAGTTCATTTCTGTTTTATGGGTTATTTCATACTTTCGAGATTTGTATAATTTTCAAAATTCATTATGAATTAATTCCCGTATTTTAAGGGCTTGGTTTTTTTGTTTGTTTTGGGTCTAAGTTCATAGCGCGACATAGCGGAAGTTATTTTCCTTAAATTTTATACTAATACCAACATTTTTTAAGAAGTAATGGCAATAAAAGCAATTCTCAAAGTTGTACTTGCATTAGAGCTATTATCAAATACTGACTGATTACAATAAAAATTGGTAAGGTGATTTAGCTGGCAATAAAATAATTTTGGGCCAAATTAATTCTATATACCGACATTTATGTGCACAATGGCTATTTCGGAAAGAAGCTTATATGGGGGCTATGTGCAATTATGGACGAAATCTTACCCTTTTTAATATGCTACGTCCTTGTAACTATACTAAACCTAAGTATCAAATTACATCACATTGCCTCTAAAATTGTGACCTGTATTTTGCGCAAAAGTTTTTCGTGAGTCTAGAACGAATATTTGTAAACGTAAGACACATCAACACAAACCTATGATACCCTCTCCACTCTCCACTATGATGGTGTGGATATAATTATATTATATATAAATTTAATACTATGATTATGGGTATATGAGACTTAGTAAAACCAAATATAGCAATCTTCTTACTGGTTGACTTATGGTTAAACACAACATCAAAACCATCTTCCAATATTTTCATTAGGACAACATACACAGTTAAACCAATAAGAAAACAAAAATTAAAAGCAGTATCTAAATAAATAATATACATAAAAGAAATAAATTTAAACTATTGGTAAAAATTAAACAATAAATTTATAAAAAACGTGATTGATTGTATAATTTTAGGTTGATAGTTCCTTTAATATGTCAAGCCAATTTGTCGTAGATGTCATCCAAAATGTCATGAATCAGGATGCTACCAACGATACCAGGCCAATTAGTAACGAAAATGTTCGCACAACAGACGACATCATTAGCATGTTTAACCAAATTTCATTCCTAAAAGCAGCCGCTTTTATCCGTATGACTAAAGATATTTTAGGAGAAGAGAAATTTAGAACATCTATGAATGAATATCTTACAACTTAGTAAGTTTTTTTTTACTCAAGAACAATATCACAATATCTTATCAATTACATTTTATATTTTAGTGCATACAAAAACACAATTCCTTCGGATCTCTTTAATATTTGGGAGCAGAACTGGCCCCTTGCATATCAACAATTCTCTAAAAAATACTTTGAATCCTTTACCACTCAAGTGGGTTACCCTGTGGTCACCTTTAGACGGACCTCCAAATTTACTGTAGAAGTCAGTCAAAAACGTTTCTTATTAAAGGATTTTGATACAGCCAACACCAACCTAACATACACTGTCCCTATTACGTTCACAACAAGTATTGAAAAAGATTTCCAAAAGGTCTCTCCCCAATTCTTCCTTGAAAATAATACATTTAAATTTAATGTTAAAAGTAACACTAAGTGGATCATTGGCAATATTCAGGAAAGCGGTTACTATCGCGTTAATTATGATTACAATACTTGGAATGAAATCGGTAAAAAATTGTTATCTGACTACAGGGATATTCATGTATTGAATCGTGCCCAAATCGTTGACGATCTTCTCAACTTAGCTCGTGCGGGTGAAATTGATTACAGTGTTACTTTAAATATTCTTCAATATCTTAAAAAGGAAACCCATTATTTGCCATGGGCTGCTGCCCTCAAAGGATTCAGCTTTTTAATGACACGTTTGGGCAACGAAAGTGATATCTTTGTTCCCTTCATCCGTGTGATCATTGTACTGAACTTCTACGGCATAGACTTTGAACCGCTTGAATCGGATAAAATTTTTGACATTTACGGACGTACTTATATTTTGGGTCGGTGCTGCAAAAATATAATAAAAGACTGTGTTAAAAAAGCCAAGTACCATTTCGATGAAATCTCGAACAATCGTTCCGTTCATGTCAATATCCGTTCTCTTGTTTATTGTACAGTTATGCGTGAAGGCAACGCAACTAATTTCAACACACTTTATAACAAATACATGACCGAAAATGTTGCTAGCGAAAAAGATTTGATTTTAGATTCTTTGAGTTGCGTCAAGGACAGAAAATTGGTTGCAAAATTTTTTGACATAATCATTTCTAATGACTTACATGCCGTGGGCAGGACCATCGCTCTGTATAATTTGTGCACTAAAAACAACGAAAATGTTGACCTCGTTTTTGATTTAATTGATAAAAACATTGGAAAACTTGCTAACGCGTAAGTTTATAATTTTTAATTTGAAAAACATATTGGAGTTTATAACGAAAATTTATTTTGCAGCACTGGTGGTTACCATCCCGTTGCTGTCCTTGTTTTGGAAATTGCAGATCACTTCACAACTCAAGCTCAATTACAGAAACTTAGGGAGTTTATTACAAAACACACCGCCAAGTTCGGTATTTTAATTTCGATTTTACAAACGGCAGTAAATATTGTCGAAGAGAATTTAAAGTGGGCAAAAGAAAATTTAAATAAAATCAAGAGCTATATGCATCAATTCATGCAGAGATATCACCAATAAAATCATAAAATCCTTTTTAAAAATACATGTAATACTTTATAATATTTTGGCTTTTTAAATAAACATTAGAATTCTTTTTCCGGCATAAACATAAGCCGGGAGAAGTCGAGCAAAGATTAATTGGTAATCCTTTTAGAATGTTTAAACAATTGGCGAAAAGTAGTTTTTGTATCGGATTGAAACTTACGATATAAAATATAGATATGACAATATCAAGCAGAATTTGTCTTACTAAACAACTGATTCACAGTGTTGCCCGTTCTAAATGCTAGTTCAAAATATTCTTCATCATAAAGATCAGTGTTTTTCCATCTTTCAGAAAGTCCAGATATATATGATACGCTTTTATATCTTTTTGGTTATCTTTCCTCCTGCTGCCTGTTGTTTCTTGTATTTATGTTCTATAAGATTTTTAATTGTCTTTATTGGGAAGTAATTCATGCTTAATATATTAGTTATTTTTTCTATATTATTTTTATGGAATTCCGTGTCACTTATATTCAAAACTCGTCATATGAAATTTGATGCTGTATTTATAATTATTCTTTTAGGGTGCTTGGAATAAAAATTGATCAATCTTCCCGAGGCTGTTGGTTTTTGATACCAGTTTACTTTTAAATGGTTCCATTTTCTTATGGTAATCGCGTCTAAGTATGGTAGTTGGTTATGACTTTCCTCCTTCATGGTAAATTGTATTTGTTCATTAAATGAATTTAGTTTTTTGATTGTGTCATTTATTCTGTCCTTTTTTAATATTGCGAATAAGTCATCTACGTATTTCACCATTATCCTCGGTTTTTCGTCCATTTTATCTAGTGATATGTCCAGAAGTTGTTCCATAACAATGTCAGCTATCACTGGTGAGGCTGGAAAGCCCATCGGCATTCCTTTTCTTTGTTCATAGATTTTGTCATCATACATAAAATATCTACTTTCCTTAATACAAAACCTCAAAATGTGTCTCTAAAAGTTTCCATTTTTCTTCAATTGTCCTTAACGCTAAATTAATCGGAATACTTGGAAATAATGAAACCACGTCAAATGTAATAAGTGCTTCGTCATCGGCAATATATGTGTTGTTTATTTTTTAACTAAATTCAACAGCATCTTTAATATTATATTTTGAATTCTTTGTCAAGTGTTTTAGTACGTCTATCACATATTTAGAGAGCCCATAGGAGGGTGAATTTATCGACGAGCATATTGGTCTCAAAGGTGTTCCATCCTTGTGAATCTTAGGAAGTCCATATATCCTAAGTGCTATCGCATTCTTTGTGGTCAATTTGTGCTTTTCATATATATCAATTAAATTAAGTTTGTATAATTTGTCCACAAATAAGTTGTTTTTACTCTGTAAACTAGATGTCGGATCTCTCTTTAAACGACGATATTTGCAAAAATCTTGTAAAATTGCTTTCATCTTCTCCTTATAGTCATTTTTGTCCATCGCTACTGTTTTGCTTCCCTTATCAGCTTTGAGAATAAGTATGTCATCATTTTTGTTCAAAAATGGTTTTGATTGTCCCACTGCACATTAGGTCAAATGACTACTTTGTCTGTGCAAAATTAATTACGACTACATTATAAGAGTAATCGAAACAGTTATTATATGAATTATATAATTATGGATGGTTCCAATAAAAAAAATGGAATTTAACCCATAAGTGACCAAAAATTAACCCTCTAGCACCCATTAATTTAAACACAGTGTATAGAATTAATTAATGTGTTTTTTAATACTAAAATATTTATTAATTGTTTATATCCAATTCACTTTGTAAAATTAATTCAAAGGAGGCTTCTTCACTTTATTTATTTTCGTCGTCTTGTTCGTTATGGTGAAGTTCTTCTGTTGGTTCGCAGCAACATAATAGTTCAATTACTTCAGGTGGTAACGTGGAACGTGTTCTTTTTTGAATGCGTCTGTTTAAAAATGTTGTGGAAATTAATGGATCTGAAGTATCCATGGCCCTATTAAATACATCTAGTGGGTTATTGGTGCGGGTGTTTCTACGCGCGTAATGTAGGCGATCGGCTTTGTATATTTTATGACGAGATTCAGCAGCACCTTCTCCAAAAAATCCAATTGGAAGTGGAGCATTTTCTATTATTTGCTTTGAGTGAATTAACATTTTGTGAACAGTAGAAGTCATTGGCAACCAGGGATATCGCTCCTGAAAAAGTTTTGCTGTTTCAAAACAATATAATTCAAATTTCTCTAAATTTATTTCGAACTGACAGGATAAACAAATCAGTATTATTTTGAACCTAAATATAATATCATTATCTACACCAGTTATTTCTGAAAAAATTTCATGTTCAGCGAAAGCTCGGCGAGCAGTGTTTCCGTCGTTAGTAGATCCTGAGCCACCTATTCTGGGCATATCCACGCGAAGTCCGAGTTTTTTCCAAAAATCGTTTTGTATATCAGTTTTCCTTTTCAATACAATTGACTTTTCAGCTCCTTATATTTGCCATTTTTGTACCTTACATTTGTATCCTATATGTAAAAGAAACTCAAAAAATGGTACACGAGGACGTCCAACAGCGCCACTTGTTGCCTTTTCTAAAATGCCATCTACCACAATATTTAATTCAGCATTTAGCCATGCCTGGTTTTGGTTTTTGAATACATTTGTCTTTCTATGACACTTTTTCAACTTTTGTTCTAGTTTCACGCAAAACTAATTAATTTTTTTGGTAATTGGTTTCACCATTTCATCAGAAATTGACGAGGTTTCAAGTTTGTCATATACGTGTTTCAAAACGGCATCAACTTTTTGTTTTTTTGTACTTTCCTTTTGCCATACTTCAAAAAGATCAATCTTTTTTATACAGAGGTTACCTAACAAAAAGAGGCATTACTCGCAAAACGCAAGAAATCGCAATTTTTGATAAATACCAAATAACTCACTAGATAATATACTAATTATTTTGTGCAATTTGAGAGTGGAGAAATGGGGTATATTTTTTTAAAAGCTTTCAGAAAATAAAAATTTTATAAAAATTTAACTATTTATAGATGTTTACGCTAATGAGTTATTTATTAAGTAAAGCGACATATATATAAAACATTTAAAATTAAAAATATATCTACTTACTTGGCTCTTTCTTTTCCATTTTACTCTAATAAATTATCACAACCACAGTCCGAGATATACGCACTTAAAGTTGACCACGCACTACTTAACTTAGGAACACAATTATAGAAAAAATTTAATCAGTTGACTTCGACACGCTGCTGTATAACGGTTATTAATATTTAGTCAAAACAAATATCACTTTTTTTTATTCTGAGGTCTTTAGAATTAAAAAACAACAACAACAATAGTAAAACTGCAAGTTGATTTTTGGACTTTCGCACAGAAAAATGTGTCATTTGACCTAATGTGCACTGTGTCAAGTATTATTCTGTCTCTTTTGTTAATTGTTGTTCTTTCCAAATGGTAGTTCAGTAACGATGTTAATTTTTTTTTTTTTTTTTTTTTGGAAATAAAATTTTTCATGAATTATGTGTTTTTTGTTTTTAAAGTTCTGATTAGTAATTGTTATGCTACACCCAGCAAAAACTTACATTGTAAAGTAATGCCTTAAAAAGCTAATATAACTACTCTTCACTACTTCTAAATTGGCATTTTAACTTATTATCTTAACACGGTGATGTCATTGGAGGCAAGTACTTACCACCCTCGCTTACAAATAGGGAGTTAAATAAGTCATTACCACATTCGCTTACAAATAGGGAGTGAAGTAAGTCATTAAGTTTATGATACAATATCGATATCATATGTTAAAATTTATATCACCTAGACGATATCGTTTGGTTGAGACCACAATACCAAGTTTTTAATCAAGTTTTTAATATTAAAATATATATCAAAATCAGTTAAGTATTTAAATTTTTCATATTAAAATTTATTACAAATTGTTTCAATTTAGTACAAATAAAATCAGTTTGTATTAGATTTGAATAAATAAAACCTTAGATGCATTTTATTATGAATTAATTATAAATTTCGTTAATTAACTCATAAACAAGTACTTATGTATCAGATTATATGTCAGCCATTACTAAACTACTTCTATGTAATGTAGATGGTATGAAGTAGGCATTGAAAAGTAAGTTGTTCAGTAATTGCAAGTCATTACCAAGTTTTTGCTGGGCAGTTATTAAAATTTATTAAATAGTTTCCAAATAAACTTAAATTTCTATTGTCACAAGTTTGTTTTAGATTCATCTTCCTAGCTTTTTTTAATAAAATAGTTTCTTTGTCAATCTCTATTGTTTCTGTTTTATTATTTAATAAGTATCTACAATTATTATTAATCGTACAATGATTACTCTTTTGCATAGTTGGGGGTAGTGCACTAAATATTGATTTATATCAGCATTGAACTATCACTAAATAAAACTGCAAAGAAAGTAGTTTGCACTCTTTTTTACCAGCTTTAGTGATGATTGTTTTTTTTTAACTACCACTAAAAAATTTTGAGTGATATTGCAAATTTTTTCACTATCACTAAACGCAGATTTGAATGCAAAAATCTGCACTCAAATCAAGTAGTGCAAAATTCGGACATGCAATCAAAAAAGCTGCATACAAATATTGTCTCACTAAAATTTAAAAAATGTAACTTTGTATGTGCATGTTTTTTTGATTTCTTTTGAGGATATACATAAGTAAAAACATTAAACAAAATGATATTTTGTCAATAACGGTATAATTATTGGCTTTAGTCATGAAAAACAAGTTTTTAATTTAAAAATTTGTGCACCAATTTAAGTTGCACTCAAATGAGTGAAGAAAAAAAAAGTTGCAATAAGCTGATGATTGCTTTATTTTAAATCAAACTACTTTTTTTTGAGTGCAAAATTTTTTAACATCACTATCACTCATGTTTAGTGAGGCTGCAAATTTTCAATTCATCACTCAGCATCAACAAAATGATTGCAATATTTTTGCACTATCACTATGTGTGAGTTGAAACTGCAAAATGAATGCACTACCCCCATCTATGCTCTTTTGGAGATGCTTAAGGATGGCACTTTCTTTAGTGTAAAATAACATTATTTATTTCGATTACATTTTCGTCAAATGAATCAATTTTCATATAATTTCCATTTGGAACTGCTGTAAGCAATCTAAGTTGTGTAGTTTTTATTTGATCTGGGATTTGTACAGCTATTATTAAAGAATTATCCCTATACGTCATCACTCCGATTTTAAGGAGCTTTAACTTATAAAAATCAATATCGAAGTTTTCGATTTCTGTATTTTTTAATATACTAGGATGAATGAGGTTATTTTTGCTGATGCAATATCATCTTGTAATTTCTCTATTTCATCCTCCAAAAAATATAACTTTGACAATTGATCCAAGTATAGATATCGTTTTACAAGTTCGTAATTACTTTTTCTGATTTGATATTCATTCTATCTTGTTCGATCGAATTTTTTAAACTAATAATTGGTTTGTTAAATGAGTCATTTCTAATAATCTGTTTGTTTACCGTTTTTATGATATTTCTGTTATTCTCTTCGGTAACGGAGATATGCTCCAAAATTTTCGTCCTGTCATTATCGTCCATTGTTCCGTACAGCCATTTTTGTGTTTTGCCTATGAAATTAATTAAACCTCTCTTTTCTCTTTGTTGTTCTGGCTTTGTTGTCAGAATCTTTTCGTGTATCTCTTGTACTTTTTGTAAAAGTATCTGTCTATTACTTAAATCTACTGTTTTAATGTTTTCTTCCAACATGCTTAGTGTTCCCGATATTTCGTCAACATCAACGATGTGTATAACGGTGTTGGTAGTATTTACTACTTCTACATCGCAAATCTTTATGTCTATATAACCGTTGTTGTCCGGTTGTTGGCTGATCTGTAAGAACCCCTTAGCATAAGAGGCTAGTAGGAGGAGTACCAGAATGGTTGCCAGGGTCTGAAAATTTAAAAGGACGTTTAATGTTGGATTCATGAATATATTCTAAGTTGAACTTTCTAAATTTAGGTTGCTCTTTATGTCTAACGTTTGCATAATTTTTTATGAAACTTATTGGCATATTTTCTTCGTAGTTTTCTCTTTTTTAATTTTGCCTCGAAGCCTCATCCTCGGAAGACATATCCCTTGCGTTATAAGCGAATCTTACATATTTTGCTTGACCGCATCCCCCAAACAGCTCAATTATTTTATTTTGCAAAATGTTGTATTCATGGTCATTTAAGTATAAATTCCTACTCTTCCCCTCGTAATATGTTGCTTCAGTATATCCTCCAAATTATTATTTTGTAAATCGTTTGAGTCAACATAGATCTTTTTGTTTCCGTTTACCTTATCTACTTTTTTAGTTTTGTTGCTTGTCAAGATTATCTGAGTCTTAAATCGGTTCACAACAGTGTCCAATATAGGAATGTGATCGTTTAGATCTTCTTGTTGTGAGTGTATTGTCGCTGCTATGAAGTCGTTACAGTCATTCTGATCTGCAATATTTTTAATTTCGTTTATGTCGACATCAATACGACTTAAGAAGTCAGCGATTTTATTTTCGCTGCCTTTAATATAATCAATCTTAGCATCGTATTCTCCCAGCTGAAGAAGCCACCTCTGCAATCTGGGATTAATATCTCTTACAGAGTTTTTTATTTGTAACCACTTAAGTGGCTGATGGTCGGTTTGCAAGTCAAATTCCCTGCCGTATAAATACGGTCTAAAATATTTGACGGCCAAGACCACTGCTAAGAGTTCTTTTTCTATGGCTCATTTTTGTTTAAAGTTCTCGATGCATAACATAAAGGGTGTCCTTCTAGAGAGGACTGCACCCAAAGCAAAATTGCTAGCATCGGTTGTTAACCTAAACTTTTTATTAAAGTCTGGAAATCTCAAAATGGGATGTTGAGTGATTAATTGTTTTAATTTTCCGAATGACATTATGTAGTTAGGGTCTTTAATATTCACTTTTCTTTCTTTCTTTAAGTAAGATATCATTGGGTAAGCTACTTTTGCGTTGTCCCTTATAAACTTGCGGTAGTACCCTGTAACTCCCAAAAACGATTTAATTTGCTTTTGATTCGAAGGCAGTTTCAAGTTCCTAATAGCGTTAATTTTGCTTATATTTGGCTTTATTCCATCTCGAGTCAACACATGCCCTAAATAACAAGTTTCCTTTGCCAGGAAACTACATTTATCAACCTGTATCTTAACCGCATAGGTATCCTCTTTTGTGGATAACGGGATTAACGACCCCGCGGACCCTAGTTAGGGAGCTACAGGTAACCCTGAATGGCCATTGAGCGTCTCAGGAACTAGGAGGACGAAAGCCAAGCCAGGACAAAACCCCTCTGAAACCCCCTCCCTTATACGGTACCCTCACCGTGGAAAGCAGGTTTGCTGTGTGCTAATAACTCACTCTGTAAAAACCAATTATTACAGAAACGAATACAATTTCAAATAAAAGAACAAACCCTCTAAAGATGACAACCTTTGGCTTTAAAACACGGATTATGATTGGAACATGGAACGTTCGAACTCTTTCGGATCCATCCAGAATAGAACAACTTTGCAAAGAAATGTCCAACTACAAACTCTCAATTCTCGGACTAAGTGAGACAAGAATACTAAACAGTGGTTCCACGCATCTTCCATCTGGCCACCATTTGCTTTTCTCCGGAAACAGTAATACAAAAGTGCGAGGTGTTGGTATTCTCTTAACACCATATTCTAGCCGTTGCTTGATAGAATTTAAACCGATATCTGACCGTCTAATAGTTGCAAGATTTAGTTGCCGTTTTCGTAATATCTCAGTCATTCAATGTTATGCCCCAACTGAACCTGATGATGACAGTTCCAAAGATGAATTTTACTCTCAAATCGATACCACCATTCACTCACTTCCTGGAGGTGATATCAAAATACTGATTGGCGATTTCAACGCTAAAGTTGGAAGTGACAATGCCAACCTAGAATCAATAATGGGAAAAAATGGTTTAGGAGATGTCCGAAATGATAACGGGGAAAGGCTTGTCGATTTGTGCGCAAGACACAGTTTGTTTATAGGTGGAACACGTTTTTTACACAAAGATATACACAAGTATACTTGGGAGTCACCTGACCAAAACACTCGTAACCAAATCGACCACGTTATTATTAGCAAACTTTTTGTTGGATCTCTCGAAGACGTTAGAACTAGGAGGGGCGCTGATCTGTACACTGACCATGAACTGCTAGTGGGTACTTTTCGTCTTCGTCCGGCAGCGATAAAACAACATAAGCATGTAGCAAAATTTAAAACCTCTCGTTTTCAGGACCCCTCTACGTCGCAGTTATATAGAAATACACTATCATTAAAACTTCCAGCTGACGTTGATAGTGAACAATCTTGGGATGACATAGTTAAGGCCTGTAAACAAGCGGCCAAAGATGTAATTGGACATGTTGACAAAAAGCGAAAACAATGGATAAGCGATGAAACATGGGCGGAAATAAAAAACCGAAAGCATCTTAAAAACATTAAGAATAAAGCTAAAACCCCAGAAGGAAAAAATGCAGCAAAACTCCAATATAGACATTCTGCCTCAAGAGTAAAAACACTTGTGCGCCTAGATAAGGAGAAATATTATAATAGCGTAGCCGAAGAGACGGAACGAGCGGCAAATACTGGCACTATGAAGCAAGTCTACGCTTCTATAAAGAAACTTAGTGGTAACAACATAAGGAGCACTGCAACTATAAAGGACGGTAATGGTAATCTCCTGACTGCCCCGGACCAACAACTCAACCGATGGCGGGAATTCTTCACCGAAAACGCAACATCACAAAACACCGATACCGTAAACGAACAACAACAACCTAGCAGACGTAACCAGCGAAGAGACATTTCCACAGTCCCGCCATCAGTATCAGAAATTAAACTGTGCATTGAGAAACTTAAAAATGGCAAATCGGCGGGCCCGGACGATATTCCGGCGGAACTGATTAAATACGGTGCACCAATATTGGCTGAAAAACTTGCTCCCATTATTAACAAAGTGTGGACTTCAAACCAAATACCAAATGAATGGAAAGAAGGAGTGGTAATCACGATTCCCAAAAAAGGAGATTTAAGTGATTGCAAAAATTGGAGAGGTATCACGTTGCTCAATGCCATCTCAAAATTATTGGCAACAATTCTACTTGGACGTATTGCACCAGCAGTAGATTTGATGCTTCGTAACGAGCAAGCAGGTTTTAGGACGGGTAGATCATGCGCGGACCATATAAATACACTCTGCATCATTATAGAACAGTCTAAAGAATACAACACACACCTGTACCTTCTCTTCGTCGATTTTGAAAGGGCCTTCGACACAGTATCTAGGGATCTTTTGTGGCGCACGCTATCGTCCAAAGGCATCCCTGATAAAATCGTAACGCTTATACGTGAGTTATATAGAGAGTCTTCTAGTCGAGTACGTTTCAATGGTAATGATAGTCAACCATTTTCATCCACTACAGGCGTTAAGCAGGGCTGTATTCTGTCTCCAACCCTTTTTCTGCTGCTCCTTGACAGTGTACTGGAGAAAACAAATACCGAGGCTCAAAACGGTATTCAGTGGAACATATCTGAAAAGCTTAACGACATCGATTACGCAGACGATATTTGTTTAATGGCTCACCGTTTTAACGACATCGAAGATAAGTTAAAGAAACTCTCAGTGAACGCTATGAAATTTGGACTTAAAATCAACCTGAAAAAAACCAAACTAATGCGTATAGGAACAAGCTCAACTATCCCACTGAAACTTGAAAAGGTTGTAATCGAAGACGTTGAATCGTTCAATTATCTGGGAAGCGTAATTACTAAAGATGGCGGCACAACAGCAGATATAAGATCCCGTATAAACAAAGCAAGAGTGGCCTTTCAATCAATGCATAAGCTGTGGAAGTCGAACTCTATCAGCAGCAAAACCAAACTTCGCATCTTTGACTGTAGCGTTAAATCTGTTTTATTATATGGTTCTACAACGTGGGGAGTAACACAGACAAATATGAAAAAACTCCAAGGTTTTGTTAACCGGTGTTTACGCCGCATCCTTTGCATTTTTTGGCCCAACACTATATCTACAACCGAACTCTTACAGCTTACAGAAAACACTACAATAGAAGCAGAAATAATGAAACGTAAGTGGACGTGGATAGGCCATATTTTAAGAAGACCGCAAAATGACATAACTCGCGCTGCACTTCAGTGGAACCCTCATGGTCATCGCAGACCCGGACGACCACAAAACACCTGGATGAGAACGATAAATCGAGAATGCAGTGCTGTCAACAAATCATGGAACCAAATTAAAGCCCTTGCCAATAATCGAAGCAGATGGAGAGAAATTGTAAACGCCCTATGTTCACCTGAACTTTTATTTTAAAACACATACTTTGTATAAATATTAAAATAAATAAAGGACATATATATATATATATTGGCAACCCTGTTTTTAAAGTGTCAAAAAGACCAATAATTTTTCTGCGTAATAAATTTCAATTATTTTTGTAAATAAAAAATAAATTAACTGCTTAAACAAACTAAAACTGTTTGAAAGGATTCATATTGGTGCAGTGAGTTGTTCTACGTTGGAGTATTTCATCAGAAGTCGTTTAATAAACATTTTCTTGTCGTCTACACTAATGGTTCTGTGGTTGGCGGTCGGTGTCTAAAGGCCTGATATCTACAAATAGTGCATTGGAAGATATTAAAGTAAAGTAAATTGATAATAAGCGTATATTTTGGATTTAATATACGTAAGTTTTTAAAATTTTAAGGTGAAAATTTTAAAATTGCATTTATATGTAATATTACTCCGTTGGCTGTGTTACATTGTTTATTGCTACCAGTGATGTTAACTTTTATTTTTCCATTACCTTACGGCTCACTAAAAATTACCGTTTTTTACCCTACGCAAATGTTTCTAATTAAAAAAATAACAGCAGTATTCTATAACAGTTTATTTACATTTTAATGAGTTTTAAGACAAATTTAAATGGAAATTTTTGTTTTAAAATGCATTTTGAATAAAATAGGTACATACATATTCAGTCAATTCAAAATATTTTTATTTAATTCGCTTAGCGTACATACATATATTAATTATATTAAAAAAAAATTAAATAAATTTGTGTTTAATTCTTTTAATTATAAACATTAAAAATAAGCAAACATAAAAAGTGTATAATAATTTTTGTACTCTTATTTCAATTCATCACATTCAGATATTTAATGTGTTTAAAAATTGTTGATTTCTTAACAAACACGTATTTATAAAATTAATAATATACATACATAGTAATTTCTTAGCATTTCGTTCATGTTAAAACATATATTTATTTTTGCAAACAAATACCATTATATTTTCTTTAAAAAATTCAGTCGCAAGAAAAGGAAAATACAATGATTAAATGAAAACTATAGAGAATAAAAATAAACAAAACACTATTCCTTCTTCAATATATATGTTAATTCTAGTTAAATCAGGCTAAGTACCTTCGTTTTTATTTAGATTTATGATCATATGAAGACTGCTTACAAAGTTCAAAATGTCTGCTATTGAAATTAATATTTGAGCTATCACTTTCTTTAATAAAAGATTTTGCATGTAGAATGCCTTCAAGTGTTGTTGTAGTTAGCCTATTTCTCAGTTTATTTTTGTTTAAATTTATTATCGAAAAAATTCGTTCTACCGTGGCTGAACTATGTGGCAAAGAAAATATATATACTAAAAATTTTTTTAAAACTGGAAACATTAAGGATTCATCTCCTTTTTTAATATTGCAAACATTATTGTAAAATTGTAATATGTCACTTTTATCTATGTTTTTAATTTGTCTCATTATTCGAAATTCATTGTCGATTTCGTTGAATTCATTCCTTTGGACAGCCTCTGGGAAATTAATAACTAGAGGAATTATGGAAGGACTTGTCTCAAATAATTCGGGATTTATTATATCCATTTTTTTTAAAGACTGCATTTGAAATGAGTCAAAAGGAAATCTTTTTTTTATTTCCTTAGCACTTCTGATATAAAAATTTTTGCAATGAGTTTTAAATTCGACTTCTTTTTGTAAGGAAATATCTATACCCGAGAAACTGGCAATTAAATGGCCACCAAAGTATACTTCGTCTAGCGGAAGATGATATTCATCCTTCTCAAAATCTAAGTTTTGCCACAGTGTGCCTTCTAAATAATTAGCTCTGATGAAATTGCTAAGGATTGTTTTAAAAGCCAAAGATATCCGCTGATATAGGATATGTATTTTAGTTTTTTCGCTCTGCATTTCAAGATTCAAATTAGTAAATAATGGTAGCGCGAATTCCAAAAACTCTAAATATAATTTGTTTAACGGATTTTCAAACCATTCAACTATTTGCACGGCCGAGCTTACTTTATTGAAAGTTTCTTCAACCTTAAAAAACATTTTTAATGCTTGGAAGTTCTTTAAAACACGCTTTACACATTCAATTATTGAAATCCATCGGGTAGTGCTCGGATGTACAAGTTTATTTGGCTTTAAATTCCACAACTCTTGAAAAGCAGTTAGCTCAAAAGTTCGTTTTGGGCTATCGTGCACATAGTTGTATATGTTTCTCATTCCTTTTTCTACTTTGTCTGGTAAGGTTTCACATGCATGGGAAGCGACCAAATTAAAACTGTGGCATATACATTTCATACTAAATAGCGTTGGTATCTGCTGCTGGAACCGAGATTTAACCGAATTAAAATTTCCAAACATATTGTTTGCTCCGTCAGCTGCAAAGCCAATCATTTGTTTTTTGTAATCTATTTTATTTTCTTTAAAAAAATGTACTATTACATTGTAAAGATTTTCAGCGGTTGCATCCGTGACCTCAATTAATGTTAAAAATATGTCTTCTGGCTTAAATTCTGTAACATTAAACACTCGTACGACTAGTGCCAATTGCTTTAAATTTCCGACGTCGGTGGACTCGTCGATAATTAGAGAAAAAACATTACCTTGCAACCGTTTAGTTAAGCATTCTTTTTGTTCTTTTCCTATTACATTTATCACGATCATCGTAGCTTTATATCTTCCACATGACACTTTTTGCATGTCTTCATCTTTTGCCACGCGCTTAAGTAAAGAACATAGATCAGGTGCCAAGTTAAATGTCAAATTGTGTTTCGCAATAAAACTGCCAATCAGCAATTCCGTTTCATGTTTACGCGGTTTTTTCTGCAACATTCCTACTAATGAGGACTGATTTTTGGTAGCCGCTGAAGCTTTATTACGCCGCCCAGTTAGAGAGTGCCTTTTTATTTCAGAAAATCCGGCGACTCCATCGAAATTGCAAACTTTACAATGGTAAAATAATTTACCTTTCTATTTTCTTCATTTGATGAATCAGAGTCGCCCGTATCCTAAAAGAAATATCATTAACGACTTAATACATTATACAAATATAAAATTAACAAACCGTCATTTGTAGAAAATAACACAGGAAATGTCAAAAATAAAAAATCAAGTGATGCTGCCAAGAACACTAGCAAAAGGCAAAACAGTAAAAAATTTTTTTTTATTCTTTAAGAAAAGCTGAAATAAGTGATGCCATATCTCTAACTTTTTTATATTTTGCACTTATCAGTGTTACCGAAACATTTGCAGAAACATAACCATTGAAAATTCCTTTTTAAAATATAAAATCATGAAACCAAAAATCGAAATTTTTTTTAAATTACCGTATTTGGAATGAAATTACCTTGCTACCTTTTGGGGTCCTAAATTACCCTAAAAAAGGGTAATTACCGTACGGTTAACATCACTGATTGCTACCTTCTTGTTATCTACAATTCTCTTTATACAAAAAGTGCTGCCAAGCTGCATACTATTTTATACTAGTGTGCCTAAAAGTATGCTTTAAAATAGATGAATTATAAAAGAACACTTCAATCAACATCACCAGATTACACTGAGCAAAACAATTGTAAAAAATTTTTAACTTGTGAAAACATGCAAAAATCAAACCAAAACAATGAACAAGACGTTTTCTCATGGGAAAAATTGTGCTACCTCTTAGATGATAAATTAAAGGATGTTACAAGAAAATCTGATTTGGTTGCTATTAAAACAGAGATCGAAGAATTAAAAGAAGAAAACCTAAAACTAAAAAATGACGTTAAAAAACTTACTTCCCGTCTTGAATTTATTGATCGCAGATCTCGGTCAGCAAACGTTATTGTAACGGGGCTAAATAGTAAAAACATTAAGGCGGCTAAAGCAGAATTTTTAGAATTGTGTTCAAATGAGCTTAAAGTGAACGCTAATATTATGTCAACCCGTATTATATCTGGCGGAAAATCTTTTTGTTTCACCCTAGAGACTAGTATGCAGGCATACAATGTTACTACTGCTAAAAAAAAGTTAAAGGGTAGAGAGGTTTTTATTCAAAAAGACTACACAGAAGAGGAGCAAAACGTTCGATATAATCTGCGGCAGCTAAGCAAAAATATTTCTAAAATAAATGAAACAATCAAAGTACGGCTTGGAGAATTCTGTATATATATAGAAAATAAAAAATTTACATGGTCGAATGGTAAAATTATGGCAGATTCGGTTACAAATGCTGAGTTCTTGTCTGAACTCTTATCGAAGTGCAACTACCCAGTTGAAGTAACTTTTAGAGAAGTTCGAAAAAATAGCAATGACCAAAATGAGTTCCTTGCATCGCAATAGCAATTTAGTGTTTTCAATGTTTTGTCGTATAATGTAGCCAATTTAGCTAAATCAATAAACTTTGGTAATTTTTTAACCTATATAAATAAATTTGATGTATTTTTTCTGTTCGAAACCCACGTAGTTGCAGCTAATCAACATCTATTTACTTCCTATTTTAAAGATTATTCTCTACACTGGATTGCAGCAAAGAAAGTACATAGCGCGGGACGGGCAAGTGGTGGCTGTTTGTTTGGTTTTAAAAATGAACTTAGGAAAATATATACTTTTAAATTTTTAAATATATACAACAACTCAGTATTAACGGCTAAATTAGAAGGAAATATGTTTTATTTTATACCAAGGTATTTAAACTGTACGAATTGGAATTCGGACTTAGCAAAATTTGAATATTTTTTGCGAGAGCTCAACCCTACCAATTTTTGCATTGTTGGTGATTTCAATGCCAGAATTTCCGATGAACAAATTTTGGACTCAAATTTTTTACAAGGTTTACCACATATACGAGAATATAGATGCTCGAAAGATAAAATTTTTAATACACAAGGCAAAAAACTTATGGAGTTAATTGAAGATTTAGGTGGTATTGTGCTTAACGGAAGGACGGGTAACGATGCTGAAGGATAATACAGCTTTTGCGGTGTTATGGGTAGTTCTGTCATTGATTATTGTATTTGTTCACATAGTTTCTTGCAATTTGTTGATAATTTCTCGGTGGCATCCAAACCCTACTCTGACCACATGCCGTTATGTTTAAAAATTAAATGTTTATGTCCAAATGCGGAAAGAAATTAAAATTCTTCTCTGTTCAGATTGCGCTGGAAAGACAAACATAAGCCTATATATGTCGAAAAACTTAGCTCCATTACTACAATCGTTGATATACAAACAAATGTTCCCATAGATGATTTGGTTACTTTAACGTCAAATAAAATAAAACAAGCTGCAAGGGTAAATGCAAATACAACTTATGTTGAGCCCAAGCAAAAATGGTTTGACTGGAAGTGTGCTCGTTATCGAAAGTTTATGTTAAAAAAGCTAAGGCTATACAGAAAAAATCACACAATTACAAACAAATCCCGTTACTTTCTATCTCGAGCTAAATATGTAAAATTATGCAAAGACAAAAAACTAGAAATGTACAACAATAATTTAGACGAGTTAAATAAAGTCAAATGCAGTAATGATTGGTGGGAACTGTCAAAATCAATGAGAGCATGTAAGCAGGTTATCAAAGGCAACTTAAGAGCAGATGATTTTCGAACTCATTTTAGCAAATTGTTACAAAATACTGAAAACAATAACACAATGAGCTGGTGCATGCCATATATTACTAACCCTGTTCTAGATTCGCCCATAGAATTTTGTAAAGTTTCGTACGTGGTTAACAAATTAAAATGTAATAAAGCTCCTGGTCAAGATGGCATTACGTATGAATTTTATAAATACGCTCCTGCTTGTTTTATTCACGAAATTCTGACAATATTTAACATAATATTTTTACATGAAAAGATACCATCAAGCTTTCGTAGTTCGATCATGATCCCGCTTTTTAAGAAAGGTGATACATCCTTACCGGTAAACTATCGTGGGTTATCTCTTATTGATACAGTATGTAAAATTTTCAACACAATCTTGTTAAACAGAATAACAGAATGGATAGAAAACAACAAAATACTAAATGAGTATCAAGCGGGTTTTAGGAAGAACTACTCAACCGTCGACAATATTTTCAACCTGGCAAACATTGTAAAACTTAATCAAATAAATGGAAAAAATACTTATGCCTTTTTTGTGGACTTTTCCTGTGCATTCGACACTATTCCTAGAAATAGTTTATTTTATAAACTCTCCGCTATAGGTCTATCTTCTAAAGTAATTCGTATTTTGCAAAATTCTTATAATCAAACTGAAAGCCGCATTTGGGACGGCAACACTTTCTCTGACTCTTTCTCTGTTGATGTAGGTGTTAAACAAGGATGTATATTAAGTCCGATACTATTTTCATTATATCTTAATGATCTTGAACTCCCTGGAGGAGTGAATGTTGCTGGTACAATTGTGAAAATCCTTCTCTACGCCGATGATATTGTTATTTTGTCGGAATCGCCAACTGAGCTGCAAACCATGGTTGATGCACTTTACAATTACTGTTTAATGTGGAGCTTATTAGTTAACTTAAACAAATCCAAAGTTATAGAATTTCGGTCTGGAGCAAGAATTTCAAGTCTTTTAAATTGGCATTTTGGTGATGAAAACATCGAAATTGTTAACAGTTACAAATACCTTGGAGTAGATATTACATATAATCTATCGTTTAAGAAATATTTAAAAAATAAATTGGCTTCATCAAAAATGGCAATCAACACAACGTGGTCAAAATATATCAATCACCCACAAATCTCAAAAAGCAATAAACTGAAAATTTTTCATGCCGCTTCTCGTTCAATAATGTTTTATGCTGCACAAGTTTGGGGTTACTCAAAATTTGAAGAAGTAGAAAAGCTGCTCCGTTTTTTTGTCAAAAAAATGTTATATTTACCATCTGGTTTAAACTCTTTATACCTCTCAACTTTAAAACTGCACTTTTGCTACATAAATAAAGTTTTAAATATGAATCAAAATAGGTTACCACGCATTCTAGCAGAAGCAATAATAACACGAAACGTCTACTGGGCAGATGAATGGACCAGTCTTTGTCAACGTCTCCAGTTTACTCCTGATAATACCAATTTACCACTTTGCAAACATTGGAAAACAATAGTAAAATTACTAGAAATAAAAGAACGTGAAGAAAATGTATTAATGGCAACAAATTCCCAACACCATGACCTTTACTGCCAACCAGGCGCGGATTCAGGGGGGGGGGAAAGGAAATTTCCCCCCCCCTAAATTATAAAAATATGTTTTGCTTATTTCGATAATACAAGAATTTCCAATAATATTACATATATTTTTTAAATGTACAAAATTTTTGGAAATCCCAGCATTTTTTTTTTAATCTGTATTGAAATTAAATTTTTTTATTATTTTATTTAGAGAATCACTCTAAATGCCTTTACCATAAAAATAGTGTTTCTTCTGGAAAACTGTTTTTAAAGACACACGAAGACTTTCGTCTCGATCAAGCGGGTTTTAGGAAGAACTACTCAACCGTCGACAATATTTTCAACCTGGCAAACATTGTAAAACTTAATCAAATAAATGGAAAAAATACTTATGCCTTTTTTGTGGACTTTTCCTGTGCATTCGACACTATTCCTAGAAATAGTTTATTTTATAAACTCTCCGCTATAGGTCTATCTTCTAAAGTAATTCGTATTTTGCAAAATTCTTATAATCAAACTGAAAGCCGCATTTGGGACGGCAACACTTTCTCTGACTCTTTCTCTGTTGATGTAGGTGTTAAACAAGGATGTATATTAAGTCCGATACTATTTTCATTATATCTTAATGATCTTGAACTCCCTGGAGGAGTGAATGTTGCTGGTACAATTGTGAAAATCCTTCTCTACGCCGATGATATTGTTATTTTGTCGGAATCGCCAACTGAGCTGCAAACCATGGTTGATGCACTTTACAATTACTGTTTAATGTGGAGCTTATTAGTTAACTTAAACAAATCCAAAGTTATAGAATTTCGGTCTGGAGCAAGAATTTCAAGTCTTTTAAATTGGCATTTTGGTGATGAAAACATCGAAATTGTTAACAGTTACAAATACCTTGGAGTAGATATTACATATAATCTATCGTTTAAGAAATATTTAAAAAATAAATTGGCTTCATCAAAAATGGCAATCAACACAACGTGGTCAAAATATATCAATCACCCACAAATCTCAAAAAGCAATAAACTGAAAATTTTTCATGCCGCTTCTCGTTCAATAATGTTTTATGCTGCACAAGTTTGGGGTTACTCAAAATTTGAAGAAGTAGAAAAGCTGCTCCGTTTTTTTGTCAAAAAAATGTTATATTTACCATCTGGTTTAAACTCTTTATACCTCTCAACTTTAAAACTGCACTTTTGCTACATAAATAAAGTTTTAAATATGAATCAAAATAGGTTACCACGCATTCTAGCAGAAGCAATAATAACACGAAACGTCTACTGGGCAGATGAATGGACCAGTCTTTGTCAACGTCTCCAGTTTACTCCTGATAATACCAATTTACCACTTTGCAAACATTGGAAAACAATAGTAAAATTACTAGAAATAAAAGAACGTGAAGAAAATGTATTAATGGCAACAAATTCCCAACACCATGACCTTTACTGCCAACCAGGCGCGGATTCAGGGGGGGGGGGAAAGGAAATTTCCCCCCCCCTAAATTATAAAAATATGTTTTGCTTATTTCGATAATACAAGAATTTCCAATAATATTACATATATTTTTTAAATGTACAAAATTTTTGGAAATCCCAGCATTTTTTTTTTAATCTGTATTGAAATTAAATTTTTTTATTATTTTATTTAGAGAATCACTCTAAATGCCTTTACCATAAAAATAGTGTTTCTTCTGGAAAACTGTTTTTAAAGACACACGAAGACTTTCGTCTCGAGGTAGTTAATCAAGTTTATACATCTGTCCTTCAACAAAAAATTGAAAACCGAGAACGTTTACTCTCAATTATAAAAACCATAATTTTTCTTGGAAGGCATAACATACCTCTCCGTGGACATCGAGATTATGGTCCTTTGTTATCTTCCGAAAATAAAAACTCTGAAGGTATTTTCCGAGCGCTTTTGCGATTTCGTATAGAGGCCGGAGATAAAATTTTAGATAAACACCTGAAAATATCTCCTTTAAATGCAACGTATATATCAAAAACTACACAAAATAACATAATTAAATGTTGTAATAGTTTAATATTAGTAACAATCCTCGGAAATATATATGAATCAAAATTCTATTCGATAATTTTCGACGAAAGCACGGATTTGTCGGGGAAAAGTCAGATTTCCTTATCTTTAAGATATTTCAACATTCAACAAAAAGTTGTTAGGGAAGAATTTATTGGCTTTCTTGACGCATTTCAAGAGGCCTCCAAGGATGTTGATAATGACGCTGAAGTGTCAATTGATGCGAAAGCACTATCATCAATAGTCCTTAAAGCTTTGACAAATTTTGGTCTTGACCCAAAAAATTGTGTAGGAGTTGGAACAGATGGGTGTCCTCTGATGTCAGCAGAAAATGGAGCTGTTAAAAAAATTCTGGAAACCGCGACAAATGCAAAACAAACGCCTTGCTATTCCCATAAATTAAACGACTCAATTTCTTAAAGCAACAAAGTGCCATTAATACAAAAAGTTGTGTCATTTGTTAAAGAAACGACAAAATTTTTTAAATATAATCATCCCAAACGAAACGCAATTTTAGCAAAGTATTTGGGAGCCAAACTCTACATTATGCGAGACAAGATGGGTGGACCGACACGACTCAATTTTACACTTTGCAACAAGTGTACGTCATATAATAGAAGCTTTGGAAAAAATATCTGAGTGGAAAGATAGAGATACTTCATCAAAAGCCTTATTATTAAGGAACTCACTTAGTACTTTTGAATTTATTTGCGGAATAAACATTTTAAGTGAGATACTTGTTGTAACACAGCCGCTTAGTATCATTCTACAAAAGCAGGATATAGATCTTCAAAAAGGATCAAGCCTTATCAAAACTTTAATTATGTGCCTTGAAGAGAAAAGAAATAAAGCCGAAGAACAATTTAAAGCAGTTTTTGAAAAAGTTAAAGTTATTTGCGTTCAAATCGAAGTTCCAATTGAAAAGCCAAGATTTGAACGAAATAATCGCATCCAAAATGTTGAAGATTACTACCGAGTTGTAGGTTACATTCCTTTAATTGAATTTATTTTAGAAGATCTCAAAACACGTTTCCCAATAGATATCCTAAATGTATTAAACATACCTAAACTTTTACCTCAAAGTGTAATCAAGTCATATACAGATACAAAACTTTTAATACCACAACTAGCTGATGAGCTGACTAAGTTTGATAATATAGATAAACAACTACTAACATCTAAACTTGAGGCTGAACTGTTACATTGGCAACAAACATGGAAAATATCTGAAAATCTATCAGATAACGTTGTAGATGCTTTAATAAACTGTGATGAAGATATCTACCCAAATCTAAGAAAAATTTTTCAAATTTTCGTTTCAATGCCCGTCAGTAATGCTACAAGCGAGAGGTCATTTTCTACCCTTCGTCGGATAAAAACATAGCTCAGATCAACAATGACAGAAGATAGACTGAATGGTTTAGCCATGATGCACATTCATCATGAAATTGAAATTGATCCTAATCTTGTACTATCTAAATTTGCCTCACAAGGAAAACATCAATTGCTTATTTAAAAAGATTAATTTATTTTAATTTATATTGAACTGATCTTTTATTTTATTTTACCTTATTGTTGAGTTTTTTTTTTAATATAATATATACATACATATCGTTTTTAATAAACTTTTAAAAACAAATTTTTTACTTTTTTTGTATCATAAAAAATTTCCCCCCCCTAAGGCTCAGGCTAGATCCGCGCCTGCTGCCAACTGAACCATAATGTTACACCTCTGCTGGCGTCAAACTTTTCATCCCGCATTACCAGCATAATAATTAGAGCCAGAGGTGGGTTACTTGAATTAAATGCCAGATCCTTTAGTAATATCCCAATAGACAAGTGCTCTATCTGCAACTTAGAGGAATCTGAAAATACGTACCACTTTATTGGTGTTTGTCCAATCTATAAAGAAATAAGGTTAACATTGTTCGGAAAATATCAACTTAGTGTTATTGAGGTGCTAAATATCTTAAATGGATCAAACTTTCTCTCCTTATACAAATACATAGAATCATCTTCAAAATACCGTAAATTAATAATGAATGAATTCAATTTCTAGTCTTCTTTTTATGTACAAAAATATTTTAGCATGAATTTATAAATTTGTATAAACTTTATTGTAAATGAAATTAAAAGAAATTTATAATCTTAAATTAAAATAATATCTAGTATTATGCCAATCTGGCTCACAACATTCATGTTATGCCAAATATAGATACCAAAATTTTGTAAATTAATAAATATGTAAATATGTATATTGAATATCTATTAATAAATAATAATAATAATAATAATAATATATATATATCTTAAGATTTGCTTTTTCGAACGCAGCAAAAATTTTCTTCAAACTATCTATATGTTCTTGCAATTATGTACTGAAAACTAGAATATCGTCCATGTACACCACACATATTCTATTGATGTTCCCTCAATACTAAATTCATGAGCCTTTGGAATGTGGCAGGTGCATTCTTAAGTCCGAATGGCATCCAGACAAAGTCGTAGTGCACAAAAGGGGTAGTAAGTTTTTCTATACTCAAGTAAAATATCACAATATCTTAACAATTATATTTTATGTTTTAGTGCACACAAAAACACAATTCCTTCGGATCGCCTTAATTTTTGGAAGAAGTACTGGCCTTTTGAATATAAACAATTCTCTCAAAAATATTTCGAATCCTTTACAACTCAAGTAGGTTACCCTGTGGTAAATGATTTTGATAAAGCTAACACCAAACTAACATACACTGTCCCTATTACACTCACATCAAGTTCTAAAAATAATTTCAAAGACGTCTCTCCCAAATTCTTCCTTGAAAATAATACATTTAAATTTTATGTTAGAAGTAAGGCTACGTGGATCATTGGCAATATTCAGGAAAGCAGTTACTATCGCGTTAATTATAATAAAAATACTTGGAATGAAATCGGTAAAAAATTGTTTTCTGAAAGCAGGGAGGATATTCATGTATTGAATCGTGCCCAAATCGTTGACGATCTTCTCAACTTAGCTCGTGCGGGTGATATTACTTACAATGTTACTTTAAATATTCTTCAATATCTTAAAAACGAAACCAATTATTTGCCATGGGCTGCTGCCCTCAAAGGATTCAGCTATTTAATGACCCGTTTGAGTAACGAAAGTGATATCTTTGTTCCTTTCATCCGTGAGATCATTAAAAATAACTACCACATCGTGGGCTTTAAACCAACTAAAAAGGAGACTACTTTAGAAATTTACAGACGTACTTATATTTTGGATTGGTGCTGCAAAAATATAATACCCAACTGTGTTTACCAAGCCAAGTTATCTTTCGATGAAATTTCGAAAAACCGTTCCGTTGAAGTCAATATTCGTTCTGTTGTTAATGGCACAGTTATGCGTCAAGGCAATGAAACTAATTTCAACACACTTTATAACAAATACATGGCCGAAACTGTTTCTAGCGAAAAAAAATTTGATTTTAGATTCTTTGAGTTGCTTCAAGGACAAAAAATTGGTTGAAAGATTTTTTCAAATAATCATTTCCAATGACTTACATGCCGTGGACAAGACCATCGCTCTGTATAATTTGTGCACTAAAAACAAAGAAAATGTTGACCTCGTTTTTGATTTAATTGATGAACAAATTGAACAACTTGCTAACGCGTAAGTTTATAATTTTTATTTTGAAAAACATATTGGAGTTTATAACGTAAATTTATTTTGCAGCACTGGTGGTTACCATTCCGTTGCTTCCCTTGTTTTGGAAATTGCAGAACACTTCACAACTCAAGCTCAATTACAGAAACTTAAGGATTTTATTAAAACACACACCGACAACTTCAGTAGATCAATTTCGATTTTACAGAGGGCAGTAAGTGTTGTCGAAGTGAAATTAAAGTGGTCGAGAGAAAATTTGCTAAAAATCAAATCAATTCTTGCGGAAATAGCGCAATGAATTTTAAGTTACTTTTTAGTTAACAAAAAAAAAAAAAAAAAAAAAAAAAAAAAAATAAATGTTAAAACTACTTTGTAATATTTTTGCTTTTTAAAAAATAAACTTTAGAATTCTTTTTCCGGCATAAACATAAGCCGGGAGAAGTCGAGCAAAGATTTATTGGTCATCCTTTTAGAATGTTTAAACAATTGGCGAGAAGTCATTCTTGTATCGGATTGAGACTAACAATATAAAATATAGATATGACAATATAAAGCAGAATTTGGTATATGGTATATCAAGCGAAATGTCCATTATGCATTTAGTAGAACTGGAGGGGTTTTGTATGTCAAAAAAAAAAAAAAAAAAAAACTTTTGTCAAACTACAATAGTAGCTTTGCGGACAAAAATTGATCTATACAAAGAGATCGGTCAGCGAAAAAAATCTAGAATATAAATGACCTTCTGATCTAGCCTAAGAAACCAGTGCAATGCACATAAGAATAGCTTTCTTCAATCCCAAATTTAAAATAACAATTTCTTAAAACTGTAATGGACATTTATGACATGAGTAGCAATTGTCATATGCATTTTATTTCTTACAACCAAACATTACATTACACAGCTAATTTTCATAGGGTTCTTAAAACGTAAAAATGCTAAATTTTTAACCATAAATGTACCCATAAACTATTTTGGAAACTTCTATCTTATTTGTTGAGTTATACAGTTGTTTTTGTTTCTGCAACATTTTATTAATGTATCTGCCCGATATATTATACATATATATACATATGTATAGTATCTACATACCTTTGTTGCTTCAAATATTTCAACAATTATTTGTATACATATAAATAATCGTTATAATGTGGACATAAATTTCAGTAAGAGATCTTAAGTTGGTTGGAAAAGAAGTTAAATATGTACATATGGGATTCGTTTGCAAATACTAACTATTAATTTTAAATGGACAAAATATTATATGGTCAAAGGAAATATTTCAAAATTTATGAATGATCTAATTTTATTCAGGTATAAACAGTGGTGAATAAAAAGTTAAACGGAGCTGTGTTTAGCGTATAATCTAAATGAATGATCAAATAATCATTCGTAAAATATTCGTTCATGCGCAACTAAAGTAATAGCACTGATATAGATTTTTTTCTTTCTGTTACTAAAAGTGCACGTGATCGTTCTTGTCCCTTTTGAAAGTGTAACAAGCAGGACAAAATTTGAGAAATAAGTTAAATATAAAAGTGAAATCGATTATTACCTAGTGTTAATGAGCATCGCATGAGGTATTAAAGACCTGATCGACGATTTATAAGATCAGGAAAAATCTTACCTCAATTGAAGTTGACAAATCAGTTGAATTTTCATACAACACTGTTACCAGCTAAAGGAAAATTCTGGAGCTTTTCTAACGTAATACACACCAAATATATAAAGGGTGTTTTTTTAAGCCCAATAGAACTTGAAATTGTAAAAAATAACACAAAAAATTAAATTGTAATCATAATTTTTTTTTTATTCGAAAGATCAATACGTGACATTAACATTTAAAAATGATTTCGGGCATATGGGCACCGCGGCTGTTCTTGACGAAGCGCATTCTGGACGTCCAATTTTGGGCCACTTTTTCGGGCACTGCTGGCCGTATGTCACGAATAACACGAACAATGCTGGCCTCCAAGGCGTCAATTGTTGCTGGTTTATCAGCATAAACCAGTGACTTCACGTAGCCCCACAGGAAATAATCGAGAGGTGTCAAATCGCACGACCTTGGAGGCCAATTGACAGGTCCATTTCTCGAAATCAACTTATCGCCAAATTTTGATTTCAATAAGTCGATGGTTGCGTTCGCCGTATGGCACGTAGCGCCATCCTGTTGAAACCACATCTCCTCCGGATCAATGTCATCCATATTTTCAAACAAAAAATCATTGATCATGGTGCGGTAACGATCTCCATTGACCGTAACGGTCCGATGATGCCACCAGCGTGAAAACCGCCGCAAACGGTGCATTTTTCTGGATGTAATTTAGTCTGTAGGGTCTCTTGTGGATTGGTCTCGCTCCATATGCGGCAAGTTTGCTTATTAACAAACCCGTTAAGCCAAAAATGCGCCTCATCGCTGAACACAATTTTGCGATAAAACAACGGGTCAGTCGCCAACTGCTCTAGAGCCCAATCGGCGAAAGAACGACGCATATAATGGTCTCGTGGCTTCAATTCCTGCACCAGCTGGATCTTATACGGGTGTAGGCCGAGATCTTTGCGCAAAATTTTCCACGTAGTGGACGGACAGAGCCCCAATTCCTGCGACCGACGACGAATCGATAAATTTGGATCTTCTTCCACACTTTCGTTTACAGCGGCGATATTCTCTTCAGTACGCACATTCCTTCGACGTGTTGGTGTTATTGCATCCTCTAGAGAGTATGTGGTACGAAATCTATCCACAGTTCGACGAATGGCTTGTTCAGATGGACGATTATGTACGCCATAAAAATGACGAAGTCGTCTATAAGTTGCGCGAATCGACGACTGATTTTCAAAGTAAATTTGGATAATTTCGTAGCGTTGTTCAAGCGTGAGTCTATTCATGATGATTTGTCAGAGTATACTGAAACGAAAAAAAAAATATTTCATCAAAATTTAATTTTTTGTGTTACTTTTTACAATTTAAAGTTCTATCTAGCTTAAAAAAACACCTTTTATATGCGAATTGGCTGGTAAGCAAAAGAAATTAGTAACTTGTGAATTTAAGAAAAAAAAAAAAAAAACGAAAAAACCGGGATACCTATATTTAGAATGTTAAGGAAATTAATTGACTGAATTTTTATTTATTTTGTTTACTGTTTTATGTATATACAAGAATTTTTCTTCCATTAATAAAATCTACTCGTTAGTGAAACATCATTGATAAATGAGATCCAGAGGCCTCTGCGACAGTAATGTAAATTTTGGTGAGTGAATATAAAAAAAAATTTTTTGATATAACTTAGTTCTTGCATAGACAGAATGTAATTCAAAAGCAAAAGGAATATCGAAAACTCAATTTGTAAGAGAACCTAAGTTATTGCATCTTATATTTGTTTGTCTCTGCAACTTTTGTTTTCCAAATAATGTTGCTTTTGCTTATTGATTTGTATATTTATACTAATAACATATTTTTGTTGGATACACTAGGTTTACTGTTTATAGGCTTACATTTGAACATGCATAAAAATTTAATTACATTAATTTTAAACAAAAAAAAAAAAAAAATTAAATATAGTTCATTTAATCGGGCTTTTGCTTTAATCGGTTAATCGCTCGATTAATTAACCGAGGTTTTGGTTTAATCGGTTAATAATCGGTTAATTTGGTTTTTGATCGGTTAACCGATTAATAAAGTTTTTTTTAATAAATAAGGTAATTTCAATAATTAAAAATGCATAAATTATATATTTTTGGAGTTTATTATTAAAAAAACATAAATAACAATTCTTGATCTAAAACGAGCAAACAAAAAAAATAATTCATAAATATGTGATATGTAATTTTAAAGTAAGACATCATCAGGGGTGTTCTGGAAATCCAAAACGCAAAACGCAAGAATTTTAAAGGTCGTTTTTTAATAAGATTTCTGTAGTTAAATAATTTTATTGACAAATATTTATCTACTAAACAGAATTGTAACACTAAATTAAAAAATTAGATTACATATTATTATTTATTAGTTATTTCAATAGTTTAAAAAGATCTGATTAAATAAATTTTGAAAAAAAAGTTTTGTTTAAATGTTAAGGATTAAAGCGATAATTTTCTTTAGTTTTGCCAACACTTGACATGGAAAATTTTTTTCTCTTATCGTTGGTAATGGAGGAATCAGAAGCAGCCATAATAAAGAATATGTAATTTCTCAGTCCTTTTTTCTGGATTTCTTTAAACATATAAAATCTTCCATTATGCCATTAGAGTTCCGATTTAATTTTTAAAAATGTTTAGCACTTCTAATTGTTTCGGGTAATTCTGTTAAGAATGTTTTGCTAGAAGGAAATATACAGCCCAATTATGATTAAAAATTCCCCGGGAGTTTTTTACCTTTTCCCAATATTACAATTGAATTAGCATAGGAGAAATGGGAGAAGGGAGAAAACTTCTGGGAAGTTTTATTCATAATTGGGCTGGTATTGTATAAAAAAATATTTTCTAAACATGTATATGAGACGAAACAATTAATTAAAACACAAAAAATTTGTTATAATATTACAAAAAATTAAAAATTATGTAACATCGGTTAATCGGTTAATCGACTGAAATTAACCGGTTTATTCGTTAATCGAAAATAGACAATTTTAAATTTTAAACCGATTAACGGTTAACCGAATGAATACCCTAATAGTTACTAATTATATAATTAACCTCGATATTATTGCCTACAATTTATAACCTATGTTAAGGCTAGAATTGCACTATTTTTATGAGAATTTATGGGATGAATAAATATTGAAGTATTAATAATGAATTGCTAATTTTCGTTTAGCGGTTTTCCTTCATGGTATGAAGGGTTAGGTAGAGATCCTCAGTGGGATCTTGCAACGACAATTAAGTGCCAGCAGAATAATAGAATGGGTGGGTCAAGAGACACAGATTCCCTTTAACATCAGGAATCTTATAAGCGATATAGTCAATACCGTCTGTTTAAACTTGAATATCAAACATAACCATAAAGGGGCTTTATTTGTTTATGGTTATTTAGGCCTTTATATATATATATATATATATATATATATATATGTATATTGTAATGTCTTTTTAGAAGGTTGAACAATGACAAACGCAAAAAAGAAGAAACTTTATTGAGAACAGCTATTGATACAAAACTACACTTTGATTTAAAGCTTATGTTACTCTAAGCTTAACTCTAAGCTTTACTCTAAGCTTAAAAGAGATAGGGCTGCCATTAAGTAGCATAATTACTTAATATCCAACACGCTCTCCCTTAAGTTGTTATATATATATATATGTTAAAATCTATTTGATTTTTTTTTTTATACATTATATTTTAAACAATACTGTAGTTTCTACTCCTTCCTTTTTCAATTCATTATAATTATAGCTTAGATTTATAGGTATTATATATGTAGATATATATATAGCCTTATTCATGAAAAATAGTTAAGGTTTATAACGAAAATTTGTTTAAAAAGCGTTTTATAATTCAAATGTACTTTTTTTTATGAATAAGGTTAATAGTATTTTTTTTATTCCATACTGTTTAAAATTTCATAGATATAAAATATTAAAAAAAAATATATATGTATATATGTGAATATAATTAATAAATATATAAATCTCAAAGTTACCAAAGTTGAAGAGAATTAAAAGTAAAACTATTTTTGTTCTGACTTATCTTTTAATACTCTTCCATCACGACGTGGCCGTAATGATCTTTTAGAAGCTTCATTATGATTCAACGTATTAGAATTAATATTATTATTTTCACTTGGTATAATCGAACCAGCTTCACTCTGCTCATCAGAATCATGAACTGGTGTAGATGTTGGCAAGTGTTGTTCTTCAGTTGCTTGCTGTATTTCCGTTGAAGCAATTTCACTGTTTGCAGTATTACGGTTTCGGATTTGATCCAAATGACGTTTTATTTCTCTGTTGTTATGAGTTATGATGCAGCTATACGATAGTGAACCAATTTTTTTTTTAATTGTGGCTGGAGACCAGCCCTGTTTGTTTGGATCGGTATAATCACGAATCAATACTTCCTGCCCCTTTCTAAACTCTTCCATACGTTTACCTTTATAATTAGAAATAGCTTTTTCCTGACTGTCCAATATTAAATTTTCAATCAAAGGTGGTTTTAATGAACTAAATCGCGTCTTTAGAGATCTACCAAAAAATAATTTTGCGGGCGTTTCGCCAGTTACACAATGTCTAGTGTTCCTATAATCACACAAAAATCTATTTATGATAGTGTCCATATCAGTACCATTATCAGCTCCTAAACTAGCATATATTGATTTTTTCAAAGTTTTTACCATATTTTCTGCCTGACCATTTGTCGATGGATGTCCAGGTGCAGTTAACACATGTCTTATGTGATTATTGCTTAAAAATTTTCTAAATTCCTGCGAAGTGAACTGTCGACCGTTATCACTCACGAGGGTGTCAACAAGCCCATATCGACAAAAAAGTTCCCGCATTTTATTTATGGTAAAAGCAGATGTTATTTCCCTGGTTCTAAACACCTCAATCCATTTGGAGAAGGAATCTATAATTATAAATAAGAATTGATTTTTAATAGGACCCGCAAAGTCAACATGAATGCGACTCCAAACTGAGCCAGCCGGTTTCCAAGGAATAAGGGGGCTTTTCTCAGGACTCGCTTGGGTTTTTTGACAAGAAAAACATTTTTTTATCATGTTTTCAATATCTTGATTTATTTTTGGCCACCAGACGTAAGAACGAGCTAGTGCCTTTGTTTTCACAATACCTAAATGAGATAAATGTAGTTCTTCAAGTACATTTTTACGAAATTTTTGAGGGATAACAACCCTGTACCCCCACAGTATGCAGTTACTTTCAACTGTAAGTTCGAGGCTTTTATTGCGAAAAGCATCGAATTGATCGCCTTTCAAATTAGCGACAACCCCTTTGTGTATTGCTTCACACAATTTTGCAAAAAGTGGATCACGCCTTGTTTCCTTAGCAATATCCTTATAGCATAAATTAAAACAACTATTTTTTTTAATATAATCTATGTAATTACATCCTTCTAAGTTTCCGCAATTTTCATTTTCAATTTGTGGCATTCTTGACAAACCATCGGCATCATTAAAAGTTCCTTTCACATATTTTATTGTATAATTGAAGCCTGATAGAATAAGTGCCCATCTTTGAACCCGGGCTGCTGCCATAATAGGCAACCCCCTACCTTCACCAAAAATTGACAACAAAGGCTTATGGTCTGTTTGTAGAAAAAAATGAATGCCTAGTAAATACTGTTTCAATTTCGTAACAGAAAAAATTATTGCAAGTGCCTCTTTTTCAATTGCACTGTAATTGCGTTCACTTTTCGAAAGTGCTCTTGATATAAAGACAATCGGCCTTAAAACATTATCAAATTGGTGCGACAAAACACCAGCAATTGCATTATTGGAAGCATCGGTGGATAAAATTATTGGTAGTTTTGGATTGAAATGCACTAGAACATTTTCTGACGCAATGTCCTTTTTGATAGTCTCATATGCTTCCTGACATTTACTAGACCAATGAAACTCATGATTTTTCTGTAATAATTCATATAAAGGGTACATTTTTTGAGCAAAATTATTAATAAATTTAGAATAGTAGTTGACCATTCCCACAAAGGCTTTAACTTGAGACACATTTTCAGGAACAGGTGCATCAACAACACTAGCAATACGTTCCTTTGTTTTACTTAAACCGTTTTTGTCTATAACAAATCCTAAATAAGAAATTTTTGATTTAAAAAAATCACATTTTTTTAGGTTTAGCTTCAAACCAGCATACTCTAGTTTTTTTAAAACTATTTTCAGTGTTTTTATGTGCTCATTTAAATTTTTACCAGTGACTGTTATGTCATCCTGGTACACAACAACTTGGGAAATATCCCTTAGTAAACTTTCAATGGTTTTTTGAAATATTGCCGCTGCCGGCTTAATGCCAAACGGCATACGCTTCATTTTAAATGTACCTATGTGTGTGCTCCAAGTGCACAAATTTTGAGACTTATCGTCTAGAACTAATTGATTATACGCATTTGATAAATCGAGCTTTGTAAAAAGCTCGCCACCCGTCAATGAAGAAAATATCTCATCGATACGAGGAAGTGGGTACTTAAAATCAATTAAAAACTTATTAATAGTGACCTTATAGTCGCCACAGATACGCAGGTCTCCATTGGGTTTGATTATCGGCACCAATGGTGTCCCCCAATCTGAACTTTCAACTGGTTCTAAAACATCTTTTTCAATTAAATCACGCAACTGCGCTTCTATCTTGCTCTTCCAAGCAAGTGGAACTGGCCGAGGTTTAAAAAATACTGGCACTGCAGTATCTTTGATTGGGAGTGAGATTTTATCTAGCTTGTAAGTCCCTAGTTGCTGATTAAAAACCTTAGAAAACTCATCCTTTAATTCTTCAATAATCACTGAAAAATCAGCTTCTGTAACTGAATTCACCTGGGCCAACTCAAAGTTGAATGCCCTTAAAAACGAACGACCTAACAAGCACGGGTTTTTTAAATCTGAGACTACTACTCTAACCTTTCTAGAAACACCACGATAGCAAATTGTTGCATCAAACTCACCCAAAATTTTTATACGATTACCACAGTAGCCAACATACGGAACCTGACATTGCTTTAGCGGTTTATTTCCATGAATTTTTTTATAAAATTCCGCTGGAACCAAATTACAGGGAGCACCTGTATCACACGCCATTTCCACATCTACCCCGTCAAAATTTACTGAGAGCGAGTACAGCTCAGACGAGTTACCATCAGTTACACTATAAATAGAGAAATCAAAACTGTCATTAACGCTTTCTACATTACAACTATTATTTTCTTCCGAATCTGATACATAGTTTATAGATTTTCTGGTTTTAGAACGACAAACATTAGCTAAATGGCCACTTTTACCACAGGAATGACATTTGTAGTTTTTAAACTTGCATGTATGTGACTCATGATTGCGCCAACCACAATGAGTACACGCTTGCTTATTTCTCATACTATTATCTGGATTGCCAGAACCGCTGTTTTTCGTAACCCTTCTGTTGTCTGTACTGCTTCTATCATTCTTGCCTTCTTTGTTGTTAACCCATCGCATTCCGACTTTTGACACTGTTTTCCCACTTCTCACAAAATGTACGTCAGATTCATCTCTTGTTGATTTTAATGAAAATTTTGTTTCCCAAATCATGGCTTTTTTTAACGCATCGTCAATAGTAAGAGTGTGACTTTCTTCACACATCCTTTCGAAGAGTTTTCCTGTTAGTCCCATCACAAATTGGTTTAAAATAAACGCATCTAAATCGGACCCAAAACTGCAGTTTAGTGCAAGTTGTTTCACTCGAGCAAACCACTGAGCAACAGATTCTTCTTCGCCCTTACATGAAGAATGAAATTTTTTTCGCTCACTGAATATAATTACAGGTGGGGTGTAGTGTGTCATCATTATTTCACATAACTCCTTGTATGTTTTCATTACAGGTGAGCTGGGACTACATAAATTATGCAGCAACTTATATGGCATTGCTCCAATCGATTTTAATAAAATCGCTTTTTTTACATTATCTTCTGTGCAATTGATTTCACAGAAGTGTATATCCAAACGTTCCTTCCATAAAAACCACGAGTCACGCTCGGGTATAAATTCTGGAACATTCGATGCCACAATTGTTGTTGTACCTGCGACCACATTATGGTTTGAATTTGCTCCAGCTGAAGTTGCCATTTAATAAAAGTTGAAATATTTTCTTCGTTTCAATTGTTCTTTTTTTTTTTATTTATTAATAAAATATCTGTATTGTACAGTTTAAACTTCGCAAAATTTGCAGTTTTATTATACACACATGTTCTTTTCTTTTAGCATGTGGGCTCCAAGATGTAAAAAAAAATTCTCGTCGCCAAATGTACTCTAAGCTTAACTCTAAGCTTTACTCTAAGCTTAAAAGAGATAGGGCTGCCATTAAGTAGCATAATTACTTAATATCCAACATATATATATATATATATATATTAGGATTGATAATATTTCATTCAAAACCTCTGTATTATAAGAAAACTGATTTAAAGTAATATAAAGACATTCTTATCTAAAACACTACATTCAGATGTAACTTTCTACTTAATATATAAATTAAAGATAGAAAAGCCATTAAGTATCAGCGTATTAATATAAACTTAAATTTTCATTTAAGTTAATGGCCTATTTTAAATATAGTAGACAAGTGAAAATTAAACTATGTTCTAAAAGTGTTTTAATGAATATGTGTGATAAATGTTAAGGTTGTATTTAGAATGAAAAAAATGATGTGATATCTGAAGGAGAATTCATAGGATTGGATAAAATTAAAATATAAATATCAAGAATATGAGTGATAAATGTTTCAGGTTGTATATAGAATGAATAAAATTATGTGATAACTGAAAAGAATTTATAAGATTTATTAAAATCAAAATAATAATATAATGGAGTAGAGCTGATAAAATGAAAAGGTGGTTATTAAACTAGACAATTCATAATATTAGCATGTATAAAGTATAAAGATATGGTCAATGGAGTAGGGTTTTATATACCTAAATATAGTTTGTGATTTTCTTTAATGATATGGTATAATAATGTATGGCTTTTAAACTGGAAAAAAATGTAAAGTGATAATAATGATAGAAAATATATTATCATCAAATTCTTAACTGATAATTATAAGCATATAATATATGCTTATAATTAGAGAAAATATATAAACATATGCTTATATAGAAGAGAAAATATCTTGATTGTGACCTTCGCCAGGATTAGTCCAAGTCATTGGGATACCGAATGGCATACTTTCACGTCTTCTATTTTTCCAATCCATTAGACGGTTGTAGCAGCTTTTACACACTATATTTGGTACCCAATTTTCGTTCACTATAACATTTTGGTTGAAGTACATCTCGTATGTTTGAACAAAATCAGTACTGAAATTTCTCCTTTTTTTATGTGTTGAGACATATTGACCACAGCAGTAGCAAAAGCTATTTATATCTGCCTTGCACAGTTCCATATTGTTCTCTTTTGTTCACTTTTAAAAAACTGGAGAAAAATCACTTTTACTGTTCGCGTTCGTCGGCACTTGTTGAATGACAAAAATCACATAACCAGTGTGAGAAAGAGAAGAACTATCATGACAATGCATGTTTTATGTGAACATTACAGAACCAGTGTTGCCACATCAATATTTCTCTTTTAGTACAGTAGAAAAATATGAGAGAGTTCGGCTTGTGAGTGTCAATGTTTTCTCCAAATAATGTTGTGCATAGGGGTTACATTACCGGTAAACGGTTAATCGGTTTTCCGGTTTTACCGGTCATATTGATTACCGAATTTACCGGTAAATTTAAAAGAAAAATACCGGCAATTTCGGTAATTTTTTATAAATATTTCATTCCAAATGAAGTTAAATTTAAATGTAAAATTTCATATTTTAACAAATGAAATTTTTTTGTTATTAGATTAAAATTAAATCACATTTAGTTTATCTTTATTAAATTATAAATTTACAAGCATAAATAATATATTACTTTATTTTGTTCAAAGAACTAAGCGTTATATAATATAGATAAAAATTTTATATAATAATGCAATATGCTTAGATCTTTTTAGACATTTTTATTATAAATTAATAATAAATGTCCAGCTCTGTTGCTCAGTTGTCGCTCTAAAGTACTATGGTAACTCTGATTTAAGTCATTACTAAATTACACAAGTCTTAAATAAAATATGGGTATTCCCCTAGTTCTCCAGTGCCGAGTATACACACTTCAGCTAGTGGTTTTAATTGTAGTTTGCAGTTACGAGCTATATGACATACATACTTTTAAATTGTTATTTTAATTGAAAGTAAAGGTTTGTTTTAAATTATGTTTTTGCTTTGCTATAGTAGCTTTTTATCTACATTCAATTATTTTTTCAGTTATTGTTACAGTAATATTTATATAGTAAGTATAGTGTACTAAATAGTTATTATATTTTATTTAGAAAAAAATTTACCCAATTAAAGCTATGAATACCGAAAAAATAAAGAAGACGGTATGGGACTACTATAGACGAAATGGAAAAGATACGGCCAAATGCAACAATTGCAATAAGATATTAAAAACTGCTGGAGGTTCAACTAGTGGTTTACATGCCCACCTTAAAAGTCAGCATCAAATAAATGTTTTAAAACGGATGGAACAAGATCTTCCACTTCTTCCACATCTGTTTAATCATCTCATCAAAGAGAGAATTTTTCAAGTGTGTGTTCATCTAATAATACCCTACAACATTACTTCAAAAGGACTGTTGATGACTCCTTTTCTGCGGTAATTGCCAGAATGGTTGCAAGAGACGGCCTGGCATTTCAAAAATTTTCCACGTCTTTCGACTTAAGAAGTCTTTTAACCGCTAAAGGCTATGTGGTGCTGTGGTGTGGTGATGTCTATAAAAAAGATGTTCATGGAGTACGGATCTAAAATTCGGAATGAAATTCGTGCAAATATTTCAGATAAAATAAAGAAAGGTGCCAAATTTAGCCTTACGTTTGATGAGTGGACATCGCTTAAAAATCGAAGGTATATGAACATAAACCTAGGTCTTACAAGGGCACATGGGTGCATGAATGCTGATAGATGTTTGCAGCTTGTTGAAACTAAATTGGAAGAATTCGGGCTTAATTTTAAGAATATAGTTTCTATAACCACAGACGGTGCGGCTGTGATGAAAAAGTTGGGCTCAACCTTAGACGCACACCATCAGCTATGTTTAGCACATGAAATACAGCTAGCTGTTATAGAAGTTTTATATAAAACTGACAGAGTGCATTTACAACCTAGTAATGAGTACGAAGATGCAGATGATGATACGGATGCCGATGAAGATGACCTGACTGACGGATTCAGCTTAGAAGTTCACTCGGAGGTTGAAACTGATGTTTGATGCGAATCAATTGTACCAATTTTAACTAAAATTCGACGAACAATAAAACTCTTTCCACGCTCATCCACAAAAAAATAAGTTCTACAAAGGCACGTCAAAAATGAGTTTGGAAAAGAAATCCCTTTGATTTTGGATACTAAAACTAGATGGAACAGCTTACTGGCTATGGTGGAACGGTTCCATCAATTAAAATCGTGTACCAGAAAGAGTCTGATTGACTTAAATATTGAAATTTCGTTTTCAGAAGATGAAATTAACTTAATTAGCATGATAATATATGCACTTCTTCCTGTAAAATTGGCTGTAGAAGCTTTGGGTGCAGTTGACTGCATATTGCTGACAAGCGATGTCACTCTAAAGTTCATGCTTGATGAATTATCTTCACAAAATAATGTTCATAGTCGGGAACTAAAATGTCAATTAATTTCACGCATCCAAGAGCGACGCACAAGTTATTCGGACGTTATGCAGTTCTTACATAATCCGTTAGAATTTAGAAATATGCATCTAGAGGATAATTATAATTTATTTAAACTACATAAACCTTCATTAATTAAAACTATTGTGACGCTTATAGAACGATTGAACATGAGAGATGAATGTCACTGGACAAATGATTCAAATGAGTCTTCTGATGATGTAGAAGAAATCCCTGAATTAACCCAGTTAACAATGAAGGACAGGTTACAATTGGCCATTAAAAATCAAAATAAAATAAAATTAAATAAAATTTCCAACGCATCAGTAACCAATACCGCAATTTTAGCAAAAGTAATAAAAAAAGAAATCGCACTTCTTGAAGAGGAACAAAAGCGTGGAAAGTATCTGACGATAGCGTTCAACCATCTCTTGACAGTAAAGCCGACAAGTGTGGAATCTGAAAGAGCTTTTTCTGCAGCAGGGTTAATTTGCACAAAAATTAGAACCAGCCTTAATGACAATACAATTGACACCATTTGCCTATTGCGAGCATATTTTAATACACAGGCAGATCTATTCAAAAATTAAAATATATTTTAACATTCTTATTTTGTTTTATTAATGAATTCCATGTTATTTTAAATTACTTTGTTGAACAAGGCATTAAACGTTTCATTACTTTACTATATAACAATATATATTTCTCTTTACAAAATTTAAAGCATTTATTTTACTCGTTACTGATAAACTTTAAATTACACATAATTACCGGTAAATTACCGATAAACCGGTTTTTAAGTAAAGCATTTACCGTTTACCGGTAAAAGCAAATTTCGGTAATTTTATATGCCCTAGTTGTGCATATCTGGAGCAAATTTTTGAAATTCATACATATACCTAATTGTAAATAAATGAGAAACGCGTGCATCGATTTTCATGATCTATGCCTTTTTTTGCTTATGGGTTATGTGACTTTACGCGAAAGTAATTAGTTTTGCCACTTTTTTCCATTTTGGATTTTTTATGAATTTAAAAAGAAAAATATTTAAATTTTTAGGCAAAAAATACTTTTTTCCCTTCATACATTAATTTTTAACTTCGAAAGTGTTGCACATATAGGAAAACGGTATAGAAACAGATTAGAGAAATTGTAATTCTTAATTTTTCTAAATTTGTTTCATCAAAATCGGACAAGTGGTTCTCGAGTTATGTTAAACTACGTTTTTGCCAAAATGTTACAACTAAGCGAAAAAACATCAAGATAAGGAAAAAAATATACTGACCTAGTACCATCACCCTGACTTGGAATTTCTCACCCCCCAGACAATAATCCCAAAAATGTTCCATAGTGTAATTATAAGCATATATATGCAATAGGTGTTTCCTTATTAAATATCAAAACCCTTATGTAATCCTCTTTTTTGGATCATCTTGATTGATTTTGTAATATGATTTCCTTTCTTCAATATTCAATTGAGTGAAATTGTGTGGTATCACGTATCATGTATAAGGTGAAAATATATAATTAAACTTACTCCTTTAATTATATATTTTATAAAAATAAGTATAGTTTGCGATTTTTTGCAGATTTTACTATTTAAATTGTATGGTTTTGTATGGATCGTTATGGTATGGTATGTATGGTTATTAAACTAGAAAAAAAAATATATAGATAAAGCGGTAATAATGAACCAAAATATGTTATCTTTAAATTCTTACTGATACCTATAAGCAAATAGAATTGATATTTCATCATTAAATATTCAAAACCTGTATTATGATAGCTTTGGACATTTACAACCGTCCGTAGAGCTCTAGTTGACTATATAGGAAGATTTATTTAATTGTGGTTATTTATGACTTGAATTTTTATATAAAATAACTGAAAAAGAAATGAATAAAAAAAAACAATTGAAATTATTTTTAAAAAGAAAGAGAATATTTTTAACTTAATAATTACAAAAAAAGCTGGCAAATCGTCGCCAATCAAAGGGTGAGAATCCGCCATTGATGATGGCCCGTCTACCAGCGGGGCAGCTTATGCTCGCGGGAATAAACGGGCAGATAAGGGAAGTGTGGCGAAAATCGTCCGAAGGCCTCAACCCCCGGCCAAAAGCAGCACACCCAACCCTGGGTAAAAATCAGAGAAACCGACCAAAGGGTCGCGAGGGAAGGGACCCCGACGTAACCGGATGGGGGAGTTAGTGCAGCGGTCCATTAGGGATAGCGATGCCTGCATCACGCGAAAGGGGCGTCGGCCAAGCTGTGCAGGATCTTTGCCGAAGAAAACATCGGTCTTGCACTTTTGCAGGAGCCATGGATCAATAGTGGCCAGATCCGGGGACTACAATCCCAATCAAGTAAGCTGATTTATGATCGGTCAGTGGCCGCGCGCAACGTTGCTTGTCGACAATTGTGTTGACATAATTCCATTGACTAATTTTATTTTCAGAGATCTGGTGGCAGCACAGATGAATATATCCACTGAACGGGGGTCGTCGGAGATCGTCGTTGCGACGGCCTATTTCCCCGGTAAAGAAGATGTAGCCCCACCAAAAGAGGTGGCGGAACTGGTGCTGTACTGCGGTATGCATGGAAAGCAGCTTATCTTGGGCTGCAATGCCAATGCCCATCACACTGTTTGGGGTAGCAGCAACATCAACAAAAGAGGTGAGTTACTACTGGAATATCTGGTAGGTACGAACTTGGACATAGCCAATGTCGGCTGTAAGCCGACCTTTATTAATGCGATCAGGGAGGAGGTATTAGTCCTTACACTGGTTAGCGGCGCTTTGCGCGATTCAATTCGTAACTGGCGGGTTACGGATGAGGCCTCGCTGTCGGACCATCAACATATTAGGTTTGTCATACCGGGGGGGAGGGGGGAGGGGGGAGGATTTGCGTAGAGGCGCTTACAATCCCGGACGAACGGACTGGAATGAGTTCAGGTCCCTTGTGAACCGGAAGGCTGAGCTCCTAATGACAGATATCGGGTCTGTTGATGAGATTGAGCTAGTAGCCAACCTTGTTGAAGAAACCTTGCTCTCCTCCTTTCGAGGGATTACGACATTGCGACCCTTCAGCTCCAGCTGAACAGAAACGGAGGCATGTCAGGAGGTTATTCAACACTGCAAAACGGACCAAAAACTGGCAGGAGTACAAAGGTACCCTAACGGAATATAACAAATCCTTACGTAAATCCAAACGGGATTCATGGAGGAACTTTTGCAGTAGTGTCGCGGGCCTTCCTAGCGCGGCAAGACTTCACAGGGTAATGACCAAGGGACACTCAAATGGAGTGGGTCTGGTGGAGGGAACAGATGGTTCCTTCACGACAAACCGCAGGGAGACTTTGGAAACCTTGCTAAGAGTACACTTTCCGGGGACTCGCCGGGCTAATGGGTTAGCCGGTAGGATTTTCGATGAGGATAGGGTACGGTGGGCAGTTGGCTCATTCAAGTCACCAGGAGGGGACGGAATCTTCCCTGTATTGTTACAGGAGAGTCTTGATATGATAATAGGGCCTCTGATTGGTCTTTTTAGAGCAAGCTTCACCTGGGGATACATTCCGACCACTTGGCGTACGATCAGGGTTGTATTTATTCCCAAAGCTGGCAACAGGCCGCTGGAGAAGCCGAAATCGTATAGACCTATCAGCCTTACTTCATTTTTGCTCAAGACTGTTGAGCGGCTACTGGACCTGCACATCAGGGAAAAACTGCAGGCTTCCACACCACTGCACCAAACGCAGTTTGCATACCAAAAGGGTAAGTCAACTGAGGTGGCATTGCACCATCTGGTTGCGCAGATAGAAAAGACACAACGTAATGGGGAGATCGCATTGTGTACATTTCTTGACGTGGAGGTTGCCTTTGACAACACGAGCTACGGTTCTATCACGGATGCTCTGGCGCGGAAGCGGATAGACGAATTCACGGTCAACTGGATCGGGGCTATGTTGAGTGGAAGGAAAATCACTGCCTTCTGGAATGACACTAGTGTCAGCATCAGTGCTGTTAAGGGTTGTCCACAGGGGGAAGTGCTATCACGTTTATAATGGTGCCTGGTGATTGATGATCTGCTGGTCAAGCTCGAGGGATATGGCCTTCGGGCCATTGGCTATGCGGACGACCATCAGGGAGGTGATGCAGGGTGCTCTCAATAGGGTTCTTGGATGGTGCCATGAAAGGGGGTTGAGTATCAACCCTAACAAGGCGGTCGTGATACCGTTCACGAGGAGGTACAACTACAGGCTGGAGAAGCTAGTAGTGGACGGAATTGAGGTTGAGTATTCCAATGAGGTCAAATATCTGGGAATTGTTCTGGACAGACGGCTCAATTGGAACTCGCACTTTGATAAAACCCTTAGGAAGGCGGTAAGGGCCTTCTGGGCATGCAAGGGCTTCTTTGGGAGAACTTGGGGTTTTAGTCCAAGTATGGTAAAATGGCTATACTTTATGATGGTCAGACCGATAATTACTTACGGATCATTGGTATGGTGGCCTAAGATTCGGCAGGAGACTGCAATGAGGAAGTGCAACAGGCCACTACACATCCATATAAGGAAGACTGCTATGTCCGGTCTCCTTAGGATCAAGCTAACATCGGGACTTGCTAAGGTCCAGGGGCATGCTAGCTTGATGGACATGGCTCCGGGTCTATCTGTCTGTACGAGGGCAGACATAATGACCACGGAACTGGTCTTCAACAGAAGGTTCAGGGCAATCTTTCCGGACGAAATGTCCTGGAGTGTTGGGAATCCATGTCGGGGAAACCATGAATTGCACTGGTATACTGACGGGTCAAAATCGGATCACGGAGTGGGTGCAGGGGTTTTTGGACCTAATACACGACTCTCGATGGCAATGGGCGAATCGCCGAGTGTTTTTCAGGCCGAGATTTGCGCCATTGATGTGTGTTGCGGCAACATTCTTGATAGGGGAATGGTTGGCGGCAGTAATGTGATTTTCACTGATAGCCAAGCGGCCATTAAAGCACTCTCTTCTTGGAGAATGTCCTCGAGGCTGGTGGCGGAGTGCCGTGGAAAGCTACAGGAGCTGGGGACAAGGGGCAGATTGACGCTATGCTGGGTGCCGGGGCTCTCAGGGATCCCGGGTAATAAAATGGCTGATGAGCTGGCCAGGGCTCGTTCTAACGCGCGGATTATAGGTCCCGAGCCCTTCTGTGGACTAAGTTGGGCAGGGGTCCAGTCCGTCATGGAGGACTGGGCTCTGGGCGAACATAGGGGATACTGGGTATCGCTTCCGGGAATGCGTCAGGCATCCCGGGAATGTAATGAGGACGAATGGACTCGGCAGACGGGATCTGCGACTGCTGATGGCCTATTTGACTGGTCACCACACAAATACCACCTTTATCGGATGGGCCTGGCTGAGGATCAGGAATGCAGACTATGTCTAGACGGGGACGAGACGACGGAGCATGTACTGTGTGACTGCCCGGCGCTGGCATGGGCCAGGAGGAGGCACTTGGGGCATGGTATAATGTGTGCGTCCCGAATCGGTAATATATCGGCAAAGGCTCTGGTTGGGTTCCTATGGGAAGCGGAGGGACTTTTGGCCAGCTAAGGGGAGTGGGTACAATAGACCTGACCTGGTCGCGGTACCTGTCACTGTGGGGAAACCTCCCCGCTCTATCGTGGAAAAAAAAATATTGATAAATATATATTATTATTTTATACAATTATATTCGTTTACATTGATTTCAAGAAATTTAATTTTTATTAAAGTTCATCCACTATCACGTTCCTGAAACTCGCTCATTTTCTTTATAAGGATCTCACATTGATCTTTATAACGTTGTTCAATGTTTTCAGTTGTGAGGGTTGAACTCAAAATAATCATTTTTGTTTGATGCGACTTCAGGTTTATAGTACATGAGTCATCTTCCTCTTTGGTAAGCAAATACTCGCAAAATAATTCAAAATTTAATTTTATATTAAAATGTTTTTCTGTTGAATCTTTAATTAATGTTATTATCTGTGCTTTGTTTTCTTTTAAAAATTTTTCAGGAATCAGATTTTTCTCTTCTGTATTTTGTAAAACATAAGTCATCATACGATTGTTAATTACTGATTTTATACAAAATAAGCTAGAATCAATTTGAGTAGCACTCTTCCTTTTATGGTTAATAGTTCTTAAATGATAATGCCATTTTTGTTTTAAAATATGCTCCTTACATGTACTGCAGTAATTGTAAGATTCTCCCGCATTCTGTATATGTACTCTTGAATTTTTATGTGTAAGAAGCTCTTTACGAGATGTAAATTGTAAATTACAAGTCGAACACTTTGAAGGTTTACTTATACCATCCTGATGTAATTTAACATGGCGTTTTAAATTATAAATTTTGGTAAAAACTTTTCCGTAAGTCTCACAATTAAAGGGTGCCATTTTCTATTTATTTATATATTTTTTTTTTATAGAACACAATTAAGTGAATAGTTGAATGTTTAAAACAATACTGTTACCATTTGCAACTAACGTTAAGTATTTATATATAATATGTATTTTGTTCGACCTTTAATATTTCAAATATTACTAAATTTTCGAGCTTAAGGTCTTTTTATTATAAAAAACTTTTAACGTTTATTTTAAAACCAATATTTCGGCACTTCCTTGAGTGCCTTCTTCAGGGTTTTTTTCTTAATTTATAAATTTTTTTACAAATTATAATAATAAACAACAAAAAGAAATTTACAGCGAAACGTACGCAAACAAATGCACACACACATATAAATAATATTTTCTGTTACTAGAAAACCTATGCAGCGTAATAATAATTGATAAGACTACTATTCTAAACACACAAAAACTAAAAAAAAAAAATAAAAAAAATAATTATCCCACGATCGGTTCTACATATCTTCCCCCATTTGTCGATTGTTTATATGAACATACATATAAGAACTAAAATCTTAAGTAAATCGTCAATACGAATACTTATAAGTAAAATTATCAAATCCCACAAAATTTTTAAGATCCTAAATTAATATTCACAACTTGTAAATTGTCAATATGAATACGCACAAGTTAAATTATCATCCCTCACAAAATTTAGCACCTTCTCCTAAATAAACAACTTTCTTTACACGTCATGTCCCTTTTGCCTTTATATTGGTATTTGCTCCAAAAGAGTATTTATAAATATTTGTAGCGTTTTTTTATTTTTCTATAATAAAATTACTAAAAAAAAGCACTTAATTGTAAAATGTATGTTAAAGGAACAGAAAAATGCAACTGGTTTGAAAAAATGGATTAATTCTCTCTTCAGCCATATATATAACAACTAAAAATCATAAATAAATATTTAAGACGGATACGTCCACGCAGAATTTTAACACCTTTCACTAAATAAACAACTTTTGTTTCTATTCATTTCCCTTTTCTCCTTATATTCGTATTTGCTCCTAAACAGTATATTTAAATATTTGTAGCGTTTTTTTATTTTTCTATAATAATAGTACTAAAAAAAAGCGCTAAAATGCGATAATAAAAACGTGGCAACTCTGCCAGTATGCTCCTCATTTTTGTATGGAAAAAGTTGCTAGAAAGCCAATGCAGCTTAATCCAAATAGATAATCTTTAACCATTTGTCTATTTTATATACATATAACAGCCAAAAATCCTAAACAAATATTCAAGTCGACGCTAAAATCCCCTCAAAATACCCATTTTGTTGGTATTTTGGTTTCCCGGTTTTAAAATTCCTTTTTTTAAATTCCTATTTTTTCAAAAAAAGCACTAAAATAACGAATCTAATAAAAACTTGGCAACACTTACAACATGCTCCCAACTTTTGTATGGAAAAGTTGCATTGGAACCGGTATAAACATACTACTGAGTTCACTTACGCAACCTCAAAATATTTTCGAATTGTCTTTTTTGATTTAATTCTCTTTAAGTCTGAGCCCTCCAAAAATCAAAAAGAGGCATAAGTTTAAAGCATCATTTAACAAAATTCTCAGAGTTTAAGCAATTGATAAATAAAATAAATGCAATAAAAGGAAATGGTCTACTTTTGTTAAAAATCTTAAAATTATTTTAATGACCTTTGGGCGTCTTATTGTCAGACAGAATCGTTTTCAAAATAAAAAAAAAATTTTAACTGACCCTTATTAAGTTAAACTGCAATTACAATACATATCACTTATATTGTAATTTGAAATATTACTCATGCGTACAGGGGCCAAATCACCGCATTCGAAATCGAGTTCATGTTCGTGTAGAGAAAAATTTCGATGGCCACAATTCTTTGGATCACCGTATGCGATCGAAATTTATATTTCCTACTACTACTTTTTACAGTGCTGTAAGTATATGGCATAAGGAAAAACAAAACAAAAAAGGAAAAAAAATAAATAAATTTGTGATAAATTGTGAACAAAATTCAGAAAACTTTAAATAAAAATGGATCCAATTGTTTTTTTGTATTCCTCGTCGTCAGAATCGGAGGACGAGTCAAATATTGCCATTATTAGAAGAAATATTCGTGACAAAAGCAATCCTTTTTCATTGCCTGAAGTTGAGTAAGTTGTGTCTTTTGAAGTGAATGATTTAAACTTAATGCTTCAATATTCATAGATTTAAAAGACGTTTTCGGTTGTCAAAAGACGCTTTTAAATATGTTTTATCCGAAATAAGAATTCCTGGCCATATGTCGACGTCCGTCCCACCCATATTGCAGCTTGGCGCTACTTTGACCCTTTTAGCCAGTGGCAGCTTTCAGCATAATGCCGGGAATGATTTTTTACTTGGATTAGCCGAAAGTACCATGTGCAAAATTGTGAAAAACGTAACAAACGAGATACAAAACCAATTGTGTCACAAAATGATAAAGTTTGTACCAAATGAATCTGAGAAGTGTATGGAATATTTCATGGACAAGTTCAAAATCCCTGGAGGTATTTATACAACAATATTCATACATATGTATGTAAAAAATATAAAATATACTTGCAGTGGTTGGGTGTGTAGACGGCACACACTTTGGTTTTCAAGCACCCACAGAAAATGAATATATGTTCTTCAATAGAAAAGGGTTTCATAGCCTAAATTCAATGATAGTAAGTTGTATTACAAAAGCATTTATCAATTAACAATTTTGTACAACATTTAGATTTGTGACCATGAGTACAAACTATTGGCAATAAATTCAATGTACGGAGGTGCTGCGCACGACAGTTTTGTTTGGAAACATTCAGAAGAGAGACGTTTACTCGAGCAATTGTATACAGAGAACGGCTTAAACGTTTGGGTTCTTGGTAAGTCTTGTGTTTAATTGTTGTTTAATGATTACTTTTCAAACTTACACATATACATATGTTATGTTTTAGGAGACTCTGGTTATCCCACAGAGCCGTGGTGTATTATACCATATGCAGTAGCCGGTGAAGGGTCTGCAGAAACACATTTTAATGAAATTCATGCGAAGGCTAGGTGTACAGTAGAACGCACAATAGGAATTTTAAAGGGCCGCTGGAGAATTTTATGCAATGAGAGAAGAAGCCGATACTCTCCCGAAAAAATGGCAATATTCGGGAATGTATGTGGTGCTTTACACAATGTATGCATAAAGTTTAAGGTGCCTATGTACACACATGTAAATTCTACAGAGCCCTCGTCAATTGAAGTATTTACAGGTGGGGAAACACGACTGTTAAAAATTGGGGAGAAAATAAGAGATCAAATAAAAATATCTTTAAGCGCCAACATTTAAAATATGGGTTTTATTTAATAAAAAGATAAAGAAAACAAAAATACATTTCATGTTTGGTAAATAATATATACTAAATAATAAGAAATAAATGTCTTAATTGGTTAACATTTAATTTGTACGATTCTTGAGATCATGAAGGTAATTCAATTAGCCTAGTAAGGCTCAGAAAATAAAGCTATAATTATGCGATTTTTGGGCAAGTAGTAATTCAAATATTTATCAATAAAAAACACGAATTGTTAAAAAAACAGTGGTTAAAGAAAATGTTAAAAAAAATTGATGAGGTTCATTCTCATCGAAGCGAATTTTGGGTAAGCACCTGAAGTTCTAATGTTTTTATTTTCAGGTCAATCTCTTTAGATGACATGTTTGCGTCATGTTCTATTTGCTTCAGTCTTATGTCTTTTTCTTTTAGAGAAATTAATTTTTTGAGCTTAAGATTAGTTTCCTGTTTAACTTTAAGGGACCGTTCTTTAAGTTCAATCACTTTGTCTAACTTTTCTCCAATTGCACTTTGCCAATCTTTCAATTGAACAATATTTTCCTTAATTAGTTCTACCTTTGTATTTTTTTTGCACTCATTTTTTTGTCTTCGACTTTTAGTACTAGTGTTCAACTCAACTTCAATATCTGAAGATTCAAATTCGGATATTGCTCCAAATTCGCTGGTGTTATTTGCAACACTAGGTACATCCGCATTTTTGGCACTTAGTTGGTTCGTTATGCTACCAAAACATTTAACATTAACCAGCCCAGCTACTGCCGCAGTTAGCCCAGCTGCTTCCACAATTTGTTCCTCTGCACTAGTCAGCAAAATTTCATCGAACGGGCCACCTCCAGTTTTCTGTTTTGATGCCTTGTTGTGGGAGAGTTTCTTCTTTGTGTTATGCTTTTGATCCGCATAAACCTTATAATTTAAAAAAATAATCATTGGCTATATGAATTTTTCGAATTAAAACATGTAACATACCTTCCGCCAACTTGAAATGTCTTTTATTGGAGGGCCCCAAGCATTTAGTTTGCTTGTTAATTGTCGCCATAAAGTTTGCGACTTCACTTTCGCTTGAGCACAGTTTTGAAGCTTATTTTTGGCCAAGTCGGGATGTTCCATCATAAATTGAGCCAATACCTCTTTTTGTTTCAAATTTACCTTGTTTGAATTTGTTCTGGAAACGTGTTTTTCATTATTTATTTGTTTGTCCTTTTCTTTTGTACCAGTAACTGGGCTTTCTACGTCTTGATGTTTACTTTCCCTAAAAACAATTAAAATTATATTTTTTAAACTAATTTTGCGAAAATAATAGAAAAATACTTACATTTTTATTAATTTATTCTATTAATTATTCGTTTCGATTTCTTTGTTTTGTTTTGATTTCTTTGTTTGATACAAAAAATGTAGTGTTTGTTTGTTTTCGATAAGAGATTACCAATCGAGTACAACTTCGACTAAATACGTTTCGATAACGATTGCCGTGATCCACGTAAACTACATTTCGATTAAGAAGTACTCGATTTCGAATGCGGTGATTTGGCCCCAGGTCTACTAAAAAGCGTCAGCTTAAACAGGGTTTAAAAAACTGCAGTCGAAACCAAAAACTATCGAACAAAAAACGAAACTTTGTGTACAACTTTTGGCCTTTTGAGTTGGTTTGATTCAACATTTATTGAATCAGAAGTAAAAGCAACAGTTTTTTTTTTGCCAATGACAAATGAAGAAGTGGCAGAAACTGCAGTTTTTCTACATTGACTGCATTTTTTTAACGCTGAGTTAAAATATATTTAATACATATTATGTCTTATATTAAAATTTTTATCTAACAATATTTTTAAATTACGGTATACTTTGTTTTTTTTTTTAATTTATTTTCGACGGCATTCCTACTTGTTCATATTATTCGTTAAAAATTCCCAGCGATAAAAGAAACGTTTTATGCCCTCTTAGGAATGAAAAAAGTCCGGGGAGTTAGGAACCCTACCAGTAAAGCTTTACTAGATAAAAGAAACCGATTGTTGTCTTTATGTCTCTACTCTCCTGCGTTATAAAAGAAGATTTCACTAAAGGAACCTTTAAACTCGTTGTGGGCAAAACAGTTATTATACCGAGTAATTCCAGCACACACCGTAAAGATTTTTAAATTGATTTCTGCAATAAAAATTTTTTTATTCAAAAGACTCAAAATTGTTGGATATATAAAAAAGATGTTTTGGATGGTGTAAACCTGTCGTAAGGTGAAGTAAAAAACAGAACAAATTTTGGGCTGTTTTTCAAATCTCCAATTTCAAATTTTTAAAATTTTTTTTTAACAAAATCGAAAAAATTGAGATTTGCACACCAGAAACTTGTTAAAAACATCCCAGAGAATTTTAAAAAGATCGTGCGGTATACTTGGGTAAAGCAACGATTGGATTTATACAGTTTTTAAGAAAAATTCACAAAATTGATCGATAGGGTAAAGATTTGTTTTATTAGGTTCCTCTTAATGCTATTCAGGGTTCAATGACACAGACTATAAGGACTGTATTCTGAAATTTTGGTCAAAACTGAACCACGCCATAGGCTAAATGACAAGATCAAAAGACAAATTGCAAGGTCAAAGGTAATTTTTTTTTGGAAATTTTGAATTTTTCATGTAATTAACAACGAAAAATCGTGGGGTATATTCGTATTTTAATGAAAGTTGACTAACCCATTTTTCGCCGCACCAGCAAGTTCCAAGTTGTAGTAACTCGGTACCACATACTCCCCTAAGAATTATTTGTCAGTAATAAATAGTGAGTGCTGGTAATTATAATCACCGGTCGGCGAAAAATGTGCTAAACTATTTTCTGCATTGGCTCTTAATATTTCAAAAGAAAAAATTCGAAAGTAATAGCCTTTTCACATATGCCAATATTTACCATCAATTTGCAAAGTTGTTGGAATTTTTCCAAAAGAAATACATAGAGCTAAAAACTAACCTCTTTAAAAGATGTTTCTAGTTCATTGTATTCCATTTTAGATCTTCCGATTACTTTAGTGTCATCACAAGAAAAGTGGCAATAAATTCTAATATTATTTTGGCATCACTGACAAAATGGCATTTGTTTTGAAAGCAACGTTAGTGCCGGTTCACAAACGTCAAGTTTGACTCTTCAAGTCTTGAGTTTTTAGAAGAGAGGGGAAAATAAATGGCATTCTCTTTTCCCTTCTCTCCTAAAAGACCAAGACTTGAAGAGTCAAACATGACGTGTGTGAACCGGCACTTACAATTTGACAAGTTTGATGCAGTGTGGTAGAGAAAGATACGCCACATCGACCAGAATGTTGTTTGTCTTCAATTTGAGTGTTAAAGTGTGTTGAACCAACTATATTTTTGGTTTTCCTCTCAAGCTCCACATATGAAATACAAAAAGTGTTTTGTCTCCTCTGAAAAAATTACTGAAAGGGAGTTAGCAGGTTTGCATATGAGGCCGACGACTTTTTTTTTGTGAAAAATAAAAATATATATGCTACTTTAACCCTTTCGCTACATTGTAGTCATATGGATACACTCAACTTTGGAGGCATCTGACAATCCCCAAGTCAAAGAATTGGCTTAGATCTCGATATGTTACTGTTTTTTAAGATCTTATGAATCATTTTTTATGTAAAACTCTTGGATTTTTACAAAATTGAGAAAACTATAGCATTTTTAAAAAAACGTTTTTTAATGTTTATTTTTTTTTGAAAAAAAGATTTTTTATCAAAAAGTAATTTCAGTTTTTGGGAATACAAAATTTTAATTTCAAAAGATTTTGTTATTCGTGCTTAATTCCCAGTTTTTATTATTAATAAAAACACTTGAAATTTATTGTTGATGGGATAAGCTATTCCTATGCGCATTTCACTGGTTGCTTAGGCCAGATCATCAGGAAACTTCATCCATAAAGATTTTAGAAAAACTAAAGATATTAAACCAAATAAAACTGTTAAGCGTATAAGACTTATAGCAACAGTTCTACTTGTAATAATATCAAAGTTTAAACAAAACACATCAACAATAAACAGTGGGTTTATCTCATCTTACATTCCCCACTACAATTAGTTGAAATTCTCTCAACATTAATTGTAGTTGTAAGTAGGTTAAGAAAAACAAAATAAAAACAACAACAACTTTACAAAAGATGTTGTCAATTAAGTGTTTTTTAGGCCGTGCACTTGCCTGTTTATTATCAAAAAGTAATTTCAGTTTTTGGGAATACAAAATTTTAATTTCAAAAGATTTTGTTATTCGTGCTTAATTCCCAGTTTTTATTATTAATAAAAACACTTGAAATTTATTGTTGATGGGATAAGCTATTCCTATGCGCATTTCACTGGTTGCTTAGGCCAGATCATCAGGAAACTTCATCCATAAAGATTTTAGAAAAACTAAAGATATTAAACCAAATAAAACTGTTAAGCGTATAAGACTTATAGCAACAGTTCTACTTGTAATAATATCAAAGTTTAAACAAAACACATCAACAATAAACAGTGGGTTTATCTCATCTTACATTCCCCACTACAATTAGTTGAAATTCTCTCAACATTAATTGTAGTTGTAAGTAGGTTAAGAAAAACAAAATAAAAACAACAACAACTTTACAAAAGATGTTGTCAATTAAGTGTTTTTTAGGCCGTGCACTTGCCTGTTTATTATCAAAAAGTAATTTCAGTTTTTGGGAATACAAAATTTTAATTTCAAAAGATTTTGTTATTCGTGCTTAATTCCCAGTTTTTATTATTAATAAAAACACTTGAAATTTATTGTTGATGGGATAAGCTATTCCTATGCGCATTTCACTGGTTGCTTAGGCCAGATCATCAGGAAACTTCATCCATAAAGATTTTAGAAAAACTAAAGATATTAAACCAAATAAAACTGTTAAGCGTATAAGACTTATAGCAACAGTTCTACTTGTAATAATATCAAAGTTTAAACAAAACACATCAACAATAAACAGTGGGTTTATCTCATCTTACATTCCCCACTACAATTAGTTGAAATTCTCTCAACATTAATTGTAGTTGTAAGTAGGTTAAGAAAAACAAAATAAAAACAACAACAACTTTACAAAAGATGTTGTCAATTAAGTGTTTTTTAGGCCGTGCACTTGCCTGTTTATTATCAAAAAGTAATTTCAGTTTTTGGGAATACAAAATTTTAATTTCAAAAGATTTGAATACAAAATCTTTTTCTTAACCTACTTACAACTACAATTAATGTTGAGAGAATTTCAACTAATTGTAGTGGGGAATGTAAGATGAGATAAACCCACTGTTTATTGTTGATGTGTTTTGTTTAAACTTTGATATTATTACAAGTAGAACTGTTGCTATAAGTCTTATACGCTTAACAGTTTTATTTGGTTTAATATCTTTAGTTTTTCTAAAATCTTTATGGATGAAGTTTCCTGATGATCTGGCCTAAGCAACCAGTGAAATGCGCATAGGAATAGCTTATCCCATCAACAATAAATTTCAAGTGTTTTTATTAATAATAAAAACTGGGAATTAAGCACGAATAACAAAATCTTTTGAAATTAAAATTTTGTATTCCCAAAAACTGAAATTACTTTTTGATAATAAACAGGCAAGTGCACGGCCTAAAAAACACTTAATTGACAACATCTTTTGTAAAGTTGTTGTTGTTTTTATTTTGTTTTTCTTAACCTACTTACAACTACAATTAATGTTGAGAGAATTTCAACTAATTGTAGTGGGGAATGTAAGATGAGATAAACCCACTGTTTATTGTTGATGTGTTTTGTTTAAACTTTGATATTATTACAAGTAGAACTGTTGCTATAAGTCTTATACGCTTAACAGTTTTATTTGGTTTAATATCTTTAGTTTTTCTAAAATCTTTATGGATGAAGTTTCCTGATGATCTGGCCTAAGCAACCAGTGAAATGCGCATAGGAATAGCTTATCCCATCAACAATAAATTTCAAGTGTTTTTATTAATAATAAAAACTGGGAATTAAGCACGAATAACAAAATCTTTTGAAATTAAAATTTTGTATTCCCAAAAACTGAAATTACTTTTTGATAATAAACAGGCAAGTGCACGGCCTAAAAAACACTTAATTGACAACATCTTTTGTAAAGTTGTTGTTGTTTTTATTTTGTTTTTCTTAACCTACTTACAACTACAATTAATGTTGAGAGAATTTCAACTAATTGTAGTGGGGAATGTAAGATGAGATAAACCCACTGTTTATTGTTGATGTGTTTTGTTTAAACTTTGATATTATTACAAGTAGAACTGTTGCTATAAGTCTTATACGCTTAACAGTTTTATTTGGCTTAATATCTTTAGTTTTTCTAAAATCTTTATGGATGAAGTTTCCTGATGATCTGGCCTAAGCAACCAGTGAAATGCGCATAGGAATAGCTTATCCCATCAACAATAAATTTCAAGTGTTTTTATTAATAATAAAAACTGGGAATTAAGCACGAATAACAAAATCTTTTGAAATTAAAAAGATTTTTTTTTAAATTGCAATATAATTTATTAAGCTTGAGGTTTTTTTGTTTTATATAAAAAAATTAAATAACATTTATTTATTAGTTCCAATTAACATACTACATATATAGATATGACCATGTTAAAAAAAAAAAAATCCAACATAAAGAAAAAGGTTTATTTTAACTTTTTGTATCAATAGTTTTTTGTTTTAAACATGAAAAAAGCTGTGCAGATTTTTAAAAAATTGTATGTATCCATATGGATACAAACGCAAGTTATGGTTTTAAATGATATACACACAATACAAACAACTTTATATGGTACCTATCAGAGAACTGCAAAAATCACTTTTTTTCTGGATTTATTCATACGCTATAATTTACATTAACTCTATGCCTGCAAAACAAAGTTCAACGTTGGTAATTTTGTCATCGTTTTGTACACATTTGGTTTGTGCATGTGTGAGTTTTTTATTGAAAGTGCTTTGTTTGCATTTATTGTTGCGCACGCAGTAACACAATTGCACAAAGTCAAATGACAGACATTTTTATGCTTTTGCATTCAAGTAGTGATTGCCACTCGATGAGACAAAGACGAATGTAAATTGGTATGAGTACGAGTCGCTTTGTTGGCATGATTGTAGTAGGCATAAGTTCAAATAAACTCGTTATTGTGTCCAATTTGTTTTTGTGTTTATGCTGCAAATAATATTGGACCACCGGATTTTGATCAAATTGACTACTTATTGGACTAGTCCGATGTAATGCAAGCATGGACCATGGCACTGTTAAAAAGTGTTTGTAGTGAGACGACATGTCTTCGTTTTTTAACGACATGTGTTCATTTTTAAGCGACTTCAAAACAAATCCTTTTGAGTAGATCATGGAGTAGCTTTAATACTACTCCTTTGTAATCCAAAGCTGGGTTATATGGTCCTGCCCTAGGACATCGTAATGTTAAATATACCAGGTTTTTCCATACGTTTGGGTTACTGTTGGACTATTCCTAGTCCCTTGTGGGCTAAATTTTACATGCGTGTTTGGACTAGTCCTATTATTTGCAGGGTAGTTTTTAAAAGCGAAACAAGCAACAATACTTTTTAAGAAATGATAAAAAAACAAAAACATTCTTCTTGTTTCTATGGAATTTGTTTGTTCCTATGTGCGCTAAGTTTAATACGTACTACATACAGAGCAACTGCTGAATAGGCATCAGAGCAATGATTTTTGTGTATTTTTTTTGTATGTGTTTTTTACCAAAGCAATAATTGACGAACGAAGCTAAACATGGTATGAATGGCGAAGCCAACACGCTGTGCATGACTTGAATGAATTTTAAAACAACACCAATGTGTGTGGCTGAGAAAGTTTGATTGCATGAACACAAATGAGTGTATTTGATGTTGTTCATTGAATGCGAATTTTTTGCAATCGCACAAAGCCGTTCTCTGGTACGTATTGATAATTATGGACCGATCATCACGAAATTTATTAGTGTGATTTTTAGTCTTATAAAACTGTGAAGTATTACATTTTATTCTGATAGCATTATTTATTACGGTTTATGGTGTAATAAACTGTTTTTCGGGAGTATGGCTTATATGGATCTAAAAGTAAATTTTGGACAGATCTTCATGCAATTTTACAGTGTGATTTCCTGTCGAATAGAACGAATTTTTGCAAAATCTTATATCATTCCGTGCATTATTCCACCATTTATGTTAGTTTTCGTAACAAAATTATCAATTTTTTAGGGTAGTGGTACCACATTTTGATTCATATTTTGCTGGATTTCACGCCCAAACTGACAAGGATACCTACAAGCAATTTGACGCCAAGTTTGTTTATTTCTTTTGAGTTGTTCGAAAGTGAGCGTGTTTTCAACAGACGGACATGGCTAAATCGACTTAGAAGTACTCAAGGAGCCAGAATATATATACTTTTTGGGATGAATAATTATAATAATAATAATGAATAATAAAAAAGTTTCACACGGAATGACAAACTTAGTATACCTCTTCGCAACTAATTGTGGTGGAGGGTATAATAATATACTAGCATTTTTCTTTACCATAACCGACATATATTTATATCCATATGGATAAAGTCCAAAAAACACATTTAGGGTAAATTTTTTTCAAAAGTGAGTATTGATTGGGGTTGTTAGTTATTGGATTGGATATTTTTTAGTAACCCAGTAAAAACTTGTAGCGAAAGGGTTAAAATGTTCCTTTATTAAGCATTTTACAAAAATTGCACGAACTTTTCGTCTTAGAAGAACCCTAGTGAAATTGAATGCAGAAAATATTCGTAAAATATTTTAAACCTCTAAAGTGCCATTTCAGTATACTTTTGTGTTTAAGTTCGAAAAAAGGACAAAAATTTAAAATGAGAGTTAGAGGGTTAATATATCCTAAGAAAAGAATCGCCTTAGAATTCTACTACAGACATCTGTAGTTATTTTTTTTTAGCTTCGAAGTACATTTAGTATATTTTTTCAATAAATTAAGAAATTTTAGGGGTCGAAATTTCGGAAACCCGAGCAAATTTTTCAAAACCATTTGGCAGATTTGCTCCACCAAAAGTCTAGTTTCATCTCGCATTGCAAGTATTGAGGCTGTCGGCAGTTTTACTTCTAATTTCAATAGAAATAGCCTAGCAACTTTGCCGTGGCGGTGCTGTTATTGGTTTGAATAAAATATTATTTACTGTAGAAAAATGCTGGAAATCTTTAAATATATATTTTGAATTTTTATCAAAATTTTGAAATGTTCTACAATGATGCCACTAAACGATTTTTAAAATGAACAAAAACCTAAGCATAGCAATGTGTGTACAATACAATTTATGTTTACAGTTGACCCTCCCACAACACTAGCACGATTCAAAATTGCGACGAAGCCCTAGAAAACAGAAAACTGAATCCTGGGCCCAAATCGTCGCACACGTGATCGAATGAACTTTCGTATCGAATAAAACTGCGTGACGTATCAAAAACGGGATTTCGGCATTCGAAAGCTTTCGTATCGAAATTTGTTTAAAAAATTTTATCGATTTTCATGCTTGTATACTAATGGCATAAGGCATTGCACTTTTCGCCGCATATAAATCAACAATGTTGATAGTGCCTTATAAAATAGGTGACTTCGGTTTATTTATGTGGCTTTTTTTATAACGGCGGCGCTTGCCAAAAAGAGCAACAAAGCAACGCAAAAATTGCAAAAATTCGGAAAACATTTTACAAATTCAGAAAATTTGCAAAAATAGCGAAAATTCGCGAAAGTTTTTAACATATCAAACAAGCCATTAAATTGATTAAAAGCCCCTAAAATTACAAGGAATGGCAAAAATTCGATTAAAACTTTTAAATTAGCGGAAATTTGCAAACAGCGGCATGAAAGCAAAGTCTAGTATTTATTAAAAATTGTTAAAGCTGTACAGAATCAGAACACTTAAAGAAAAAATCGCTTCTATCTATGGCTATAATTTGCGAAAAATTGCAAAACTTTTATTTCTTATTGCTGAAAAAGTTTAATACTTAAATTTTTTGCTATTTGTTAAAGAAATGTAATATTTATTCCCAAAAAGTGTGTAAATTGTTTGTAAAAAAACCATTAAATGTTTTTACGAAAGCTCTTAACCTATCGATTGACATTTCGAGTAAAGTCATTCGATCGACTACTCGTTATCGAATGACATAATCTCGAGAAGTAAAATTTCGATCAAAGTCACTCGATCACGACTGCGACGATTTGGGCCCTGATATATTTTTTAAATTTTGTTGCATTAACAAACCTTTGATTTCATATTGAATCAAAAACTATAAAAATTTTTTATTAAACGTAGAAGTAGATTGATTATGGACGCTTTCGACTCGAACAATTTTTAAACTGACCGGTTTCGATATAACACTTCGTTTTAACAACGAACGAGTAAATCGTGCTATAGAAGGGTCACCTCTATCACAATTTATAAGAGTGATTGTGAGTTTAAATGTTAGTGTTGCATGTGTGCATATATAACAGTATGTTTGTATTTGTTAATTTATAAACGTGCTTTTAGCGTACTAATTGGAATATTGAACTATTGTTAAAATCATTATTTGTTAAATCAAATATAAATCAGTATTTGGGTCTTGAAAATTTCAATAAATACAGGTGTATTCTTTCACACACACACATACACATACACCCACAACACAACACATATACTAACACAAGTGTAATGCATCGCCTTAAAATACGTGTTTAAAACAATAAATAATTTTATGCAAATTTAGATGTTGCACAAGATAGAAGAACGTATACGAATTTCCTTGAAATTATTGCTAAAGAAATTGGTCTTAAATATCTTTCGGATAACGAGAAATAAAAGCGAAATAGACTTTAATAACAATTGCACTTTAAATTTAAATTTAATACAACATACGATTAACTGATATCTAGTAGGTGCGTATGTGTTAATAGACTACGGAGATAGAGAAATACTTATTTAGCAACAACGTTGTGATCCGTGGTGCCAGATAATTTAGGTCAGAAATCGGCACTTTAACTTAAAAAAATCGGCAAACCAAAAAAGCTTATTTTAAATACAGTAGAACATTTTTTAGTGGCAAAAAATATAAAAACAGAACAATTTAGCATTACCTTATGTTAAAAGCACAAAAAATAGCATAAAATTCATAAATAATAAACGTTTTATAAATAAATTGTAATTAATTAGAAACAATAATTTATATGTATATTCTGTATTTTAGTGTTAAAATAGATACATATGAGCTTGACATTTTTATTTAATCCTTAATTTTAATATCAGAATCAAAATAGTTTAAAATTTTAAGAACAATTTTGATTTTTAGTTAAACTGTTAATTTTTAATTTTTGGAAATTCTTTAATAAGGCTCGAGTTCATCAAATTTAGATTTCATTAAATTATGTTCACTGAGAAAGGAATTTTTTACAACTTGGAATTTTTATTAAAATTTATTGATAATTTTTCCTTGGCTGAGCTGGAATTTGAACCCAGCAAATTTCGAACCACCAGTACTACTGGTTAAAAGATTGATGTTTGACTGTTGGCTGGCGGGCACCGCAGTCGGGCAGTGGTTAGAACTCAAAGATTTTCTGAAGATAGAATGTGGTGTTTCTTGAAACATGTAAAAATCAACCCGGGTTCAAATCCTAGCTCAGCCAAGGAAAAATTATCAATAAATTTTAATAGAAATTCCAAGTTGTAAAAAATTCCTTCCTCAGTGAAAATAATTTAATGAAAATTAAATTTGATGAACTTGAGCCTAATTAAAGAATATCAAAAAATTTTAAATAATCTTTAGAATGAAGAATTCCTTGCAAAGATTAACAGCCATATTCATAAAAAGTTCCTTTTTTAAGCTTATATTTAGTATGTAATAACTATTAAACGCTTTTTGTCTTATAAACCTCTTATAAAAATTTGTATTCATAAACGTACATTTACAGCTTTTTTACTATTAACTGTTTGCAGCGATTTTCTGTTTAAGTATGGCAACTTTCTTTATATTTGGCTGCCATTTTATTGTTAGTGATTCAAGAAACTTCTATTCGGTTTACATGATTTTCTTTATTTACATTTTTTTATAATTTTTTTTTTTCAATTGTAGACCTTCAAAATTATTCTTATCAAATAAAACTACATATTATTTTAGTTTCTGAACAAAATGTTTCCGAAAGGTATCATAAAAAAAAGTTTGTCTACTTTTTATTAACATCACTATTATTATGATTTGTTTATTTTATTTTTTTTTTATATTTTTGAACAATAATTTGTTGTTTTAAACAAAAACAAAACAACTAGTTGCAATAATTTAATAACTAATTAAAGAGAACATCTGCATTTGCCCCTGAACATATTCATTTAAATCATATACATTTTTTTTAAATAATTATCAATATAACTTTAAATTGGCTGTCTAAAATAAAAAAAAAATTAGTAAAATGTATTTAACATGTCCTTTGTAATAAATAAAACATTTTTGTCATTATTTTTCTACATATTTCACAAAAATAATATCATAAAATGCAAACACCTTTCAAAATGTCATTTTATTTTTGGTTTAAAGAAGGGCAAATCCAACAATAAATTTTCTAACTTTATGAATGGTTTATTAAAGGTTCAATAGACTATTTTTCATTTATGAATACAATTTTTGCTTAAAAACGGTCAATTAATCATCAATAAGTTATTCATAAAAACGGCTGTAATTTTACATCATCCTCAATGGCGCTTATATAAATAATTTTTTGATTTAAGGTTTTTCATTAAAAGTGAATATGATTTTTTGTAAATATCAATCTACTTCCAAACTCAAATATAAAGTACTTTATATTTTTAATTTAACTTTTTTCTTTTTTTTAGCTTTTGTCAAAAAATTGTTGATTTTTTCTTTTGTTTTGATCAAGTTCTTTTATTCTTTACAATTGAAACATTTTCAAATAAAAAGTGTGTGTTGGGTTAGACATACATAACAAACACTGCATATAATACAAGGTATATTTACACAAGGTAAACTCGTTGGCCCATATGTTTGTCAGCTGTTTACCCCTAGTTGGAACCCAAACATCAAATTTCGTGTATATGAGCCAAAATTTGTACATGTGTGCGTTAAATTGTTTTTGTTTTATATGAAGACGATTTTGACAACTTGGTTCCTTTTATAGAGCAGCATGTCTACACTCCCAAATGAGTCTACCTTGTGTAAATACACCTTGATATAATATAGAAAAAATCTAACCCTTTTTTTCTTTGAAACAAGTATTTCAATGTTACCCAAAATTAATAAATTGTACTGAATTTAACAAAAAGTTACAGTATTGTAGATGTTTATCAAAAAATCGGAATTTTTTTCGACAAAATGCCGATAAATATGGCAGGCCTGGTTGTGATGAGTTTTTGTTTATTTATGGGAGATTACGCAGCACTACTCAAACTCAAGCCCACAACTTCCCCAATCTTATCGCTAAAATACTAAAATAAGAGAACTTTAGGTTACTACAACAACATAAGCAAAAATGTTTAATTAGTTGAAAATAAATTATAATTGTAATAATTCGCTAATACACACATGCACACACACACATATAAGCACGCAAATCCATAGAAATAATACAATTAGTATTTATACCCGATAGTTATGGTTGCTATAAGAATATTATAGCAATTGAGATTTTTAATAGAACTGTTGGTTTTTTGACAAAAGAACGAATTTAAATGTAAAAGATTGATGTTTGACTGGCAGGCGTTTGCGCAGTGGTGCAAACGGTAGAACGGTAAGGAATTCCGACGATGGGAATGTGGTAATTCTCGAAACATGCAAATTCGACCCGAGTTCAATCCCGTGTTTAGTCAAAAATAAAATTATCAAAAAATTAACAAGATTGGGTTTGTCGTGCTTAATTCCCAATTTTTATTCTTGATAAAAACACCGAAATTTATTGTTGATGGGATAAGCTATTCCTATGCGCATTTCACTGGTTGCTTAGGTCAGATCATCAGGAAACTTTATCCAAAGATCTTAGAAAAACTAAAGATATTAAACAAATAAAACTGTTAAGCGAATAAGAATTATAAGCAACAGTTTTACCCGTAACAATAGCAAAGCTTAAACAAAAACACCAACAATAAACAGTGAGTTTATCTTTTCTTACATTCCCCACTACAATTGGTTTGAATTCTCTCAACATTAATGGTAGATGTTAGTAGGTTAAAAAAAAAAAAACAAAATAAAACCAAACACAACTTGCTTTATTGTTTATGCAAAGAATAAAGCATGTTGCCAGTTTAGTTATTTTAAGCCGTGCACTTGCCAACTTATTATCAAATTAGAAATTAAGCACGACAAACAAAATCCTGTTAATTGAAAATGTTGTATTCCCAAAAATTACTTTGATTATCAAAAAATGTTAATTAATTTCATGTTGTAGATTTCTTCCTTCACTTAAAATGACAATGCTTTTAGTTAAAATGAGAGTGCTGATTAAGATGGCATCATTAGTTTTTTTCTAGCAGCTTTAGTTTTAAAGATATAGTGACATTAAATTTTTGCATAATTAACACCATTTTTTGTATTATTCGCTTAATATTTCACGAATGAACCTACAAACTTTAAAATATTTTCTGGATTATTAATCTACACAAAAACATATTTCATTTGAATTGCATCTCATTGGTAAGTGTAGTAGGATAACTAAATTGTATTGCAAGGATATTCAAAGTTATGTATATTTAGATTTGTCCTTACAACTTTGTAAAATCCAATTGTTTCCCCCCATTTTTCAATGTATGCACAAGCTAGACATTCCAACGTATTTATTTTAGTTAAAAAATTTTTAAGCCCATTAAGAGGGTCGTGAAATATTTAGAAACCCTCTTCACATTTCATCTTATTTTCTACATGTTTTAAATTTTACCAAAAATAACAAGCCTAAGAATGAAAACGGTTTTTCCGCTAGACCATTGGTGTCCAAAATTTAATAGTGGGCCATTTCCCAAGTTACCATTGCCGTGAAGACACTGCGCAGTTTTGTCAATTAGTATTTAGCATCTATTGTTTATCTTAATTGGAAATATTAACTTTAGAATATTTGAAATAAGCAACTTTCTCCAAGTCAAAAGGTTACTGTGCAAAAAAAAAAACATTTTAGCACCCTTGAAATAACAGTGAGATGACCCTAATCAAAAGAAAGCGATTTTTGTGTAGATTTATAATTCAGAAAGTATTTTAAGGTTTGAAGGACCGTTCGCGAAAAACTGTCAATATAAAACCGAAAATTGAGTAAATTGTTTAAATAAAAATCATTTAAACAAAAGCTGTTAGGGAAAAACTAATGCTACCCTCGTCATCAGCAGATGACATAAAGATCAGTAATTTTTTTTCAGGAAACTTTTCCAAAGCTTTATTTTTGGAGCAGTGTAATTTAATGAAAATTAAATTTGATGAACTTAAGCCTAATTAAAATATTGTAACGTTTTTCTTTTAAAAACGCGTTGGAGTTCTTTTAATTGCAAATCCAAATAAATACACACACTTATTCAACTAAACAAACTTTATTTAAACTAATTATTATGATCAAAGTAATTTTTGGGAATACAAAATTTTAAATAAAAAGATTTTGTTTGTTGTGCTTTAAAAAAAATATAAAATTTTGTATTCCCAAAAATTACTTTGATTATAAACTGGCAAGTGCACGGCTCAAAAAAAAACTAAGCTGGCAACATGCTTTATTGCGAAAACAATAAAGCAAGTTTATAAGTATGTTTATATTTATATACATATATTTAGCTGGTGAGGCCTAACTCCGCTTATGTATATAAAAACGCAAGTTGTTTTTGTTTTAATTTTGTTTTTTCTTAACCTACTTACAACTACAATTAATTTTGGGAAAATTCCAACCAATTGTAGTGGGGTATGTAAGAAAAGATAAACTTACTTTTTATTGTTGGTGTTTTTATTAAAGCTTTGATATTGTTACAAGTAAAACTGTTGCTTAAAATTCGTATTCGCTTAACAGTTTTATTTGTTTAATATCTTTAGTTTTTCTTAAATCTTAAATAGGGAATTAAGCACGACAAACACAATTAATTATTATGTTCGCAAAATTAATCCATTATTGTTAGTTTCGATCTGAACCGTTTAATGTCTCAAAACAAACTAATACGGACAATTTAAGCGCCTGTTATAGAGTTGTTATCAAAAACAGTAGATGACGCCACTAGTTTTAATTTAAATATAAAAAAATAAATGTGATTCAAGTTTGATTTTTCCCTGTAACTTAGTTAAATTCATATTAATTTTATTAATAAAGGTTGATGTTTTTATTTCATGTTTTTCACGAAACGTCGGGAAAAATTGAAATAAAAAACTTGCATTTTTATTTACATAAGCGGAGTTAGGCTTCACCAGCTAAATATATATGTATAAATATATACATACTTATAAATAAAAGAAAGTGGCCAAAAGTAAAGAAATCAAATACAAACTAAACTAAAGTTTACGAGTCAGCCTATGTTTATAGTTCACCACCGGTAGTAGTTGCAGAGTAGAAGATTCAAAAACCTTCTAGTCGATTCCAAACCATTCTGTTCGAATGCGAACAGAATCTAGGTCTACAATACAGGGATGCAAATAACAATTTAAGCTTCTACGACATAAACTATAATTTACAAAATAACTTATAACTAAAACTATAAATAATTCTTAGATAAATCTAATTTAGTAACAATAAAAATATTCGTTTTGTTAACCAAGTATAAATTAAATGAACAATAAATTAAGTCCGGTACTTTATAGATTACAAGGTGTTATTGGGGGAAGCAACCCAAGCACCAAGTTTCAATAGATTTTTAACGTCAATTAAAATGAATTCGAATTAACAAAATTTTATTCATATATTAATAGATGTTGACGATGTTGAAATTCCCACAAAATTAGGGTATACATAAATAATTTAGTATGGAATGGGAGCAAGCTTCAGTGACTATTCACGCACAAGTTCTTTGTTTTTTCTTAAATATGCGCCTGGAAAATATCACTTTGGTTTTATGTCAAGTAAGTAGACAAAGTCAGACTGACAATCCCATTTTAAGAATTTTTAAGTCATGTTTTAGTAAGTTTTTGTGAGATTCTTTTTTAACAAATATCAAGTGGTGATTCAAATGATCAAGTGCGATATAATTTTTGTTTATAGGACAATAAACTGAAAATTTCAGGTGCCTTACTTTGAGACCCTTTAGCACAGAATACCACAGAACTGTAAAAAGTGACGTGTGAAAAAGGCCCAAATCAGTTGCGAGGGCAGCTTTCGAAGAAAAAGACGGAACGCTTTTTTTGGTAGGGAAGTGGCAATGTGTAAAAACAGGCAGCAACAATCAACACAAATGGCATGATCAAAACAAAAATAACAGAACACAGACCACGTTAAAAAAATGCATTAGTTCAACAAACGTTGTGTTTTGTGCAAAAAAAAAATGTATTTTTTAATATTTTTTTGTTTTATAATGTTATTTATTTACTTAAATATTATTTACTTGTGTTGTGGTAAACTTAATAGTTAATTTTTACAAAAGCTTTGCAAATAAATCTCAACTAAATAAATTTGTGTTCATTGTTTTGCGGCATAAAAGATGATGCAAAGAGAAATGCAAAAAGGACAGCTTTCTTAAAAAGAGACAAAAAAAACGCAAAATCTTCCGTCTCGTGACAGTTCTGTAGTATTCTGTGCCCTTTAGTGCGGTCTTGTCATTAAAATGTATACTCGAATACTCCTCTGCTATCTGCATTTTAATGGCCAGTTCGTCGATTTGGAACGAAGACTTCGTTCGCTTAACTTTCATGTTAAACAAAAACAAATAATTAAATATTGTTTTTGTTTAACATGTAAGTTAAACGAACGAAGTCTTCGTACGAAATCGACAAAAAAGCCATACGTTTAATAACTATCGGTAAATATTCGTTTAAAGAGCAAAGATTTATTTCCAAAAATTTTGATTCTGCCTACTGTGCAATGCAAACATTCTAACTACTGGGCGGTACGTGTACATGAAATTTTGTGTGAGTGTATGAAAGTAAATATGATTAGAGCATGGATGAGTTTATGCACCTGTGTTTAGTATTTTAAATAACAGCTTTGTTAAGTTCTTAGAAATTTAATCGCATATAATTAAAAATTAAGAAGGGATATAAAATCAATTGAAATACATCTATTTTATTAAAGGAACAAATTAATGCATTAAATAAAAGCTTTGACGAAATTTCTTGTGTAGATAGTCACAACAAAGTTCTAAAATAAAAAAGTTTTTGGTTTTAATAAACAACCAAATTGATTTCAAAATTTTACTCTTTTCTTTGCAAGGTCGCAAGGTTATCAGAGAATTATCATAATATTTCTTTGACAATTAGGAGTGAAGCAAAATAACTTCCAAATGCTCGTCACGGCTTCAGTGGCATAGCTCTATCCGATGGTTCATGTTTTCAATGACTCTGGGAGATAATTGAGGTTAAATGTCCCTAAAGTGCCGAATTATATCATCCTTTAGCTCTTGAATTGTTCTTGGCTTATTGTTTTTTCTTTAAAGATCCCAAAAGAAGGAATCCAACGGTGTCAAATCACATAATCGTGACGGCCAATTACACATGGCCATTGACTTTATCGTGAAAAAGAGCCATTGTTTCGGTGTTTCTGTGGCAAGTGGCACCATCCTTTTGGAACCACATATCGTCCAGGTCCATATCCTCAATTTTGGGCCACAAGAAGTTCGTAACCACCTCGCGATAGCGAACACCATTCACATTAACTGCTTGGCCGACTTCATTTTCGAAGAAGTACAGCCCCATGACGCCGCTATCCCAAAAGCCGCAACAGGTGTTTTCACATTTCCTACAGACTCGGTTTGCTGAAATTTGCGCACAATTCTCCCGATTGTGAACACATTTGGTTGATTATAAGTGTTTATACGGGTTAGAAAGGATAAGGTAGAGGTTGGGGTTTAAAAGATATACACGCATATAACGATATATATTTATGTATAGAAGGGTCAACAAACCTTTCTTTAATTTTTAAGGGGAAGCGCAATATATTAATTAATAAAAACACTGATTATACCCTTCACCACAGGTGGAAAAGGGTATATATAAGTTTGTCATTACGTTTGTACTTTCTACAATATTGATCTTAGGCCCTGTAAAGTATATATATTTTGGGTCCTTATGAGGAGAGAAGTTGATTTAACGATATCCGTCCGTCTGTCCGTCTTACGTTTGATATGTGTTTTCCGGAGACTCCAGACATGATAGCGGCTAGGTTGTTTTACATTTATGTCACATATAGTCCACCATTTCTTGCTATTGAAATTCAGCCAGATTGGTCCCACAATGGCTGAGATATGACCAAAAAACCACGACTGCCTCTAATTTTTCCAAAAAATCCCTTGTGGTTGTTGTATTTTTATTACTTTTTTCTGTATATCTGGAGAACGGCAAGAGCCAAAGTTTTCAAATTTGGTACAAACATTAAGGTTATAAATACACACCATTCCACAAAATGTGGGCGGGATTGGGGAAGTGGGCGTGGTACCTTCCATACAAAAAGTATTAAAAATTGTATAAAAACCTGAATTTTTTGACTGTTATATGACCTATGGTTACGCCTTATATATCAAAAGATCGGAAATTTAATTAATAAAAAATATTTTCTGAAAAACTCGGGAAAATCGGTTCAGATACGAAAAAGTTATGACCAAAATATTAATTTTTTTTTGGAAAATACCCATTTTCGGGAACCACAGATATTCCCGAGTCCAAGTCTTACAACCAAAATAAATGGCAAATTTCTTCTTTAACACGTCGGTATATAAATCTTTCAAATCGGCTCAGAAATAGCTGAGTTATGACCAATATACTGAAATCCCAAAAATTACTCTTTTTTGTAATTAAGTTTGTTTTTTATACCCTTCACCGAAGGTCCTGCACCCTATAAAGTATATATATTCTGAGTCCTTATGAAAAGCGAAGTTCAAATCCGGTTGTCGTCTCATCTCTCCCCCCCTTCGCATTTGTTTACATATACTAGCATAATGCCCAATATGATTTTCGTTTATTATTTCATCTATTTAACGAAATAATTTTAACAAATAGAAACTAGGAATTTTTGTGTTTTTTTTCTACTTAAAAACTCGCCAAAAGAGATAAAAAATGACAACAGTGCCTTTACAAAAAGAAAACAAACAAAAAACTGTGTTGAGTTGTAAACAGTAAACGGTCTATATTTCATTTTAATGATATTTAAACAGCGTTCCTTCATGGTAGGGGGTGTGTTAAGTTGGAAACTGTGAGTTCCCTGGTTCGAATCTTGGTTTTTTAAAAAGAATATTTTTTTAATATTGTTATGTTCCAAAACAATTTTAAAAAAATATTTACCAGTTTTCGCTTTTTAAATTTCATTTATAATGAAGTTTTAAGTATTGTAAATATGTATGTATATGTAAAAATTATTTAGTTGCTCTGTATTCTGCTCGCACAATGGTGAAGGGTATATAAGATTCGGCACAGCCGAATATAGCACTCTTACTTGTTTTAGGTTAAGTTCATTTAGTAGATAGGTAGATATATGTGTTTATTTTATTTTCCACTTTCTTTTCGTTTCTTATTTATTTTCAGGTATAAGGTTTACAATTTTCAAACGGGTTTCAAAATAGTTCACTTAAGTAACTTTTATTATCACTTTGAAGAATTTTTTACTAATTTCCACGGGTTTAGTTTGTAGCGCACGGTTGATTCTTTCCTTCTTAAGACAGACTTTAGAGTGACAATAACAAAAATGACAACAAAACTAGTGGATGTTGATTGCAGTTGAGGTGTAAGTTAAGATTGACATCTGGGATGGGACTTTTTAATTGTTCACTGAGGTGAACATCCTCCCGGGCCTGGAAACCTGCGAAGAAAATGGACAATTATTTTTATATGCCCAATATGGTGTTAGGGTAGGTAAGGGTAAGAGGGTAGGGTAAAATACTTTATTAATTGTTTAATTAGTAAGGGATCCCATGACTAGCCAACCAAGGTGCGAGTCCTGTGCGATAAGTGATCCACCATCAATATGGATTGTGTTGGGTTGCAAAACGGTGGTGTATAAATCACCACCGATTTCCATGGCGACGGGTGAGTTACCATAACTCTGGGTCGGCTAGTGAAATTCTACATAACTTCTTTTTAATCTCCGGGTCCATTGTGTTAGGGTAAGGGTTTCTTGGCAAATCGTCGGATACACGCATACAGACCTCATAGCTGATGACTTTAACGTAAACCTGACCATCGACTTTGAACGTGTTTAGCGTTGACTCTCTTACGAATGCCGCGCTGATCTTTGAGGTTGTCAGGCTAGGATTTAAAAGTGCTCTGGCGAGTTGGGTTGACTTTTGAGTTATAACCTGAACGACAACAGTGGTCACAAAGGTTTGGGTTTTTAGACGTGGGTAAGCCTGTTGCTTTAATTGGCATCACAATAGTTCGTGGCGCAGGAATCCGAGCAGTGTGGTCCTTTTTAGCGGCAGTTGTTTGAATCCGTTCCTTTGTCAAATCTTTTATGTTTCTCTCGGGGCCATGTAAGGTTGTATGGTGTTTGCCCTTGCATGTCTGAGTTGCTGGGACATTTTTCGATTAGGTGGTTCCTGGCCAGACAATTGATGCAGTAGTGCAGTCTTATTGCCGTTTAATATTTTTCTGCCAAGTTCAACTTGCTGAATTTCTTACCGTTTGCCAAGCTGTGATCTGCCTGACAAATGCCGCAACCAAAATGTCGTTTTTGTAGACGATCAGCACGTTTGGGTGCGGGACGAGCTCTATTGCCTTTATTTGATTTTTTGGAACGACTGGAACGTCTCTTATGGTGGTTATTGTTTGGTGCCATATTCTATGTGAAATAAATTATGTGAATAAAATTTAAAAATTAGTGAATGGATGGGTTAGTATACTAGAAAGTTAGGGTGAAGAGTAAGTAATGGGTAAGTGTAACAAGTCGATAATTGGATTATATGGGTTAAAAAGGGTGAGTAAGGAACTAAGTATTATTTGGGTTAAACTATCTAGTGGGTAAAGCAACAACTTTCGTTATTGGTCGAGTCAAAGTTCCAGTTGCTGTACGTAAGTCAACTACTCTGTTTCGTCTATCAGAGCCAGTGAACGTCTTTATTACTCGACCGAGCAACCACACGTTAGGGGGTAAATTATCCTGTCTAATATTCACAATGTCGTCAACTTCAATTTGACGTTGAGGGGTTTTCCACTTGTATCTTTAATGGAGCTCTTTAAGGTATTCATCTTTCCATCTTCTACAAAAGTTATGATGTTGAATCCTTAATTTTTGCCATCTGTTTGCTAGGGTAATATTATCACTGCTATCATCGGGTTCTGCAGGGGCTAGTATTGGTGAACCAATTAAAAAGTGTCCGGGAGTTAAAGGGTTAAGATCCTGTGAGTTTTCATTTGACGGGCTTAAGGGTATTGAGTTTAGGCATCCTTCTATTCTAGCGAGGAGTGTAGCTAGCTCTTCAAATGTGTATTTAAGATTATTCATTTTCTTAAGATGGGACTTAAAGCTTTTCACTCCGGCTTCCCATATACCGCCCATGCGAGGTGCTCCCGGGGGTATGAAATGCCACGTCAAATTTTGAAAACTGCTAGCAGACACTACCGAACTTTTTAAATGTTTAATAAATTCCTGTCGCTCTTTTTTTAATAACTGGCTAGCTTCAATGAAATTAGTTCCATTATCGGAAAAAAATGCGACAGGGCATCCCCGCCTCGAAAAGAATCGAGCAAAGGCTGGCATAAATGCTTGGGTAGACAAATCAGATGTAGGCTCCAAATGAATAGCTTTTGTTGCAAAGCAAACAAAAACACACACGTAACCTTTTGTAATTCTACATAATGCCAGAGTATAAACTTTTATATCAAATGGTCCTGCAAAATCAACTCCAACATTTGTAAAGGGTTTATTTATCTGGGTTCTTTCTGGTGGCAATGCCGCCATAAATTGGGTTGTTTGTCTATTCCTATATCTGGTACAGGGTGAGCATTTATTAATAATAGAACTAATAAGATTCTTAAGTTTCGGAATCCAGTATCCTGATCTTATAATTCTCAACATAAGTTGATTTCCACCATGTAGGGTTACCAGATGGACGTGTTGGGTTAATAGTTTAGCAAACGAACTTCCGTAGGGTAATAAAATCGGATGTCTTTCGGAATATAACAAAGCATTGGAATTTGCTAGTCGACCATTTGCATTTACATTAGATGAATCTAAAAATGGCGTTAAGGTGAGCAGGCTACTTTTATGGGTATAGGGTTTCTTTTCTTCAGACAGTTGTATTCGTTTTTAAAATATTCAGTCTGACAAAGAATAATAAGTCTATCACGGGTAGATTTTATCTCAGACGCTTTAAGTTCAATACTTGGGTGTGTTATCAACATGTGCAGTCTTTCTTTGACTTCATGTGGGTTGTTTCGATCAAGAATAACTCTATCATTTCGAATTGTATTGTTTCGGGTACATAATGCGCGATCACAAAATCGATAAACCTATGCCATTACTCTGAGAGCATTTGACAGTTTTGAAAATCGTGATAATATATCTGGGTGTGCAATATTCGTATTTTCCAAGGAAGGGTGGGTATCAACGGTCGTGCAAAACGACTGACTAACTTTAGCTTCAGCTTGAGTTATAAAGTGTTTATTCGTTGTTGGCCACTGTGAAGCAAATTGTTTCAACCACAATGGTCCATTCCACCATAAACTGTCATCTTTCAACTCATCGGGATTGCATCCTCGGCTAGCAACATCGGCAGGGTTATCGTGTGATGCCACATGGTTCCAATTATCAACACCGACTGTCTGCATAATTGTAGAAACTCGGTTTGCTACGAACGTGTTCCATGAATTGGGTTGTTTGCTAAGCCATGCCAAGACAATAGATGGGTCTGTCCAGAAATACGTCTGATGTAGGAGTAGGCTGAGTTGGGTAAGTAAATTGTGCGTCATATTTGCCAACAACACTGCACCACAAAGTTCTAGTTTTGCTAACGAGACTACTTTGATTGGCGCAACTCTTGTCTTCGCAAAGAGCAGGGTTACGGAATTAGGTCCGTCAACGGGTCTAACTCGTGCATACAAAACTGCAGAGTAGGCTTTTTCAGAAGCGTCTGAAAATCCATGAAACTCAATTTTTGCTGAGGGTAAAAAGTTAATCCATCTTGGAATTCGAATTTTATTAATATTATCGTAAAACTGCAAAAACTTTTGCCATTTTATGAGGGTAAGTGGGGTAAGACATTCATCCCGAGCTGTGTTATCTTGCCAAATTTGTTGCATTATAATCTTAGCTGAACACAGTTCGCTTCGTGTAAGCTGATTTTCTCTCAATTAAAGGAACATTAAAGAAAAACGTGTCTTCTTTTGCGTTCCACCGAATACCTAGCGTCTTAGCATTATTTGATTCTGGTAGGGTAAGCAGATCAACACCGAGTCGGTGTTCCTTGGGTTAATCATAAAGCAATTCCTTTGTATTGGAAATCCACTTTCTTAAAGGAAAACCAGCAGAGTCAAGTGCCGTGATTAATTGCGTTTGTGCTTCTTTAGCCTCTTCAATAGTGTGAGCTCCGGCTAAGACATCATTTACATACATATTATTTTTCAAAATTTGCGATGCGATTGGGTGGGTGTTTTGAATGTCTTTGGCTAATTCGTGTAGGGTTCTTATAGCCAAGTATGGCGCACAATTCACACCAAATGTGACTGTTTGCAGTTCATAATCTTGAATTGGCTCGTTAACGCTTTGACGGAATAAAATTCTTTGATATGGAGTGTGTATAGGGTTTAAAAAAATTTGCCTGTACATTTTTGTAATGTCGGCATTATAAACTATCTTATAAATGCGCCATTTCAAGATAAGTACAACTAAATCTTGTTGTAGGGTAGGACCAATGTGTAGGGTATCATTAAGACTGTTGTTGTTCGAAGTTTTGCTAGAGGCATTAAATACAACTCGAACTTTTGTCGTAACACGATCAAGTTTTACAACAGCATGATGGGGTTAGTAATACTGGGTATTTGAAGGAGTGTTAGGGTTACACTTTATGGGTTTCATATGACCTAAGTCGATATACTCCTGTAGCACGTTATCGTATTCTGATTTAAGTTCTGGCTTCTTCATCAGACTTTTCTCATTCCTTTAGAGCTGAGCCATTGCTACGTGGCGTGAGTTGCCTAACTCGACAGGAGGGTAAAGAAAGGGAAGATTAACCTGATAACGGCCATTTTGTAATCGACGGGTTGTGTTTTTGTAGGTTTCTTCACAAAAAGAACTCCCATCTGAAACTTTGGGTTGGGTGGGTACGTCTTCCATTTCCCAGAATTTGGTCAGAAACTTATCAAGCGTGACTGAACTGAAGTATGTAACTGAGGGTAGGGTACTGTGTGATTTCTGAATGGGTCCCGTTAAAATCCATCTAAACTCAGTCTCCTGAGCTATTAGGGTATTTAAAAAATCTTTTCTAACTCCAGATTTTAGAATCTGGGGGTAAAAATCGCTGCCAATAATGAAGTCTATAGGTCGACTTTCATAGAATTTTTGGTCAACTAATTGAATATTTTCCAAGTCTTTCATGTGGGTTGGGATTAAGCTTTGGTTGGGTAAATTTTTAGTTAGAGTTTTTACTACTATTGCTTGGATATTCAATTTGAAGTTGTTATGGATATTTGAGCGCAATAAAACTTGGCATAGTTTATTTGTACGAGCAGAAACTATCTCATTTAATCCTTAAATTTCAGCAACTATGGGTGTAGTGGGTAAATGTGATCTTTTTCTCAGTTTATATGTGATAAACGAGAAATCTGAGGCTGGGTCTATAAGCGCTCAAGCTGGAAATAATTCTCCTTGAACCTCAACATTCAGAACTGCTGTTCCTAATAACTTCATTCTGTCATCTAGTGTGGGTTTGCTTGATTGGGTATGTGTAGAGAAAGATTGAACTGTATTTGAGGAACATGAAGGCTGGTTATCATCATCTTTTGGGTTTATTTTTGAACTTGGTTTGTGTAAAAGGCTATTATGACGTTTACCACAATATCTACAGATAAATGTGCTACGACAATTTTGTATAACATGACCATTGGCTAAACAATTGTAACATATTTCGTTATTTTTTACAAAGTCAATTCTCTTATTTACTCCAAATGAATTGAATGACGAACATTCTCTCAAAGTATGACTTCCATTGCAAAGTTTGCAAATGGAACCATCTTCTTTATTTTGGGTTTTCGGGTAGTTTTGGGTTGTGGGTTGAGTTGGGTTAGAAAGAATTCGTTCATTATTGCGTTTTTGGGTGGCTGGGGTTTGGGTCGGTTTTGGTAATTGTTTTCCATTTGAATCATTGGCTACATTATGATATGTTTTGCCTCTTCTGTCATACTGTGTTTTAATTTCTTGGAAATATTTGGGTTTTGGGTAGGGTTGCTGCTGTTATCTTGAACATCATTCGCAGAGGTTAGTTCGTTGAATGTGTTAGTTAAGAACAAATCCAAGGATAAAACATGTGGATGTGAAATGCAGATTGATTGTTATAATTAAGTTCAAAAGAAAATACAAAATTACTTCGTCAATAACATTTAAAGGGCGTCCTTATTTGAGGTATCATCGGTCAATGGAAATCGCTACAGGGAGATGATCCAAAGCTGTTTGTGGCGGAAAATTTATGATTTAGACGTATAGAGAATATTTGGCTTCAACAGGAGCAGGTGCCACTTGCCACTTGCCACTTGCCACTTGCCACACAAAACTGAAACAATGGATCTTTTAAAAGGAAAGCTAGAAAATCGCATTATTTTTCGTAGGGGAAGAGTGAACTGGCCACCAAGATCTTGGGAAGTGACACCTTTAGACTATTTTTTGAGGTGTTTTTGAAGTCGAGAGTGTACACTGTACAGCATTAATCCTACAACAGTTCAAGAACAACATTATCGAGCAGATAACAACATTTGAAAACAGTTAATGAAAAACTTGAATGAGTACTTTGGTAAAAGATTTGGAGCCTGCTGAGACAGTACGGAGGCCACTTGATCGACACAATTTAAGTTAATTTTTTGAATTTTTATAATAAGCTGATACAAAAATATTTTTAATATCTCAAAAAACTTTATTTTTTTATAAATACCTTAATTTATGTCAGTCAGCAACTTTCGATTTCCGCAATTTTTTGCAAAATATTGTTCCACCAAATATTGTCTTAGACTAAAAAAATCAAAAAGAAAAAAAGCCTTGATTTTTTTTTGAAGGGGTTACTCGAATTAAAATACGTGATTTTTGTAACGAATGGCTTTAATTGAAAAATAAAGACTCTCCAACTGTCTTTAATCCTTTAAAATATTTTGCGGAGAATATTTTTGGAAAACAAATTTAAAGTCTAAAAGTTAAAAGAATTCACAAGTTAAAGAAATTTTAATGTTTTAATCCTTTTTGCATTTTTTCAAGGGAATTTTAAATTAAGATGCACATAAATGGAAATAGTATTGTCATCTAGTACATTATCAGTGGTACGTGTACAAAAATTGAGTAAGCATTTTTTATTAAAGGATATATGGGGAGGACACCAATCCTTGTAAGGGTTTGGAGAAACTTATAACGTTTTAATCTATGGTCGATTATTAGTCTTGCATGTTTAAAAATTCAGTATTCTTAGCGATCTTTGCGCATTTTTAGTTTAAGGATATATGGGAAGGATGCGAATCCTTGTACGAATATTATGCAAATTTACAACCTTTAAATCGTTTATCGAACATCGGGGGTGCATGAATAAAAATTCAGTAAGCTTAGCGATCTTTGAGCAATTTTAAGCTAAGGATATATGGGAAGGACACGAGTCCTTGTTCGGTTATAGAACAAACTACCAAACTTTTAATCTATTATCGATTATCCGTGGGGCATGTATAAAAATTCAAGCGCTCTTTGAGCCTTTAATGATATATGTCAAGGACACGAATCCTTGTTGGGATATAAAATAAATTTACAACCTTTAATTCTATTATCGATTATTCGTGTTATATACAGTAAGCTAACGCATTTAACGCCTTTTAAAATTAAGGATAAATGGCAAGGACACGAGTCCTTGTTCGGCTATAAAACAAATTTGCAATCTAAATAGTTGATATAGTTTCCTATATGCAGGATTTCAAGGTCATTTACAATCTTTTATCGATTATTAGTGGTGCATGTATTAAAAATTCATTAAGCCCAGCGCTCTGTGAGCTTTTTAACTTAAGGTTATATGGCGAGGACACGAATCCTTGTCCGGCTTTAAAAACAAATTTACAATCTGTATAATAATTAAGAAAGCTAAGCGCTCTTTTCTAGGAAGACCACGAATCCTTGTAAGGTTATATACCAAATTTACAACTTGTTTTATTTATTATTAATTTAAACGCATGCATCAGATTTCATCGCTCTGCAGCACAGTGCCTCGTGTTTACTGAAGAGTTTTCTCCAATATCGAGTTTAGGGCGTACTTATTACCAATTATCCACCAACATGCTGAATTTTGCCTTAGATTACGGTTAACAGTACAGTCCATATACCAACATCTTGGAAATCTTCCTTTTTACAGCCTCTAGATGATCACCAGATGGGTTTTTAAAATAATCAATTCAGGGCTTATCTCTTTGGGTGGCTACTGGTACCCAGGGTATCAGGATTACCCTTCAGGTATTAGCTGGATCTGTACCTTCCGATATTGAAAGGCTGAGAGTAAGGTAATCCTTTAGAGGCGATTGCAATGAAAAGATTAATTCATAAGGCTATTCTAGATATTTCTCTAGGAAATGCGTCAAACGAAAATTCCCTGCCGTAGAATTTACCACACACACAATTTTTAACAAATCTTAAAATTTGTTCTTAATGGCTTAGCTAGATTTTGCAAAAGAGTTTTCGTCGATAAGATATAACTCAATATAACTCTTTTAAAAATCCTAAGAAAATAAAATGATAAAGTCTTCTTAAGTAGCTGGTGAAATTACTCAAAAAAAATATTAAAACCATTTTGCCAAGAAAAGGTTGAGATAAAAAGTTAAATAAATAATTATATAAAAATCATAAAAAAAGGTTTAAGTTTAAAAATGCTTTAAGGATTTTAGTTGTTAACTCGAATCTATACATGCTTTAGTATCTAACTAAAAAGTTTTCAACAAAAGAACAAGCAGGGGTTTTTGTTTTTATACCTAAAACAAAAATTTGTTGCAAAAACAAAAATGTTTTTGCATTTCCTATCTAATATTGAAACTCGTATGTTCAGGTTTTTTTTCTCTCTTTGACTGCGTTTTTTTTTATTATTTTACGATATTTACAACATCTTTCTTCTTTAAGACTTACAAAAGTAATTTCTCAAATACTTGAGAGAAAAACAATTCTGAAGACTGTTTGCAAGTCAAATACATTAGGGAAAGAAAATTCAAATATGTACTATACACATTTGACAAATTCAAATGAAACGAAATGATGTGTTTTCATCTCTTCAAAAACAGCAATGACTTACAGCCAGCCTGGAAGAACAAATCAGATGCAACAAATTCTAGAATTAAAACAATTTCAAACAAAAAAAAAAAAAGGCCAAAGGAAAAAGTTGCTTCAAAGTTGATGTTTTCATTGCGTCACTTTTTTTCTGCAACATCAAATTTTCTAATGACGTCCTACATAATTCTAATTTGAAGGCAAATAAGAAATCAAACGTTTTAACAAAAAAGGGAATTTATTCGCAAGTTTTCCTCTATGCAAAAAGTATCTGAACTGAATTGTCTTAGAGAATTAGGAAAAACCTTAAGTTGTCAAGTAAGCAGCTGAAATGAAGCAGGCAATTATGTTGTTTTTTTTTTTATATAAACAAAAACCAATTAAGGAGAAGAATATACTAGGAGATTAAACATTCAAGTGTAACAAATATTACAAAGAAAGAATTAGCATTTATTTTCTTTTGCTTAGAGAAAAGAATAGTTGAATAATTGTGTCTGTCTGAAATCAGAATGGCGTAATATTTTTTCATCTTAATCATCAGAAACTATAGATCCTAAAACGAAAATTAACCTACATATTTAAGTCAATCGGAAAGTCTATTTTATTATATGAGTCTGAAACAGGACTCACCATCATCACCGTAACAAGAAAACTGGTGCAGTTCGTAAAAAGATGCCTTCGAAGTAGATTTATTAAAAAATATTGTGGCCTCAAACTATGTATGTTTATCACATGAACGTCATTATAAAGGCAGCCGAGGGAAAATAAGAGACGATATAACCAAACGAACGGTTGGCCGAACAAACTCACAGAAAAACAAGTAAGTGCGCCATTTTCGGCTATTTTGAATCTTAAATACCTTTCACCATGGTGCGATTATAACAAATTAATTTTATGCCACGCTCACTTGTCCAATCCCGCAAATATTTTGTCGGATGTTGTAAATTGATAACCAAAATGCTTGGAAACTATGGCTCCTGCTGTTCTTCAGATATACAGAAATCTTTAATAAAGTCCTTGTATGGGAAGCGACACGCCCACTTGTCCAATCCCGTCCACATTTTGTGGTATGTTTTTCTTTCTTCTTTTTTGTAATCCTTTTCTTATCTCACGAAGCTCTGCGCTTGTCTGCAGAAAACCAGAGTCTATGGGAGGAAACGAATCCGCAACACCCGCACTGATAGATGTTATGTACACGAAGCAATAACCTTCGACTTTTATGTAAAGAAATTTTCCCTTACTACAATAAATTGCCAAGAGTAGGACTGCGGAAGCCATTGATAGCTAGCTAGCAGTCGGGCGGGAAGGTTCGGTCCTCTCTTGAAACAAAAGGCGGTTTACCTACAGAAGTATTTTTTTGTAGACTCCCTATTTTTTTTTTTACTGGATAACATTATTGCGTATTATATGGACCGGAGTGACTATAAGTATCAAAAGCCCGTTTATAGCCATAAAGATATGCCTTTAAATAAAAGTACTAAACAAAACATATTCCATTCATTATACCCTGGAGCAGCTCTCTTTTGGTGAAGTTTAAGAGCTTTTCTGATACCCTTCCAATACCTATGTCCTAAAGCTTACGTTTCAATTTAGAACCCCATCATAATTGAATTCACCTAATTACTTATCCACCCTCGAAAACACTGAAAAACTAATTTAGTTATTCATTTTGTGAACAGAAGAATTTATTAAAAGTATAAAGTATTTAAATTTATGAACCATTTCAGAACATACATAGTTGATTATTTTAAAGTAATTAAATTTCAAATATAGTTTCATTACTAGTATAAAAAAAAAACAATAATATGAGCATTAAAACAACAATACTGGGACTCACTAAAACTTTGATATGAGTCGTTACTATTTGCGTACAGATTGTATAAGATGTATTCCTATCAACATGTATCGGCACAAATGTACTACTGACTACGGGTGATGCACCAATCATTTAAATGGGTTTCATTTATTAAAAAAAAAAATCCCATAAACATTTTGTTGTACTGTTCGTAACATTTTAAGTCTGACTTAACTTTAGTAAGCTTTAGGCATCACTTACGCACTCATTAAATACATATGTCTATATGTATCCGTATGCATACATATATGTTTACATACCATTATATTAATCTTTACTTTAGTAAACTTTTAGCATCACTTTCTTCTCCATTAAATATGTCTATATGTATGTATATATACACATGTATATGTTTATATACATTTGTATTAATCTTCATAGAAATGTATACCCCCCCACACATGTACATACATACATCTATACATACATTTTAGTATCACGACTATATGTTAAAAAAAAACCAATGGACTCACCCAACATATGAATTGTCGACGATCTGGAAGGCCTTCTAGAGCTCGATGCACATGTTGTGAATTATGTTGATCTGTTGATTTAACTTATGTTGTACGTTATGATGATAATTCTGTAAACTTTTAAAACTTGTTAATAGAAATACATCAAACTTAAAATTTGTTCTTATTTATTTCATGTAACTTACGTTTGTTTGAATGCTCACATTTAACATTACTTGGGGTATTTAATATTTATAAGATATAAAGGGTGGTTAAATTTCAAGGGCCGATGTTGATTTTGAATAAAACACAAACTATTTAGGAAATTATTGTAATTTTATTTATTATGATATATTGGTATTACTCAATTATGTATGGAACAAAATATCGGCCAAATGGGCGCCTCGACCACGGCGGCACACCTCAATGGTCCAAATTTTCGATGACCCTGAGGCATAATGGAGGTTCTATGCCGTTAATGGGCCGAATTATCTCATCCTTTAGCTCTTGAATTGTTGCTGGCTTATCGACGTACACCTTTTCTTTCAAATAACCCCAAAGAAAAAAGTCCAACGGTGTCAAATCACATGATCTTGGCGGCCAATTGACATCGCCATTACGTGAGATAACACGGCCATTGAATTTGTTGCGCAAAAGAGCCATTGTTTCGTTAGCTGTGTGGCAAGTGGCACCGTCCTGCTGAAACCACATATCGTCCACATCCATATCTTCCAATTCGGGCCATAAAAAGTTCGTTATCATCTCACGATAGCGAACACCATTCACAGTAACTGCCTGACCGGCCTCATTTTGGAAAAAATACGGCCCGATGATGCCGCCAGCCCATAAACCGCACCAAACAGTCACTCTTTGTGGGTGCATTGGTTTTTCGACAATCACTCTTGGATTATTATTCGCCCAAATGCGGAAATTCTGCTTATCGACAAATCCACTGGGGTGAAAATGTGCCTCATCACTGAAGATGATTTTCTTCGAAATTTATCATCCATTTTCATAATAAGTCTGGATAACTTTAACACGTTGTTGGATTGTGTATCTCTCCATGGTTCAAATTGAGTAAGTCTGAAATAGAGAAATGTTAAATAAAATTCGGAAAAAAACTTGGCGTTTAGGTGTGGTTCACATTCAACATCGGCCCTTACAATTTAACTACCCTTTATTATTCATAAAATAATTAAACGTAACCATTTTATTATGTATAATTTAAACAAAAGTTTGCAAATTAACTATTCTCTTTACGTTAGAACATATGGGTTTTCTACAAGAATTATTGCAAGAGATATTGCCCTTATTTTATTTTTTTCCGAAAATGAAAAAAAAAACAAATATTTTAAAGTAAAAATTAAAAAAAACTAATTTAAATGGGAAATCTCCGAAGAAAAAAATATATATGTATGTACTTATATATTAAATTTACGGAATTATTAACAGACGAATAAAAAAAAATAAACTAGGTAATGTGATCCCTTACATTACCTAGAATATGGATTTAGGTTGGAAGTTACGGGATCTAGTTCCGTCCATGTTTAATGGAGTTTGTTCAAATGTTTAATTTGATTCAAATAAATGTGGAACTTAAAAGTTTACTATAGACTTTGAATTTAATAAAATTTTCGGAGAACAATGACGTTTGTCATATACGAGATTTCAAACCCTTGAAATTACACCTTGATATGTGAACAGTCACCAGTTAGCATGTGAGTTTTGGAATATAGACTTCCTCCAACGAGTTGGGGAGTGTTCCAAGCGTGTGGACCTTCTCCCCTGGGCAGCTGACAAATTTTATTTGGTTAGATGCCCTTGGATGTACTTCCACATGGACTTTACTGCCACAGAATCAGTTTCGAACAAAGAAGTCTCAGTAGGACCCTTGACCTTTAATTATTGTAATACGTTTTTACATACCTTTAAGTTTTAGGAGTAATTATTCACCCTGGCTTAATGTAATATATGCAAAAGTGGTACGGAATACCAATTAGCCTTATGAACGATCACAAGTTTTCTTTTATATATATATTTTTGTTTCACTTGGATTTAAAATGCAAATACTTGGCTTACTTTTCCGTTCTGATATCTGCAGTGCAAAATGTGTATACTATCAACTTTAAGCTTGTTAAGATAATGCCTAGTAAAAAATAATATATAAAGATGTTCAAAGAAGGTGGTGAAAATATCGAAAGATCGATATTAGATTTGGCAATGATGTGATTTTGTCAAGCTTAGCTTTCATTGAACTTACATGTCAAGTTATAAAAGAGCTTTTCAATAATCTGCGGGTTTTTTTCCAGTACTTCTGACGGTATAATGGTCATCAAGTATCCCCAGAAAAGGTAGGTTGTTAAGAAACATAAAGCTTAGCTTTATAAATGTTGCGAGAGAAAAGTTGCGTTTAACATGTTGACAATCACAGAAAAAATTTTCCTTGGTTTTTTATCAATTAAGCCTAGTACTCTGTTCAAATTTGTGAAAAATGATTAGCAACATTTATTATTTCACACGAAAATTTTGACATGTATCAATGTTACCTATCTTGCGAGTTTGTACAATTTGACGTTTTAATTCCTGTAAAGTATGCGACATTGTTTTGCGTATGTTAACAAATCCTACATGTATTTTACTAAAATTTATTTTTTTTAATAAAAAAGAAAGTCAATATGGATAAAAAACTGTTACCGGTTGTGTTATATTAATTTTTTATTTCTTATTAAATAATCAGTTCATAGTTTTTTGCTTTTGCTTAAAATTCCACGTGAAATAAGTGCAGCTTACATTATTTCGCAGTTGTAAAAAAATGTTGCCAGAAACATTTCGGAACTTTTTCACGAAAAGAACAGAGTACAACTCTATCAACATTATTTCATAGATATTCCGCACAAGTTTTTTTCATATGCGTTTTGACAGCATTTCACGTGAAATGTTGAACAGAGTACCAGGCTTTACACATAATGATTAAAAAATATTATGATTTAAATAATATGATAATTAAATGAATTAATTTCTTTATTGAACAAAAACTAAAAATATGATTTTCATTCAATTAATATTTTAATTGTTTTAAAAGCAATTTATAAATAAAATAATAATCAAATAAATCAAAACCTTAATTGATTATTTTGTTTAAATTAATGTAATGCCAACGTGTAAAAATAAAAAAAAAACGGTAATAAACAGAAAAATAATTGGGTTTCAAATTGGGTATTAGACATCAAAAATATAGTAATTCAGTTCACACCAACTCGAAAATTTTTTATTTCGCATTGTATGGAAAATTTTTATTCTCAGGGCCTTTCAAAGCTTTTGTGTTTTTTAATTTTATAAATTAATAATACAAAGGTATGATTTTTGTTTTCAGTTTTTATGATAATATTTTAATTTTATGATATATTTTTTTTGTGATAATAGTATACTATTAAATTTTCAAAAGTTATCGTATTCATGTCCCTTAGTCGATGTGCTTTATGTATTTATTAATTCTTAGATAGTTTTTTTGTTCTTATGTTTTTTAATTTCATTTCTAAATGTAATTATACTACAAAAATATATTAAGGTAACATAATAGAAACAAATTATGTGGGTATGTATTTTAAGGTAAAAAAATGTTACATACATTTAAAATAAGAACTTTTTCCTTGTTTTAGTGATTTTGAAAATCAGTAGGTGACAACACTTTTTTCAAATTCATACTTAAAAAATCAATCAAAAAAAAAAAAATAATGAAAGAAAAAATTCAGTTTATTTGTGCAGGAAAAAAAAATTGTGCAAATTAATATTAAAAAAGTGTAAATATAAGTTATTTGTGACAACAAAAAAACATACAAACAAAAGATTATACAGCTTTCTAAGAAAGGAATTATCGTACATAAAAAAGGTATGTATGTATTAGACTAAAAAAAGTAAATGATTTAGGTATGTATGTATGTACATAGAGATTAACATATGTATGTTTGTACATATATGTATGTTTTGTTAGAAACAAACATCAACATACCAAAAAATTTAAAACGATTTCTGTAAATACATATACACATATATGAATATGAAAAACTTCATGATAATTATACATTTGTTAGATTTTTAGAAGTTGGAGGTCCACCTACTGAGGAAGTAAAAACCACCCAGGGAAAATCTTTTGTTAAACTAAAGGAATATTATAAAAGTATCTATTAATATGAGTTCATTTGAGCCTGATATTGGCGATTTGTTACTGGGATGGAATTTGGATCATTTATACACTTATTTTCAAGGTAAGACAATTTAATGTAAAATAGAAGCAAAACTAGACTTTGTAGCATATTTTTCCATTATTATATTATTGTAAAAAATGTTTAGCATTAATAAATTATTAGGTTTATATATAAATTATTTATTTATGTAAGACTGTAAAACTTGTTTCTGTTTTTAGACCTAAAAATAACAACTAAAGTTTTAAAAATTTTAACCCAAACACACGTTAGTAAACTCTTTTGCAATTTGACGGTAGGAGATCAAGCAATTTTTGAAGCAAATTGGAAGAACTGGATAAAATGTAATGAACCTGCCGTTATAAATACAAGTTTACATTTAATACATTTAAAACTCAAAAAATCTCCTTAATGGAAATTATGAATACTACATATAATGGAAAAGAAATAAAAAAATTTTTCAATAAAAATGGAAAATTACATGACGAACAAAGAAATTTGTTAATTGGAACAATAACAAAATTTATCGAAGAAAATGGAATTGAGTATTCGCTATCTGATTGTACCGAATTAGAAAAGGAAATTTGCACAATATTTCCAACAGAAGAAATAGTAAGTAATTGAAAATAGTTTAAACAAATTTATTACAATTTTAATATACATATGTATATATGCATTAATTTTAGGAATTTTATAGAATAGGCAAAAGATATAATAAGTTGGCAAATCTTAAAAGAGCTGCTAAATATGCTTTAAAATCTGAAGTTTAAATACCTGGTGAAACCGAACCTAGTATGCTTTGTAACGTTCATGAGTATATATACATCGAAAACCATAATGATGGTAATTAAAAAAAAAATCTAAAAAACATACATTTTACCATGTTTAAAAACTTTTTTATTGTTTGTATTTACAGAATCTAAAAATTTTGCTGTCCGGTGGTACTTACATTTCTTATTTCCCCCAAATTTAAAAACTAATACAGATGCTAGTGGCAGCAAAAATCAGAAAAAAATATTCCATTGCGGACTCGCAAGTGGGCTTTGCCATTTTGGCGAACTCAAGCGAAGAATTAGACGCAATATTAAAACTGCTAGAAATCGAAAATCGCAATATTCAACCCAAACTTTTCATTGTCGGAGAATTTTCCACCGTCAATTTAATTTATATATATTTTGATAAGATCAGATATCCATTTTGTTCAATATTGCAATCACTTTATATTTTAATAAAATTATTTTTTATTTTTAACATAGAATATCCTGAAGAGTCAGAGCTATTTTAGGATTTTTTGCAATATGTAATATATGAAATTCCTGTAACAAAAAAGTCTTCTAAAATTTGTAGCATCAAACATGAATTGCTACAATAAATACATATAAGTTTGATAATTTTGTAGTAGTTAGTTTAATATTATTTTAAAATTTAGATAATTTTTTCTTTTCAAGTCTTTTGTTTTGTAAACGCTAAGTGATGCAAATATACACTTTAGTATTTTGTTTTTTTTTTTAAATTAGTAGAACTAATTTTTAATTATAAAATAAATTAAACTTATATATGTAAATATTATAGTTAATATTAATTTCAAAAGATTTTGTTATTCGTGCTTAATTCCCAGTTTTTATTATTGATAAAAACACTTGAAATTTATTGTTGATGATCATCAGGAAACTTCATCCATAAAGATTTTGGAAAAACTAAAGATGTTAAACCAAATAAAACTGTTAAGCGTATGAGACTCATAGCAACAGTTCTACTTGTAACATTGAAATTGAAATTACTTTTTGATAATAAACAGGCAAGTGCACCGCCTAAAAAAACACTTAATTGACAACATCTTTTGTAAGTTGTTGTTTGTTTTTATTTTGTTTTTCTTAACCTACTTACAACTACAGTTAATGTTGAGAGAATTTCAACTAATTGTAGTGGGGAATGTAAGATGAGATAAACCCACTGTTTATTGTTGATGTGTTTTGTTTAAACTTTGATATTGTTACAAGTAGAACTGTTGCTATGAGTCTCATACGCTTAACAGTTTTATTTGGTTTAACATCTTTAGTTTTTCCAAAATCTTTATGGATGAAGTTTCCTGATGATCTGGCCTAAGCAACCAGTGAAATGCGCATAGGAATAGCTTATCCCATCAACAATAAATTTCAAGTGTTTTTATCAATAATAAAAACTGGGAATTAAGCACGAATAACAAAATCTTTTGAAATTAAAATTTTGTATTCCCAAAATTGAAATTACTTTTTGATAATAAACAGGCAAGTGCACCGCCTAAAAAAACACTTAATTGACAACATCTTTTGTAAGTTGTTGTTTGTTTTTATTTTGTTTTTCTTAACCTACTTACAACTACAGTTAATGTTGAGAGAATTTCAACTAATTGTAGTGGGGAATGTAAGATAAGATAAACCCACTGTTTATTGTTGATGTGTTTTGTTTAAACTTTGATATTGTTACAAGTAGAACTGTTGCTATGAGTCTCATACGCTTAACAGTTTTATTTGGTTTAATATCTTTAGTTTTTCCAAAATCTTTATGGATGAAGTTTCCTGATGATCTGGCCTAAGCAACCAGTGAAATGCGCATAGGAATAGCTTATCCCATCAACAATAAATTTCAAGTGTTTTTATCAATAATAAAAACTGGGAATTAAGCACGAATAACAAAATCTTTTGAAATTAAAATTTTGTATTCCCAAAATTGAAATTACTTTTTGATAGTTAATATTAACTTAAATTTTGCTTGTTTTACTGGACATATGTACCTTACTCTAGATGTTTTTTTACTATTACAAGCTTTGTTAAAAGAGAACACAGAAAAAATTAAAAATTGATTTTAATCACCAAATCAGTAAAACTAATTATATTATATCTTTATTTTCTCAAAAAATTGTGGTTTTGTTTTACTAGGAATTTGCGTACAAAATAATTAATTATTAGGTTAATAAATTCTAAATTTAAATTTTAATTATTCAGTTTAATTCATTCAATTACAATTTTGATTAAATCCAACCAAAAATTTAATTAATTAATTGCTTATTTCAATTACTATATTGTTTATTTTATTATTTATTTTGAATTAACTGAAATAATTGAGTAGAATAACGATTTTTTGTCAATTATTTTTATAATTGAATCAATCAGCACATTGTTTGAAATCGTACAGTTTTTTAAATCATATTTTTAATCAAAATTAAAAATATCATTTGTTGAAAAAAAATCAGAATTTTCAATTTCTACACTTTTTAGTAATCAATATAATTATTTTGGTAATAGGTGCAAAATCAACAAATTGTTTACTTGATTCTACGAATTTGGTGATTAAAATCAATTTTTAATTTTTTCTGTGAATGTATCAAGGAAAAATATATAGCCCACCGAACATGTTTACAATGAGATTAACAATGTTTGTGTAATGATGATAAATGTTCAGGAAACGTAAAAGATAAAACATTTATATTTTTTTTTTTTTCCTATTGAACATTGTGAACCGCAAAAATTTATTTGTCGCGTTTACCTTAGGTTATTTTAAAAAATACTTTAAGGTAACAAAATGTATATCAAACCGTTCATTACATAGACTAGCTTACTACCAACTAGCCTAATTTCGAAACTATGGCACTTGACATTCTCCAGATATACAGAAATCTTTAAAGTCTTTGTATGGGAAGTACCACGCCTACTTGCCCAGTCCCGTCCACATTTGGTATCGGATATGGTAAATTAATAACCAAGACGCGTGAACCTAATTTTTTTAATTAAAAACTATGGCTCTTGGCGCTTTCCAGATATACACACATAAAAAAAAAATTAAAAAAAAAACAACAACAAGGGATTTTTGCGTAAAATTAGAGGCAGTCGTGGCCTTTTGCTCATATCTTAGCAATTTGTGGACCGGGTGAAACTTTGTAAATAGACTAATGACCGTTTTCTCATTAGGTGATTATCTTTTTCCCAACGAAAAACTTCAGTGGTGCGATTCACTAACTTTTAACGAACCGACAATCGTAATATTTGTCGACATAAATATTCGCTTGCAGTAACGATAGTGTGATTCTGTATTTTTTTAACGATAGTAAACAGCTGTATTTTTGTAACATCTCTGTCTACAAAATGTAAAAAAAAGCGAAAAGCACAAAAGAGAATAAAATAAAAACAAATGAAATTGTTCTTAACCCCCCCGTGTTACACATGTTTTTTCATTAAAAATGCATTGAAAAAGGTCATTAATTTGTGGATTTTATATATTTTTTTTTTTGTGAATTTTACATTTACAATTTTGTTTCTGTTCTCAATTTGCTTTTTTTAAATTTTTAATTTAGGATTTTGTTTTTATACACATACATAAACATATGAATATATCTTTATATGTACATTAGGGTGGCCGTTATTTTTTTTATTTTGATTTCTTATATTCTCCCCCCCTAAATCGGTTCAGTTTTATGTAAAAAAAAATACAAAAAAATTTCGTAGCGATAAGTTGTGTTTTAGGGGGGGCGTCCGTCCCTCAAAGTTTGCCATCAAGCCATTTATTCAAATTTAATTTGTTTGCGTATGACTATCTTCTAAAAAACAACATTTTACAAGAATATAATATATGGCAATATTTTAGCTCTTCTAGTCAACAACATAAGCCTCTAAAAAAGTTTTTTGCTAAAATCAATATTTTAGAAAATAATTAAGAAAATAAAAACAAAATACCAAACATTTTATATACGTTTTATATATATAAAAGGGGGATTAATGTCTAGTGACCCAATTTTGAAATAGATGTCTTTCGATTTAAATGAAATTTACACCAATTTTAGTACTGTTAGATAGTAGCTTAGTCACAAATTTTCAACAAGATCGGTCAAAAAGTTTCTGAGTTAGAGGGGGTCAAAATTTGACATTTTGGCCATACAGGTGTTCTTTCTCATCCATGTAACTTATTACCTATTGGCGTAAGCAAAATTTGTCCCAAGTAGCTTAGATAGCTTTTTGATCAAACTTTTTAAAAAAATTGTTTTTGTTTTTTTAAAATTTTTTTTTTTTAAATTTCACACTTGGCTAAAAAAAAATAAAAAAAAAGTTTTAAATTTAAAAAAAAAAATTAAAAAATTTTTAAAAAAAAACAAAAAAATATTTTTAAAAAAGATTGATTAAATAGCTATCTAAGCTACTTGGGACAAATTTTGCTAACACCAATAGGTAATAAGTTACATGGATGAGAAAGAACACCTGTATGGCAAACTTTGACCCCCTCTTCCTCTGAAACATTTTGACCGATCTTGTTGAAAATTTGTGTCTAAGCTACTATCTAACAGTACTAAAATTGGTGTAAATTTCATTTAAATCGAAAGACATCTATTCCAAAATTGGGTCACTTGACATTAAATCCCCCTTTTATATATATAAAACGTATATAAAATGTTTGGTATTTTGTTTTTATTTTCTTAATTATTTTCTAAGATATTGATTTTAGCAAAAAACTTTCTTAGAGGCTTATGTTGTTGACTAGAAGAGCTAAAATATTGCCATATATTATATTCTTGTAAAATGTTGTTTTTTAGAAGATAGTCATACGCAAACAAATTAAATTTGAATAAATGGCTTGATGGCAAACTTTGAGGGACGGACGCCCCCCCTAAAACACAACTTATCGCTACGAAATTTTTTTGTATTTTTTTTTACATAAAACTGAACCGACTTGGGGGGGGAGAGTATAAGAAATCAAAAAAAAAAAGTTCTCCATACAACTAACGGCCACGCTAATGTACATACATATGTAAGCTATTTTAAACATCGAATACATTTTATCGATTAAATAAACACAACCTAAATTATTGTCGCTAAAATAACGACAAAAAATTGCTTTAAGTAACAGCAGACTTTAAATGACAGAAAATATCGTTAAAAATTTTACTGAGTAGCATATTCGATAAATTTTCGTTATATGTATTTATTTTAATGATTCCATTATTGTTAAAAAAGTTAGTGAATCGCACTACAGAATAAATAAATTTGGTTTTTTCAATATCTTTATTCTCATTAGCCAATTATTTATTTGGCGAACAGAAAAATTTAATCAGCTGACTGCTGTTCTTTCACATCTATTTTGAGAGGTATTACCAACTGAAAATAATATTTTTGTCAGCATATTAAGAAAACCAAAATCGTCAACTGTCCTGTCCGTTGGCAGTCTAACCGCCAATTTCACAAAGTTCAGTTATAACTATTGCTATAACTGCAAGTAAAAAATATTTATAGTACCATATAAATCTAAAGTTTCGAAGGCCGGTTCAGTAAGGTACACAATTTTTTGAAAAGCTCCAACAGTTTTAAGTACATTATAACACTAGGGGAAAAGGAACTACCACAAAACTCGTCACGTGACAGTTCTAAAGTGACAGGGCCCGGTTCTAGTTCTAACACTTTATGCGAAGGGGACTTATTACTTTAAAGTGGCGATGTCCTAGGAGGGGGTTTATTTGCACTGTTTTGACACTTTGTAACAGTACCCTTAATGGACATATTCAATAATTGTCCCGAGTCCCGAGTGACAAGTTTTGTGTCAATTAACTTTCCTCTGGAGTAACTACACTTTACCACCAGTACAGCGATATGTGTTGTATTCACCTGTCACAACTCGGTCCATTTGATTAAAATATTATGTTCACTGGTCACAGGATAAAGAACAATTGACACAAATTCTCCGCGGGGAATCAACTTTACTCTATAGCAAATAAAAAAATATAAATAGAATTAAGAAAATATTTGTATTTTATTTAAAACACTAATTCTGTGGCCGTATGGAAAAACTAGTTAACTCCACTTTTTGGGAAAATTGAGATAACACCAAAAATAGAAAGCGTGTTTTATTTGCTATCACTCTGTCAGATCGAAATTTTGATATTGTATCTCATTTAAAAGTTATTTGAAAAACAAAAATCAGAAAAATACCAAATTTTTTTAAAAAACTAGATAACTCCATGCATTTTTTGAAAAAACAAGTTAACTCCAAAATGTCTTAAAAAACAGAGAAATAAGAAGTTTAAAACGACGTTGTTTCGAAAATTAAGAGAAAAAGAGCGAAATAGAACAAATTCGGGTCACAAGCTCTTTGGGTCAAAATTTTGAACCCAAAAATTACAACTCCCGATAATATAAAGAATGCATTCTTTATATACATATTATATCAATTCTGAAGATCTTGATTTATAGAATACGACTGCCAAACACCCGAAATCTTTTTGAGTAATAGTATTTAACCCACATGGATTTACCGTACAATGTGTGGCACAGTAACTTTGAGAAAGGTTTCAACTTACCCATTAATATTTTTTTTTTTTTTTTTGTTTCTGTTGCAAAGATTATATTAAGATGTTTTTACGTACAAAAATAATAAAAACTTTTTTATCCAGTTTTTTTCTTGGAATAAATCTGGAAGGCAAACATTTATTAAAAAATGGAGTTACATAGTTTTTATATACGGCCACAGATTTCTTTAAATAAAAACAAATTAACTGCCCGGTCCACGATGTCGACAAGAACATTTCTTTTGTATATTTATATTGAAAACATAAAAATTTTAGTTTTTATTATTGTTTTCAATATAAATATGTATGCGAAATGTTCTTGTCGACATTGTGGGCCTCGCAGTAAATTTCTTTATTTTTAAATTAAACTAAGCACATATTCATATTCTCAACACAATACGATATTTAATACTAATACAATTTTAATATTATAAAATTATTTTTTCTGGAACCTTGATGATCTTCTCAATGTTAAATGCTCATCAACCGGAGACACATTTAGGCTTTTGCCGAATTCCTGATTAAAACTTGTATTGAGCTTTTTCCGGCTTGATTTGATTTTGTTTTCTATTATTATTTCGAAATTTTCGAGATCTTCATCCGATTGCTCGATGACGTTTTGCTTCCTTTTATTTTGTTCCGTGCTGCCTTCTGGAATAATTTCCTCCAACTTAGTCTGCATTTGCATGAGGTGAAGGTCTGGATCAACGTTTATGTTAGTCGGATTGTAATTTGTTGGTAGGTTTTCATAAAAAGAATAAACGTCTGGCCGTAAAAGTGGCAGAATGCTGATCAAATCTTTCTTCTTTACTTTCGTGATTGGAAGAGGGCTGTGATTGCACTGCACAAGGTAGTCACCTAATTTTGAGACCGTGTTTTGTCTCATGTCGAAATAAATAAAACGTTCCTCTTCAAAAAGTGTATTTTTATACATAACAATGCCTTGTTTCTCTTTAGTGTACCGCAGCCACTTTACATTGCTGATTTTAAAGGGTGTATTCTCATTAGAACGTTTCGGTATGACCAAAGTGCTTTTAAATGGTACCAATCTTCCGGACAATGAATTTCTTTGGACGTTCGTTTCTTTGCTCTCTCTATCACAGAATGGTCGGTGTCGCATTCCATGTGCGTATGCCCGGGCTCTAAAAACTTGTGTTCAAGCAGTTTAAGTGTCGGATGGTTTGCCAAGCTTATAGATAACATTCCCATCATTATTTTGTTTTTGTTTTGTCCAAAGCAGCAGTCTGAGTACAAAATTACACGACTCACGGATAAAGTCTGAAGAAAGTTATAAATGCACGAAGTTATTTCGTTACCACCTCGTTTGGGAACAGTTTCATTCCACATGAAGAAGTGTTATTGTTGACTGTCAAGTTTATTTTAAAAATTTAACGGAACACCTTTTGTTTAAAATTTTAATATTTATTGAAATAAAATAAACCACAAACTCAATAGCTGTTTTTAATTTCAACCTATGTTAAACCGAGTATAACGTTAATCCACGTCCTAAAAACTTGCCTATAAATTTCATAAAATCAAGAAGGGTAAACTTTTTAATTAAGTATTTGCATAAAAACAGAGAAAAACTCGGCTTATTTTTTGATATATAAGCATAAAAAGAAAAAAAATAATTTTTGGAAAAACTGGATAACTCCATCTTGTCGTAAAAAAACGGGTAAATTAACGTGCTGAGCCAAATAGTTAATGTTTTTCCACAAATCATTACTTAAGTTGCCTTAATTCCGTAAAATATTAATATAATTTGAGAAAAAAAAATTTTTCGAAAAAACTAGACAACTCCACTTTTCGAAAAAACAAGATAACTGACACTGATTTTCGGTTTTAATGTCCAAAAATTAGTTTAATGGAACCAGAAATCTTTAACATTATTTAAAATTATGTTTTGTTAAGTGCGCATGCATAATAACATAAATTCATATGAAATAATTAGCGAACTATGTTTAAAACTTAAAGTGTGTTTTTCTCGTGTTTTAAAAAAATGGAGTTATCTAGTTTTTCCATAAGGCCACAGAATTAGAAAATTTAAGTTTGCTAGGTGAAAAGAAACTAGCACCAAACTAGTCACGTGACAGTTCTTGATTCTAGTTCTTACACCACTTATGAAGGGGATTTGTCACTTTAACATAGCGATGCCCTAGGAGGGGGTTAATTGGTAACTTTTTGACATTTTAAAACAGGTCACTGAAAAACCTAAATGGTCACATTAAATTTCGGTAAAAAGAATGCATATCGCAGTTATTGTCCCGTGTTAACCATATTAATATTGTTACGTTTTTCCTTTAATAAACGCGTTTGAGTTCTTTTAATTGCAAATCCGAATAAAAACCCGCACTTATTTAACTTAACAAACTTTATTAAATTTTTTGTTCACAATTATTAGTTACGAACAGAACCGTTTCTCAAAACAAACTAAACTCATTATACATGAGTCACCCCTCTTTATATTTCATAATTATTTCTAGATTTTTCCTGAACCTTGCCGTAAAAACTATTTATTATGTTCTAAAACCATTTCTAGAAATGACTGGGGAATTCATGTAGGAATTATTTTAAAATAATAGTTGTGTTGAAAATTATACATGACAATTTTAAGTAACTACTATAACTTAAAAGATAACTTATTACTATAAATAATGCTTAGATAGTTTTACTTTCGTAACACTGCCCTCCACTTAAGCCTGTTCGTCCCGAATAGGCTCAGATTCTCCTTTTCCATAATGGGCTAGTCGTTCTAGATGTACCACTTTCATTTTTGACCTTGGACTCTTATATTTCTGGATTCGATACACCACGTCATTCAATTTCTTTATTACTTTATACGGGCCATCCCAATGAGTCTGCAGCTTCGGAGATAGTCCTTTCTTCCGTTGCGGATTAAAAAGTAAAACCAACTGGCCTTCTTTGAAGCCTTCCGAATTTGCCGCTCGATCGTATCTGGCTTTCATCTTGTCACTGGACAGCTTAATCCGGCTTCGCACGAATTCATGAAGTTCATTGAGGTCATCTTGTTTCTGCGAGATAAAGCCTTCAATATTTTCATCTGTTGGTCCAGGCTTAACGCCAAATTCTAGATCTCCAGGTAATCTGAGCTCCGTTCCAAAGACAATTTTGGCAGGTGTACGAGAGGTGGAGTTGTGAACAGCTGATCTATATGCCAACAGGAATTTCGGAATGTGTTCATCCCAGTCTTTCTGATGTGTGCTTACTACTTTACGCAAGTGCTCCTCTAGTGTGCGGTTAAATCTTTCAACCATGCCATCGGATTGTGGATGCAAAGAAGTTGTTCTCGTTTTCCTTATTCCGTACAATTCACACATTTCTTTGAACACACCAGATTCAAAATTTCTGCCTTGGTCGGAGTGTAATTCTATTGGAACTCCGTAACGGCATACCCAATTATTCAAAAATACGTCCACCACGGTTCTGGCTTCTTGATTTGGGATGTCATACACCTCTGGCCATTTACTGAAGTAATCGATAACTACTAGCACATAACGGTTGCCGGCATCACTCACAGGAAAAGGTCCAGCTATATCCATTGCGATTCGCTCAAATGGGGCACCCGAATTGTACTGTTGAAGCGGTCCCCGACTTCTCTTTGTTGGTCCTTTTGCGGCAATGCATTGGGTGCAATTCGATATCCAATCAGCCACAGCTTGTTGGCACCCAACCCAGTAGAAACGTTGTTTTAATTTTTCTAGTGTTTTTGTTACGCCAAGATGGCCACCACTAGGTCCGTTATGGTATTCATTTAAAACATCATGTACTTTTGACGACGGCACTACGATGAGGTTCCGAACTGACTTTCCATCGGTACTTTCCCATGTACGGTAAAGGCAGCCATTTATCAACTGTAGGCTGTTCCATAGGGCCCAGTATGCTTTTGTTAGAGGGCTTTCAGATGATATTTCGTTTCGATTCGGCCTTCTGCCTTCTTCTTTGGCCTTCATAATTTTTTTTAATATAGGGTCAGCTTTCTGTGCTATTGACCAGTCTTCATTGGACTCAATCTGCAGTAGGCGAACTTCACAGTTGTATTCCTTTCCTTCAGCCTTTACACAATGCTTGCATTCCAGTTTGCAGGGTCGTCTTGATAGGGCATCCGCATTTCCATGTTTCCCGCCTTTCCTGTGCTCAATGCTGAAATCATAACTTTGCAGGCGCTCAATCCAGCGAGCTATCTGACCTTCTGGATTCTTGAATTGCAGCAACCACCTGAGTGCAGAATGGTCTGTTCTTAACTCAAAATGTTGACCATACAAATACTTGTGAAAATGTTTTATGCACTCTAATACTGCCAGGAGCTCCCTTCGCGTCACGCAGTAGTTTCTCTCAGGCTTCGATAGTATTCGACTGTAATAGCCCACGACCTGCTCTACGCCATTGACCACCTGGGAAAGCACACCACCAATTCCGTATCCGCTCGCATCGGTATCAAGCACAAATTTCTCTCCAGCAATGGGGTAAGCCAAAATTGGTGCTGAGCACAACAATTCCTTCAGTTTCTGAAATGCTGCCTCCTCTGCTTCACCCCAGATGTATTTCTGCGCCTTTTTAGTTAATTCGTGTAAACTTGCAGCAATATTTGCAAATTTCGGTACAAAGCGCCTGTAGTATGTACATAAGCCTAGAAAACTGCGTAATTCATGTAGATTTTTCGGACGGGGCCAATCCATTACAGCTTTTATTTTTTCATCATCCGTTGAGATGCCTTTGGAGGTTACGCGATGTCCCAGGCATTTTACTTCCTTTTGGAACAGTGAACATTTCTTAGCATTTAGTTTGAGTCCTGCCATTGATATACGTTTCATCACCTCTTCTAGGTTTTTCAGGTGTTCATCAAATGTTTTCCCCATGACAATAATGTCGTCAAGATACACCAAACATGTCTTTCGGTGAAGACCTTTAAATACCTGCTCCATTAAACGCTCAAATGTAGCCGGAGCATTGCAGAGTCCAAATGGCATCACATTAAACTGCCATAGACCATCACTTGCACTAAACGCAGTTTTCTCCTTATCATTTTCTGAAATTTCCACTTGCCAATAACCGCTCTGCAAATCTAATGTAGAAAACCATTCTGTTCCGGCTAATGTGTCCAAGGTATCATCAATTCTAGGCAATGGATAACTATCTTTTTTCGTGACGTCTTTCAGTTTTCTGTAGTCCACGCAGAATCTGGTACTTCCATCTTTCTTTTTCACCAGAACTACCGGTGAGCTCCAAGGACTTGATGATGCTTTAATAACTCCGTTCTTTTCCATCTCGCTGACCAGCTCTCTTACTTCATTTCGCTTTGCTAGAGGAATGCTTCTTGGCTCCTGCTTTATTGGCTTAGCTTCGCCGGTGTTGATTTCGTGTTTTACTATTGACGTTCTGCCTTGGTTTTGACCTTTCAAAGCGAATGCAGAGGCATATTTTCTTAGTAGTTGTTTGGCCTTATTTTTACAAGGTGGTGTTAGCATTTCGGTCCATTTTCGCACATGTTCCTCTAGTGATTCGTGGTACTTGCTACTTCTCCTGGCTGCGCCTTAGTGCTGCTCACAATTAATTATCGCCTCTGTTAAAGTACATTGTCCAATCTTGAAGTTCTGCGTTAGGACTTTTTTACTGCTGGATAAATTTAATACTCTCACAGGAACTAGACTCTTGCTGGGTTTTACGAGGGCATTCGCTGTTACAATATCTCCTTTAACTTCTGCTGGCTCTACCACCCACAAACTGTTGTCCTCACAATCTCCCTCCATTCGGGCCCATACTAAGGTTTCTGATTTGGGTGGCAGTTTTTCACGTTGAAAAGCGATTAGCTGTCTTACGTGGGCCTTGATTTCGTATCCAACTTCAAGGGGTATTTCCACATCACGCCAATACATAATTTGCTGGCCCATATCTAGATTAATACTCTGTCCAATCATAAAATCTGCGCCAATGATTACCTCATCTACAATATCAGCCACAATAAATACGTGATGGGCGCTTGTATTGGCCATACTTAATTGTACTTTTACTTTTCCGTAAACAGTGGCAGACTCGCCCGTTGCCGTTCGCAGACTCACCCCGCTTAGTGGTTCGATTGATCTTTCTATTAAATCGGGCCTTATAATAGAATGTGATGCCCCAGTGTCCACAGTAAAAATGCGTTTTTGACCGTTTATGTAACCACAAGCAGTAAGATTCCTGTTACTCCGTTGCACTACTGATATAGAGATTGTGGGGCCCTCAGATGTGGAAGCTAGCCCATGCCCCGCTGTGCTAGCTATTTTTAGTTTAAAGGTGACTCTTGTGATGTGTGGTGATTAGCACGTTGGTTGTTTCCTGGTGGCGTAGAAGATCTTGATCGGCGTCTTGGTGCTTTGCAGTTTCGCTGGATATGGCCAGTTTTACCGCAGTTGTAGCATTTTACTTTGTTTTTACCTTGCTTCTCGCCCAAAGCTTGCAAAACTGCCTCCTTCATGCTTCTCATTTCCTTTAAAATATCTCCTTCGTCCTCGGCTGTTATATCGACCTTGCGCACCTTGCATATATGCGGTTTTGATATTATTCTAGCGGTTTCCTGTGCGAGGGCAAACGATACCGTTTCTGCAAATGATGGCTTCTGTGATGCACATACCGCTAGTTTCACATCAGCATCCCGTATACCATTTACAAATGCTTCGGTCTTAAAATGATCTAGCAATGGATGACTTTCACCTGGATAAGTAAGCTGCACCAAACGTTCAATCTCTAGTGCGAAATCCTGTAGCGTCTCGTTTGCCTTTTGTACTCTACCCCGTAATTCCATTCTGAATATTTCTTTTCTGTGTTCACCACCATACTTGCGTTGCAGTGCTACCATAATGTCATCATAATTGTTTCTGCAACTTACTGGTACACTTTCTAAAATTTCAGCTGCAGTTCCTTTCAAAGCCAGAATCAGCTCTATGGTTTTTTCTTCATTGTTCCAAGCATTTTTGTTGGCAACTGTGTCGAACTGGAACTTAAACACATTCAATGGTGAACTGCCGTCAAAACTTGGAGCTTTTATTCTATTCGAGACTTCTGGAAAAACTCGCACCGCTCCCTCTTCGCACTGAAGACTATTTACTCTTTCTTCCAGATGATGTAGTTTTCCATCAAAAACCGTGACTTGTGTTTTAACATCAGTGACTTGAGTTTTTACATCAAACAGCTTCTGGTTGAACTCTATCTCCATATCGTCTACTCTTTCATTTATAGCAGTAGAAATCTCTTTAAGCTTCTCAAGTTTTTCGTTTGTTAATCTGGAATTTTCTTGAATTTCGGCTAAGATGGTGCTTGAATTTTCTTCCATTTTTCTAGATGTTTCTGTCGACATCTTTCCCATTTTCTGCATCATAGCAGCAAACATTGTGCCAAGATCCATGTTACTTGTTACTGCACGGGTAGCAACTTCTATTTCTTCTTTTTCGTCAAATTCATAAGCTGCGATGTCAATTTTGCGTCGGTTAAATTCATCGATTAATCTTTTCTGCAGCTCAGCTTTATTTCCTGCAGTAGGCAGATCCAACTTTCCCAACTCTTTCTTCAGCTGCTCAACTTTTAGCTCATCGAATTTCATTGTTGTTTGTATAGTTTTCTATTTGTTTATTTATTTTTTTTATTGCAATTTCACTTCTGACACCACTTGTTACGTTTTTCCTTTAATAAACGCGTTTGAGTTCTTTTAATTGCAAATCCGAATAAAAACCCGCACTTATTTAACTTAACAAACTTTATTAATTATTTTGTTCACAATTATTAGTTACGAACAGAACCTCAGAAACTCATTATACATGAGTCACCCCTTTTTATATTTCATAATTATTTCTAGATTTTTCCTGAACCTTGCCGTAGAAACTATTTATTATGTTCTAAAACCATTTCTAGAACTGACTGGGGAATTCATGTAGGAATTATTTTAAAATAACAGTTGTGTTGAAAATTATACATGACAATTTTAAGTAACTACTATAACTTAAAAGATAACTTATTACTATAAAAGATCCTTTGGGTCGCGGTGCACATGGCCTCCACGTGTATACTACTACTATAAATAATGCTTAGATAATTTTACTTTCGTAACAATATGATAAATCTCATATAAAGTAATATAGACAAATAGCATCAGCCCGCACAAAAAAGCGATATTGCTAAGACAATTGGTCTGAGAAGTGTTCGGAAACGAAAAGAACATTATTTAGCGTAGGCTAATTCACCCAGAAACGATATATTTTTTTTGATCCTAAATTCTATTTTCAAGAAGGCAACTAACATTATGAAGTGTTTTGTTCTTTGTTATAAAACAGAACCACTACATGTTTTGTAGACAGAAACTATATTTTAATTTTCTATAAGTATTTCTTTTTTTACATTGATAAAGGAATAAGCAATCAAAAAGTTTTAGCTACGACTACAGCACGAATAGCTTGTGTGTGTATTGTGTACATGTGTGCGTATGTGTGTTTTGTAAGAAATGTTTGGTTTTTCTTTACCAGCCAAAAGAGCGCTAAGCGTAACTGAAACGAACAAACATTAACGTACTGAAACGAACACAGCGAAGTTTGTGGTTAAAAAAATACAGAACGCAATCAAATTTTCTCTTCTTTTTGTTGAGTTGTTTAAGTCAGTATTATTTTTGTGTTCGAAGATCACAAGCAGAGAATCGTTTTTTTACACAAACACTTTTAGCGTTTGTGCTTTCCATAAATCTCCCGAACCGAACACTTGAGAACAGTATATACCCTAGAGGGAAGCGAACTGACTTAGGTGGTAGAGACCGATTCTAGTTCTAACACTTGATATGAACAAGACCTATCACTTTTACGTGGTGTTGGCGTTGGAAAGGGTCAATTGACGCCATTTGACCAGTCACACATCTATTCTCAATGAACGTGTTTAGTGTTAGTTATTATAATGTAGTATTATTTTAAAACAATGCAGTATTATTTCAATAAAACAAATGCTAGAAGTAAATTAAAGAACAAAATTTTAGAAAGTCCCATTAAAATGTGTCACAAGATCGGTGATGACTGTACTGTAGTAATTCATTAAATTAAATGGTTGGTTCTCCTTTCGCTGGTCATGCGTTCTTTCTTTTTGAACTTGTTCTATTTTCACAAATCCCAGGAACAGTTTGTAGGAACAATTGACACAAATTTCCCGCAGGGTAATGTCTATTTTCGAACCCATTAAATAGCAAAAGTAAAGTCTCAATGATTAAAATAAAAACTTAAATTTAAAAAAAAAAAATTAACAAAAAAATGAGATTCTTGAAATGATTCTGTGGTATTCACTTACAATATAGTGGAATCCAAGTATGCCTTACAGAGCAAATCAATGTTAGGAGCACAATTGCAAAAATTTCTGTTCCATTTTCTTTTTTTATGTATTTCTGCATTGACTTTTATGCTGAATATGTATGTCAGTACTATAAAAATCTGTCTGCCAGTCTCCCGGTCGTCCGCTTTCACGTTTTTGGTTGTACTTTCTTTCATACTGACGTTGTTCCTTTTGCTTTTCAAGGAATTGTTGTTGTTGTCGTTTTCTACATGCGTTTGGAATTTTGTATTCCGTGTTTACACCGTATGCAAATCGAACATCTGTCAGACATTTCAATTTGCTTTTGACAAAAGACAGAAAATGTCAAAAACTCTTTAAATGCAATAATTTGAAATGTATGTTTATGAGTGTGTGTGTGTGTGCATTTGTGTGCGACAGTACGGTCGAACCCTACAGGAATAGAAGGAGTGAAAAGGCCTTTTTATAAGCCTTTTTTGCAGTCAGAAGGCCTGTTGCATTATGTTCTAGTCCCTTTCAAAACCTATTTCCATTTAACACGGCGTGTTTTTGGAGTAAGGCCTTATCTATAAGTTTCTACATTTAGAGCTTTTCGAAGATCTCTCAAGATTTCTTAAAGATTTAGTAACAAACATCTTATCGACTTGAAATTGTAAAAAAAAACTCATAAAATTAAATTCATGTTTGAAAATTACTTCGTGCTTCACAGACCACATTCTGGACATGTACTAGTGGTACACTTCTAGAAGTTACCTCTTATTTATGCGCTACGACATATAGTGATGCAGTAAGGTAAATGAACGAATTCCTAATAACCCAGCAAAAACTTTACTTACCAAGTAAGTTAGCAAATAATGTTGGAGAAAATAAACACTACTTATTTTTCGGCTGAATAACTACTTATTTTTGTTCGAGGTATCCACAGAATTCAGTACTTACAATACACTTACTAGAAGTCAAAAAATATCTAGTAATTATTTAACTACTAGTAAGTTGAATTGTAAGTACTTACAATATACTTACCAGAAGCCAAAAAATCACTAGTTAATAGACCTAATAAGTAATAATTGAGTGCGTTACCAGTAAGTAAATATTCAGTACTGAAAACAACACAAGTAATAAGTAGTTACTGAGCTGGTTATTAGTAAGCAAATATTCAGTAGTGAAAATAATAGAAGTAATAAGAAGTTGTTGTGGTCATTACTAGTAAGTACTTATTAAAGTTTTAAAAATAATGACAATTGTTATGACAACTACTTACCAGGTAACGTATGAAATAACTACCACCTATTACTAAAAATCAAAAAGTTTTTCCTGGGAAATAATGTACAAAAAATCTTCTTAAGGCCCACAGTTGTCTCTTAATTTGAAGCAGGTTTGTAAGAGAGAATCTTAAAGAATAACTGTAACATTATTTTTATTAGGAAGATACGATGATGCCATCAGCATGTAAGTCGTACAAAACGGTAAATTTTTCGTAATGTAATGAAGTCTGTAGAGTCTGTTGTGGACTGGGGGTCGATTCTGGTTCTGTGAAACTGTGAATTGAAAACTTTATTCACATTTTCATAGAGTTTCCGATTCTCGTTTAACCCCCTTTTCCACATGCAAGTGCAAGTTCGCAAAACTCAATACACTCACACTTTTTCACTAAAATTCACACAATTTTTGTATTTTCAGCCAATCGTCTGTTTCCTCGATTTTTTGTTGATATTACGTATACACTACTTGCAAGTAATTACTTGCTTGTGGAAACGTAGGGTTAGTGAAAAAATAATAAATAAAATCAAATATTTTCATATGAAAAAACAAGTGGAATGAAACAAATTGTTTTCACAATTTCACAGTAATATGTTCATGTTCTGTGTAATAGTGCAAAGAAGTGTTAAAAACTTTTCGTTTCTGACATATTTTTACATATTCATTTTAACGGTGAAAACTCTTACAGTCTAATTCATAAACGCATCATTACAGCTTTTTAAGTCATTAATAAGCAAATGTCGAAAAAAGAGTATTTATAAATGTTTAATAGCCTATTAAACGTTTAATAACCATTTCATAAATTTGATATATTTATTGTAGCCTTTACCATACTTTAAGCGTTTAATAAAGTGATATGTATTTCAAAGTTTGTTAAAATAAAATTTTAATAATTGCACGAAAAATTAAACATTTTTGTCTTCTTATTTATTTTAATAAAAAAGTTAAATACGCATAAGAATTTTTTTTCTAGAAAAACGATAACTGATATTTGGATTAATTTTAAATATAAACTGCTCAATAGATTTTTTTGTTAAAGTTAACGTGGGTCGCAAGACATGTTTTCTATTGAAACTTAAAGTCGTTATAACTTTTTGCATAAAATATAAAAAGCTATTAAGATTTATTTCAAATAATGCAAACCTTTTTTTAACCTTCATTGCACTTATATTTTAAAATGTCTTTCAAATAGGTAAATCATTTGTTAAAGCAAACACAAAGTAGAACCGTAGAAAGCACATAGTGTATCGTCTGTTGCTTACTGGCTTGCCGCACGGAACAAAAATGTTTTGTTCTACATGCTTTGAATGGAATATGCAGCACAGCAATAACAAACAATAATATTTAAAATTTTGCATCGAAAATGTGCTTCATAGCACAAAATGACGAATGAAGCAAAACAATGTTTAGATAACTGTAAAATTAAGGATACTAGGCAATGCTAGAACTCGATATATCTTAATATATATTCGAGATATTAAACAAGTAAGAAAGTAAAGTCGGTCAAGCCCGACCATATGATACCCTACACCACAGTATTTAAAAACACATCATGCTTATCTTCTTCTTCTTCTATCTTCTTCTTCTATATATATAAAAATGAAAAATGTTTGTATGTGTGTTTGTTTGTTTGTTTATTTGTTTGTTTGTTTGTTTGTTTGTTTGTTTGTTTGTTTGTTGGCTTATAGACTCCTAAACTACTGAACCGATTTTCCTGAAATTTTTACAGATACATCACGTGAGCCCTAAAAATAAAATAGGCTACTTATTTTTTCGATAGGGGCAGGGGAATTGGTATCCCCCATAGGATGCCAATATTAATTATCGCATATATTAAGATCCGCTGCACGCATTATGCAGAACTTTTGGTAGTAAGATCTTCTGAGCCCCAAAATTAAAATCAAATAGCAGCGGGGGAAGTGGAATCCCCCATAGGACGCCAATGTTTAACATCGCATATCTAAAGAACTGTAATAGTGAGAATGTTCAAACTCTCTAGAACTCACTCTTATGGTATACAACACTTTTGAAAATAACAATAAAGCGGTAAGGCGCAGGGGGGGAAATACCTCCCATAGGATGCATATATTAAATATCGCTCAACTGAAGAATTATTAAAGGGAGAGTCTTCAAAAGTGGTTAAAGCTATTATTATAGTAAACTATAAATTTCAATATACAAATGGGCGGGGTAGACGGGGGAGGAGCATTACCCCTCATATATAGAAATATTAATAAGGGCCACTGCACGCATTTTGTTGAACTTTTGGTAGTAGGATCTTCAGAGCCCCAAAATTGAAATAAAATAGCAGCGGTGGAAGTGGTACCCACCATAGGACGCCAATGGATAATATCGCATATCTTAAGAACTTTTATAGTGAGAATGTTCAAACTTTGCAGAAGTCTCTCTTATGGTATACCTCACTTTTGAAAATAAAAATAAAGCGGGAAGGCGCAGGGGGGAAAACCTTCCATAGGATGCATATATTAAATATCTCTCAACTGAAGAAGTGGTTTAAGCAGTGTAGCGAAGCGCACCGGGTTAAGCTAGTGTGTTTATATAAATATGGATTTATCTATGTTTATAAACTTCATATAAATCGGTTTGAAAGTTTGTGAGAGGCAGAAATTGCCTCCTACCTCCCCTTGTGGTCATATTTTTGAAAAACTGTATAGCATATGTGTCCATATAGATATGGATCTATCTAAGTTTTAAATTTCATTAAAATCGGTTTGCGAGGCAAAAATTGCCCCTATCTCCCCTTGTGGTCATATTTTTTAAAAAATGCATACCTTTTGTGTCCATATATATATATGGATCTATCTATGTTTTAAATTTCATTAAAATCGGTTTGATAGTTTTTGAGAGGTAGAAATTTCCCCCTATCTTGCCTCGTGGTCCTACGATTCGGCCCATTTTCAATAGGCTTGGTCCTTGTGCTAATTAGAACCTATGTCTTCAATTTTATCAAATTACCTCCAAAATTGCGACCTGTACTTTGCGCACAAGGTTACATGGACATTCAGCCAGCTAGCCAGCCGGACGGACATCGTTAGTTCGACTCAGAAAGTGATTCTGAGTTGAGCGGTATACTTTAAGGTGCGTCTAGGACCAATATTTTAAGGCGTTACAAACATCAGCACAAATGCATAATACCCTCTCCACTATTGTGGTGTGGGTATAAAAAGGGACTTAATGTTAAAAAAAGGGCGCCATTATTATTATATAGAATTTATATAAAACTAAATTTTTGTAAAAATGTGCCTACCAGAAACCACCCGACGAAATTAAATTTATAAATTTAAAAACTAATTCTAGCTATTACTAAAACAAAAAAAAAAACAATTTGTAGATTTAGGATGATGCGGCCGATCTTCATGGGTTCTCTCAAGCAACAGTGAGTAGAATTTCAGCCAGAGTGGCTCGTGCCTTAGCTCGCTGGGGAAATAAAAAAATTAAAATGCCATCATCTCATATAGAGGAAGCAATCCTAATGAGAGAATTTAAGACATTTAAAAATTTCCCAGACGTTATTGGTACGCACATACGTATCGGCGGGAATTTAGCCCAATATTATAGAAACAGAAAGGGTTACTATACCCTGAATGTTCAGGTAAATTATATTTCAGAAATACATAACTATATAACTTTTACCACTCATGACAGCCGTATTTTAAATGAGTCAACTATTAAACTTGAAAGCAGAGAGTTTAAGGGTATTTTGTTGGGAGTCTCAGGATATAAGCTGCAGACTTTTTTATTCACCCCACTATCCAAACCACAGAATGAAAAGGAGAACAAAAATAATGCTGCACAGATAAGCACTAGAAACTCTGTTAAACTTTGCTTCGGGGTTTGGAAGCAACGATATCGCTGCTTGTTAGATGGATTGACGGTTCATCTGGAAAAAGGAAAAACATTGATTATCGCCCTAGCAGTACTTCACAACATTGTTATTGAAGAAAATGACATTGTTCCAGGTAAAAACATTTGAACCTGAAATATTTTGGCAGTTATATGTGGCTAAAAATATTTTGTTAAAACCTAGGAGGTTTTATTTTCAATTCAATTGGCTAAATTATTCATTAAACATAAAGCTGTTTAATCTCTTTTGGTTCAAATAAAGGCCTTGCAACTTGTCCCTTTATAAATGGTATTTAAACGTATGCATGAACCATGCATCAATGTGGGCTAAAAGTTTATTGAAAATGTTTTGCTACTAAAGAAGAATAAAGAGAGAGAAAAAACAAATAAGAATAGATAAAGAAAAGAGAATGTTGTGACAAAGGCAAATCTCTATTCAATGAAGCAAAAAGTTTGCAGTTTGAAGTGTTTTTTTTTTCTTCTCTCATTTCATTTGAAAATAAAGTTTCAAAATCTTGTTTTATTGCTATTCTACGGAAAATTATGAGACTTTATGGCTTGGGTGTTTCTTTTTGGAAGGATAGAAATGCATTTAGGTTTAATTGATATTATTTGATTGGTTTCTTTTTGAGAAGTTTTCTTGGAAGGCCTGTAATAATGTTGAAAATTTATATGACCTTTTGAAAAAGCCTTGAAGGCTTAATTTGTTTAATTCGTTTGGCCGGCGCTTATATCTGTCGTCCTTTATTATTTGCTTGGCATTTAAAGGATTGCCAACTTTAATTTATAATAAGAACATTTTAGGTTTTTAATTAAGGAAGGATAACTAAGTATAGTAAATGTAGCACACTCTTTCTTTGCATCAATCACTGCTTAAGCGAAGGTCTGTTTTCGGAAAATCTAATTTGTTTACCTAAAATTCATAAATGGCTTACTAGTTCTTTTAGACATAAATAAGTACGTTTTGTTAAAAAAAAACAAATAAAAAAGTACGTTTTATTAAAAAAAAGATCGTATTGGTAAACAAAAAAGCTAAAATAATAGATTTTTGTTATCAACGCTTACAATACAAAAATTGTGAAAACAAAGTGTACGAGAGAAATACGCGTCTCAAATAGGACATTTTGGCACTTTTGCATATCAAAAACTAATGTCACTGCGTTTTGTAGTCTCTCTTTCATTAACTTGTCCTTAGTTATACTTTTTCTGAGAATCAAGATCAGTTTTAGTTTAAGTGCAGACGATATTGAACTTTGTTAAATTAAAGGCCCATCCACAATATGCATAAGCTAGATAAATTTACTGTCAAAAAAGTTAAAGAAAAGCCTGTCAAATGTATTTAAAACTGGCAAGAGTGCTATATTCGGCTATGCCGAATCTAATCTCATTTATGGACTGATCTGGCTGAATTTCAATAGCTATATATCAACCCAGTCTCCATTATATCTGGGGTCTTCGGAAAATCCCTTTTAACAGACGGGTGGAAAGCTGGTCAACCGGATTTGAAGTTCTCTTCTCATAAGGTTCCAGAATATGTACACTTTATAGGGTCTATGATCAATATCGTGAAAGTGACAAACGGGTTGACAAACTTATATATTCTCTTTTACCTTCGGTGAAGGTAATGAACCCATTTTCTTGGTTAAAAAAAAACATGCTAACTAACCCAATTATTACAAAAATACCAAAAACAATTTGTCAAAAAATGAGAAAAAGGTAAATTTTATTCGGCAGCTTTTCATAAACATGTTTCACTTTTTAATTTTACCCCTATAATCACTAGAAACTTAAACAACTTAAAAATTACGTGCACAAAATTATTTATTTATTTATTTTTTTTAATAACAAATACAAATTATATTCTAACTTAATTAACCGAGCTAAAGTAACGTAGACCTTCAGCCCGTTGTAATGAATCATACCAGAGTGTCTGGCGGGAATCGAACCCACAACCCTCGCACTGATAGACTAGCTCACTACCAACTAGCCTACCGGAGCACCCACATGCACAAAATTAACACGATAATAATCTCCGTAATTCTGCTTTTCGATTCTGATCGAAATTTTCTCCAATTGACAACTCTGGTGTTTTGCACTCCGTTTAAAGTTTTTTCTTTCGCTTGCATGTATTCTGCATTACGACCCAGTGGTTTACGGGACTAGTTCCGCGTATGTATATTCACTAGCTCTAAAAGAACTATCACAATCTACTTTATTTTTTTTTTTATTTTATTTTATTTATTTGGTCTATAGATTATAAATCCTTACAGACTAAAGAATATAATACAGGTGTGAATACATTAACTATTTAAATACAAAATTAGTTTTCTTTTTAAAATATCATTGCTTTCAGAAAGATCTATAATATGATACAATTTATTAAAATTTTCACAAATGAGATGAAAGGAGTCATTATTAGCATAATCGGATCTGTAGTAGTTAAGACTGATGAGCTGAAAGTTACGAGTTGGCCTATTTGGAACCCAAAATCTAATTTTACCAAGCAGGAACGTAGAATCAACTTCAGCATGAATCACTCCAAGTAGAAAAGATATACTCAGCATAACACGGCGGCTTTTTAAAGTTGGCAGCTTAATAAGAGCAAGTCTATTTACATACGATGGCAGAACATACGAATTCCAACCAAGCCCACGTAAACAAAAAATCAAAAATTGCTTTTGTACGAATTCAATACTATTTATATGAATGGAATACAATGGATCCATATTCAAGAATTGGCCGAACCAAAGATGTATAAAGTTGTTTCGTGACATAGGGGTCAGAAAATTCTCTAGACCACCGTTTCATAAAACCAAGAACACCGTTAGCATTGTTAACAGTTAACGCGATATGATTACGGGAATTTAGCCTATGATCCAACAAAAAGCCCAGATGTTTACATGCTTTTAACTGTTGAATTTAACATAGCAATATCCTACAAAGGTTGCAATTCACCCCTCTCGACGTTCGTGCTAGTGACTAGATGTTAGTGCGGGGTAGAGTCTCTTCAAAGTACAACTAGACTCACCACGCCTAAATTCGCTAGTTCTCAATGACTTACCTTTTCAATATGCCTGTTTAAAAAATATTTGACACAAAATCATTTACGTTCATATTTAAATTTTTATTAAAAAATAAAATTAATGCTTTGTTAAAAGTTAAAAACCAAATTATTAAATTAATTTTTTAAAGCTAAAAAATACATAGGTATTACATTTAAATTCAGTACTTTTTGTTGCAAAATGAACTAAATTCAATGAGATTTGTAATCCAACTAATGTTTTGTAGAAAATTCATCAAAAAGCAACAGGCAAGCGTAGATCATTTAATTTGGTTACTGTTTTGTAACGGGATCTATTTAGAATAACTAAACATTTGTTCGTCTTGTCGCTGAAAAAAATTGTTTTCTGCATTACTTGGAGCTACAGAATTAGCTGGCGAAACGTAGGTACCTATTTTAACATGTTAGCTTTAGATATTGGTGTCTAGAGCAAGATGTAGGTATGATTTGAATGCCACATCAGTAGTCCCTAGTGCAAATTGAGTAAAAGTGCTAACTATTTCGCCAGTCGCTGGTGGCAATGGTTCTTTTTTTAACCACTGGGTATCGTATCTAAGTTTTATCAAGTTGTTTATGTAGTGTTGGTTCACACCAGTGATGTTAACCGTACGGTTATTACCCTTTTTTACGGTAATTTTGTGCCGCAAAAGGTAGCAAGGTAATTTTATTTAAAATACGGTAATTGAAAGAAATTTGGATTTTTGGAATACATTTACATACGCATGTAGGTTTTATAATTTTAAAGCTTCGTTCACAATCAGAGAAACAATTTTGTTTTTTCTTCTATCTTTTTTCTTCCTTAAATATTTCATATATTTTCCTTTCATTTTTAAAACAAAAATGTAACTAAAATTTTTTTAAAAATGTAACTTAAGTTGAGTCAACTGGAACTTCAGCAACAATTTGTATGAAATTGTTTCTGACGTTTAAAATAGTTTTATTAAGTTTTGAATGAAAATTTCAACAAAATTTTGTAAAAAATAATAATAAATGCATAATATTGTTGTGTCTTAAATTTGCAATCGGGTTCTTAACGCAATATGTGTGTGGTTGCAAAAGAAATTGTTGCACTATTATGAACACCAAGTGAAAATGTTTTTTTGATTGTGAACGAAGCTTAACTTTTGAAAGGTGATTTTCAATTTAAAAATAGATAATGTTATAACAAAAAATTAAGAACATTATGTTTCTACAAATGTTTTTGTAACACCGATAAGTGCAAAATATGAAAAATGAAATTACTCTTGTACCTATATTATTAATTATATATAAAACTTTTTTTTGGTTAAAAATCAACAATTTTTAAACATATAAAATAGCCGTAATCTGAAAATTTTAACTAAAGTTCTCGGATTATTCTAAGAACGGATCAGGGATTAAATGTGGCTAAAGACAAGTGTTTGGCACTTGAATAATCCATATTTAAATCAAGCATTCTGTACTTTATGTACGAAAATCCGTACTTATCGTACTATTGACACCGCTTTGCCTTGGTTTAAGTGCGGATGGATTGATTTTTCTAAATTAAACAAAACATTTCTAATATTCCTCACATACATAAACGTATTAAATAAAAATATTTTGAGTTGAATGAATATGCATATAGTATGTACCTATTTTATTCAGAATTATTTTACTGCCGTGTTCATAAAATATACAATTAATTTTGGTTGAAAATGTTTTTTAAGACAAAAATTTCCATTTAAACTTTTCTTAAAACCCATTTAAAATTTAATAAATCTGCTCTTTCCAAATGACAGGCGATGGACTGAGTGCTTTTCATATAAATTTTACTATACAATCAATCACCTGTCATTTGGAAACAGCACATTAATGCTTTGATTAAAAACCTTTGCGTACGGTAATTTCGTCTCAAAAACGGTAATTTTTAGAGGGCCGTAAGGTAATGAAAAAATAAAAGTTAACATCACTGGTTCACACTCTTCAAGTTTTAGTATTTAAGTCTTGAGTTTTTATAAGAGAGAGAGAGAGAGAAAGAGAGAGAGGAAATGTAGTGGCCAGCTCTTTTCCCTTCTATCCTAAAAGTTCAAGACTTGACGGCTAAAACTTGAAGAGTGTGAACCAGTATTTACTGAAGGAAAGTTCTTAATTTTTTTTGGTTAAAAAACTATGTAATTAAAAGCTTTACTTAAACTTTTAACCTGAACAGTAAGAAAAGCTTGCAAATTTATTCAAATAATGTTTTCACCATAATTTTTGTTTATTTTTCATTTATTTTTTTGCATTAAATTTAACTTTTTTTATTAAAATGTTTACAAAAATGCCCATTTTTCTGTTCCGATTTCGTACGTTACGACTGATAACGACTTTCTTGATAACGACTTTCTTAAAATAAGAGGTTACCAATTGAGTATTTCTCAATTATGTGCTATTGTGGAAAATTTAGTCTATTTGAGTGATATTGAAGAAGTTAATAATAAATAGCTTGAGCTTTAATTTTTAGGAACATAATTAATAGAAAGAGCATACGCGAGGCCGTATTCAAAATAAAAACATTTTTAGATTTAATTTTTATATATTTTTAAATAAAATGAATTCTATATCATTTTATTATTTAACAGTAATATAAAAAGCATTACACCAATTTTTTTTTCTTTTAAAAATGTTGGCACTTTTGTAAAAAAAAGTTTTTTTCAGAAGTAAGAGGTTTTTTTTAAAAAAATAAATTATGGACTTATCATCACGAAATCCTGTTTAGTGATTTCCGTTATTAAAAATCTAAATGGAACATATTTCAATACAGTAGTGAAGTTTGTTTTAGCGCTTAAAGTTAAAGCTGCTTCATATGGGATCTTAGGTAAATATGGACCGATAATCAGAAAATTGCATGTTATTATTTCTAGCCATATGAACCAAAATGGCACCAAATTTTACAATATCTATAGCTGCTACGGTTTAAGGTGTATTTAAATAATTTCCTAGACCGATCTTCACGAAATTTTGCAGTGTCTTATAAAACTGTGGCGTCCCAAATTTTATTATGATGGCGATATTTATTACGTTTTTTTGCGTACTAAACTGTTTTCCGGGAGTAGGCTTTATATGGGGCCTATGGTGATTTATGGACCAATCTTTACGAAAGCACATTTAAATATGATAGCAATATTTATTACGGCTTAGAAGTATATTATGGCACCTTTAACGTAAGTTTTTGTAACAAAATTGTCAATTTTTAAGGGTGGTGGTTCTACATTTTGATTGATAACTATGGTCCTACTGATCAGATTTTACTGGATTTCACTCCCAAACTGCTTAGAATAACTAGAAGCAATTTGACGTCAAGATTGAACTTTTGTTTTAAGTTTTTCGAAAGGGAGCGTGTTTTGAACAGACGGACAGAAAGACATGGCTAGATCGACTTAGAATTACTCAAGAAACCAGGAAACGACAAACTTAGTATACACTTATTCCGTACGGTAATTACCCTTTTTTAGGGTAATTTTGGGCCAATAAAGGTAGCAAGGTAACTTTATTTACATACATACATACATACATACATACATACATACATACATACATACATACATACATACATACATACATACATACATACATACATACATACATACATACATACATACATACATACATACATACATACATACATACATACATACATACATACATACATACATACATACATACATACATACATACATACATACATACATACATACATACATACATACATACATACATACATACATACATACATACATACATACATACATACATACATACATACATACATACATACATACATACATACATACATACATACATACATACATACATACATACATATACATATATACATACATACATACATGCTTTTGTTTTTGCAAATGTTTTCGTAACAGCGATAAGTCCAATTAAGAAAACTGAAAATGTGCTTGCTTATACCATGTTCGCACGACAGCTTTTTTTCGTAATTCACTCTCTCATTCGTAATCCACAGCCTAATTATGATCCAAATTACATAATTCGTCATACAAAATTTTTAGAGCGGATTATCTCATTTGTACGTAATTCAATTTTTATTACCACCCTGTGAATTACTTTAAAATCAATGTGATCTCTAATTTTTATCGGTTTTTTCCATTACCAGCTGTCAAAGCACCAAAAAAAAATATATATATAACATAAACAAAGAAAAGCAGGGCTGCCTGATTTGACGATTTATCGTTATTTTGACGATTTTTTGTTCCGAAATTAGCAAAGTGCCGATTTGCTGATTTTTTTAAAAAAAGTGACGATTCGTTTCAGTCTCCAAAGTCTGAATAAAACATTACATTTTCTGAAAATTTCGTTTTTTAATCTTGGAATGTTTAACAGCGTACCTTAACAAGAGCGGGAGGTGGAACGTTTTCTTTCGCTTGGCTTTTACGCTGATATGCCATACCAAGAAAGAGCGTCAACGTTGTGTCACGAACAGTAGTGATAGCTTATAGCTAAATATAGCTAAAATCTAAATAAAAATATAGATAAAAACGCTAGATTGACCAAAAAATAGCTAAATTGCCATTATAATTTAACAATAGTGGCAAAATTCACCTTTAAACGAGCTGTTAAAATCGGCTTTTCAAATTGCAAAGCGATCAGGCCACTCTACTTAAAAACTAGGAAACGCGTGCCGCTTTTTTTAGGTACGGCTGTAATATGCAATTCTCAAGAAAATCTTGGATTATTTTCAGAGTACATTTCACGTCTTAAACGATTCCCACAAAGATTGAAGAAGCGTCTTTCGCTGTGCTATGTAAGAATCTCACTCGTGTTACAGTTTTTCCGTATGAGGAATTTTCTACGATTAAAAAATGCGGTCATCGACGATCAAAACGCTCTTCATGAGACTCCCAGTAGCTCTTACACGATTGAAAATGCTAGCTGGGTATGAAGTAATTATGCTTTTATTTGAATGTTTTTTTTTTTTTATAAAAATTAAACAGAAATTTAAAAAAAAAACTAAATTCCAAATTGTCCGATTTTTTTGACGGTTTTTCGAAACGATAAAGGCGATTTTTTTATTTTTTCTCAGGAAACTGACGATTCCCTCACAAATTTATCTGGCAGCCCTGAAGAAAACTAAACAAAAGTAAAGGAAGTAATTTTATGTTATAAAAATACATTGAGTCCATTTGCTAACAAATTTTCTATTTACTGGGAAAATAAATATTTTATATGTATGTATGTATTTCTTTGAAATAATATTTTTTACTTACTTTTTCTTTTCATTCTTAATACAAGTAATCGCAAACAAACAATTAAATTAAGCAATAAACAAAATTAATAAAAAGAAGAAGAACTGCCAAAACCGATTAGGAAAATGCCGTGCGAACATTGTAATTCAAATAAGTAATAAAAACAGAGAGCGAAGTAATCCAAAGCACCGTGCGAACATGGCATTAGTTATTATTAATTTTATATTAAACTTTTTGTTTGTTTAAAAATCAACAATATTTAAACATACTGACATATCAAATAGACCTGAGCTAATAAATTTTACTATAGTTTTCGGATTATTTTCAGTACGGATCAGGGAATAAATGGGGCTAAAGTTAAGTGTTTGGCACTTGAATAATCCGAATACCGTACTATTCACACAACTTTGGCCCCTATCAGGGTTGTCAGATGTGGCGATTTCTAGCCAAACGTGGCGATTTTCAAACTTGTTTGGCGACCTTATTTTTGATTTGGCGACTTTTTGGCGATATAAAAAAATAGTTGGCGATTTTGTTGGCTATTTTTGATGAGCTATGGATTTGTTTTAAAATTCGTTATATTCGAAAAGAAGAAAAAATATTATTTTTATTCTAGTATTTTTATGTATGAAATTTGAGGCTTTCATATGTAGGTCAGTATTTGAAAGTTTGTATGCTTAAATGGCTGATGAAGATAATACAAATCTTTGAGAAATTTTTTTTTCGTTTTTAAAAGTGCTCTTGAAAGAATCAATAAATTTAATTCCTTAAAACATGAATATATTTAAAGTCTATGAACATTTTTCCATTATATGTATGTGGCAATTTATTATCATAGATAAAGAAGTTGTTGGCAAAGATTTTCATTCATAAAATTATAGCACATGCAACCAATATGACACAATAGAACACTTCCTGTAAACATTAAAAATTTAAAACCTTTTTTGACTTTGATATGATTTTTATATTTCCATTAGTAAATCATAAAATCTTCATTCAAATATATTGCCTAGGAAAAAAGACAAGTTTTATGATTTCTAAGGTGAAGTAAAAATACCTATGACATTCCTGGCCAGTCAGAAGAGTTTTCATTAATGTTTCCAGCAATTAAATTTTAGAGTTAAAAAATCCGTTAATTTAAAAAATTAGGCTTCATTTTTAAGTGGCTTTAAGTGTTATGAGTTCTTTTACTTTTGCAAATGAGAATGGAAAACCTGTAAGAGTTGTGGATGAAGAGAAAAACAAACTTCTAATAAAACTTTAACAACCAACCAAACTAAAAACAGGAAGGACAAACCAAAAAGGAAAGTAAAGTAAAGGAGGAGACATTGAATATAAAGAAATAAGAACCAAATCAATATTTCTTTACCAATAACTTTGAAAGCCTTTAGATTTTTTCATTTGCCACAAATATTGATTGTTTAACAAGTTACATTTTTTTTGCTTCCTTAGAGTTTTTTCTTTATGCCACACGGGTCTTTGTTTAAACAAAAATATACGTGAAGTAGAGACGTACACAGACAAAGTGGTAAAAAGGTTAGAGGCAAAAAGTAAATGCAGTGAGTAGAATACAAAAAAACTATCAAAGTTTACTTTGCAGTTTTATTTAAGTGGGTTATTTGGTTAACAAACAAACACTTCAAAACTACGGACAAACTGGCGCAACAATCAACCGTTCCCTATCCAAACGTTTTCGTTTTACTGTTGAAAACTCTATTTGCTTAATATACAGGCTACGAAATTTGTTTTTTTTACTTTATCACAAAATTAAAAAAAAAAAAAAAAATAAAAATATCCTTACACCTCACCTTAAAGAAGCGACTTTTTAAAAGTACATAAGCAAATATTTTTTTTTTTTAATTCCTTTAAAGAAAAGTTTTGCCTTTTTTATTATTGTTTACTCTCACTTCTTACTGCAATCGTAGTAACTGGAAAACTGTAAAAAATAAAGTTTTTTATGTCAGTGTATTGATGCTGAATGTTGTTGAGATGATATCCATTCATTTTGTACTAAATAAGTAAAAACGGTTGAATATAGAGTGTATATGTGTGTGTATGTATAACTTGTGGTAGGATTTCACATGCATCAACCACAAAACAAGATAATTTCAACTGCAAATAAATCACTCAAAGGCAACAATATAAACTCCCTGCAGCATTTTGATCTGTAACTTTTATGTACACACAATATACATACATACGTCTACAAATAAAATACATGATATAACTTACAAATTAAGGCAGCAGGCAGTTACTCAAACAATTAAAATCTTGAAATTGTGTAAAAAAGAAATGTAACAATAACAAATAATTAACTTTGAGAACGATTATTGTAAATTAAGAGACAAAATGCGTTGTAAGTAAAATATTTTGCAATATGGTTGATTTTTTAAAAAAGGAAATAAATTAATTCATAGTTAACTTATTTTTTTTGTTCTAAAAATTTTTTGACAAAAAAGTTTTGCACAAAAAAGCAAGGATATTTTCGCCCGGCTTTGTAGTTAAAAAAAATGCAACAAAAGCTCAAAAACTAATTTTGGATGTTTTCAATAATAACTTGGGAATGTAGGGATTTTCATTTCCAAAATTTTAAATTTACGGACAGGACAGGTCTTTGATGAATGTTGTTAACATTAAAAAATTTGCTCATTTTGCATGCAAAAAAATTTTGTTCCTAACTTTTAGAGACTGATGTATTTTTTTTAACACTCCTACTGTACGTAGTTATTTATGTGATCGCAATAATTAATCCCGAACAACCTACTTGTAGTAGCTTCGGCTACAAAGCCAATCGATGTCATGATGTCTTCAGTCATAAGAAAATCATGGTTATGGTCCCTTGGGAAGCATCGAAGTGTTTGTGGTGTGTGGACTTATCTACATCTTAAGTACAAAACGTAGTTTTAAGTTCAAAACGTTGTTTTTAGTACAAAACGTAGTTTCTAGTACAATACGCTGTTTTTAGTACAAAACCTAGTTTTTAATTCAAATCGTTGTTCTTAGTTCAAAACTAAGTTTTTAGTATAAAACGTAGTTTAGTTTTTAGTACAAAACATAATTCTTAATACAAAACGTAGTTTCTAGTACCAGACGCAGTTTTATGTACAAAACATAGTTGTTAGTACAAAACGTATTTTATAGTACAAAACTTAGTTTTAAGAATAAAACGTAGTTTTTGGTACAAAGCGTAGTTATTAGTACAAAAGGTAGTTTTTGGTAGAAAACGTAGTTTTTGGTACAAAACGTAATTTTTGTTACAAAACGTAGTTTTTGGTACAATACGTAGTTTTTGGTACAAAACGTAGTTTTTGGTTCAAAAAATACGTTCTTTTTTGTACAATATGTAGTTTTTCGTACAAAATTTAGTTTTTGCTAGAAAACGTAGTTTTTGTTCCAAAACTTAGTTTTTGTAACAAAACATAGTTTTTGTAACAAAACTTAGTTTTTCATATACAACGTAGTTTTTGGTACAAACCGTATTTTTTGGTACAAAACGTAGTTTTTGGTACAAAACGTAGTTTTTGGTACACGACGTAGTTTTTGGTACAAAACATAGTTTATTGGTACAAAACGTAGTACAAAATGTAGTTTTTAATACAAAACGTGTTCAATTAATCGGGTTCTATTTTTGTTTGATTGAACGATTAATCGATATTTCGCATTTTTAACTTATTAATCGATTAATCCAACAATCATTCATCGACAGAACACCCTAGTAGTAAGTAAGAAATGTTTAGGCTCGTAACATAGTTTTCTCTTATAACATGGTATCAGGAATAAATCGTAATTTTCTTTCAATTTGTTTCAAATTACTCTTTTAAGGCCCTGTTTTTGAGTGTAACTAATGAAAGCCGTAAAATTTTGTACGAATTATACTTGGCTGAGTTGTAACTGTTGAAGTAGCTGCCATTATAGAACATTTTCTCTGTCTTTCTTTTTATTTTAACCAATACTTGCATTTAATGTTTGTGCTACAATGAACTACTTATTTCCGCTTTTACTTGATTTTTTTTTACCGTTCGAAGTTTTTGCGAAGAAATCTTGTAATACAACTTATTTTTACTTAAATCAAACATACAAACACTCACGCTTACAAATACAAGCACACACATTCAACAGTAAATGTTACATTAGTAGGTATTAAATTAGCTATGGTAGTAACACGAAAAGTTGTTGTATACTTTTTTATTCTCTCGATATTTGAGTTTATATCCCACATGTATAAGTATGAAGGGCTGTATTTTTATATGTTTGTATATGTGTGTGTTTTTTATATGTGTTGAAGTACTATTTGTTGCAAATTTTATGTTTTAACTTACTGCATTATCACCTTTTAAAGTCTACAAAGTTATTTAAAGGTAAAGATATGAGTATACAACTATTGTTACCGGAGTTGCAGCAGTGGCACCACTAGAAATAACAAAAAAAAAAAAAATATTCTGGAATAAATATGTGTGTGTATATACGGTATATCTTTTGTTAGAATATGTTAAAAGCTTTGATTTCTCTTGAGCCGCATAATGTATCTTGTACACATTTATACAATACATATATCTAAAAAATATTTATGTATGTAGAGAGGTTTGTGGTTGAAACTTTAGCTCGAAATGTGTAAATGTATTGCTACTACATACTTGCTTAAATGTACTTATATTAAAAGGTATTGTTAAAGATATATTGTTGGCATATGATAAAAAAAAAAGGTTAAATATCGAACTAGTAAGATATTCTTAAGATACATCGAATTTGAAGGGGATAGTAGATTATCAAAACAGGAATTAGTTCAGATTAGGGATATAGTTTAAACATAATTAAAAAAAAAAAAACATTTCCAATGGGGCATTTTAACTTGGGGTGATTACATTAATTTAAAATTTCTCAACGGATAAACCGATTTTAATAAAATTCCACATGCCTGTAGAGCCACAGAACTTCGAAGTCTACATGTAAGAAATTGTGTTACTGTCTGATTCATCATCGCACAGCCTTAACACCTGAAGATAAAATGTTGAAATTTGGAAGGGAGGGCGGTCTGTCGCTAAGTCGATCCACTAATATGGGATTATCGGAAATTCGAATGCTTAAGCGCCCCTTCCATTATACAACATTATTAAATGTTTTTCGCCATATTATTTCCATTTTGCCCTATATTATGCAATTAGTGGCATAATGGCTTCAATTAAAATATGGCGCAAATTTCATTAAAAAACAACCTAGAAGCAAAACAACATTGTAAAATGTTGACAACACATTCCACAGTAAATTGGACTTATTTTCCTTGAGCAATAAAAATCAAAAGACTTGATTTTGGCCAATAGTGCGACCTTCGAATATCACAAGCACATTGGCGATATACACAGACAAAAATAACTCAAGAAAATTTTTAACAACAAAGTTTTTCAAAAAAAAAAATAAAATATTAGGTCAAAAAACATTTTATTTGATTCAATGAAAAAATATTTGATTGACTCAATAAACTTGGTTGCTAACAAAAATTTTAATAACTATACCTACAAACTTTTTATCAATACCGCAGAAATCGTCATCGCAGAAAATTCAAACAATTTTTTTAATCAAATTATGAAAATTATTTTTTCTGTGTAATTATACAATACGAAAAATTAAACAATCATATTGCAAGTGTATGGGCCGCTTTAAAGTGTAAAAATGGTAACAAGCGTTTACTTGCCTCATATCTCCTAAACTAAAACAGATACTAAAAGAAAATCAGTTCATTAAAAAAAAAAATAAGCGAACAGGTGGTACTTTTTTTTAATTTCGGTCCTTTTGGGCACTGAACGAATAAAACCCGTATTCTTGAACTTTTTTGTCACCCCATCTATATTTTGAATCAATTCGAACGTTTAAGGCCTGAAAATTGAACCTATTTTTGGTCCTTTTTTGCAAACCATTTTTATCACAAAGGGGAAAATAAGGAAAGTTGAATTTCTTTCTTTTCCTTTTCCGTTCCACATGTGATACTTTGTTATATTTTCAATATTATTGAACTAAAGCTACGGTCACACTTATTAAATATTTGATCAAATAAGCGTAACCCCTACTTTTGTTAATAGTTAGTGAGATTTAAAATGGTCTTAATATTACAAAATAAACTAAATATACTACTAGACATAGCAAAAAACAGTTTTTGTAAGATGTGGTATTTTAATCAAAATAAATATTGATATTAAGCGAAATGATTTTTTAGTTTGGTTGTTGGTCCCGTTTTTTCGTCAAATATTTGATAAGTCTGACCGTAGCTTTAGAAACATAATATTTTATGAATAATGTTGGCATATAAATATGTCAACGAAAGAAAGCAAGACACTAAGGAAGTAGCGGGCTAAATTCTAGTGTTTTATATTTTTAAAAAATGTTCATATTAAGTCCTTTTTACAATTTCTAAGGCAAAATTAAAATTTTTGGAAATTTTCAATGCTGGGCTAAAATCTTAAATGTCTCATAAGTGCAGTTTTGTAAACGTTTTTTAAAAATTCAATTTATACTTGGTCACTCATCTCGTAAACTATGTTATCAAAATCTATAAGATTGTTAAAAAGATTCAGAAGATTTGTTTGCTTAAAAAGTAAATAAGAAAATGTTTTCGATAAAAGATCATAAGAATAAAACAATCCGCTGTATTGACAACAACCGTGTAGGGTGTCCTTTCCTATGCAACACCGGTTAAAAATCTTATTCCTGAACACTTGATTGTGTTTTTAAGGCACACACACACACACACACACATATATACAATATAAATAATTGTATTTTATAAAATTTTCACTAAACAAGAAACACACATTTTAACATTCACTTACAAACTATACAATTTATGTGTATTAGTTGAGTAAATAAGTTGATAAGCAAGTATATGAGATAGAGATAGACAGAGAAAATTGGAGTGAGCTTGTAAATATGTGTACGTGTTAAAAGCACTTGGGACTATTAAACTAATTCTACCTATAAAATCTTTAGAATTTCATTTTATACTCGTAATTTCAAACAAGTTAAAATAAAAGTAGAAAATCTAAAGACTAAAAGCACTAAAGCACTAGCGCTCTATAAAAAAAAAACAAGGAGAGAAACAGCTAACCTCAATTAAATTCCAACAATTTTAAATTTTAAATTGTTGTAATTATAAGCCTTAATATAGGCTTAATTTTTAGATTTATTATGTTGTAAATTTATTTTTTCCTTCAGTTTTCGTAAAATACTGAATAATTTCATCCAACAATCATTTGTCAATTTTAATACTCACGCTTTATGAAGCACAAACACACATACACACAGTCCCTCTACAAAGTTGGGTAAGAGGGAGTGGGGCAAAAAGTTCAAAACCAATAAATATTATTTGTTTGTCCGTTTGTGAAAAAAATATCTAAATGAATCTGATGGAACAAATAAATGAATGAACGAGTGAGCGAATAAACGAACGAACTAACAAATAAATGGATGACACAGTGCACGTTCGCACAGTTTATTGGTCCTTTGCTGTCATTGTAATTAAATTTTAATTTAGTACCCAATTTCCCAGCCACATAAATTATTTTTGTTATTATGTGGTGGCCGAAAAAAAAGCACACACACTCGCATCCACATAAAATACTTATGCAATTTCAATTCATCCAAATAGCACAATAGAACAATATAAAGAGCGGATATATTGGACAGACAGATGGGAACGCACAGCGATAGAAAACAAAGGGATCAAACCAATTTAAGTAAGTACATTTGTACACAATGGGCCAGGTTAATCTGAAAACAGTAATATTTTTATTTTTTGCAAAAATTTATCAGTTTTTTAATTGTGTATAGTTTCTAAAGCTGGGATCACACGATTGCCGCAATGCACCAATTTTCATACTTTTTAATACCCCAATCGTGTGACTGCACAACCAATTGGCTCATGTACCAATCAAGGACAATATTGTGCTTACTTTTACCAATCAAATACAACCCTGGTGCGGCAATCGTGTGACTGTTTGCTATGCAACCGCGCGGCAATAAAAATAACAAAAATGCACCAATATTTATTGTGTTCTTGTGCGGCAATCAAACAACACAATACGCACCAATATTTGCCTTTTTTTAATAAATTTACTTTTTGTGTTTCTTTTAGTAGGTAATGAAGATAAATATTTATTTATTTATTATGCATTTTAATTATTGCTATTAACAAAATATGTATGTATGCTCATAGGCATATTTAGCTGTTCAGTGCGAATATTTTTATTTAAGGTATTTCTATGCGAACCTTAACATACGAAATTGTGAACAGACTTAATTTTTGGAATTTCTTAAAAAATTGAAATAAAACTATTCAACAAAAATTTGTTTAAGTACATACATACATATATGATACATATTTAATTTTAATTTAATTAACAAAACAACAAGAACTTTCAATCAAATAAAAAAGCTACCACAACAGCTGTTTTCGCAGTTGTCAAGTAAGAACAATCGTGTGACTGTGCTGCGGCAATTGTTGTAACCATTTCGCTTTGTACCAACTAGCGGCAATTAAATTTGTTTAAAACAGGGCAATCGTGTGATTTCAGAATATTTTGTTGGTCCAATTTCATTATTGTGCGTCAATAAAGCACAATAAAAATTGTGTCATATTGGTGCATTTGCGGCAATCGTGTGATCCCAGCTTAAGTGTTTTGTAGATAAGGATGAATATTTTTATTGATCAAAATTTTGATTAACGAAAAAAATTTTTTTAGAACTCTGTAAATGTTATTCGAATTCGATTTCGATTGAAATTTTTTTAACGAAAAAACTGTTCGTTTTTTAATGAAAATATTTTCTTCGAAGAACAGATTTTAGTTCCGCTGCGTAGCTTTTTTTCATGGAGTATTCGGCAGGTAACGTTCGCATATAGGCTCTTGATGATTCTTCTATTTTTAGGAAGTACTCCTTTGCACTCAAATGCGGTCCATAATGCAGAGTTGCCTAGTGTATCAAAAGCCTTTTCAATATCTATAAATGCTAGATAAAGTGGCGATTTCCACTCTACAGACTATTCAATTATTACTAGTAGACTTTTAACATGGCCAACATAAGATTTATGGGCTCGGAATCCGACTTGTTCCTATCTAATGGAGATTAAGTTGTTTGTTCAGGAGGACGGCCTTCAACTTTCAACAAAATCCTATTGTATTACCATCCCGTGCTAATCTCTTGAAACATCTCTAGTAGATGGCTAAAATACCGAGGCTCTAGTTGAGACTTCTAAAAGTCAAGCGCCCTTGAGCGGAAGGATTCAATGGCGTGAAGAATTGACCATAGTAGTTACGGTTATATGGTTCTCCTCGGGGATCAGTGGCCCGCAGGTGAGCATGCACACCTGTGCTGATCATTGGTGAGGTATTATTTTATCGGCCACATGCAGTGGAGGACTCGTGTAATGTCAAGGGATTTGATTCAGAAAGATACATTTTCGTTATGTAACGCTTTTGTTAAGGAATGTTCCGTATAGCGTTGTAGGCAAGTGGTTAGTAGTGGAGGTATGTTCGGTAAGTAGCCTTTCCTAGTAGAGTACGCTGCTGGGTTTTTCTGTTGAGCACGTGGCTCTAACATCAGGCCAGATGCCGACCTTTAAAAGAAAGCGTTGAAAGTCCTCATATATTGAATGTTGCACTACATGGTTGTTTTTTGTAATCAAACTGGACAAGACATTTATGTGGGGCCCTTACAACAGTGCAAGCCCGAGGGGAAGAAGATTTAAAGGTAAAAACTCGCAGTCGGTAACCAAAATTAGATCTTGGTTTGTAGTTTGTTTCCTTTATAAAAGTTAGTGTTACTGAACTAAAATTATGCTTTCTGATTCAAAATGCTTTTCTCACAATGATGTTGATAAAATAATTACACGAGGTGGTTCGTGGTGCTACCCAAACTTACGCGGGCAAATTGTTTCCGAATTACAACTGGAACTAGTGGAGTGGTTCGGTTGTGAGGAGGAAACATCGATGTCCTGTTGCTTTCAACAGGAGCGGCATGACAGTTTCGAACAATGCAGCAGAGAATAGATAACTCAAACTTTAAAGCAAGGAGTTTGAATGTATTCAGTACCGCCAACTGTCTACATATTGCAAGATATACGAGCCTCGTCAACTCTGTATATCGGCATTTGGTAAATGCCAATTACCCAGTGGCTAAAACCCACCATGCAATTACGTCAAAGTACAGGTATGCATGTAAAACATGGACATTTGTTCCTTTCTAACCACCCGGTTGTAAAGATCATTTAAAGGATACTTCACCTTTTGGGGTTACATCCTACGTAGCAAATCAGGTTGATGTTAATCCAGGGATCGGCTAGGATTCAAATTTGACCAATCAATGAATAACTGGCAACAGTTGACGCCCACATAGAGAAGTCATTGAGAGGTTTCGTTAGATTTATCTTTTCTGCTTTGACAGAGCTCTTTGGGGTCTAATGATGCCAAGGGGAACAAATCTTACCTCAGTACTTAACTGATGGCCTAGCAAACTGGTATGACCGTTGGTATGTTTTCCAAGAAATGCTTCCTGAATCCCAAGGACTCTGAAGATGGCCTTGTCCTTTTTTTAAGGAATACTTAAGGCACAAAGTGCCTGTGGCATTATTCGTAGGGGAGTCCATGTGGAGTGGGCACTGCTGCGCTGTTTAAATCATCCTAAGGTTCTGTGCTATCAGAACGGAAACTGCATTGAATTAGATTAGCAGTGGAGGTTAGATAGCTCCAGCTCTTAAGCAAGGGGAAGTTTCATACTCTCAAATTGCAACCTGTGTATGAAACATGATTCTTTCATACGCGGGATCACTTGGTAAATGCATAATCTCCAATGAATAATTATGAATAAATATATTTAGATAAAGATAATTATATAATAGAAACATTTTTTTTTTATTTTGATAGAATTTTAGGGAAAAACAATCCGTTACGGAAAAATGTCTTATAAAAAAAAAAATTTATTTCGTTTAAAAAAAACTTGCACAAAAAAAAATTTTTTTTTCGATTTTTAACTTATTCCTCAATCATAGACAGATGTTGTTATGTAATTAGATTTATCTTTGAATTATTTATAGTTTTAGTATTAAGTTATCTTGTAAATTATAGTTTATGTCGTATTGGTTTAAATTGTTATTTGCTCCACTGTAATTGTAGACTTTAGATTTAGTTTTATAACAGTTATAAAGGGTGATTTTTTATGAATTAAGTTTTTCGGGCTGGCAGCACTGGTTGGTAATAATGTCCAAACTACATCTGTGAAAGTGAAAAGTGTTCTGTATACTCTGCCATTATCATGGAGAAACTCACAAAAGAGCAACGACTGCAAATCGTTGAAATTTTGTATCAAAATTCGTGCTCTGTGAGAAATATCCGTCGTTTGTTACGAACTTTTTATATTGCAGCCGAAGCGACCAGTGTTAATGAGAATAGTGAAATGTCAGTTCGTCGCCGTTCTCAGGTATTGGCTGAGTTGGACTTGGTTGATATGTGGTTTCAACAAGACGGTGCCACATGCCACACAGCTCGTGAAACAATGGACATATTGAAGGATGAATTTGGTGAGCAGTTTATCTCTCGAAATGGCCCTGTGAGTTGGCCGAAAAGATCATGTGATTTGACGTCTCTTGACTATTTCTTCTGGGGTTATGTGAAGTCGTTGGTCTATGTGGACAAGCCAAACACGATTGAAGCCTTCAAGTATAACATAACACGTGTTATTCATGGAATACAGGCTGAAATGCTCGAAAAAGTGGTGCAAAATTGGGCCGTTTGAACCGGAGCCGCGGGCACCATTTACATGACGTTATTTTTAAAAAGTATATGGCAATTTGAATGTATGATAAAAATTTGAGTGTTTTATTAGATTTAAAAAAAAATCACCCATTATTAAAATAATTCGAACTGAATGTTCTAGAATCGACTAGAAGGTTATTGAAATATTGGAACTATAAAATAAATGTTATCTAAAATAATAATAATAAAAATAAAATTAATAAATTGTATTGCAATTAAGATGAAAAATATTAAAATAACCTTAAATCACGTTTATTTAAAATTATTCACTGTTAAAATAACATTGTTCAATATTGAATCAATAAAAACCTGCTAAAATGTTAAAATAAAATTGTTCAATATTGAAACAATAAAAACCTATTTTACTTGTTTTGTATAAAAAAAAACAACACCATAAAAAAACCTAAATTTTTTTATTTTCATGTTTAAAATATGTTATAAAAAGAATACAATTCCCGTATTCTTTTAGTTCAAATTATTTAGTTAAATAGTACATCAAGTTTTCAAAGTAGAATGATGACGAAAACCATATCGGGCCATTCTGCTGATGCTTCTGTAACAAAGGGGAATAAAAATAAGTGAAACATGTGTTACAGAGGTAAGTGTTTTAAATTATTCTTAAATAAAAGCATATGTTGTCTCCGAAGCTTCTTATCACTGTTATATCACACTCAAACCAATTTGATTCTACATAAAATTCACGTTGTTTCAACTTGAAATAACTTTCATTCAACGTGATTCGGATTGTTATTTTAATATTAATGATATTTTGCCCAACTTTACTGCAATATTAAATCAACATGAATTATATTTATTTTAAAAGAAAAAATGTTGTTCTCAAGTTATTGTAAAATCATGTAAAATTAACATGAAGTAACTATGAAGCAAAATCACCACCGAAAACGGTAAAATCAACCTTGTTTTCGACGATTTTACCTTGATTCTTTTCGGTGTGCAAACGCGTTAATAAACTAAAAACTTTACAATTTATTGATTTCGTTAAAATTTCCAAAGAAAATTTAATGATATTTTAAAAAAAAAATTTAAGATTCTTCTTATTTTGATGTAAATTTTCTTTGACATCGAGTGTGAACTATATAAATATTTACATAGAACTATTATTATTGTATATATATATATATATATATATATATATATATATATATTTAGTAATGGCTGGCATATAATCTGATACTTATGTACTTGTCTATGAGTTGATTAACGAAAATTAGAATTAATTCATTATAAAACGCATCTAAGGTTTTATTTATTCAAATCTAATACATACTGATTTTATTTGTACTAAATGAAGAACAATTTGTAATAAATTTGAATATCAAAAATTTAAATACCTAATTGATTTTGATATATATTTTAATATTAAAAACTTGGTATTGTGGTCTCAACCAAACGACATTATAACGATATCGTCTAGGTGATATAAATTATAACATATGATATCGATATTGTATCATAAACTAAATGACTTATTTAACTCCCTTTTTGTAAGCGAGGGTGGTAAGTACTTGCCTCTAATGACATCACCGTGTTAAAATAATAAGTTAAAATGCCAATGTAGAAGTAGTGAAGAGTGGTTATATTAGCTTTTTAACGAATTACTTTGCAATGTAAGTTTTTGCTGGGTATATATATATATATATTTTTTTTTTTTTCTAGAGAAAAGTGAAAGTTATAGACTGAATAATGAAGGAGTTTCACTATTTCGATGAAAGTTTGAGAGATGTTTAGATAAAAGTTTTGACTGAAGAATACGTTCCAGCCCATTGTGCAATACTTATATTGTATTTAAGTTGAATACACTTCAAATTCCCTAATAATCTTATCAACCTTCCTTTACAGTCAAATTCAAAAGGGTGTAAGTTTCTAGGATGAATACAAATGAACAACATTTGATGTTAAATGTTGATGATTTTGATTGTGTGGCAGGCATTATTTATTTGGGAAAGTCTAAGTCTCAGTCTGTGTGTGGCTGTGCATCCGTCTGTGGCCCATTGGCGCTTGAGATTTAAATCTAACAGATACAACAACTCGTAATAATTGTCATCTCTTGTGTTAAATATAAATGCAAGTGTATTTTACTCAGGTTGCATGTGTTGTAAATTAAATATTTCATGACAATAATGATAAGATTTTGCGAATTATTAATGAAGCACACACGCGCACACAAACACATGACTACAAGTAAAGTCTGTACTATACAAATATGCCTGCATAAATCATAGAATTAAATATTTTGTAGACAAATTCTAATTTCTAATCTACATATTTATTCATTAAAATCTAAATTATTTTGTTTGGTTTTACAATTAAGTCTGCAAAAATATCTGTCTGTCTGTCCTTGTGAATGCATATTTATCCCAATTGGCCACGTCTTTTAGACATTTTCGAGGATTGGTGCCTGAAAAAAAAATACATGGCATTAAAAAGAAGATATTCAAAACAAATCGTCAATGACATTTTCAAGCTAGTTGCACTAAAATCATGCCCGACGACAAGAACGGCAATGTCGTATAACAACTTTTCGTTGACGACGCACAGTGGCGCCATTTGAGTTTTTTCGTTGCAAAAATCATATCTTTTGAACCGAATAAGATAATTGAACAGTTTAAACAACATATGATAGATAACTGTTCAGCCTATGAAATGAGCGTTTGGAAAGGGTGCTACGCTATGTAGGGGCCTAATTATGGGTTATCAAAGTTAAAATTAGTAGAAAAATAAATTTTATGGTAACTAAAAAAAATTATTTTTACATTTTTAGATTGTTTTTAATTTTTTTCTTTAGGGTTTTATGTTTTAAATTATTACCCAACAAATTAAAAAAAAATCATTTTTTTTTTAAAATTTATTTTTTCAATTTTCTGTAAAATATTCATCACAGTTCGTAAGAGAAGGTATATCTAAAAGACTAACCATTTCTAAACTATAATTATTTTCTGACTCTATTCTTGACTTCACATGCAGCAGGGAAGAAATAAGTGGATCGGAAGATGCTGCCAACATGTTGAAGAGGTCCTCATTTTGCCTTACCCTTGATGCTTTGAATGTGTTCTGCAATCTATATTTTTTATAAAATTTGTTAAGAGACTCCTGTGCTTTTCAGAAAGCTCTCCAATTGGCAAAGACTGGTACTCAATTATATCTTTGCCATGCGCCAATATTTTATGGACGGTCGGGGTCAACTTCTTCTGTGGATACATTTCTGCTAAAAGAGATGCAGTTTTCGAAGCATATTCTCCATATTTTGTAGAATTGACATTTTCTTTGCAGTTTGATGTATTGTATTGATGTATTTTCATCGAAGTTTTTCTCCTCTTGTGGTAGGGTATACGCCACTTTTAGCAAGAATTCCATACACCTTATCCTCGTAATTGCACGTGTCCAAATAAGATTTGTGCCTACCTGTAGGGACCATAAGTCAATATTGTTCTTGACCATTTGTACGCCAAAGTATTGTTTAAGTGAGGTACGTACCTGCTAATTTCAATGAGTAGTTTTTTTTTTTAAACTATTAGATCAAACTACTGTCAGTCAAAACATTTAAGGGATGGACGCCATACAATTTCTGCAACCATGTCTTTTGAACCTTTTTTACCTCTAGAAGCCAAACGAGCACGTACGGGCAGATAAAATTTTTGAATTATGTAAAGAAATAATCAATGAACAGGTTTTGCAAATATGGCAAATATAGAAAAATATAGATTTTTTTTATTTTCCGTCAAAGTTGAAAAATAGTGAAAAAACGGATAGTTTTTAAATAGTGATTTACCAGGAGAAACACAAAGCAAACAGTTAATTTTTTTTTATTATTATACATTTAATAAATACATCAATCAATACAAACAAAAAATAAGGCGATTCGTTACCTATTTTTCGTGATATTACACCTGAAATCGCAACAAATTTACTAAAAATTGTGTGTTTTTTTGAAAACCGAAAGTCGGTCAACTTTGAACGGCTATATCTTCTAAACTAAAAATGCGATATTATTAAGAGTGGCAGATTTGAAATCGTTGAAAAGTTTCCTATAACATGGGTTTATTCAAAACTTCGTCGGCGCTCATGAAAATTTTGATTTTTGCAACCTCGTTTGCTCTACGGACGCTACTGTGCGACGTCGCGGCTATTTGGCCAACTGTGATAACTTCGCTTAAGTTATCGCCATAAATTTAAATGAAAGTCAATATCGCCAATTAGGGTTATATTCATTCAGAATGCACTGACTTTACAGTGTGTTAGTTGACTCGGAAGTTCATCAGCATGAAGCGAAAATAGTAAGGGCCCATTAATTGACCCCTGCGGTACACCTCACATCACAGGTAGAAGTTTTGATTTTGTTTTGTTTTGTTACCACTTTGAACATAGTGATGCCTGTTGGTAAGATATGATGATATCAGACGTGTAGCAGCTGTAGAAAACGTAAGCATATGTTGAATGAAAGTTGTTCAAGAAATGATGTTGAAAAAGGAAATCTGTTTGTTAATCATTTAAAAAAACGTATTTACCCCAAACATATCTCACGATATTGCAAAAGCTCCTGGTTTTGATAAGATCAGCAACAAAATGATTTTGGATTTATTATTCTTTTAATTTTAAATGCAATTTTACGCCTTGAATACTATCCTCAAATGTCATGATACCTAAACCAGAAAAGGATCACACAAAAGTTCAGTCATATAGGCCTAGTAGCTATATGACAGCTGTTTGAGAAGCTGTTAGCGTCTAAATTAACCCCAATTCTAAATGAAAACAGATGTTTTCCTAACCACCAATTCGGCTTTAGAAGAGAACACAGCTCAATTGAACAAACCCATCGTATAGTAAACGCAAAAAGAAAAGCCTTTGAAGAAAGAAAATATTGTTCCGCTCTCTTCATCGATGTTTCTCAAGCTTTTGATAAAGCATGGCATGAAGGCTTATTACATAAATTGAAGCAAAATTTACCAGCAAACACACACAAGCTATTAGAAAGCTACTTAGTCGGTCGTCAATTTATTATTAAAAAAGGAAACTACTTAAGTTCACCTCAGCCAATTGGCGCTGGAGTCCCACAAGGCAGCATTCTGGGCCCTCTATTATAGTTATTTTATACTTCGGACATGTCAACAAACAATTACACACAAACTTCAACATTTGCGGATGACACAGCTTTTCTAAGCGTTTGTGAAGCATCACGTTACTTACAGGAACATATATTTCAACTAGAAATATGCTTAAAACAATGGAGGATAATGGTCAATGAGCAAAAATGCGTACATATAACATTCACCTTGCGTCGGGAATCATGTCCCCTATTAAAATCAATAATCAAATAATTCCTCAAGATTCGCATGTAAAATATCTCGGTATACATCTAGATCGGCGGTTAAAGTGGAAATGTCATATAGAGGCAAAATTAATTCAAATGACACTAAAAGCCATCCAAATTCATTGGCTTATTGGAAGAAACTCTGTCCTTAGTCTTGACAGCAAATTTCTACTTTACAATTCCATCTTAAAGCCAATCTGGTGCTATGGTATTCAGTTATAGGGCACTGCCTCGGCCTCTAATATAGAAAAAATTCAAAGGCGCCAAAATAAACTACTTCGAATAATCACAGCTGCCCCTTGGTATGCTAAAAACTCAAATTTTCACAAGGATCTCAATGTGCCATTAGTAAAAACTATGATTACAAAATATGCAGTAAAATATTTAAAAAGGCTTAAACAACATCCAATCCACTAGCTCGAAATATTTGAAATGATAGCGGCCACACTCGCTTAAGAAGAAGAGACACTGCAGCACTTATGCAATTAGATGAGCGATAAATACCTATATACATATGTAAGTGAACAGAACCCGTGATGAGAAAATTTTTGTCTGGCACTGGCAGGACATGAAATAAAGTATTAGGATAAGATTTCATTAATTATTGTTAATTCGTATTAAATATATGAAGATTCAATAAATAAATAATGAATAAAAAAATAAAAAAAAATATGTTGTAGTTTATAACACAGGACGTTATGATCGACTGTATCGAAGGCTTTTGAATAATCCAAAAGTACTAAGACATTTGGTTTTCGTTCATCTATTAAAACAGAGTCGTTAATGATTTCAGCAAAAAGTCATGATCGGCTACAAATTTTGTGGCTTTGGTGCTCTACCTGTCGCCAAAGAGTCGATAAAGGAGACAATTCGAAGATTATATTTAATAACTTGTGGATTTTCTTACCGTCGACGAAGCTATATTTTGCATTATAGTCCAGAAAACTTTAACGATAAGTGACTAAATCAAAAAAATTCCTGCATTAATCGTCTCAGTGACAATATGGTCAACGATAATGTGGCCAACTAGAATTGTTTCTGCAACATATTGATGACAATAGAAAGCAAATCATCCACAATTTGATTCAAACTTTTGTCAAACATTTTGAACCTCAAAGCATTCGCATAGAAAAAGTCTTGTGCATTTAAAATAATTTGAGAGCTTTTGTACAAATTATACAATTAAAACTGCCCCCTATAGATTGACCACACAGATTAACACATTGATTTATTATTATGGTAGTGTTTGTAATTTGTTATTGTTGTTTATATTGTGTTTGTGGTAGTTGTTTTGTGTAATTAACTATTTATTAATATTTACTAAAGTTTATTGGTTCCCTTTGTTGGAAAATTCTACAAAGTGAACAATATTCATGTGGCATGTGGAGAGAAAATAACAATTTTTCCTTGGGTTTCACAATAATCAAGGACTTTAAAATTCATCAATAAAATTTATGACAACATTTCGATTAATGTTTATTAATTGCAAAGTATGACTTATTAAATAAATGTATGTATTTTAATTTATTAGTTGGGGTAATCACAGTTGGACATCAAATCATATCCGGTAAAAATTAGAATTAAGAAAATTAGATTTGGTTCGACAAATTCACTCCAAGTACATTAAGCGCCGAATGCGTAATTTTTTCTATTTATAATTAAAAATTTTACTTTTATTTGGCAGATATTTGAAAGAAACTGCGTTTTCTGACGTTAAAAACATATTTGGGGGATTCACAAGGTGTCCCAAAGTCATAAGTCTTAAAATAATAACATGAAAAAATATGACTGTTGTGAACAACCCTTCATAATTTAGTGTGCTTTTTTGAATTTAAATCAGCTTATTTAAAACAATTATAAAAAATAATTATTTACCTAACATCAAAATATTTTTTAATTCTCGTCCATGAATTAATAAATTAAATTAGATCTTATCTGACTATTTTCCATTTTTCAGACGCAAATCAAAAATAAATTTTATTTTGTTTGTTTACCAAACATCAGAGTCCTAAGTCGATATAATTTGACGCCGCAAGTATTTAGTTGCAAAATTTGCTGTCCACAGGTTAAATTCAGATATTAGCCGGATAAAACCATACCATCAACGGCGACGGCTACAAAAACTGATGCGGTTCGGCTCAGCCGCTCGGCGCAGGTCTCTTCTGATTAATTACGACAGCACAATAAACATAGCAAGCAAAGTTTTATTAATTTAAGACACTTTTTGTTAACAAAGCAACAACAATATTTTTAAACCATTGTAAAATGTTAGAACATTATGAAAATATAACATGATAGCACATCTTGTAAGTAATTTTTGCCCCCAAGTGCATAAATGGATTGATTTAGATTTTTTTTTTTCTTTTTTAAATATTAATTACACTGTGATAGAAATTGACACTTTTTTTAGATAAGCTGGGCACTTGGCTTTTTAACCTAATTCTGGTACGCTGAATCCAGTGGTGCTAGCCGTTATTTTAGGTTAGTTCTTGTTTTCGAGATATACCGTTATTTCGAAAATGGAGGAGGTTGCACAACATAAATTCGCGTAACTCAAAAACGGTTTGGTTTATTAAAATTACTAAAAAAAAACTGAAATTCTGTAATAACATTTCCTCTAAGAGAGGGTAAACTTTTTTCTAATATACGGAGTCATTTAAGAAAGGTAATTTTTTTTTGGCAGAAAAAATAATTTTTTTTATCAAAATTTTGACATTTTTGTTTTTTAAAAATTCATAAAAAATTGGAAAATGCATCAAATAAAATATTATTGAAATTTTATTTGACCTTGATGTTTGATCTTTGGCGTTGCTGACGATTTTAGCCAAATTTCCTGAATATGGTCCTTACAGTTTGTGTCATAGAACTCAGAATAGCATTAAGTGTAACTTAACAAAAATAAGATAAACTTGCCCCTATTGATCAATTTTATGCAAGAAAACCATTTTTCCGTGAAAATCCAATCGATGCCCAATTCATATATTTTCTTTTTTTTTATTTTCATTCCCTAACATGTTTTTAACAATTCGCTGATGTGCAAATCTGAATTTAATCGATCTTGTTGAAGAAAGTTTTTTAAAATTTTAAATTGGAGATTTTAAAAACAGCCTAAAGTTGTTGTCCGTTTTTGACATCACCTAAGGATGGGTTAATGCCATAAAAAATGTTTTCAAATCTTAACTTAAAAAATAAAATGATATTGCAGAAATCAATTTTAAAATTTTTTAAAGCGTATGCCTAAATTTCTCGGTCAAGTAACAATTGGCACAATAGTGGTCCGGTGCATTATTTATAACTGGGATAGTTTTTAATAGGTTTTGGGTTTTTATAACTTTTTGAAAACATAGTTGTATCTAAAAATATTTCGATAAGTTTATTATCTAGAATAAAAACTTTTACGACATGAAAAAAATTTCACAAAAACTAAAAAAAGTGATTTTTACAAATTTTCAATCAATTTTCGCCTCGGATTTTCTTTATTTAATCGGCACCAAACTTCATATTAAAATTGTCTATATACAAAAACAAACAAAATTAGCACATTCATTCAATTTAGAATTTTCTTTTATTTCAGTCATCTGTTTTTGGTATAAAAACAAATTCTCGCTCGTAATCAAATCTACTAGATTTCGTTGAAATGTAAACGGGCTATAAGAATATGATGACTTATCTGAAATGCTTATTACTTTATATTCTTTATGGTGTTAAATTTTATTTTATGCAGGTCATAGAAAATTTAAAAAACAATTTATAAAGTCAATGTAAAAAATTTTCAATTTTTTTATGTTCAATGTTCACAAAAAAAAAAAAAAACAGTGTCAACGTTTATTTTAATACTTCTACATTTCCCAGTGCAAGCATGATAAGAAAGCCTAGTTTCCTGTTTTCAAAACCAGGTTTCAGTAGTGTTGCTCGAACTCTTCGGAGAAGGTGTGGATACTGTACGTAAAAGTGACCACACGAATCAATCTACGACTACTCGTCGACGAGTTACTCAATTGCAAAACTCCAGAAAATCGCTGCGACGCATTTTAAAAGTTGAACTGGGGATGTTTCTTTATAAAATTCAATTGACTGAAGAAATATTGCCCAGGGATGCCCTAAACGGCTACAATACGCCAACCAGTCAGTCAAAGTTGGACCACCCTGTATCAATTTTTTAAAGTTCTTTGAAAAAGGCTTAAATTTGTTTTTCTTATTCTTAAAAAAGAATTCAATTTTCTTTGACCTGTAAAATTTTCATTTGATTTTCCAAGCTGAATTTTTTTTTTTTTTTTTTGGGTCACTGAACTTTTCTCCACACACATTTTCTCTTTTGTTAAACAATCTACATATTAAATGTTTGCATATAAATTTATTTGCGATTATCCTTTAGACTGTTCCAAAGTGGTTTAATTAAATTGTTTAATAAATTAAAAAGTGCTAAAAGAGAAGCCAGCCCAGCCAACCTGTTTTTGAACAAGTGGTAGAATGTGAACAATTTTTTTTTCTGTTTTTTTAATCAATCAACAATGAAAATACTCGTAGGTATAAATGATAATAATAATATTGTAATAAAAAATATACATAAACTTAATAACAGACATTGTTGATCATATCAATGTTATTTTAACAATAATGACAACTATTTGAAACAAAATGCACACGAGTAGAGAATGTTTTGCGAGTTATGCAGAGTGCAAAGCAATCATCAGTGGAATGACAGGCAACATGAAACAGAAATTTTATTTAATTTTTTTTTTGTATTATTAAGATTTTACAACATGCGATAAAAATTTGTGTAAAATAAAACTAGAACAACATGAAAATAACAAAAAAAAAAAAAAAAAAAAAAAAAATTTGATTCAGAGATGGAAATTAATATAACAACGTAATAATATTTTTATTTCTATTACAAATTCATATTCAAATTTAACCCGCAATTTCGTTAGCGTTTCCCCTTCTTTCGTGGACATATATACACGCCAAAGTTTATGTTCCTAGATACTAAAAAAAGTACCAAAGTTTGTTCCTCTTATACGTTCTTATTCACTCATTTTGTACCTACAATTTTATTTTTTTAGTTAAATATAATAGAAAATTCAAAAAGTACCACATGTATAACGTAAAAGAAAAATAAAAAGAAATTTATTTTCCCGTAATTCTCCTTTTTGATACATTTTTTCTCCCTATTGAGGGATCAAAAATTTCAATATTGTAGTGGGAGACCAAAATTTAATACGTATGTATATGACAATAAATGGAGAAAAATGTTTTGCAAAAAATAGTATGTACCAAAAATAGGTACTATTTTCACCACGTACACTTATTATTGGTATAAAATAAAGATAGGGTGACAAAAAAAGTCCCAAAATACAGGTTTTTTTACTCCCAAACAGTTCCGAATTTCAAAAAAGTACCAGAGACCGGTCCGCTTATTTTTTTTAACAACGATAAGTTTTAAATTTTTGTATATCTTTTAGTTTATTTGATACAAGGTGAGCGCATTTACACGTTTTTTACTTTTTTACTCCCTTAATACTTGAATTTCTAAAAATCCTGGCTTAGTGGATCGGTTAGACGAGAGACTAACCTTCGGACTAAATTTCAGCTTTTTAGCTTCAGTTCATATGAAAAGCAAGGGATGTTTAAATGTGTTTATTCCGGACTTTATGCAATATGTATACCAAATTTATCAAAAAGAGAAAAAGTACCAAAGGTAAAAGCGCCAAGTGTACCAGCTTTTCCTAAATTTAGGCCCCCAGAAAGTACACTGTATGTTAATGTAGGCTTTAATCTGTATGTATACCAAATTGATTGAAAAGAGAAAAAGTAACAATTTTATCCGTCGAAAGTACTGAACATACGTATTCTTCAAACCAAATTTATTAAAAAGAGAAAAAGTGCCAAAGCTCGATTTTTTCCCCGATTCCCCTTTAAAAAGTACCCTTTATTTGAATCTGGGCCTTATGCTAACCGTCTACCATTCCTACAAATCCATTAAGCGGTTTTCGCATGAGTTAGGCACCAACTAACAAGCTTCCACATTTATTATATTAATAGGATTTTATTTTAAAAAGAAGAAATAATTCCCACATTCTATGGAAAATTATTTTTATTTAGTTTTCATATTCATATCAAAAGTCTTGGTTCTCATTTAGAAAGTTTTCTTTTAGAAAGTCTGAGTTTATTAGTAAGGGAAGATAGAAGAATGCCATGTTCTCTTTTCCTGTCACCAAGCAACTCAAACTTTCTGCAAGAAAACTTTTATAGTGTAAACCAAGACAAAATGTGGGGCTGGCGTCATCGATATGCCGCCATTAGGGTGGCCATTATTTTTTTTATTTTGATTTCTTATATTCTCCCCCCCTAAATCGGTTCAGTTTTATGTAAAAAAAAAATACAAAAAAAATTCGTAGCGATAAGTTGTGTTTTAGGGGGGGCGTCCGTCCCTCAAAGTTTGCCATCAAGCCATTTATTCAAATGTAATTTGTTTGCGTATGACTATCTTCTAAAAACAACATTTTACAAGAATATGATATATGGCAATATTTTAGCTCTTCTAGTCAACAACATAAGCCTCTAAGAAAGTTTTTTGCTAAAATCAATATTTTAGAAAATAATTAAGAAAATAAAAACAAAATACCAAACATTTTATATACGTTTTATATATATAAAAGGGGGATTTAATGTCAAGTGACCGAATTTTGAAAAAGATGTCCTTCGATTTAAATGAAATTTACACCAATTTTAGTACTGTTAGATAGTAGCTTAGACACAAATTTTCAACAAGATCGGTCAAAAAGTTTCTGAGTTAGAGGGGGTCAAAGTTTGACATTTTGGCCATACAGGTGTTCTTTCTCATCCATGTAACTTATTACCTATTGGTGTAAGCAAAATTTGACCCAAGTAGCTTAGATAGCTTTTTGATCAAACTTTTTAAAAAAAATTTTTTTGTTTTTTTAAAAAATTTTTTAAATTTTTTTTTTTAAATTTAACATTTGGCTAAAAAAAATAAAAAAAAGAGTTTTAAATTTAAAAAAAAAATTCAAAAAAATTTTTAAAAAAAACAAAAAAATATTTTTAAAAAAGATTGATTAAATAGCTATCTAAGCTACTTGGGACAAATTTTGCTAACACCAACAGGTAATAAATTACATAGATGAGAAAGAACACCTGTATGGCAAACTTTGACCCCCTCTACCTCTGAAACATTTTGACCGATCTTGTTGAAAATTTGTGTGTAAACTACTATCTAATAGGACTAACCTTGGTGTAAATCCAAATCGGAAGACATCGATTTCAAAATTGTGTCACTTGACATTAAATCGCCTTTTTATATATATAAAACGTATATAAAATGTTTGGTATTTTCTTTTTATTTTCTTAATTATTTTCTAAAATATTGATTTTAGCAAAAAACTTTCTTAGAGGCTTATGTTGGTGACTAGAAGAGCTAAAATATTGCCATATATCATATTCTTGTAAAATGTTGTTTTTATAAGATAGTCATACGCACACAAATTACATTTGAATAAATGGCTTAATGGCAAACTTTGAGGGGCGGACGCCCTCCCTAAAACACAGCTTATCGCTACGAAATTTTTTTGTATTTTTTTTTACATAAAACTGAACCGATCTGGAGGGGGAGAGTATAAGAAATCAAAAAAAAAAAATTCTCCATACAACTAACGGCCACGCTAGCCGCCATCCATCATTTTTATCCGGCAACAAATGTTTGTATTTTCATTAAGAATGGAAAACCTTTTACTAAATTATATTAATCCTTTAGTGCAATATTTTTAATTGTTTATGTGTTTCATGCCCCAACACACCCACCACAGACACACACACACACACACATGCTATTGATTATTATTTAATAAATTATGTGAAAATTAAAATATAATTTATTTTACTAACTGAAACAGCAACAACATTATCAATGTTGAGTGCATAAGAGAGTTTAAACAGAAAAACCATTTATGGAATTAAAAAAGTTATGGAAAAAAAGGAATAAATGGAAAAACCATAAGCAAAATCCGATACATAAGCATTCTAGCAGGTGGAAAAGTTCAACCACAAACACAACATTTTAATTAATGAAAATACACACATGGACGCTAAATGCATAAACACACATGATTGCATAAAAATATTCTACAACTGCTATTGAAATATGTTTACCAATATAAATATGAAGTCATTAATGTATGCAGACGGAATAAAATGTTCACAACAAAATCCATAGTTTAAATAGAATTTTTTAAAAAATATCTTGAAATAAGTGACAATTATATTTGACAACTAAAAAATAAGTACACATCTAAACACATTCTCCGATATTGTCATCTCTAACAAAATGATTTTTAATGAGTCATGTTTAAGCATGTTATGGTTATATTAACTATTGAAATATTTTCACCGGCTACCACATTATGTTAAAATAAGTAATTCATTAAGAAATCACAACCATATTTTGGGAACAAGAAAAGATAATGCACGATTTATCCGGTTAGAAGAGCGCTAAACACCCATGTGAACGGGAACCGTGATTAGGACAATGTTTGTCCGGCATTCGCATGCGTAAACTTAAGAACAAGATTTAATTAATTTTCTTAATATATGTGACAATTTCAGTTCAAAGGGACCTATGGAGGAAAAAAATCGATTTTTACTTTTTTTGTGATTCTTAAAATAGACAATACGCTCTTTCCAATTCAGCCAACCGCAGTTTTCTAACTTCATTACTTTTGTCACAATTAAGCTTTCAAATACACCTTTGATAAGATAAGGAAATAAATAGTTACCTTAAAAACTGTTTTTCTCCAAAACTCATTTTTGCCCAAAGGTCCCTTTTAACTGAAATTGTCACATATGAAGATTCAATAAGTAAACATGGCAAAAAAAAAAAAAAACCAAAAGATCATATCGTTATAGCAGTTCGGTTTTCAATGCAGCTTCCAATTCTAGGAACAAACATGGAACAATAATTTCAATCCAACGGCTTTTTTAAAAATAATTTACAGTTTTGTCAGAAAAAAAAACAAAAAAAAAAAAATATTAACTTTTTAAGGTTTTGTTTCTTAATTTGGGGATTTTTGGGGATATTTTTTTAGTTTTTTGGGGACAAGGAAAAAAAGTACCTGGCAGCCCTGATACCTAGTCACGTAGGCATTATTGGTAACGAGGCTGCAGACAGAGCTGCAAAAAGAGTTCATCGTCATTCCACTTATCTTTCTGTACCTTAATCCAAAAACTTTATCGCTAGAAGTTTACTTGAAAAATTAAATGCTTCATTAATTTGTAAATGGAACAATAATAACCATCTGTACAAAAAAATAAATCCGGAAAAACCCCATTTCGCTACCTGATTCCACCAATTGGCATAAAAATCGCTGCTTTACGAGACTTCGTCTTACACATTCTAGACTTACTCATCAATATCTGCTGTCTTCAGAATCCCAACCAGTATGCACTTTCTTCAATAACTCAACACTAAAAACAATACATCTTTTATCAGACTGTCTATCCCTCGTCAATATTCGTTTAGGCATATGCGACTCAAACAATTTAATTAACCTATTGAAATGTCCTTCTGACGATAACATAAACAGAGTATATTATTTCTTACAACCCATTAACTTACATAATAAAATATAGCATTAATCTTATTTCTTTATCTTAAATATTTCAACAGACCCTACAGAATTTCTCTTTTACACAAATTTAGCTTTGAGATTTATTGTAATTTTAATTATAATAAATTTCATAAATAAATAATAAATAAAAAAACCAAAAAGATTATGGCTGCATCCAAACATTTTAGGGTTAAAATAACAATAATAGGATTACCACCAATATTTGTATGGTTGTAAATTAACAATAGCATTTTTATCTTTTCCATTATAATTAACCATAACGTAATCGGGAACAACCATTATGGTTTTTTCATTAAACGGCCATATTTGTATGGTTGAAATTCTTAAATTTGTCCGCTGCAGCTCCTAGGATGCCCCTAAATGGGTCAAATGTACGACCAACCCCACTTTATTTTTCATCCCAGTCATTTATTTCTAAAATACCTACCCGCTATCTCCATTCCTTAGGGGGGCTCCCATACAAAATGTCCAATGCAGACTAGAAATATATTAAATAAAAAGTGCCATTAATGCCCAGAAGTTGCCCCTAGTGGGCAACTTAAATTATTTAAGTTGCTTAATTAAACTTAATTAAATTATTTTGTGTCCTTAACATTTTCTCGAGACATACTTGCGCCTAATCACAACTGCTTAGGGGGCTCCCATATAAATATTGTGTTTTATGAAATTCTTAACTTAATTAAAGTTTTTATATAACATATTTTAATCAGTTATGGCTTGTTTTGTTTGCAGCTTCGTTTTTTATATGTCTGCAAAAAATTAGAAGCATAGCTGCATTTTCCAATTTTTGATGAATTTTTAAAAAACGAAAATTTTAAAATGTCGCTAAAACGACTATCTAAGAAAAAAGTTTTTTTTTCTTAAAGGAAATTTTATTGCGGAATTTCGGTTTTTTTTTAGTTTTTTCAATAAGCTAAAGCGTTTTTGAGTTACGTGAACATATGTTGTGCAACCTCCTTCGTTTTTGAAATAACGGTATATCTCGAAAACATGAGCTAACTTAAAAAAACGGTTAGCACCATTGGATTCAGCGTACCTGAATTATGTTAAAACGCCATGTGCCCAGCTTGTCTGTTTTGTCAACTAGCACAGTGCTTTAATAAAATGTAATGTTTAATTTTTTAATGTCTATTTCTTTTTGTGTTTGTATGTGCTACGCAAAAACTTTTAGTCAGTTGTCATGATACCCCGGGTCTCCACGTAGCAATATTTATTGCGGCAAACGTCAAATTTGATTGATCCATTAAATTTGCGACGTATAGACCGCATATTGCCATGAGTGGCAATCTATTGCGCAATGATTGCTCTTCTGATTGCTTGAGCAATTATTGCTTAGCAATCTGCTGTCAAATCAGTTGTTATTTATCTGACATTTTATTTCTCTGTACGGTTTTTTATATATTTGTGTGTTTGTGTGCGAATAAATAAAAAAGTAATACAAAACACAGCTACGACAATTACAATTATTTTTATTTATTATTTTTTTTATTAAGTAAATTTATTAATTAAAAAAGAAAATTTAACAACCACTTGAAAACACAACATAAAACATTTGTTATAAATACAGCCACAAAACTTTGGACAACTACTCGCGGTGAAAATTGCAAATTTATGGCAAAGCAATTTCAAGTGTTCTCCAGCAATATAATCAGCAATTATTGCTCCATTGTTCCGTTATTGTTCGGCCGACGTTTTTGCCTGTACTTAGCAATAAATATTGCTACGTGGAGACCCAGCGTTATAAAAAAATTTTAAGGAAGATTTCAAATGAAACACCTACACATACTAGATATCGTTGTAATGTAAACGGCCTATTAAGTTGAATAAGTGTGTGTATTTATTCGAATTTGCAATAAAAAAAACTCAAACGCGTTTTTTAAAGGAAAAACGTAACAATATTATGTCACCTTTTAATATTGTATACACATAGGCAGGTGTATTGCACCATATCCATCATTAAACAATAATATTGCAAACATGTGGGAACTTTTAATAACCTAATTGAAAATAATTTGTAAACAATATAATCAATCGGAATCAATTATGCTCTGAGCTCCTAAGAGCGTTTTTTTATAGAACTCGATATCAATAAGAATTTTTAAAAATTTTATTCAACATAACTTTTCGCAGTATTAAAAATGTTTAAATTACAAGATATTTTTAAAGTTTTGTTTTTTAGAACAATTGTGATTTTTTAGTTGAACTGTCGACTTTTAATTTGAATATTAAGTTAGGCTTGAGTTCATCAAATTTAATTTTCATTAAATTATTTTACTGAAGGAAGTATGTTGTAATGAAATTAATTAAAAGTTATTGATAATTTTTATTTTTGGCTAAGCTGGGGATCGAAATCAGTTGGAATTTACGTTTCGAGAATAACCCCATTCTCATGATCAGAATTATTTGCAGTTCGACCATCTGCACCACTGCGGTGCCTGTCAGCCAACAGTCAAACATCAATCTTTAAAGCCCTTATGATACTACATTTTTTATTCATTAACAGCCTGTTCATCGATTTCGAACGTGAACGTTCGCATTGAAAATTACACTTAAAACAAAAACAAATTTTAGAATTTTATTCTTGTTTTAAATATAATTTTCTATGCGAACGTTGACGTTCGAAATCGTTAAACAGGCAGTAATTGATATAGAATTGATAGAAAGAAACAGTAAATGTCAGAAAGAGCAAACTATAAAAAATGTAAACAAAGTTTTTTAGTTTTTTTCTCATGTTATGGTTTTGTTTCAGGGATGGCGTTGAGAATTTTTAAAATTGTACCAACAACCTTTAAAAATTGTACTTTTTTACCCTAATTGTACTTGAAGATTTTTTAGTTGAAATTAATTGTATTTATGTTCATAAAAAACACCACAAAAAGGTATTATAAATCTTAGTTTAAAAAGTATCAACAAAAAAGTACAAATGAAACAACTTAGCCATCCCTGTTTTGTTTATTTTATTAAATGGTGCCAACTTTTTGATTATGAAAAACCTAAAAACAAAAAGCGGTAAATCGCTGAATTTGCCCATAAATTCATTGATCAGCGGTTTATAAGCAAATTCAGCGATTTACCGCTTTTTGTTTTTAAGTTTCTCATAAACAAAAAGTTGGCAACATTTAATAAAATAAACAAAACAGGGATGGCTAAGTTGTTTCAATTGTAGTTTTTTGTTGATACTTTTTAAACTAAGATTTATAATACCTTTTTGTGGTGTCTTTCATGAACAAAAATAAAATTAATTTCAACTAAAAAAATCTTTTAGTACAATTAGGGTAAAAAAGTAAAATTTTTAAAGGTTGTTGGTACAATTTTAAAAATTCTCAATCCCATCCCTGAAACAAAACCATAACAAGAGAAAAAAAAACTAAAAAACTTTGTTTACATTTTATAGTTTTCTCTTTCTAACATTTACTGTTTCTTTCTATCAATTCTATATCAATTAATGAATAAAAAATGTAGTGTCATAAGGGCTTAAGTTAAACAATTTTTCATTTTTTTTTTTTTACGTAACTTCATTTTTTATCGATAACTTTAGTAAAATTTTTGACAGTTTGTCATTTACCTTAATACAGCTTAAAGGCCATGTCAGATAAAACTTTTGCTTCGCGTTGCGTTAGAGATTCGCTTTGATATCTAAGATGAAATATTCATACTTATACGAAACATGTCACATAAAGAACTTTTAACGCAAAGCGAAGCGAAAGGTTGGGCAACTCTCATCTTTTTGCGCGCTTTGACAATCTGCTAGTATAATTTTTTTTTATTTATTTTCTTTTTAACACACAATGTGTGAGTGTTGTCAAAGTTTTTATTGTGACATACATCTTTTGCGTTACGCTATTCTGTCAAAGTCAGAAGTGTCACGCAAAGCGATGCAGTTTTATCTGACATGGCCTTAACTCTTTGCACTTGGTAAATTTTTGTATTACATTATATTTGTACTGTTCACCAAAACTTGAACAATGCATTAAAAATGTAGTGTCATAAGGGCTTAACCAGTAGTTTTGGTGGTTCAAAATTTGATGTAATTAGTTTTTCAATCTATTTACATGTTTCTTCCTTTTCATCTGTTTTTTCGTAGTCTTTCTGTTAAGACTTTGTCTTGAATTTCTGAGTACATTTGTTTATTATGTTTTGTGTCCACTTTCGACGACATTTTATTTGTACAACTTGAACTACAAATGTAAACGTTTTTTTTTATATATGTAACTATAATTATTTGGTTATTTTCTGAAAACGTGATCCTGGAAAATTCAAAATTATTTGCCTCTTTCCTGAAAATTAAAAAGTCCGTCGAAAAACTCCCTGTTTTAAAAGTTCTTACTATCAGATAAACCTAAGGGCTGACAAGGAGGGTTATAAATGGAATTTTTACATAATATTCGGAACTAGGGCATATTTTTAAAACTTTTTTCTGGAAAAATAAGCATTTGTATATTTAAAAGCTTAAAAAGAAAATTATTGATTTGCATATTCTGCAATTGATCAAATCATTTTTTAATAAAAATATTATATATTTTGCCATTAACTACTATATTGCGATCTAAAAGGGTGTGAATCTCTGATAACACTGTGCAACAAAAAAAAAAACCAGCCTCAATACTTGCAACGCGAAATGAAACTAAACTAATAGTAGAGCAAATCTGCCAAAGGGTTTTGCAAAATTAGCTCGAGTTCCTGACATATCGGCCCCTAAAGATTTTGAATTTTTTGAAGGCGTTTGGTACAAGTCAAAAAAAAAATGTACTAAATGTACTTCTGAGCTAAAAGACTATTTCAGATGTCTGAAGAAGAATTGTATGGCGATTCTTTTCTAAGAATATATTAACCCTCTAACACTCATTTGAAGGGGCAATTTTTGTCCTTTATTTAAATTCTACACAAAAGTATACTAAAACGTAAAATTTTACTAGGGGTCTGCTAAGACCAAAAGTTCGTGCAATGCATGTAAAACGGATTTTCGAAATTTCGGGCCTTGAAATTTTAGAATTTTTCGAAAATCCGTGCACATACATTGCACGATTTTTTTTTTTGTCTTAAAAGACCCCTAGTGAAATTTGATGCGGAAAATATTCGCCTTTTTAAGAAATTCAGAAAACTGTTATGACTTTTTTTAAATTTTTTTAATAACTGTTATGTTTAAATATTTCTGCATAGCTTTTGTTAGTTCATTATGTTCGAGAGTTCGCAAAGCTAAAACCAGTGGGAACCCCAGCTACAAATAACTGTTATAGATTCGTACTATAAAGTATCGATACAAAAGTATATTTACGCAAGATGGACACAAATACACATTTGCATTCATACACATACATCACATTCAGATATTTACATACAATATATCCATGGAAATGGCGTCGTTTTATTGTCTTTTCATAGGCTACAATAGCAGCGACTCGAACACTAACAAGCACACATATTCTATAACGACCCCGACAATAACCCACACAAAGAGCACATTTATGAATATGAGAATTTTTGTCTCTGTTAAATGTATGTTCGCAAACAAGCAAATATGAATTAGCAGTTGAATGGTCTTCGTATCATTTGCAATAACCCAGCTAGCATTTAGAAGTTGTGTTTGTAATTTTGAGCTTAAGCTTCTTCGACTACTTTTATTGACTGAAAACTAATTAAAAAAAAAATCAAAGATTATTCGTGCTAATGCATAAAATCTCATTCACAAAGACGGAAATTTATTTATTTATTTTTCGATTAACTAGACGATAAAATTTAAATTTTGTGGTCAAAGGTTTTCTTGGAAGTGGCTGTTGGTGGTGTTGGCTTTTGTTTTAAATATTACCAAAATGTCTAATATCGCAAAAAGATGATGCAAGAGTTTTCAATATAAGTGTTTTTGAAATTATTATCATAATATTTTGTTTTATAACTGGACAATGTGTTTCTTAGTTTTGATAAGTCTGTCTTTGTTTCTGACCTCAGGACACTTTTCATCATTGTGATGTCAAATTGTCATCTGGCGAAATGATGTCATCAAAGGGATGATACATCCGTAGCACAGAAATGATGAATCGGAGTAAGTTTAATAAAAAATGTCACCAGTGCGAAGACTCAGTAACATCGGAAAAAGGACTCCTTAGGCGCAGTTTAATCATATATCATATTATCAACCTTAAAATCAATCACACTTGTGTGAAAACCACACAAATCGTTTTTACATAATTAACCAACAAATTGTTGAGGTACACTAAAGAAACTTCGTGATCGAGTACATTCTCGATTCGAAAGCAACTTACCGAATCAAAATTATTTTTTAGTATTGTGAAACTCAAATTAATGCTTTACAACACCGAAAAAAAAAAATTCCGATTCGTTCAGTATTGACTGAAATAATTATATATAAAATTGTTTTCGAATCGAGAAAGTACTCGATCACGACTGCCAGAATCAGGCCCCTGGACTTTGTTAGCAATATCAATTAACACTGAATTCACACGTGGGCTTTTACGGCGTCGCTTTTTCGACGTCTCTTTTTGTTTGTAGGCGAACGGTGTAGAAAGGAAAGAGGGGTAAACAAAAAGACTTGGTTTGTGTTTTTCACGTCGTTTTTAATATTTCTTTTTTAACTTCTTCTGGCTACATTTTTTTTTTTTTTTTTGGTATTTCTTATTTTATGTAAATATATCGTCGCAGGAATTAAAGAACGCTGTAACTGACAAAACATAAAATGTTCACCAGAGTTAAAAAACCTGTATGAAAGAAAGTAGGAAAAAATTCAAATCACTAAAACTATACAACTTAGTATAGATGGGGGTAGTGCACTCATTTTGCAGTTTCAACTCACACTTAGTGATAGTGCAAAAATATTTGCAATCATTTTATTGATTTTGAGTGATGAATTGAAAATTTGCAGCCTCACTCAACATGAGTGATAGTGATGTTAAAAAATTTTTCACTCAAAAAAGTAGTTTGATTTAAAATAAAGCAATCATCAGCTGATTGCAACTTTTTTTTTCACTCATTTGAGTGCAACTTAAATTGTTGTACTAATTTTAAAATTAAAAACTTGTTTCCTCATGATTAATGCCAATAATTTTACCTTTACTAACAAAATTTCATTTTGTTTAAAGTTCTTTACTTACGCATATCCTCAAAATAAATCGAAAACCATGCACATACAAAGTTAAATTTTTAAAATTTTAGTGAGACAATATTTGTATGCAGTTTGTTTGATTGCATGTCTGCTTTTAGTGATAGTGAAAAAATTTGCACTATAACAAAATTTTTTTGTAGCAGTTAAAAAAATTACAATCATCACTAAAGCTGGTAAAAACGAGTGCAAACAAATTTTTTTGCAGTTTTATTTAGTGATAGTGCACTGCTGATTTAAATCAATATTAAGTGCACTACCCCAACTATGCAACTTAGGAACATGATTTTAAAAACATATTTGTATTTTTTCTCTCTTTATATATTGGCTGTAAGCATTTTCTCGCAAGTCTATTATTCCCGGTTATTCTGCGGCTTACAGCAAACGATTTTTTTTTTTTTTTGGTTGCGTAATTGAATTTTTTTCATCATACAAATATGGGACCGGGAACAATCGACGCAGTATTATTTTCTGATAAAAATGATACAAAAAATTTATTTTCGATTTTTTGTCAATTACAGCGTTCTTCAATTCTTGCGACGGCTCTTTCTTGATTGAACAGATTCTTCCTTTTTCTTCTTTGAACATGAATTGGTGTTCAAATGATTCATGTCATGTCGACGCCATGTTTTGTATTTTGTATAGTCGTGCGTATGAAAACAAAAACAAAATTAAACAACGAATAAGAAAGCAAAACGTAAAGACAGTACAGGCATGAGTGTACTCGTTTCTTTTCCCCTCGCCCCTCTCGCCTATAAAGTAGCAATCTTTTCAATAAAGAAAGAGCCGTATGAACTCAGACTTATTTAAATATTTAAATAAAGGGTGTTTTTTGGAAGGATACTGCTTTATTTGACCACCCATTTAACAGCTGATAGTTGTTTTTGGTTTAGTTTGCTTTGACATTTTATTATGGATCGACTTACACCACAGCAACGCGTGCAAATTGTTGAGATTTGTAATCAAAATAACTCGGCGAATGGGCTTAAGCGCAAATTGATATTGATTTTGAATTTTTATTTTCCGATGAAGCCTATTTCTGGTTGAATGGGTACGTAAATAAGCAGAATTGTCGCATTTGGAGTGAGGAGAATCCTTAAGCTTTTGTCGAAACACCATTACATCCACAGAAAATTACTGTTTGGTGCGCTTTATAGGCTGGCAGAGTCTTTAAAAACGATGATGGTCAGAATGCGAAAAGTTGTTGAAAATTAGTGTTCCAGATTGCGCCTTCTACGCGCCTACCGTGGCGGCCACATGGCCGAAATCATATTCAAACATTAATGTCATAAAATTTTCTACATAATAAAGACCATTTCATTGACATCAAAAACATATTTCATGTTTTATTATGATTTAAACTTGTATAATAACTTGTATAATTTTGGTAGAACATGCTTTCAGTACGTTGGGAAATTCTCTTTCTTCGTTTATTTAAAATTTTTTTTTTTTAATGTTCTAAAGTAAACGAAAAAAAGGATAATTTGTTTATAATTTCGGATAACAGAGAATAATTAAGGTAATCGTTCCAAAAAAATTTTAATCAATGCAAAAATAATGTTTTTATTTTTCGGTTAATTGATGCTGTCGGTTAATCGACTTAATGATAATCAAGGCCCCACTGTAAATAAAAAAAGACATGCAACCAAAAATCATCGTATGCACGCGAAGGGTTTTTGGAAGTTGCTTTAAAAGGGAATGAAGGACAAACAACGTCGTAAAAGCCCCCATGTGAATTGAGTGTAACTACTTAAACAATTTTTTTTGATTAAAAAATATTTGTTAGTAACGAAATATTTCAGAACTTATGTAATTTACCCTCGTGTGTGTCGCAAGTGTGAATATTTTTGATATTGTTGCAAACTGCATGCAATGTATGTCTTAAGCCCTTATGACACTACATTTTTAATGCATTGTTAAGGCCGTGTCAGATAAAACTTTTGCTTCGCGTTGCGTTACATATACTTTGACAGAAAAGCGTAAAGCAAAAAGTGTATGTCACAATAAAAACTTTGACAACACTCACACATTGTGTGTTAAAAAGAAAATAAATAAAAAAAATTATACTAGAAGATTGTCAAAGCGCGCAAAAAGATGAGAGTTGCCCAACTTTTCGCTTCGCTTTGCGTTAAAAGCAGTTTATGTGACAAGTGCCATATAAACATGTACATTTAACTCAAATGTCAAAGCGTATATGTAACGCAACGCGAAGCAAAAGTTTTATCTGACACGGCCTTTAAAGTTTTGGTGAACAGTACAAATATAATGTAATACAAAAATTTACCAAGTGCAAAGTGCAAAGAGTTAAAAAATGAAGTTATGTCAAAAAAAATGTAAAATTGTTTAACTTAAAATTGACATTTCAAGCTTGAAATATTAAAAGTGTTGCTGAATCAGCGGTTTATGGGCAAATTCAGCGATTTACCGCTTTTTGTTTTTAGGTTTCTCATAAACAAAAAGTTGGCAGCATTTAATAAAATAAACAAAACAGGGATGGCTAAGTTGTTTCAATTGTTCTGTTTTGTTGATACTTTTTTAACTAAGATTTATAATACCTTTTTGTGGTGTTTTTTATGAACATAATTAAAATTAATTTCAACTAAAAAAAATCTTTTAGTACAATTAGGGTAAAAAACTATAATTTTTAAAGGTTGTTGGTACAATATTAAAAATTCTCAACGCCATCCCTGAAACAAAAACATAACATACATATAGTTTGCTCTTTCTTACATTTACTGTTTCTTTCTATCAATTCTATATCAATTAATGAATAAAAAATGTAGTGTCATAAGGGCTTTATAAAGAAAGTGCTTGTATAAAATAGACACAGAGCTTTGTATGGGTTGGTGTTGATCACCAATGGGATTGGATAGACTTTATGGGGTCTCCAATGATTATTTTGATGTTAAACAAACGGAATGACAAAATAAATATCCATTTATTGGCAAGGTTAAAAAAAAAATATAACAAATTAATGCAAGTAGAAACATATACAACTAAAACATGACTAGAAAAAGGCTCGCAGACAATTAGAAATTTGATAAGAAATGACTCAAAGACTATTGGAAGTACAACTAAAAAATTATTTGTAACATTTGTCTTACAAACAATTACAAATGACCTGTAAATGATCAGGAAAACAATTCAAAAATAAGTCGAAACTGTCTCTTAAAACGTGTTAATAATGACTTATTAAGAGAATGTCGTTCACTTTTCCAATTGCCTTTTATGATTAGAAAATGAGGTCGTCTATGAATATTTTAATAGTGCAGAGGAGTCAAAAAGTCCTATATCGATATTTATGTCCTAAAATGCTGGCTGGGTATAGTCCTACGAATTGTATGTGTGTGGGTTTGTGGGTTTGTTAAAATGTTTGTAAGCGAATGTGTTTTATTTTGATTTAAGGCAAAGACTTAATACATATTTACTCATGTCCACACAATGACGGAAATCCATGTCCCACGTTAATTTATTAATTTTCCAATGTATCGTTCGGTAGCTGCGAAACGGTGTTGGCAGGAGGCAGGAATTAAAGTGTAGGCAGACGGGCAAAAGACTTAAACAAACACACTTCGCTTAAAAAGGATAATTTAAATGTCCAATAAAGTATTGGTTATAAATTTAGGTACACCTACATTTTTTTTTTTTTGTTTTTGAGAAAAAATTTATCATTTATAAATATAAAAATAGTGTAAAATTAAATCAAAATAATTTCGCTTGGTATAACTTTTATTATTATTTTTTAATTGAAATTTTATTATATTCCTGAGTGTACTTTTAAGCAGCCATACTAATTACACAAAAACGTAAATCCTGAATGAGTGTAGACTTTTTGTTGTTTCTTTATTTTTTTTTTAACAACAAGGTGACAACGGAAATCATCTTTTGGCCGGAAGTGTTTAGATTATAAACACATATACTAAAGTAATTTTTCGTTATGTGTATACATTAAGGTGAGCGCGCAGTTTTTTAGGAATTCTTATATGTAAAAATTATTACTTCAAAATAAAAGGTCATGAGAAAAATTATATTCTATATATATTAAATAAATAAAAAATTTCTCTGTCAAAAAAATCTGCTATTTTGCCGTTGGTTTGATTTAGCTTCAAAAAAGAAAAGATGTTTTTTGGAAATCTTATTTTACCTAGTCTTTCTCCTTAATATACATTCACATACCGACTGCAAAGTTTATAATTTGTTTAAGGAAATCTGTATTTTTATTTTTTTTTTTTTTTATTTTAGTTAACGTGTCTTAAAATATTTATAAGAACGCTACTCCAAGTGGAGCTTCTAGCAACAAGGAAATCAGTATGGCTGATACTTATTTCATTGCATGCAAAAATATACACTCAGAGAAAACGAATTAAAACATTTTAAATATTTAAGGTATTTAAATAGCATTTAGTAAAGAATTTAATATTTTGCGAGAAATTTCGTTTTTAGTGCAAAAAATAAAATTAACACAAATTTATTATACCGGTACGAAAGGAAAAATTAAAAAGTAAGTAAGTCAATAAAAGTGTAGAATTAAGTTTTAAGGCAAAAGGTAATTTTTAGGACGAAAAGTTATATTTAGAACATAACTTAGTTTTGAAAATAAAACGAAAATTTTAAAATGAAACAATCTTTTTAGAACAGAAGAACAAAACGCTAGATTAAGAACAAAACGTTTGTTTTAGAAAAAAAAACGTTAGTTTAAGAACAAAAACGTAGTTTTTAGAACTAAACGCTAGTTTTAAAACGAAACGTTAATTTTAGAACAAAACATATCTTTTAAAATAAAACGTACGCTAAAGAACAAAACGCTAGACGTAGATCAAAACATTTGCTTTAGAACAAAACGTAAGTTTAAGAACAAAACTCAAGTTGTACAACAAAACGTTAGTTTTAGAAACAAAGCATGGCTCTTAAAACAAAACATTAGCCTTAGAACAAAACGTCAGTCTTAGAACAAAAAACGAGTTTGAGAACAATACATTATTTTTCGAAACACAACGTGGGCTGAAGAACAAAACGTTAGTTTTTGAACAAACCGTAAGTTTAAGAACAAAACGTTAGTTTTAAAAATAAAGCGTGGGCTTAAAATTAAAAGTGGGTCTTAGAAAAAACTTGGATTTGTATAACAAAACGTAATAATTAAAACTAAACTTGCATTTTAACTTAACACGGCTCATTGGTTACAACAAAACATGGAAAATTAAACATGTTTGTTATAACAAAAATAAGTAGCCTATTTTATTTTTAGGGCTTACGTGATGTTACTGTAAACATTTCAGGAAAATCGGTTCAGTAGCTTAGGAGTCTATAAGCCAACATACAAACAAACAAACAAACAAACAAACAAACAAACAAACAAACAAACAAACAAACAAACAAACAAACAAACAAACAAACAAACAAACAAACAAACAAACAAACAAACAAACAAACAAACAAACAAACAAACAAACAAACAAACAAACAAACAAACAAACAAACAAACAAACAAACAAACAAACAAACAAACAAACAAACAAACAAACAAACAAACAAACAAACAAACAAACAAACAAACAAACAAACAAACATTTTTCATTTTTATATTTATAGATGAGGTTTTAAAAGAATGTACATATATGAGCAATTTACAAAGTGTTTCATTATGTCATATTGGTCGTATATGCTATAATTTTATGAATGTGACATGATCTATTGTGTCATAGTGGATGTAAAGGCTTCAACAGTATGAATTTCACATTCATAAATTATATCATATACGACCACTTTGACAAAATAGAACACATTTGTGGATTACCTAATAGTTTTTAGAACAAAACATATTTTTTAAAACTTTTAAAAACAATATGTAGTTTTTAAGATAAAACGTATCCTTTGTGACAGAAATAAATTTGTAGAATTATCAATAGTTTTTCGTATAAAATGTAACTCTTTGAACAAAACTTAACTTTTAGTACAAGATTAAAAAAAAAAAAATTTCGATGTGTAGATATATGCATAAAATTTTATTCTTTCCACATAAAAACATAAAACAAAATAGTCAACAGAAAGATGTTGTTATGGCATCTGTCGATCTTTCCTTTAAAAAAATTAACTTATATTTTGTATATTTTTTTTTCATTTATTTACTGTTGGTAGTGAAGAGTCTTTTAATGAAACCACTTGTAATTTCATTTCTTTTAATTTGTTTAATCAATTTTCTGTACTGTCACGAAGAACTCGTAAGTATTTGTGCGTGAGTCAATAATAAGAAATTGGTAGAAGGAAAAACACTTTATTATTGACATCTGAGTCAATTTCTCGATATGGTTAAAGGATTTATACCTTTAATGGCGAAATAAAAAAGGATTGGCTTAATTATAAATTTTTCCAATTAAAACAATATTTTAAAGGTAAAGATGTTAAGATAATACTCTTTGAAATGTAAATGTAAAACTTACACGTAAATTTTTAAAATTTTTTAAATAATTTTTACAAGAATTACTTGCAACCATCGGCATATGAAAAAAAAAGAAATGTGTATTAACATAAATTTTAAAGAGATATAAAATTTAAAATAAATTACAATTCTTATCAAGCAATTTTTCTGCATGTCTTTTTGCTTAAGTTTTTAACTAAGCCTTTGATCTACATAAGTATGCTTCTAGACCTTGGCTCCTAACAATATGAGCAAAATTAAATAGATTTTATTCTTAATAAATTACTCAAGCTTTTGTAAATTTTTTTCTAACAAATTGATTTGCAAATTGGTAAGACAATACAATAAAAAGAGATCTCGTAATATTGATGAGATTTCAGAACCACGTATTTATAAGTCATTAACTTATGTAGCTGGGTTTTCGGAAAGATTAGAAAACTCGAATATATATGAAAAAGGGAAATACAGAATGGCACATGAGGTGAATAATAATGTTGGGAGACTATTCATAAAAACTTAGGATAGATTAAAAAAGTCAGATATGTCTAATTTAGTTTATAAGATTCATTGTGGTGGCAATGATAATGAACAATGTAGGAAAATATATGTAGGAACAACTGGGACAAAACTTAAAATTAGATTAGCAGGACATAAACATTACAAAAATATAGAAATTATAATTCAGCCCATGGAACGGCGTTATCAACCCATTGTAGGGATTTTAATCATTATCCTGATTTTGAAAACACATTAATTTTGAATACGGAAAGTTTTATGAAACGTAGATATATGTTAGAAATGTTGCAGATAAATAATCACCCCTATTCTGCGTTTCGATTCGAATCGAAATTTTCTCCGTCTGCCAATTTTGGTATTCTGCGTTTCGATTCCGCTCAGTTTCTTTCGATTGTATGTATTCTGCATTACGATCGGAGCTCCGCTTCTCTCAGTTGTTTTTTTGTTAACGGAGGTTTTTTCTATTTTTGTCTTTTTAAGTAAAAAAGTGAAAAAATGTAATTACAAAATTAAAAAATTCAAAAACGATTTAAATACAAATTATTATATAATTTTTTTGTTTTAAATTGTTATTTTTTGAACTGGAATATGAGTGTTTTGTTATGTATGCATGCAGGTCAAAAACAACAACACCGGAGCAATACGAGCAACAATAATGCAGCTGCAATAGACTCGATTTGTACTTAAATTTTAAATAAAAATGCAACTTACTAAATTATTTCTTTACAAACAGTTTTTATTAACATTTTGTCTTTACATATTTAACCACAACACTTTTATTTTCTACTTTTTTTAGTTAATTTCAGCTTCACTAGATTATACACACTTATATATAATTAGTATTGTGGTTATTTTGTTGAACTATTTATGGTTTTGAATCCAAATTTTTAATATTTTTAATTAGGCTTAAGTTCATTAAATTTAATTTTTCATTAAATTATTTTTATGAAGAAAGGTGTTTTACAACATGAAAATTAATTAAAATTGTTATTGATAATCTTTCATTTTTTTTGACCGTGGCTGGGATTCGAACCGCAGCCGGCAGGTTACCATGACATGTTTCGATCGCAACCACTCGATCTTCTCAAATGGATTTGCCGTTTTACACTCGCAGCCATCGAAGGCTGCTGACGTCAATAGTCAAACATCAATCCTTAAACCAAATTGTATTTTAACCTTTGGTAGATCGAAGTTTGCTTTTTTGAATGATTATCCATTTTAATTGATTTTACATGTTCTCCCTTACTTCTGTTTTTTCGTACTTTTGTCAAGAATTTTTCTTGAAGTCCAAAGTACATTTTTTTTGTTTTTTCATTTTTGTCTTTCTTTTTCTTGTTGACCTTTTTCAGCACAACTTGAATATATTTATGCAAAACTTATTTTTACCTTTTTCTTTTTTTATTTTATTTCAATATTTTTCTTTTATTAAATTTATAAACAATTTACTTTATTATACACAGAACTTGTTTTATTAAATTTGACATTTGCTTATGAAAATGATAACAGACTTGCTTATTCTGCTGTTTCATTTCCACATTCCACATTGATACAATTGATTTTGTAAACATTGTTATCTTCTTCTTATTCTTTCGACTCCGTTTTTCTGCAGAATACCAATTTTCGATCGTAACGGAACTGAATGCGGAGACGTAATCGAAATGCAGAATAGGGGTGAATGTTCCATTTGAGAAAAGAATTAATTTTAAAAAAGATACTGAGGGATTAGCTCAGATTTATAGACATTTATTGAATAAAAATAAATAGGTTGATGGAAGGAATAATTATAAATAAGTATTTGTCTTTGATTGTTTGTAAAATAAATTTCAGATGGCATAGCTCAGTTGGTGAACTTTTATTAAATGAAAATAACTTTTGACGGAAAGGGACATTAAAATAGGTTTTAGGCTTTGAATATATTTAAAATTTTGTTTTTCCTTTTTGATTGTTTGTTTGTCTTTCTGTTTAAAGTTTGTAGAATGGAATTTTTAATTTCTTATGATAATTTTGTTAATTGAAATTTTAAAATTTATTTTTCCATGTTTTTATTTTTCCATTTATTGTCAAATTTAATTTTATTATACAAATTTCCTGAAGAAGATTTCCAACGGAAATCGAAATATTGAAAATAAAAATTAAAATATTTTAATTAATTTTTTATAAAAGTGACCTTAAGCTTGAGTAATTTATTAAGAATAATATTTAATGAAAAAGGTCGAAGAAATAGAATTATAATTTATTAAAATAGATTTTGTATAAAAATCTCTCCTCCCAAAACATACCTAAACTTAATACTCTTAACATTTACCAAACTAATAACACACATTTACGTTTATTAAAAAAAAAAAAAAATTGGCAGAATATATACACCAGAGATATGAACATAAGCAGTCAACCATAATATTTTACATAGAGTTTTAATCAATTATTAGTATAATTGTTAATAATGAAAATGAATACACAAAAACCAGGACACAATGTTCTCAACAACAAAAGAACAACCACAAATACTCCCAGAATAACCAATAACATTTACAACGAACTGCCTGTTTTTTATTTAACAATCCAGAAAAGCCTGCAAAAATTCTTCACAATCTGACCATTTAATGTGGACAAAAAAGGAATTTAATATATTTTTGCAAAAATATTAATATTAATACATAAACAAATACACAAGCTCAATAAATAGTTATCAATATAAATACACTCACACTCTATCAGCGAAAAAAAAACAAGTAAGAAAGTAAAGTCGGTCAACCCCGACCAGATGATACGCTACGTCTCAGGGATCCAGGCGCAATAATGGACCTTGTCATTAGGTTAATACTAATGTAAATATTCTTTGTGTCGAATATTATTGAAATATATTCATCTGTATCTTTTCCCGGACTTTGTCATTTTGCAGAAAAACGGGATTTATTTTTTAATTTCCCGGGATCGACTAAGACCGGACTTTTGGAAATTCAAATGTTTAAAAGGTAAAAACGGGTAAATTCGGTAACCCTATATCTCCAAAACTAAAAGAGATTAAAAAATGTAAAGTTGTTCTTTAGAAAAATAGGCGAACAGGTGTCTGGTACTTTTTCGAAATTCGACTCTTTTAGGGGGTAAACGGGTAAAATCTGTATTTTTATACTCCCCATCTATCTTCTAAGCCAATAAACATAAAAAAAACAATAAATCACATCGGAAACTTTTTTAAAAAAACACAAATACAAATTTGGTACCTTTTCAAAATTCGAACGTTTAAGAGGTAAAAATCGAAATTTCTTTTTGAACATACTTGTTTGCAAAACATTTTTCTCCATTCGTTGACATATACGTATTAAATTAAGCGCTCTTCTTCAATATTAAAATGTTTGATTATTCAATGGGGAGAACAGAAGTACCAAAAAGGGGCAATATGGGAAATTAAATTTCTTTCTTTAGTCTTTTGGTACTACAGCTGCTAATTTTTTTAATTTTCGTTAATATTGAACGTAGAAACATAAAATTCAACATGCAATGTCTTGAGTGGGTAAGAATCAATAAGAGGGAACTTTTTGGTTTTATTTTTGTTCATTAAATGGTATATATATGTAATCCTTGGAATTCCTATAAGGAACATAGGGCCTCAATAATTGATCTCCATCGATTTCTATCTTGTGCTTCTCTTTTGGCTTCATTCCAGGTTATACCAACAGTTTGAAGTTCGGCTTGAACTTGACGCCTCCAGGTGTTTTTAGGGCGACCCCTTCTTCTTGCTCCCTGTGGGTTGTAGTCAAGGGATTTTCTATTGATGTCATCGGTTGGCTTTCGTAGAGTATGACCCAACCATCTATACTTGCGTATTTTGACCTCGTGGTCAATTGAAGGTTGTTGCGTTCTAAACTCTGAGTTTGTAATAGTTTGGGGCCAGAAAATTTTAAGGATTCGGCGAAGGCATTTATTGACGAAGACCTGTAGTTTTTGGATATCTGAATTTGTTAGGTTCCATGTCTCCGAACCATTAAGCAGTACTGACTTCACATTGCTATTAAAAACTTTGAGTTTAGTAGACACGGCGATGTTAGCTGACCTCCAGAACTTATTCAATATTCCAAAAGCTTGTTTAGCTTTTGCCAGTCTGTTTTGAATATCATCGTTGCATCCACCGGAAGTAGCAAAAATACTGCCCAAGTAACAAAAAGTTGTGACATCTTCCAGTTGTTTCCCCATCAGTGAGAAATGATAATTGCTTGCTACATTGCAACGCATAGATTTTGTCTTTGAAATGTTTATAATTAGACCTGCGCTTGAGGCTTTTGCAGTGATGCTATTGTTGGTTGTGTGACAATAAATAAATTTCATCGGCATAATCCAGATCAGTAAGTCTACCTGTCATGCCCATTGTGATCCCATGAACATGATTCACAGATTGACTCAAGTACGATGTTGAACAGTAAGGGGGATAAGACGCATCCTTGTCTCACACCAGTTTTGACGTTTAATTTATCGCCGACTTGGCCACTGTGGAGGACAGAGCAAGTTGCATTAGCATACAGACCTTCTACGAGCCTGATAATTTTATCTGGTATTCCCTTGCAACGCATCGCTTTCCATATGGCGGAGTGATGAAGTGAATCAAATGCACGTTGAAAATCTATAAATATCAGGTACAAACTAGATTGCCATTCTTCTGTCTGCTCAGTTATATATAATGCGTAAACTGTTAATGTGATCTATGCAAGATCTTTTTGGCCTGAATCCTGCCTGTTCTGTTCTTATTTCGGGCTCTGTCGCTGCAGCAATGCGATTAAATAAGATACGGGATACTATCTTGTTAAGCATATTTAAAAGGGTGATGCCCCTCCAATCCTTGCACTCCATCTGGTTTCCTTTTTTTTGGGATATTGATGATAAGTCCTTCCTTAAGGGTGCTTGGGAGCGTTTCTGTTTGCCAGAAGTATTCAACTAATGGTTGAATTATTTTTGCCGAAAGGGATTTATCAGCTTCGAACAATTCTGGAGGGTTATTATCGGGCCCTGCTGCCTTGTGATCTTTTAGCGATGATATTGCTTCCATTATTTCTACGTGGCTAGGAGGTTGAATGTTCATGTCACTTATTTGACTGTGTTGTGCGTGCTGACAGAGTTCAGCCACCTCATCTTCGATTGCGCTTTCCAGAATGTTACGATAATGTTCTTCCCAAACTCGCAGTTGACCCTATTTTGTATACACCAATTCACCATTTGCATTGCGCAGTGGTCGCATATTAGTGTGATTATGACCAGCAAGTAATTCGTGATCCTGTACATATCTTTCGGTCGGTTTGATTCATTGGCCTTTTGTGCCTCTGAAGCCAGATTTTCTGCCCATTTTCTTTTATCATTTCTAGCACTTCGTTTGACTTTTCGATTTGCGATGTTATATTGCTGTTGATAATCCAATTTGGCTTGAAGGGTTTTGGTTTGGTTAATGCATAATTTAACCTCCCTTCTTTCTTGAATAAGATTCCATGTTTGGTCAGATATCCATGGTTTTACGCTTTAAACAGGATTAGCGAGGCATCTTTTGCCGGACTCAAGAAAGGCATCTTTAATCTGTTTCCAGTACGTGTCGAGATTTGACACATTATTTAGCAGAGGTTCAGTTTTTAGTTTAAGGCAGTTTGAGAAATGGAGTAGTGTTTATCTGTCCCTCAGCCTCTCAAGATTAAATCTTTCTTTTCTCTTTGGTTTCTCAAATTTGTTTGCGCAAACCTTAAGTTGTATCTCCCCCACTACAAGGTGGTGATCGCTGCCAATATCAGCACCTCTTCTATTTCGCACATGGAGCAGTGAGTGCCTCCACATTTTACTTATCGCGATGTGGTCAATTTGGTTTTCTGTAACCTTGTCCAATAACCAACTTGAAGTTGGAGCACGTTTCGCATAAAAGTTCGCCGTTTTCGGTCATACGTCCAATACCATGCTTGCCAATTATAGCCTCTCTGCCACGATTGTCGCCACCAATCTGAGCATTGAAATCACCCATCAAAATTTTTATGTCACCTTCATTTATCGAGGTCATTACAGAGTTGAGCCTACAGTAGAAGTGTATATCACATAGCTTTGGAAAAAATATCTGAGTGGAAAGGTGGAGATACTTCATCAAAAGCCTTATGTTAAGGAACTCACTTAGTAGTTTTGAATTTCTTTGCGGAATATACATACATATTAAGTGTGATACTTATTGTAACACAGCCGCTTAGTATCATTTTACAAAAGCACGATATAGATCTTCAAAAAGGATCACCCTTATCAAAACTTTAATCATGTGCCAATTAAAAGTAAAAGCGATTTTTGAAAAAGTTAAAGTTATTTGCGTTTAAATTGAGGTTCCAATCGAAAAGACAAGATTTAAACGAAATAATCACATCCAAAATGTTGAAGATTACTATTGAATTTATTTAAGAAGATCTCAAAACACCTTTCCCAAAAGATATCCTAAATGAATTAAACATATCGTTACTTTAATATAGAAAAGCCCTAACTAACATTTTCCTTACTTTACAGGAAAAGGAAAAGACTTAATAAAAATTGTAGTATCGTAGTTGCGATTTTTTTTAAACGCAGTTTTTTATTAAATTGTTTAGTGAGTTTAATAAAAAACTGCGTTTAAAAAAAATCGCGACTGCAAGAATATAATTTTTATTAAGTTTTTTCCTTCTCCTGTAAAGTACGGAAAATGTTAGTTAGGGCTTTTATATATTAAAGTAACGATATGTATCTACCTAAACTTCTACCTCAAAGTGTAATCAAGTCATATACAGATACAAAACTTTTAAGGCCACAACTAGCTGATGAGCTGATTAAGTTTGATAAAAGAGATAAACACCTACTAATATCTAAGCTTCTGAAAATCTGAAAATCTATCAGATAACGTTGTAGATGCTTTAATAAACTGTGATTAAGATATCTACCCAAATCTAAGAAAAATATTTCAAATTTTTGTTTCAATGCTCGTCAGTAATGCTACGAGCGAGAGGTCAGTTTCTACCCTTCGTCGAATTAAAACATGGCTCAGATCAAGAATGACCGATGACTGTACTATCTAACTTTGCCTCACAAGGAAATCATAAATTGCTTATTTACAAAAATGTATTTATTTTAATTTATATTGAAATGATCTTATATTTTATTTAACCTTATTGTTGAGTATATTTTAATATAATAACACATATGGTTTTTAATAAACTTTTAAAAACTAATTTTTAACTTTTTTTGTGTCATAAGAAATTTGCCGCCCTAAGGCTCAAGCTGGATCCGCTGAATCTAATAAGCGTTTCCTTTACTAATTGATGCATTAAAAATTTCCTGAAATGGTAATTTTGTACTTCTGTCATTATCTCCTACAGAAACTAATCCAAAAAATTTTGAAGCATCTGCTCTGCATATCAAATCATATAATTTTTTGAAACAAGTGGGAGCAACCTTTTTTTAATTTTTTTTTTTTTTTTTTTTTTTTAATAAATCTGAGTATTTAAAAAAATTTTGAGTTGTGTACATTTTTACTCCGCTTCTTTTACTTGTTTGGCGGTATATACATAAAACATAAAAAGTGCTGAATTTGGGGCGTGGCAAGCAAAAATAGTTTTACAGTTCTAGAGACTTTTTTGATATACCTTTCGTTCTAGGGCGTGACTGGTTTATTGTAGCATTAATGTGAGATAAAGTGCCCAATTTGGGCGAGTCTGTCTGACTGAACAGATAAAGTTTTAGAGGGACTTTCTTGCCACGTGCAAAAAATTAACGCTAAGGCGGAAGGATTTGAGTGAAGCCCAGAATTTCTTGTCGAATTTAAAAGTCACCAAAAACAAAAGTTAAGTCACAGACAAGCCATGAATAACAATATGCAATATATTGCGATAGGAGTACAAATGTCTAAGCAGTGTACTTAAAAGGCGGTATCCAGTCGCGTGGCAACAAATAAAAATTCAAATTATTTTTGACTAAACTTTAATCCTAGGGGGTGGGTGGGTGACTAGTTCAACCTAATTTTTAGAACCACCCTTATACACATAAATAATGAAACTTTTCACTCATTTTTTAAATAAAACAATATTTTCTATTATTTTTTTTTGAAACCATTTTTTACTAAAGAATGTATAATTATTCCAAAAAGTATAGAAATCGATAATAATGTGCTTCCCTGAATTAATCCTAGTTTACCATGGTTTCAACCCACTGTGAGATGGATCGATGCGAGTTCGATTCAAAAAGTGGTTCTGAATCCATCGATAAACTTAAAACTAGCATTGGGACCAATATTTCAAGGTGCTACACACATCAGCACTAACGGATAATACCCTATCCCCTATTGTGGTGTGGGTATAAACACACTTTCATTCATATAAATCAATATGCATCTGAACGATCCCTGCAAATAATAGGACTAGTCCAAACACGCGTGTAAAATGTAGCCCACAAGGGACTAGGACTAGTCCAAAAGTAGCCCAAGCGTATGGAAAAAACATGGTCTATTTAACATTACGATGTCCTAGGGCAGGACCATATAACCCAGCTTTGGATTACAACGGAGTAGTCTTAAAACTACTCCAAGTTGTAAAAAACGAAGACATGTCGACACTACAAACACTTTTTAACAATGACCAGTCCATGGAGTAGGCCATTTTATCAAAATGGATCAGGTAGTCCAATATTATTTGCAGGGGGATCACACACACTCACACACAAACATTTCAAATACGCAAAACATTATCCTAAACAGTGTTGTCATGTTAGGAACTAATTCCTAAATTGAGGATTTTATTTGGGAAATGGAAACACAAAATTTAAGTTGGGGACAAGAGGTTTTTTAGAAATGTTTAAAAGATTTTCCTTATTTTCGAGGCACATTTCACTTTTATTGTCATTTGAGTGGGGAAATTTATAAAATAGAGATTTTTTAATTTCGTATTCGTAAAAATCAAGTATGCATGATTAGAACAATTTGAGGTCAGATTTAATACTAACCAGGTTTTCTCTTTTTCGGGAAAACAGGAAACAATATTCAATTATTTATTTACTTATTTATTTATTTAGTTGTATCCTAGCAAAACAAGATAATTATCTTATAAATGAAAGTGCTAGGGAATAAGATCAAACTTATAATCACAGTTTGAGTTAAGGAAATTAAAAACGTAATATTAAAATAATAACATAACATTAAATAAGCAGAGAAATAGAAAATTGCATCAGACTGGATAGTAAGTGATAAGAAATTTTATTACTACCCCGAGATCCCGGGAATTACATGTTAATTACTTTTTAATAGTGTTGATTTCGTTATTATCGATGTCGAGTTCGTTATTCTGGGTTATCCATGTAGAGGTTTTGAAGCCACATCAATTTACTAAACTTTTGAAATTATAATTTTGAATGTGAATTTTTGGTGATAATAGCATCTGCTTTTTTGCGAAATTTAGGGAGTTCAAATCCTTGAATTGGGATTATGTCTCAAAAAACACCTGAGAACCCTGATCCTAACTGACATAAAACTGAACAAATACAAAGAAAAGTATTAAATTCACTATGGAAATAAATTACTGAATCCCTACAACTGACTGTTTACATGATTGTATTGAATGGGCTGGTTGTGTTAACAGGGAATATTAATAATAGCAAGTGACTAAAAATAAACAAAAAGAAACAAATCCAAATGAAAAACAAAAATAGCTTTATATCCGTTTATTAAGTCCACAATCGGTTACTAGCACTAACAATAACAACAGCTCTAGACTACAAGCAAATAGAGAATAGAGGAAGGGAGAGTAATCAAGATATTAAAAAGGATTTTTTTATTTTTTTTTTTGTTTTTGTATTACAAATAAAACTACTGCGACCATATGGAATTTGTATAATACATGTAAAGACTAATTTTAATCAACATTTGCAATATTGCAAAGTGTTTTAAAAAATAATTACATTTTAGAAAAACATCGCTTCAAGATAAAAAACGAGCAGTACAAAAATGAACAAATTGTTTTTTAGAACCTGAACAAAACGTATTTTAGAACGAAATGTTATTTAAGATCAAAACGTATTATAAGAAATGTGATTTAATCAACAAAATGTGTTCAATTGCTTTTAGTACAAAATGTATTCAGAATTAAAACTGTTTGTGTTTTTTAAAACAAAACAGAGTATTTAGAACAAAAGTAGTTTTTAAAGAACAAATTGTAGCTTTTTAAAACGTAGTGCTTAGAATAAAACATAGATTTTAAAACATGATTTTGTTTTAAACAAAAATTAGTTTTAATAAATCACAGAGTAGTAATTGTTAGAACATGATGTAAGTGTAAGTTTTAGGACAAAACGACGTTTCTTTCAGCAAAAAGTAGTTTATATATATAAAAAGCGAAGTTTTAACAGGGCTGTGGAGTCGGGGTTGAGGTTTTAGTACCGAAGTCGGAGTCGAAGTACCCACAAAAACTCACGACTCCGACGCCAAAATTTGGTTACTTTACATATTTAAATAATTATATTAAAGCTTAGTGCGGCACGTATTAGGATTAAAAGATCGATTTTTACAGAATCATTTGCTTGCTATATTTAGTCTCATACACATTGAGCATCAAGGTTAAAATAGGAGTCGTAGTTGGAGTCGAACTTAAAAAATTTTAGCGGTTGGAGACGGAGTCGGAGTTAGAACTATTTTTTGACGACTCCACAGCCCTGGTTTTTAAAACAGAAACTATTTTTTAGATCACAGAATAGGTTTAAGAACACAAAATTTGTTTTTAGAATAAAGGGATGTTTTACAGCTGAACCCTCACCAACAAAAGAAAAAACTGTTTGTTTTTCGAGTAATACTGCGGCAAAACATAGGTTGCAAAAAATATATGTGGTTTGATACAACATACCCACACAGAGTAAGCCAAACAGCTGGAACTAGCCTTGTTGCACATAATTGCGTGCTTTCTGGTGTCACCCACACCCACTAACAGCCTGTTCCTTGATTTCGAATGAAGACTTCGTTAACTTAAATTTTAAGCAAACACAATACATTTTTTAAAATTAGTTTTTGCCTTAAATGTCTTCGTTCGAAATCGATGAACAGGCCAAGAGATAAATAAAAAAAAAACTAAAACGTAGCATTGCTGTCTGATTACCGGTTGTCAAAACGTTTTTTTTTTTTTTTTGCTGTAGGTTTTTGGTCTTTTTTTTTGACTTGTCTTACCCAACAAACACGAAGTCAAACCTTTGTTATGAAATGACTTTATCATTTGACATCAAACACAGTTCTCAAACGTTTTTCAATATTTGATTTTGACATTCGATTTCAAATTGATAATGATTTCAATATACATAAACATTTGACATCAAATGTTTTATCAGTTTGATGTCAAATTGGTATCAAATGTTATTCTCAAATCAAAAAAAAAATCTTGCCAGCACTGAAGCGAAAAATTAATGTAAGCAATAAAAAATGGCGATTAAAGTTGAATGTGTTTTTCAATTAAAGAAAATTTACATATTACGTGAAGTGAATTCGGCTTTAGAACATCTTGATTTCTTGTGAAAAATATACAAATTAAGTCTGAGTAAAAAATTAATTACAAAGTGTAAGAATAAGTTTGTTGCACGATCGCGGAGCTATGCCATGACAATCCTGAAAACAAAAAGGGGCGAATTATTTCGTCTTTATAGGAATTTTAGGACGGAAATAAAACTATTTCATCTTTTATCTTTGTAGCCTCTAGCTCACAGTTTATTTAAATAAATACTGAATTAAAATTAAAAAAAAAAGATATTTTTGATTTATGTTCCACACTGTATTAAAAGCCGCATTTGAGAATTACGTTTGAAAGTAAGTTGAAAATAAATACATATCTCAAATTAAAAATGATTTCCCATTTTTATTGGGAGTCCTATGATTTTCAAATCATAATCAAGCGTTTGTTGTTGGGTAAGGACCAATGTTTTGTCGCAGTTTTGTCTTTTGTTGGTGTGGGTTCAGCCTTAAGATATTTAAAATAACATTGCACTATGATTAAGACGATCACTTTCTTTGGCCAAAACTATTTTAGGGCGAAGTTTTTTACCGATCCTTTGTAGAAACATTCGCTAGCTGTTGCAGCTCAATAAAATGCAAAGAAAAGTGTGTCGTGCCACGCCTATTCGAAGTAACTGTACTTGTTCCACTTCTTTAATTAACCAAATCTTCAAACTAAGAAAACACATTAAGCTCCACCATAAATCTTGTTTTCCGATTACACACATACAATTTTAGAAAAAGTTAAACTTTGATAGTTTCAACGGTTAAAGGTTAGTTTACACTATCCCACAAGTCTTAATACTTTGTGAGATAGAAATCTAATGAGTTTTGTTGCGACTGTCAAAAAATCTAATTTAACAAAACAGTCTGTGTTCACACCATCACACAAAGTATAAACACTCACACATGAAATAAAATGCAACCCTGATCCAATGAAAATTATTATTGTTTAGGCATTTTTCAAAAAACGATGAAGTCGTATGGAATGTCAAACTTTATTCATAATACTTGTCAGTTAACCGTTTTTAAGCAAAAATTGCTAAAGTTGTATTCATAAGCGAAAAATAGTCTATTGAACCTTTAATAAACCATTCATAAAGTACGAAAATGTATTGTTGGATTTGCCCTTCTTTAAACCAAAAATAAAATGACATTTTGATAAGTGTTTGCATTTTATGATATTTTGTTTCACTGTCAAACATCTTCAGTTTGGTCTATAATTTAACCATGAATCGTCTTACACGAACAGCGCTTGCAAATCATTGAATTTTATTATCAAAAAATTTTCAAAAAATTATCGAAAAATTGTGTTCAGCGACGAAGCTCATTTTTGGCTCAATGGGTACGTTAATAAGCAGAATTGTCGATTTTGGAGTGAAGATCAGCCAGAAGCATTGCAAGAGCTACCAATGCATCCAGAAAAAGTCACAGTTTGGTGCGGTTTATGGGCTGGTGGCATCATTGGACCGCACTTCTTTAAAGATGATGCGAATCGTAACGTAACTGTGAATGGTGAGCGCTACCGTGAGATGATATCCAACTTTTTTGCAAGAGCTTGACTTGCATGACATGTCATTTCAACAAGACGGTGCCACATGCCACACAGCACGCTTAACAATGGACTTATTGAGAGGCGAGTTCGGTGAACATTTTATTTCACGTTCAGGACCGGTTAGTTGACCGCCTAGATCGTGCGATTTAACGCCCTTAGACTATTTTTTGTGTTACTATGTTAAAGCTCATGTCTATACACACATGCCCGCTTCAATTGACGCATTGGAAGACAACATTGAAGCATTAGGTATGCCAAAATTAGACTAAGCGGATGGACCATTTGAGGCGCAGTCACGGTCAACATTTGCATGAAATAATCTTCAAACATTAAATCATATGGTCCGTACTGTCGATTCAAATAAAGATTTCATGCATTTTTCTGAATTTTATGTGTTTTTTTTTTAACTTTCCTATAGCTCTTAAAAAATCACCCCTTATATTTTGTAAAAAAAACATAACACTTAACTTAAACATTAAAAATCAAAGCGAAATATATTTATTTTTTACGTTTTCTTCCTTTTGCTAATAAAACTTCAGATTATTGTTAGAAAATGTCAAATCACTGTCCAATTTTACTGTCTGCAAAATTTGCTAGACAGTAGACCAGACAGTTGGAAAAGTGTGCATGTATTAGTAAAAAAGTTTGCATGTATTGCTACTGTCATGCCAGTACTGGCAAAAATAAACGCCAGGTTACTTTCAATCCCTGCAATGTCAACAATAAATGAAAGAATATTTTCTAAATCAAGTTTCTTTAAACCAAAAGAAAGAAACCGTTTGAAACTGTATACTCTTCTTGAATGATTATTTTAGAAGATTAGCCTAAATTTTGATGCTACTTTTATTTTAAAAGTTTTCCACTTTTATTACATTAACAGTCTGTTTTTAGAAAATGAAAATATTTGTTCGTTCGTAAAAAAAACGAACGAAATCAGATTTAGGTTTTCATAAAATTAAAAAACATTTCATGTGAGTGACAAAAAAAGCTTTAATTTTTTTCTACATACAGTGCACTCGCGATAATATGAACTAATTAAAACACAGCAAGTTCACTTTTACAAGATTGTTCATATTTGCGAATGGCATTTAATTTCCTCTCAAAAACGTTTTTTCCATAAAAATAAAAGTTTCTAATGCCAAAGTTTTTTTATTTATTGTTCATTGCATTTAAAAAACTATTGATTTAAAGAAAAACAAACTTAAAGTAATGCGACAAAGTCTGTGATTTTCTTTCGTTCAATCAGTTTAAAAACGCCCCGCTCTTTTAAAAATCTCCAGCTATTTGCCGTGTCCGCTAACAGTGATCTTTTTGTATTTCTTTTTCAAAAACCATCGGTGCATGCATTTTCCATTTTTTGGGTATTCGGAAGACCGCACATTTTTCTTTTTCCAAGTCAAATAAACGTATTGTTAGAACATTAAAAAAAAATGGCCTTAATTGTCTGATTTTTCTTTTTTAAGTTCAAAACGTATGCTTTTTTTAATTCATATATAAGAAATTTTCACGTTAAAATTATATTTTAAAATGAAAATATATAAAATTTCACGTAAATGTGAGAACTTACTAAAAAGTGTATGTAAAACATTTTGATTAACAACTGAATACAATTTTAAAGCGATATCTAGGGAAATCCCCAAGTTATTATGAAGTTGAATCAAAATTGATTATGATTTTAACAATGTGACAGTAGATAAAAAACGTGAAAAATACGACTGTAAGTTGTTCATATTTTAAAGCTTTTGCACAAGTTCATATTTTAGAGTAGTCAATGAAAGAAAATAAGTGTTCATATTTTGGGGTGTTCATAAATTAGGGTATTCATATTATCGCGAGTGCACTGTATTTTTGGTTCTTATAAAATGAACATCTTCGCAATAAATGAAAACAAAAGTGAAAAGTAGACGATAAGTAAAAGGCATTCGTTTAAAAAACAAATCACCACAAAATGGAAAATAACTGCGATATTTTAAGAAAGGAAATCTAAAAAACTTATACTATTATAAAATATTCTAAAAAGGTTCACTTATAATTACATAAATATGTATTTACAGGTTCAATAAATTCTAGAAACAATGGAACTACATACGCTCAAAAATATGAACATATGTATGTACATTAGAGCGGGTCGACCTCCTTACAAAAAAAGTTTGTGCCAGTCACCCCCTTGAATGAAAGGTTTGTCAATGACGTTTCTAAAACGGTTACATTTTTATAGCAACGACTCCATATGCAGCCCATTTAGTTGTTTAAATATAGCGCTGCCATTTAAAAACCGATCACATTATGTCGCGTACCGTTGTTCATGGCATAGTACGTACTCCCTCTAAAATGGGAGCTTAAGAATAACGCTGGATTTCTAATCGATATTTTTTGGCATTTGCAAGGCATCGACCCACTGTCAAAATCAATCTACAAAAAGTTTGGGTCAATTTCCGCTAATTTTACTTTTATAGTTATAAGTTAATCTGACAGCACAGATAATTATACGTATGATGCCAAATAGAAAACTGTCCTTTTTAAATTAAGAAGATTTAAATGAAAAATTATATTTTTAGAAAAAAATATAACTATTTTGTTAAAATAGGTAAAAAAACAAAGGACATTTGTAACAAAATGCGTGCACATATTTTTTTTAAAACAAGGAACGATGGGAATTCCTTAAGTTCAAATTTTATATTTGTTGGACGTATCAAGTCTACAGTGCAGACTGTAATAAAGCACTTGTCTGAGTCTCAATTTCTAGTAAGCAAGCCAAAAACTGGACGTCCACTCACAATTTCCTAACGAGTTAAGTAATTTTTAAAAAGTGTTGTTAGTGAAAATCCCAAAATAACAGCCGTGCGAATTCGAAACAGAACAGTGCGAAGTGTTATGCAAAAAGCGGATTACATAGCCGCGTACCAAGAAAAAACAAATATTAATTGTGGATATAAACAGATAAAAGCGACTCGACTTCGCACCTTAGTATGCGAACAAATCAATAGTCTTAAAATTAAATAATGAGATAAATATTTATTTATTATTTTAAATATCTCTAATTTTTGGAAAGTTAAAGAGTTGTTAAGGCGTACGTACTATTATCTTCGTGACTGTACATACAGTGTAGTGTAAATTACCACCGTTCTTCCGAATATTCCAAAAAATTATATCTTCGCAAATATATTCTACATATCTATATATTAATGTGCAGCAAAAGATATTCTTTATGTATTTCTTTTATTTATTGCCATTATTGTTAACATTTTCATTCAACACTTTTATTTTTACTAATTTAGTAACACTTTTTATAAAATATTTGGTTTTTGAAATTTAATTTTAATTTTTGTTATCCACAAACACAAAACCTTAATATGAAAAAATAAAATAATTGTACGAATATTAATGCATTGGCAATAATGTTGATTCACGAAAGAAAAAAGCTTTATTTTTGTCAACTATAAATAGACGAAAGCTTTTAAATGTTTTATAAAAACCAAATTTTGAACATAAACGTATTAATACGAAAACTTCAAGTGAGAAGACTTATGTTTTACAAAAACAGGCTGTAAGTACCTTTTGTTAAATTGTTGTGAATTTTTTAATAAAATTTTTATGTTAAAAATACATAACTTTTGGTTTTAAACTTCTAAACTAGACAAAATTGAAATTTTTCGATAAATCGAATAATATTAAATTGTTCGATTAAATATTTAACTCGAATAATTACTTGCAAGATTAATCGATTAATACAAAACATCGATTAACTGAATACCTTAGTAGACACCATGTTCTATTGTTATTTTTTCTGTAGTTTTTAAAATAGAAAAAGCCGCATATTTTCGCTAACTAAAAAGAACATTTTTCCACAAATAAAAAAGGAAGTGAAGGAAATGTATTAAACTACATTTTGTTTTGCATATTTAAAAGTGTTGACAAGTTTAAAAGTCACATATAATGTTTGTTAAATTTTGCATGGCTTGTTTTGTTACTGGGTGTGTAACCGCCTTTTTCGATTCGAAAGAAATAATGTACGAATTCGAACAGTTTGTACTGTGTATTACAATTTTCGTACTAAATATTTGTCTTGAATAAACGGAAGTTTTTTTATCTTTAAATTTTAACTTAATGATTCTCTTATATAACTGACTTTAAGTTACTATTTCTTCTTTTTTTCCCATCCTCTACTAATGCTGATTTGTTTTACTTTGTGAAACTGAATGAATATTTTTACCGCAAACCAAATTGCAAAAATAAATTCATAACTTTTGCTACCATTATCAGTGGAGCAAAACGAAAAAAATAACACTCACTCAACTACAGAGAAAATAAACGGGAAGGCAGGAGGCTTCCAGCAACACTGCGGCTGGACGCGAAATCCTTTAACACATAAAAATGTTACTACCACACAATAGTGTATTTACGATGAACTACAGTTAGTAGTTATTCCACCTATTTACCGTTAGCAGTTCGGGAATACAAACAAAATTCATGCTCTGAAATGGATTTTATTTTATTTTTTTTTTCAAAATCGTTTTAGAGAAAATAAAACGTAAAAAAACCTTTTTCATACATCTAATGGAAAGTAAGTAGTCATCATAAAATTTGTTTGACGATGATTTCTAAACAAGTGGGAAAATCACAGGGCATTTCGCAAATAGAAATCATACGCACTTTACTTTAATGGCAATGTAAATGTGTACACTATTCAGTGTTGGGCCGGCAGTTATTTAAGTGAGAGTAGATGTAATAGAAGTTTTAGTATTAAATAGTTGGCGTATTAGAGGCGGTGAGGGCGGTAGTGATGGTGGCAGTTTTATTTAAATAATAAAATGTATTAAAGCAGGAACAGCAGCTGTTGCTCAATGGTTAAAGTGGAAGGAAGTCATAGACTTAGAAAGGATAAAGTGTTTTTTTTTATAGATTTTCTTAAGTGAGCGTTTAGTTTAGGACACTTGTGGGTTCAATGATTTTTTTTTTTTATTAAACAGAGAAAGGATAATGTTCTAAGTTATAACAATTGTCACATAATTAAGAGGGCTATAATTGAATAAAAGAAATGGCGGAAACGGCGGAGTTTGAAATTTATTTAAGAGAAAACTTTTTTTTGTTAAAACTTTTATTAGATATTTAGAATAGGATTATGTGCGGTAAACAATTAAAACTTCTTTAACCCCCCCCCCCCCCAAAAAAAAAACTACGCCACTGATGCCTGCACTTTATGTTTAGCTTCATCCCCAGACATGGTCCTTGGCCACAACTAATTCGCAAAAGAGAATCAAAATAAAGTACTTAAATATTGTTGCAAATATCTGTAATTGAAATAAATTCTTTACGAATAAAACGAAAAAACATTTACATGAGTTGACAACAAGAACAAAAATAAAAGGAACACTTATTGCTGTCTAACGCAGCAGTTTCTAAATTTAACACAACAAAGCGGGTAATAAAATACCAAGTAAGAGAAAGTTTTACAAAAGATTTATTTAAAATTTCAAATGAAAATGGCTGCAGGTTTTTTACAGGTTAAACTCATTTTAAATCAGATAGGTAATGCATTAACTTAATTTCTGCAAACACAGACAAAATTCTCGCCAGTTTTTTTCAATTTAACCATTTATCAAACATAAAATCAGTTTTAATTAAAAATGTAATCAAGTGAATTAAACTTTTCTTTATATCAACAACATAACTGCAGAAAACTAGTATCAAACAAAAATTTAATTGATACTATTAATTTGTTTACTGGTGCAAATTAAATTAATATTAAAACTTTTAAATTGATATAATTTTTTTTTTTCTATAAATAAAATATAAAAAGAGGGGTGTTCAAATTCTTTATACAATTCTATTTATTTTGATAAGATCTTTAGAGCAATTTTTTGGAAGTTGAAACAAAAAATCGTTTTTTAACGTTTTTTTATTTTGGTAAAGGACTTATAATTCTTCTTTTTAATAATCTTAAGCAGATCTAGGAATCTCTTAATTACATTTAAAACCCATTACAATTACATACATGTAATTTCAAATTGAAATATTCCCCAACTCTGTTATTACCCTCAATTAAATTTATATAATGATGTAAAATTCAATTACAATTATTTACAAATATTTTGCAATAATTTTGCAATTACGTACCATGTGTAATTCAAGTATTCCCTATTAAATTAATATCAAGTTTTAAGTCCGCACTTAAAATAAAAATCAATCCACCCGTACTCAAATCAATCCGAAGCGGTATTAATAGTACGGTGAGGATTTGAATATGGATAATAGGCCGGGTCGATTTGTATGGATGAAAAAAAATTAAAAATCGTATAGCAAAAAACGTAATCTACATAAAATTCTAAGAAAATTCTCTGAAGAAACCATGGGTCTAAAATAAAATCCTAATCCGCGCCTCTCGACTTGAAAATTTATATGCCCGCCTTTGCCAAAAAAAAAAAAAAAAATTTGCTTTTTCCAAAAAGAAATCGAATTTTTAGAATTAAATTGTTTAGTAAGGCAGTTATCAATAAACTTAGAAAAAAAGTTAATACCTCATTCGAAACTTATCAAAAAAATACGAGCATAAATTTGGTACTTTTTCGAAATTCGAAAGTTTAAGGGGTGAAAATCGTAACTATTTTTGGTACTTTTTTTTAAAAACATTTTTCACCATTCATTGCCATATTCGTACTAAATTATAGGCCCCCACTACAATACTGCAATTTTTGATACCTTAATGGGGGAAAAATAGTACCAAAATGGGGAATACGGGAAACTTAATATCATTCTTCAGCTTTTTGGTTCTACAACTGGTATTTTTTTTATTATCGTTAATATTGGACCTTCAAACATAAAATTCAACATGCGATGTTCTGAATGGATACGAATCTATGAGGAAACTTTTTGGTACTTTTTTGTTCTTTAACTGGTGCTTTTTGAATTTTCGTAAGTATTGGACCTAGAAACATAAAATTCAAGATGCAATGTCCTGAATGAATAAGAATCAATAAGAGGAAAATTTTTGGTACTTTTTGTATATTAACTGGTACTTTTTGAATTTCCGGAATTGAAACAAGTTAAAACCTAGAAAAATAAACTTTAGCATACAGATATGTCCACGAAGAAAAAGGAGACGCTTACGAAGTAGCGGTTTAAATTCTAGTTTTTGATATTTTTATAAGTAACATAGATAAAAAAATTTTCTTTCATAATTTAATAAAAAAGATTGAAAATACAAAAAAAAATTACACTCAAAAAATGATTTTCAGTATTTATAAAATAACTTTTTCTTGTTTCGATAAACAATTTTTATTTTATAATGCAAAGAAAAACAAAAAAAAGTTTTTTCACTCAAACAATATTTCAGTAATGTTATTGCAATTATAGAAAACTAAGAAAACTTCACTTATTGGTTACATGTTAATTTTTTAAAGTCTGTTTTACTCTCCATTCAAGGTACTTTGGCACGACTTTCTTTTTTTGCCAAAAGCCGACATATAAATTTTCAAGTCGAGAGGCGCGAATTAGGATTTTATTTTAGACCCATGGTTTCTTCGTAGAATTTTCTTAGAATTTTATGTAGATTACGTTTTTGCTATACGATTAAAAAAAAATCGACCCGCTCTAATGGATAAGCTAAGTATTTCGCTATTGAAACCCGTACTCGATTAAACTTTTCTGTACTTGATTCAAGTACGGATTTTCAATCGCGAAATACTTAACTATCTATATTCAAACCCGAATTCGTACTTATAATGATCCAAAATGAGATTGATTTAAGTAAAACTAAGATTGAATCGATCTCAAAATGCGCTTGATTCAGGCATTATAAAGTTAATTCAATCCCGAATTTTTACGTGAAATAAACCAAAAGTGAAATCAGAAGGGCAATATTTTTATAATTTATTTACTTACCCGTTTTACACCTTTTTTACTTTTTTTTCACTTTAAAAACTTAATGTATATATCTGTGGCATTTTGACACAACATCTTAAGTCGAGATAAGATAGCAAAAAAGTTTTAAAAAAACTCGGTGAAAAAATAATTTTTATCAAATAATAAAAAAAAGCAAAATTAAAGAAACATTTTGTTTATAATAATATAATAAAATTTTAAGAACGTAAACAAAAAGGTTTTTTTTTTATGAAAATTCGTATGATTTACGACTTTTTTTTCAACTTATTAAATTTGACTTACGATGTTTTGTCAAAATGCCACAGATATATAACCAGGGTTACCGTTGGAAATGTTCGAAAAGGGTCACAAAAAGGGAATTTTCCAGAAAAAGGGGTCAAAAAAGGGGGTTTTTATTAGAAAAGGGTCAAGTCTTTTAAAAGTAGTATTTTTCATTTTAAAGAAAATAAGAAGACCAAGTAATGTAATGGCCTGGCCAACGTCGTTGTCAAAGAAATATGGATCGATAACGCCGCCAGCCCACAATCCACACTAAGCAGTGACATGGGAGCAATAGCTCCCATACAAATAACAAAGCCTTTAAAGCCATAACATTTTTATAAACGTTGCTATAAATAACTTTTTTAATAGCAGCTATACCCTGACGATTTTCAAGGACAAATGAAAATTATTACAAATAAATATTCTTTTCAGCTTTTGAAATAAGTGCAAATTAGGATTTTCATAACAGATTAAAAAGATTCTCTTGTGAAAATTAAGCCGGAAGTAAATTTCGAGTGCATAAAATATAACGCACTCAACTAATAATCACAGCCAATAAATTAAAAGACAAACAAAAAGATGCCAATTTCTAAAAAAAGTTAATACAACAAATCTTAACTAAAAATGTATGAAGATGACCATTTAAAAGAAAAAGTGACACAAAATTTATGAACTTGTACAATAAACAAAAAGTTTTTTTAAAAATGAAAAGGAAATAAAAGAAAAGAAAAAACATTATGTTTATGTTCATGTGCATGTTTTTTATTTTCTTTTCTTAACGACCAAAAAGATTATGTAAATTAAAAGCAATTATATAAATAACAAATAATAATCTTTATGTGACAGTTTCAAGTAAAGGAAGTCAGACAGAAGTATGAAAATAAGCGGAAAATAAGAAGCAAAAAATAAACACAAAACATACTGAAAGGAATACACCTCATAATAAATCAAAATATGCGGAAGAAAAAATACAAAATAAAACTTAAGATTGAATACTCTCGCTTTAAGCTTACATTATGTTTAAACGTAAAATAAATGATGACAATATGAAAGAAAAAAATATGAAGGGGGGGAAAGCGGGCAGTGTTTACATTTATATACAAGTATGTTTATAAGTTTGTAAGGAAAAAGGCAAGTCAGAAAGTATAGTCGGCCTAGACCGACCATGTAATACACCCTGCACCACAAGTATTTACAGACAAATTTTCTAGAGTGTACTTCATTTGGGACCGATGGAAAATCTGTACCGAATATTATCTAGATATTTACATTCATATGAGTTTTTTCATCTTGAAATGATTTCAGGGAGGCGGTTTTTTTAGACCTACTGGCAGAGAAATTACGTAAAGAAGTAATTGTCTTTAAATTTTTTATAAACACCAACATTTATAAGAAAGTATTGGAATTAAAAGCTCTTTTTGGGAGTGCTTTTTGCATGTGAGATATGGTCAAATATGGCCCGATTTCAATAAAATTTGGAAAGTCTGAATTAACACGTGTCATCTTTTGATATTCAACTTCTTTTCTATTCCCTTTTAAAAATGCCAATATAATCACACGCAGCAATCGGTTTCAACTTTTTTCGGTTCAAAACAACAACAATTTTATTAACAGCGAATCAAAGAGAAAAAGAAAAGAAACAAATTACATGCAGCCATCGTTGCACAGAAAAAATGAAAAACCAACTTCAATTAACATATTTGTTAGAAATTTGTACTATTAATTAAATTCTTTACTGATTTTCCGCCTGCAAACAAATTGATCATATCAATTAACACATTTGTAAGTTTGAGCTTTTATTGCTGTTTAGTTTCAATTAATAGGTTTAATTGAAATCAAACGCAAACTTTAAACTATTTTTTAATTAAATAAATTAAAACGATAATTGTTTTTTTATATAGTTTTTAAACAAGGGTATTAATTGGCCCAATTAAGTAAATAATTGAGTTAAAATTTTTTTTTAACAAAATAAGTTAATTGACCTAATTAAAAAAAAAAAAATTGTTTTTCTTTTTATTTTCAATTAAATGTGATGATTAACACAACCAAACAATTTAATTGTTTTTTGTTATTTTATCTATCTATTAAATCTTTAATTGAATCAATTGAAGTGTGCAATTTTTATCAATTAAATTTTTAATTGATTCGATTAAAAAGTAATTGAAATCTAACCCCCATTATTAGATAAAAAAACTACTTTATAAAAAATTATATTATTTATATATTAGATTTTTTTTTTTTTTTTAATTTCAATTCAGTTTTTTAAATATTATATATTTTAAAATATTTCTGTTTTATATATATATATACATAATTTATTAAACATATTTTAATATAAATAGCACATGTGCATACACAGAAAACATTGTTACCAAAATTTTTTCAATCAATTCAATAATGCTGTTTTAAACAATTTTTTTAATTGTTCCAATTAATTTGCCTTAATTGAAAACAAAAATTATAATGTTTGTGTGTTTATTTGCAAATATGAAAACATACACACAAACTTCAAATTTATTTGAATTTGTTTCAATTAACTGTGTTGATTGAAAAAAATATTTTGATTTGTGTTTACATTTTCTATAGCCTCTTTTACTGGTGGTCAAATTTCAGTTAAACCTATTGATTAAAACTGAACAGCAAGAAAAGCTCAAACTTACAAAAGCGTTAATTGATATGATCAATTTGTTTGCAGGCGGAAAATCAGTAAACAATTTAATTAATAGTACAAATTTCTAACAAATACGTTAATTGAAGTTGGTTTTTCATTTTTTCTGTGTATATGTACCAACGAATAAAAACACAAAGTGTACTGAATAGAGTATCCAATTATTCGACTTTAGGTATTAATTGATTTTTGAATTTTAAAATTGCTCGATTAATCGAATAAAGGTTTTAAATTGTTCAAATTACTCGAATAACTCGAAGAATTCAAATAATTTTGTCCAATGGGAACAAACAAACACTGTTGCCAACTTTTTTTGAACATTTCCCGCCAAATCGGACTTCAAAACCGCTAGAAAACGCTAAATATTTAATTTAGCGGGATTTTTTTTTTAACCGCTAAAATCTAAACTTTTAAAAAAGTTTTATATAAATTTAGATATAAAATGCTTTTTCAAACCTCAAACACGTTACATACCAAGGTTTCCAACTACCTTAGCTATTTTATTTCCAAAAAAAAAAAATTTGTTCGATTGAGATATTGGGCTGTGCCAAATCTTTGATTAATTCCACCCACAGTTAGAATATTTCCGGAGTGGTTTTTATATGGGACCTAGAGTAAATTATGGACCGATCTTCACGAAATTTGAACAAGTTATTTATAGTCTTATAAAACTATGACTGACTTTACGGTTTTACGCGTACGAAAGTTTTTTTCCGAGAGTAGGCTCTATATGGGGCCAATGGTAAGTTATGGATCGATCTGCACAAAATTTGACAGTGTAATTTCTAGTCATATAAAACTGTGACAGACAAATATATATTACAATAGCATTATTTGTTACGGATTTTTAGTCATATTGATCGAATTTGTGCAAAATCTTGTATCAATATTTGCATTCCGCCACTCGTTATGCTAGTTTTCGTACCAAAATGATAAATTTTTTAATTCATAACATTTTAATTCATAGCTATTTTTTTTTCTACAGAATAAATTTTGCTGGATTTCCCAAACTACTTAGGAAAACTAGAAACCATTTGATACCAATATTTAACTTTTTTTTTAGTCGTTTGAAAGTGAGCGTGATTTCAATAGACGGATCGACAGGCGGACATGGCCAAATCGACTTAGAATTACTCAACCTAGAAACACATATTTTTTGGCGTCTTTCACACAAAATGACAAACTTAGTTGTATACCCTCATTACAATTTGTTGTGGTGGAGGGTATAACATTTCCATTATAAAAACGCAAAAAAGTTTATAACCGTTTTAAGCAATTAGATAAAATAAGTTAGATGAAAGTAAGTGAATTAAATTGCTTGGGATCTAACGAAACAATTTAGATCAATACTTTACCTTTTGTTTCAAATTTTTTAGCAAGCTTAAAGTTGTGAATTGTCACATACAGCCCTTACAAAATACTATTTGAAAATCGAAAAAAATTTCACGTCAAATTTCCTTAGTAAACTAAAACTATAAAAGTAAGATAAACCGTGAACATAAATAAGTAGTTTTAACCAGAAAAACAAAAAATCTTAATAAGAAAAAGTATAAAATCTGTAAGCTTCAATATTGAGAAAGGTTTTTGTAGCGGAAATGAGCCGCGGAGAGAAAATCGCTAGATTTCCCGCTTACCGCTAAAACGTATTTTTTTCCCGCGATTGACATTTCAAAAACGCTAGATTTAGCGGGAAAATCTCTAAATTGGCAACAGTGCAAAAAAACATCTCTATTTAAACGTATACTTTTATTTTATTAATAAACAGAAAAAGAGAGGTGAGTGGCGCCAGCCAGTTATGAAAACATTTTAAACCAATTAAGTGTTTCTTAAAATCGAGTGAAATTGATTTCGATGGAGATTCTCAATTAAATTTTTATAATAGATAAGAAATCACTGTTTAATATTTAAAAGGATTTTTTTTAATCTTTTTAAACAGGATCTTTGTTTTTAAATACTCTTTTAATTTCCTTTATTTTGAAACTCTACTTTTTAGGTTTGGTTAATTTTTTTTTAACGTATAACTATTTCACGACAAAAACCAGAAACTTCGTTTTCAAACAATGACACTTAGAGTTTTAAGACGGAAGTAATTGCATCTCAAATGTCACATCCAGCCGATTAGAAGATACGAAGTAATAAACAAATTAACAGGGTACATGGTTAACGAATTTATAACTGCTGATGCATTTTTTTACGAATTTGACGTTTATAGTCAGCGTTTAAGAAACTGCAGTCAAAGTAGTAAAACTGCCATATCTACCACTTCTTCATTTGTCATTGACAAATGCAGTTTTTTAAACCCTGTGAATAGTGATTAACATAATTTGTCACACACGCTCAAATCTAAAAATGGACTAAAATATGTTTAAAATTATGAGTAATGAAAATTAATGCAAAAGGTAACAACATGTAATTTAGTTTTAAGGTTAGAAATCTAAACAAAATTGTAATTTTTTTAAAATTGTAAATTGTTGACCTTTAGTTTTGTTGTTTGTTAATTTTGTTCGGCATTAGGTCATGACTCATGAGTTAAAACAAATTTTTAAATAAAAAATATAAACATATTTTGTTTAAAAATTCTATTTTATTTTATTTCCCAATATTTCGGTCAACTTTGTTGACCATCTTCAGGGGTTATTTAAAAATAAATAAACGAAAACAAAATATGTAAACAAAAAATCGCTTTCTTGAGCTGTAAGCTTTTGTCAACAGTTTTACATTAATAAAGTAGAATTTTCTAAGAAATTAGTTTTAATCGATTAATTGACATAAATTGTTCGAGTTATTCGTTATTCGAAATTGGCTATTTTAATTAATCGATCAAACAATGGCGGAAAAATTCCTCGATTAATCGTTGTTCGAATGGATACTCTAGTTCTGACCGAGTACAGGCATCTCCGTACTAACCTTTCTTCTCTCACCTAAAACATAAGAGTTAAGCATCAAAAGATGAAACGTGTGAGAGCAGACTAAGAGGATTCAGGTAGCAATAAAATATTTTTTGGCAGAATTAAATCTAAATACCAAAATATGTAGTTAGATGGTTGATTGTTGAAAGACTCTATTTCGGAAAGAAGTTTGTATGGAGACTATGTAAAATGATTTCGAGATTTTTAATAGACTTGCTCTTTATGACAATTATAACGTACTTACCAAATACCAGCAAAGTATCTCACAAAGTGCGACCTGTATTTTACGCACAAAGTTTACAGAGACAGTGATTCTGAATCAATCAGTATACTAAAATATATTTTTATGTGCACAAACGCATACTACCCCTGCAGCTAAACCGATACTAGTAAGGATTTGGACTAGTTTATTACTAGTTGCTAGGCGTCCAAAAATAAGAAAGATGATAAATTCTCGGCTGCGCATCTTAATAGGTCCGCCGAAAAAAACATGGTTGTGTTAAGCATATTCTAAGAGCAACATATTATGATAAGAATTATGATTGTAGTCACCATCTTACGATTATTATTGAATTATATTATGACCAAATAGATTCGTAATATTACATCATAATATTTTTCCCTTAATCATATTCTTATCCTGTTAATCATAATAAGATAAGACGTATTATTATTATTTATTATTGCTATGTTAATCATAATATGTTACGAAGTTATCGTATTATTGTCATGTTAATCAGAACAAATTTAGAAGTAATCATATTATGATACACAATTAAACAAATACTATTACGAATATATTTAGTCATAATATGATTAAATAAAAATCTTAATATGGCTTCTACAATCATGATTCCTATTATAATATGTTGCTCTTAGAATATGTTTACCACAAGCATGTTTTTTCTTTGTGTGTACGCTATAAAAAAAATGGCTACATTCATAAGACGTAACTTTTGCGCAACCGTTGAGTATTTTCATTATAAAACACTTAACAGTTGCGCAACAGTTCCGTCTATTTAATGTGCTCAATAATTAAGTATGAAAAAAATATTGAGGAGAATTGTCAAATCTTTTTTTTAAGAGTAATTATACTGCTAATAACTAGTTTTAAACTATTAAAAAAATTCATAAAAATGAACTACATAGTTAAGCTCCTATGAAAACCCAACGTTAAATACGATAGTTTGATATATGAAAATAATAAAAAAAGCAACTAGTTTAAAGTAAAAACCAACCAGTATATTTCTAGCTAAATAGTAGTCACTCTGTCTGCAGGAATACGTCCACATGTGGTGGAGCGGGTATAACAACAACAAATGTATCATGTTATAAAATACAGTAACATAATATTGCGTATACATTAGGCTTTGCCAGACGGTTTTGAATTTTCTTAATTTACAAGAACTTTAAGCGTTCGTTTAGAATGAAGAAAAACAAGTAAGAAAGTATAGTCGGTTAAGACCGCCCATATGATACCCTACACCACAGTATTTTAAATCAAATTTTGCGAGAGTGTATGGCTATATGAATAGGGATCTACTGAAGCGTGATAGGGTTGGCTTTTGTAATACGTCCTAAAGCAGCTGCATCAGACCAATAGTCGCTCAATATCAACTCAACTAAACATCTGGGGCATTTGGACAGACAAATTAAAAAAAAACATAACTAGCAAGCACTCTCTGAAAAAAATTCTGCTGGAAGAGAGGCCAAAAATGTCTACTGAGCTAATTTTGAAATAGTTGGAATCGATGCCAAAGAGACTAGAAGACGTCCTAAAAGCAAAAAGAAATCAAACAAAGTATTAGCCACTTCACTTTTCTTAGTACTTTATAGGGTATTCATTCGGTTAACCGTTAATCGGTTAACCGATTAATTACCACCCGATTAACTGATCGGTTAATTATAAATTGGATATTTTCGATTAACGATTAAACCGGTTAATTTCAGGCGATTAACCGATTAACCGATGTAACAAAATTTTTAATTTTTTGTGGTGTTTTAACATATTTTTTTGTGTTTTTAACTATCTATTTCGTCTCATATACAAAAGATATGTGTTTAGAAAATATTTTTGGATAAAATATATTTCCTTCTAGTAATACATTTTTAAAATACAGTTCAAAACAGAAACTAAGGAGCTCGGAAATAAACTTTTTTGTAGAATGTTCGGTGCTGAGCTTTGTCAGGATGAGTCAGATGATGACCTGACAACAGAAGAAACTCTCGATAGTAACATAAACAACCTTTTAACAGAATACCCCAAAACAACAAGAAGTGCTAAAAATTTTAAAAAATTAAAACAGGACTCTAATTGCTTAATGGAAGAATTTATGTTTAGAGAAATCCACTAAAAGGACTGAGAAATTAGATATTCTTTATTATGGGTTGTTTTCGATTTCTACAACATCTACGATAGGTAAAAGAATTTTTTCTAACTCAAGTTTTATCAAAACTAAAGAAAAGTATCGCTTATATCCTAAACATTTAAACCAAATAATTTTTTTAAATGATTATTTTATAAGATCACCTTAAACTGATTTTTTTGTAACCCAAGCAAACAGATTTTTATTTATGTGAATTATTTTGCATAAAAGCCTTGTAAACCCAACAACTGTGTAGGTCAAACGGGGGGAAAAGAGTGGTGACACAACTTGATTACACACACTTTTAGCTAAATTAAAACATAATTGGGGGGTTCACAAGGTAGTCTTAAATATGAGTGCTGTCAGTAACCCTCATAATTTAGGTCTCTACTGAATAGTTATGACAAAACAATAAACAAAGCATAATAAGTCTTATTATTTTAGGATTTTTTTATTAAAGACAACAATAATTTTTTTAAACTATTGTAAAATATTAGGATGTTATGAAAATATGACTTAGTAGCACACATTGTGAATACCCTAATTATCTATTAGCTAAAAAATATGTATTACATATTTATGAATTATTTTTTTATTTGCTTGTTTTAGTTCAAGAATTGTTTTGTTTGTTTTGTTATTGTTTTTTTACAAATAAACTCCAATTAATAAATAATCTATGCATTTTCATTTATTAAAATGACTTAATTTGTAAAAAAACTTTATTAATCGGTCAACCGATCAATAACAAAATTAACCGATTATTAACCGATTAAACCAAAACCTCGGTTAATTAATGGAGCTATTAACCGATTAAAGCAAAACCCCGATTAAATGAATACCCTAGTACTTTAGAACTGTAAACTTTTTTTCACGCGTTAAAAAGGGAGTAAATTTGTTTTTTATAGCACTCTTTTTGTTGTTTTTAAGTATTTCAAATTTTTAAGCATTGTCCAAAGTTTTTTAAATGATAATAAACTTCTAAAAATTTTAATTCTTTTTTACTAAAATAACACTTTTTATATTGTAAAACAAGCTGTTTACTTTATTTTGACGCTCACTGTATATATGTTTTAAATTTCATTAAAATCGGTTTGATTGTTTCTGAGAGCCAATTATTGCCCCCATCCCCCCTCGTGGTCCTATTTTCTTAAAAATGCATAGCTTTTGTGTCCGTACAAATATGGATCCATCTATGTTTTAAATATTATTAAAATCTGTATGATAGTTTCTGAGAGGCAGAAATTGCCCCCTATCTCCCCTCGTGATCATACGACTCGCCCCATTTTCAATAGGCTTAGTCCTTGTGCCAATTAGAACCTACGTGCCAAATTGTATTAAATTAACACGAAAATTGTGACCTGTACTTTGCACACAAGGTTACATGGACAGCCAGCCGGACGGACGGACATCATTAGATCAACTCAGAAAGTGATTCTGAGTCGATCGATATACTTAAAGGTGGGTCTAGGACCAATATTATATATATATTAATATATATATATTAGTGTACTATATGAATATATATTCCTAAATATAATTTTTCTAGTTACGAGTAAAGATTAGAGGATATTTTGAACAGGATTTCCTAGGAAATTCCATTCTAGTTAAATCCAGCATTTCCGAAATCGTGCTTTAAGGGGCATTTAGTGCCCCGGTAGGCTAGCTGGTAGTTAGCTAGTCTATCAGCGCCGGGGTTGCGGGTTCGATTCCCGCCAGAAACTCTGGTTTCATTCCTGCAGACAAGCGTAGAGCTTCGCGGGATTAGTTTAGGGAATTAAAAAAAAAATTATATCTTTACTCACTTTGAAAAAGTTGGATAAGATAAGGTAGAAGGCTGATGGGAAGTCAATCTTCACGCCTAGAGAAGAATGTAGTCCACTCTGTTGCCATAGGTTGTTACATTATGCAAATTTATTTTGAATATTGTTCACGCCTAGAGAAGAATATGGTCCACTCTGTTGCCATATGTTGTTACATTATGCAAATTTATTTTGAATATTGTTCTATAAAGATGGAAATTTTATCGACAATTTTACGATTATTCACACTCTAAGTAAATGTATCGTACACATCTAATCAATAGACTCGATTCGTTATCGCTTGCAGCAAGAACTAAAGCCTAATGAATTCAAGCAGTGCAAAATAATGTTTCAATTGCCTTTCAATTATTCTCTGAATGCAGCCACTAGTTTATAGGAAAAAAACCAAAACTTTGGATTACAGGGACTATATCCAACCGGCCCATGGTCAATATACGTTACCAAAAGCCATAAAACAAATATTTGAAAATCGGACTTTTAGAAACACAACAGGCTCTGTCTGCATCGTACAAAATGATGTTTTATCAGTCTGTTTGTGATTTTAAATATTTAGAATACACTTACATATATAATGCTCACTGAACTTATAAAAATAGTTTTTAATATTTTTTTATTTTTTCAGTACTCATATGGCTAAAATAGAAAAGTACTCCAAAAAAAAAGCGTTTAAGATTATAAAAATGACTAGTCAAATATATTCACTAATCTTGCCTTATTTCCGGTGAAGAAAATGTTGTACATCCGGTTATTAAATTTAAATCTTGCTAAAACTTAAACCACCAAAAGATTATAAAACTAATTGTTTAATACTTGTGGTCATCGTTCCCCCTTTAAAGACAATGTTATGGCTAAGAAGTGCTTGTATGACATGGGTGTTAATTTTGTTCGATTGAGTGAAGAGTGATGTGTTTGTGTGTGTGTTAGTGTGTGTGTCATAAGAAAACCAGATAGAGGTGGGTGACACAATTCCATATTCAAAAGTGTATGTAAATTCGCACAAGAAAACAAGGCAGACAACGCAACCGAAAGCCTGTGGAAAACTCAGACTCATTTAAGAAAATTACATATGAGGGACAAAAACACAATGACAACAGCACCAAAAGCAACAACAACAATATAGAAAAAAGAAAACAAATTGCATGTTTATACAAACATGCAGGCAAACCAGTCATTCAGAAATGAGGAGAGAGAGACAGACAGACAGACAGACATGCAGCAAGTCAGTCATTCAAGCAATTGTTCACATTATAAACAGACAATAAAAATAAAAAAAAAAACAGAATGCAACAAGAAAAAAACAATATGGAAAGACAACAGTTGCTGTGGCCCCTTAAGGCTATTGACCCAGTTTAAGTATACAAAACAATTATAAAGGACAGCAGCAACAACGGCAACAACAATTCGAATAACAATTGGAACTCCTATAAAAACTGCTCACAATTTTTTGACAAAATATAAAAATAAAGAAAAACACTGCTTTCGATCCGTTTTAAAAACAGATTTTTACACAAATTAACCAAGAAAATTTCAGAACAAGAAACAGAGATTAAAAGGAATTTAAAGTAAATATGAACGCTAAGTTCACAGTTTACTCAAATAATCTAGATGCAATTAACCAATTAGAAACTTTTTTTGCGACGGCAGATTTTTACAAATCGCATGATCTTGGTAGCCAATTGACGTCGCCAAAATGCTAAATAACGCATTAAAAAACTTCTCATGCAATAAAGCCAAAAATATAGTTTTGTGTGGCTTGTGTCACCGTCTTGTTAAAATCACTTTTCGTTTAGTTCATAATCTTTAATTAACGAAAAATTCGCATTATCCGTAACACTTTCACTAACAGAAGCGATGTTTTCGGCAGTGGGGGGACATTGCGATAATGCAATGGCCTGACCACATCTAAAACGCTTCCAGTCTCTTCAAATTTCTGTATAATCTTGCCAAATTTTCTGCAGAAGGTCGTTTATGACGACCATAAATACCCCGTGGTAATAGCGGCCACTTTTGAACTTACATTCTTTGCAGTAAGTTTTAACTATTTTTACGCGTTCTTCGGTTGTTAAACGATCCATATTCGTAAATGAACAAAGCTTTCACTAAATCAAAAACACTTCAGATAACAAATATTTCACAGCTGACAGCCTTGCCAAATCGGCGGTTTTGAAGCCTCTTAATAGATAACCCGTTCGTACAAACTCCAAAAATATAGGATATTACTTTAACGTGCTAAATTCCCAATCCGCACTCTTGATAAAACCCAGAATTTTACTGTTGGGGGATAAGCTAGTGCCAATGCGCATTTCACTGCATTCTTAGGCCAAATCATCAGGTAACCTTTTTCCAAACATTTTAGAAAAGCTAAAGATATTGTGAAAATAAAACTGTAAAGTGAATGAGAATTACAACCACTCAAGTCTTACTTGCAGCGATATCAAAGCTTAAACAAAGCCACAACAATAAACAGTGAATTTATCTTTTTCTACATTCCCGACTACTATTGGTTCGCTTTTTTCCAACTCGAATTGTAGTTGAAGGTGGGCAAGAACAAACAAAATTAAAAAAAAATATCTTTATTTTTAATCTTAGGACCTTTTTTGATAAAAAATATATTTTGAAGTGCTCAATATTCAAACGAAGCTATAAAGAAGGACGCTTGAAAAAAACTAGCTTAGGTCAGGTTCCACTGGCAGCCGCAATTAACCACAGCTCACTTGGGTCTAGTAATAAGTTCCCGTTGTGTTACCATGTTACACCGTCTTCCAATGTTCCTACGTTACTTGGCTGTTAATATTCTCACTCAGTCATCCGGTTGATTCAATGAAGGAATGGATCCTGTTCAAATTAATGTCGGAGAGGAAGATTTTGTCCCTGATAATTCTTTGACCAAACGACTCAAGTCTCAGGTCTCCGAATGCCGAGCAGTGACAGAGAAGATCGCCGCAACTCCTACATGGTAAGAGAGTCCCAACCTTTGGGCGTGTTTCCCAAAGGTCCAGTGGCCAGTTATAACCGCAATAAGGTTCCTTAGGTGATGTCTGGACGGCCCTAATGCATGCTGTATCCTCTTTTTATTTATGATGGGCCGAGATGAAATTTGTTCGCAATAAGTTTCTTTCTACTTGGGAGCTAAACACCTATATTATGGGTCGAGCCGCTAAGAATCAAGGTGGTTCCTGCATGTGCCAACGAATCAGCCATATAGTTTCCATGTATGCCCCTATGTTCAGGGACACACTTAAGGGTAACCACTGAATGTCTCGTTATCTCGGACAATTTTCGATGTGAAGAACACACTTTCCAGGGATCTTATGGCCGCTTTACTATCGTCAATAATGTGAATATCCTTGCCAGATATCTCACCATACTGAATGTGTCATTATCTCGGTTTTAAGGACACTGCAGTGATCCTTCAGCCTAAGAGGAATGCTCCAGTTTAACTAGTGGAGTAAATGCCACAACCGACACCATGCAGTGTTTTGGACCCTAAACTAACTTTCTTTAACATTGAATCATTATAAAAATTTTTCTAAATTTTGTTAAAAAAAACGTATGCAAGGTGGAATCGAAAGATATTATAATTTTTGCAAATGGCGGAAAATATTAGATCTGTTTTGACATTTGTGTAGTAAACAGATACAAAATACCAATGTTCGAAAATAAACTGAACACCATTGAGCGTACGGTACAGACATCCAGAAAAGATATTTGTTTTTTTAGTGTTTGTGTATTAGTACACAACCCCTAATACTGTTCATAACTTTTTTCTATGAAAGCATTTCTCTTTTTCATTATAAAACAGTATAAATGTAATGGTTTTAAACACATCCATTATATTAAAAGGTTCTGTAGGGTTTTTTTACATTGATGAAGAAACTAGCAAACAAAAAAATTTTAGCATGGCTAGTATCGTTGTTGTTCCTGGGCGATTTGCAGGACCACAGCACGAATAGCCTGTGTGTGTATTGTGTACATGTTTTGCTTTTCTAAAAAAATTTGTTGGCTGTTGGCTGTGTATATGTAATTTTGTGGGTCTCAGCTTCTACTTAGTTGGCGGTGTCTTCCATATAATGACTAACCAAGAGAATAATATGACGAAATTCTACAATAATTAAAATTTTTTGAAGCGATCATAGTTTTTTCTGAAATTGTCGTTAAAAACACATCGCCAAAAAAAAAATCAAATTGCCACTTACTAAAAAAAATATTATTCAAAAATACAATAGTTTTAACTAAAGGCTCGTAAATGCGAGTCTTCTATCCCCTTGCCGGCAGTAAATTTCTAGGGACTCCGTGAAACGGAGTTCGAGTTGTATGTTGTTTTTTTTATCCTTTAAACAATTTACACACGGGGATATTTTGAAAATAACAGCTATCATTTCTTAATTGTAGATGAAAAATTTCTATTCAAAATGTTTGATTAGTTTAACCATCCAATTAGGTTATTTGGTTTAAGGCTCAATTTATTTCAAGTAATAGAACATTGATATAAACCTTCTAAATACTCTGCATCAGCTTTGTTAAAGATTCAATACCTTGAACTTCCTGCCTATCACATCTTTTAAATAAAAGTTAATATTTACAACCAGGGACCGTAACAGTTATTCCTTTTTTCATAAAAGTCAGATGAAAACAGTTATTTTTTGATTTAATTTTTTTTTAACAAAAATAACTGTTATTTTTTGAGTTTTATTCTTTTGAAAAAAAATAACAATTATTTTTTGATTTTTATTTTTTTGAACAAAAATAACTGTTATTTTGTGATTTTTAATTTTTTCAAAAATAACATTTTTTTATGTTTATCTTTTCGAGCAAATATCAATAAATAACTGTTATTTTTGTTCAAAAAAATAAAAATCAATAAATAACTGTTATTTTTGTTTAAAAAAATAAAAATCAAAAAATAATTGTTATTTTTGTTCAAAAAAATAAAAATCAATAAATAACTTTTCAAAAAAATAAAAATCAATAAATAACGGTTATTTTTGTTCAAAAAAATAAAAATCAATAAATAACTTTGTTTTTTGTTCAAAAAAATAAAAATCAATAAATAACTGTGTTTTTTGTTCAAAAAAATAAAAATCATAAAATAACTGTTATTTTTGTTCAAAAAAATAAAAATCAAAAAATAATTGTTATTTTTGTTCAAAAAAATAAAAATCAATAAATAACTTTTCAAAAAAATAAAAATCAATAAATAACGGTTATTTTTGTTCAAAAAAATAAAAATCAATAAATAACTGTGTTTTTTGTTCAAAAAAATAAAAATCATAAAATAACTGTTATTTTTGTTCAAAAAAATAAAAATCAAAAAATAATTATTATTTTTGTTCAAAAAAATAAAAATCAATAAATAACTGTTCTTTTTGTTCCAAAAAATAAAAATCAATAAATAACGGTTATTTTTGTTTAAAAAAATAAAAATCATAAAATAACTGTTATATTTGTTCAAAAAAATAAAAATCATAAAAGAGCTGTTATTTTTGTTCAAAAAAATAAAAATCAAAAAATAATTGTTATTTTTGTTCAAAAAAATAAAAATCAATAAATAACTGTTATTTTTGTTCAAAAAAATAAAAATCAAAAAATAATTGTTATTTTTGTTCAAAAAAATAAAAATCAATAAATAACTTTTCAAAAAAATAAAAATCAATAAATAACGGTTATTTTTGTTCAAAAAAATAAAAATCAATAAATAACTTTGTTTTTTGTTCAAAAAAATAAAAATCAATAAATAACTGTGTTTTTTGTTCAAAAAAATAAAAATCATAAAATAACTGTTATTTTTGTTCAAAAAAATAAAAATCAAAAAATAATTGTTATTTTTGTTCAAAAAAATAAAAATCAATAAATAACTTTTCAAAAAAATAAAAATCAATAAATAACGGTTATTTTTGTTCAAAAAAATAAAAATCAATAAATAACTGTGTTTTTTGTTCAAAAAAATAAAAATCATAAAATAACTGTTATTTTTGTTCAAAAAAATAAAAATCAAAAAATAATTATTATTTTTGTTCAAAAAAATAAAAATCAATAAATAACTGTTCTTTTTGTTCCAAAAAATAAAAATCAATAAATAACGGTTATTTTTGTTTAAAAAAATAAAAATCATAAAATAACTGTTATATTTGTTCAAAAAAATAAAAATCATAAAAGAGCTGTTATTTTTGTTCAAAAAAATAAAAATCAAAAATAATTGTTATTTTTGTTCAAAAAAATAAAAATCAATAAATAATTGTTATTTGTGTTCAAAAAAAAAAAATAAAAATCATAAAATAACTGTTATTTTTGTTCAAAAAAATAAAAATCAATAAATAATTGTTATTTTTGTTCAAAAAAATAAAAATCAATAAATAACTGTTTTTTTGTTCAAAAAAATAAAAATCAATAAATAATTGTTAACTTTGTTCAAAAAAATAAAAATCAATAAATAACGGTTATTTTTGTTTAAAAAAATAAAAATCATAAAATAACTGTTATTTTTGTTCAAAGAAATAAAAATCATAAAAACACTGTTATTTTTTTCAAAAATTAGAAATCAAAAAATAATTGTTAATTTTGATCGAAACAATAAAAATCAAAATTTTAAAAATCAATATACTTTATCATAGACAAGTTCATAAGGATCAATATGGTATACTTGAATCAGTTTTTCGACATTTACTTCTTATGCTTTTTTGCTTTAAAACTCCAATATAACTGTTATTTTCGGTCCCTGTTTCAAAAAAATTTCTGGGTAGAAACGAATTCAAAAACACTACAATCTTATGGCACTAATCCAAGTCGTATAAAAAAAGTTAAGGAAATATAAATAAAAAAAGAAATTCTAATTTATTTGTTAAAATATACAAAAATATAAATAAAATTGGCTTTGATAACAAAACAGACAGAAAATGAATAGTGAAAGTATGCCGACCTCATATTTTGTTTTTCTTAATTTTACCAAAAAATAAAAAAAATAAAAGAAGAGTTACAAACAAACATCAACTTAAATTTAAATTGTATTGAAAATAACTATTTAATAAGAAAAAGTATCAAAATGAAAAAAAGATACTTATTTAATTAACCACAAAAAAAGTTTTTTTAAATTTATTTTTTAAAAAACTACTACAGCAAATAAATGAGCAACTATTTGTACGAACAGAAATGTAAGTAAGGATGTCTACGAAATCATTAATTTTCTTGAAGAAGAGAATGAGACTACAATTGAGGCAACTTCTTGCTTTTATATAACATAAAATTGGGAAGAACCCTGCAATTCGTAGAAGTGCCAGTAGACCAGTTCCGAACTAGTGAGAATAGATCAAGGTTAATAATATATTTTATGCAGTATTTTAACAAGAATATTGATAATTATTAAACTTGAATTTTAAAAAATAAAAGGGTTTTTATAAACGTATAAAATATTGAACCCAATTATGAAATAAAATTCCCCCAGTAATTCTTTCTCATTTTAAATATTGAATTTGAATAGAAAACATCCTGGGGAATTTTAAATCATTATTGGTGTGTATTGACATGGTCCTGTTCATTCTTAAGCATTTGGTTTTCTTATCGATTTTGCGAAAATGAAACCTATACTTAACGGAAATGTTTAGTGATTACAATTTTTAAAACTTTTCGTTCTAACTCCACGTCTGCACAATTTTATGTTCACATTATTTTCACGAAAGCAACAAACATTCAGACTTATTCCGGTTGTCGTCATCGACAGTGTCGTTTTTTGTGATAGATTAAAGTGACACACACCCTGTGTTCTTTAATCTTCTACAAAAAACGACATTGTCGATGACGACAACGACAACCGGAAGAAGGCTGATTATGAATGAGCAAACAAAAAGTTTTAGCAACGCTCCTCACTAGTATTGTTGTTGTTGCTTTTCAATTTGCATGACCAGAGCACGAACAGCCTGTGTGTGTATAGTGTACATGTTTTCTTTGTGTGACAATTTTTGATGGCTTTTTGTGCTTGATTCAAGAATTTCTTAGTTTGTTTAATCCCGAATTCGTATTTGAAATAATCCGAAAGTGGATTTTAGCCTAAATACTAAACCACGGACCACACAAGGCGTCACAAGACAGAGAAAACATTGTGTTTTTTCTGTCTTTTTCTTTGAAAGCTGCCCTTTTAGCATTTTTGTTTTGATCACGCAATTTGTGTTGATTGCCACTTCACTACAAAAAAAAACTGCCCTCGCAGTTTTTCTTACTTCACTTTTTCATCTCTGTATGCTCTGTGAATTAACACCAGAGACAGATAAAATTATTGATTATTTACTTTATTTACTTACTCAGACGTTCGTTACACACGTTTGTTAAACCTTTGTTGCATTCAAAATTATAAGACACCAGCATCACGTCCGATATGATATTCATAATTACTCTGCTTTGATATTTTGATCAAATGGAATTAAACAATTTTAACAAATAAAATTCTATATTTCTTGCTTCTTATTTTACTTTTTAAACATGAACATAATATGTGTTTTTCTTCTTGTAGTATTGTTATTATTGTTTCTACACAACACAAGCAAACCGTATTTTGCCCAGCGTTTAAAAAAATGCAGTCAAAGTAGAAAAACTGCCATTTCTTCCACTTCTTTATTTATCATTGGCCAAAAATAAACTGTTGCTTTTACTTTTGATTCATTTGATTCATTAAATATAAACAGTCGCTGCCAAACCAGCTCAAAAAGCAAAAAGTTGTACACAAATTTCGTTTTTTGTTTGACAGTTTTTGATTTCGACTGCAGTTTTTTAAACCTTGATTTTACCTACTTTTTTAAGAACATGAGTATGCAAGCATAAAGAATATAGATTGGCACGATCACTGAAAAGTTCAAGCTTTTCTTTATTTGATTTAAGAATTTTATACTTCTTTTAAGAAATTCCGGGACTGGTTTACGAAGGTGATTCCATTCCAGTGGAAAAAAATTAAATGTATTACGATTTTTTTCTTTCTGTGTGATTACTTACAGTTTTCTGGGTACTTTCCGCTACACACAAGTAAGCGACGCGTCATTCAATTAATTGTGGAAACGACAAATTGCCAATTGCAACTACCATATTCCTACACACACACACACACATGTTCTCTTACATGTAAACATATTGCAATGACTTTTTCTGCATCCTAATGATTCCTCTAGTGACCCGTAAATATTTTTTTCTTTTCTCAGAATAAGTTTTATTCAGTAATGGGTATTTTCTTAAAAATGCTTTACAAGCATGTATGAGTAAACAATTTGCTAGTATGTGTGACACCGACGATGCTGGACGGACAATTCCACCACATGTAAGCGAGTTTGACATCAAGCATTTTATCGTGTATAGATCGTGTATACAGGGTTGTTAGGCTTTTTTCTTCCAAAATCGTCAAAAGTTTTAACAAAATTCGACAAAATCGTCAAAAACATTTAACAAAATCGTCAAATATTTAAATTTTTCAAATTAGAGACATTTTATTGCATTGAGTGGTTCAAAAATATAAATTTTTAGCATGAAATTCTATTTATGATAAAAAAAGTGATATCTATATATTATATATGTTCCTTTAACTCCCATTGGAGCATAGGGCGCCATTAGCGATTCGTTAGCAATTCCCTAGTTTGGTGATAGGGCTGCTATCTAAGCACCCAAACGTGCTGTGTTTGGAGCCAGTGTTTCAGAGGATCCAGTATTTGCGATCTCCTACTTCCTAAGACGCACTTTGGCCATTCAGGGTTCGCTGACACTCCAGGTTGGCAACAGAATTTCCTCTGTGCGGTTGTTAAGGTTATACCGCCTAAGATCGGTCGACAGGGCCTCGTTTGTCAAAAACAGGGGTCACCAAGTCCTTTCTGGACAGAGGGTGAGGTTGTCATTTGAAAAGGATTGGCTATGTGTACAATATGATAACTCATTTCTATTCGCGTCACTTTTCCATTATTTCCATTATTTGGGCTGAAATATACATACATATTATCACTTGAAAAGAAATACATAACCAAAAATATATTTTTATAAAAACATAACAAAAATTTATTTATTTCATTTATCCATATTCACAAAAACGTTAAATAAAATCTCATTTGGTATTAACTCGAGCTATCCTTTTATAGCGCTATCACTATTGCAAATTGTTTTTACTGTTAAAGGTGCTAAACCAAGGAATCTGTCTATATCAACAGTCTTTTTACCCGACTTGAAACGTTTTATTACGTCCAATTTTAGTTCCAAACTAATACATTTTATTCTCTTTGCACTCATTTTTCTACACAACTTCTTATTAAGAACTAACTTCTTACTTCCTAGCACGCAACTATACTTAGAATAACTTACCAAACAGAATTAAATGGGAATCGCCTTTTTACAAGCAAATAGAAAAATTCTTCACATGTGATTAAGACTTCAGCGAAAAAATGCAATTGTATGTAGCGACGCAAATCGAGACCATAAAAACGCAAAGCGGATTTAACCAATTTTTAAAAAGCGGACTAAATAGGACTGACGCAAATCGGGGCTCCAGTGTTTTTTTTTGCAGTATCGATGGCATTTATATAATTGTAGAATTCGAATTACTAATGCTTCTAATGAAAGCCACCTGGTTTGTGATGCGGTAAGAATTTTTTTTGTTTAATTTCCAGTAATTTTTGTATTTCGAAAAATTGATTTTTACGTTTTGAACTGTTCCCAATATAATTGTAAATATTTCTTGTAAGTGTTTTATTGATACCAGAAAATCGTCATAACACTTTTACTTTTAGTAAAAAAATCGTCAATCGTCATTTTACTGTATTTTCTCAAAAAAATCGTCAAAATGACGAAAAATCGTCACATCTAACAACCCGGCGTGTATATTGAAATTCTGCTTGATCGTGCCTCTCTCTCTCTTTCTCTCTCTTTCATTCTCTTCTTTTAGTTTTACGAAAATTACAAAGACATTATTTGTTTGCATTTTGCTGCCGTGTTGTTATTATTTCTATATAGAAAATTAAGCAAACCCTGCAAATAATAGGACTAGTTCATACACGCGTGTAAGGTGTAGCCCGCAAGGGACCAGGACTAGTCCAAAAGTAACCCAAACGTATGGAAAAAACATGGTCTATTTAACATTACGATGTCCTAGGGCAGGACCATATAACCCAGCTTTGGATTACATAGGAGTAGTTTTAAAACTACTCCATGGTATACTCAGGAGGACTAGTTTCGAAGTCGTTTAAAAACGAAAACATGTCGTTAAAAAACGACGACATGTCGTCTCACTACAAACACTTTTTAACAATGACATGGTCCATGCTTGCACAACATTAGACCAGTCCATGGAGTCGTCCGTTTTATCAAAATGGATCAGGTGGTCCAATATTATTTGCAGGGAAATTTCTGCTACACACACATATGTAGATGCTTAAACTTTATTATATCACCCCTTTATTGCAACATTGTCATATCTCAAAAAATTAAAAATTTCCAGTTACTTAACAAAAGTGTTCCTTAATACCTTCTTTATATCCCAGTAAAAACTTCGCCTACAAAATAATGTGTTGAGTAATCAGAAAAACATAAGAGCACTACTTACAATTCTACCGAAAGAACCAATGAATTTTACATGGGATGTGCCAAATCGAACGCATTCAAAAGTAAGTCATTATTTTTTTACCTACACACATCCAGAATAAAGTAGTTGTAGAAGTTGTTATAGATGTAGTTAGAGAAGAAAGCTACTAAATAATGAGTTAAAGAAGCTATTCATTTTGAAAAAGTAAGCGAAGTATTTACTGGGATGTTAAAAAAATCATTATGATGTCTCAAACTAAAACGAAGTTATAGCAAAATATATTTAATTAAACCTGTATATAAAGGTTCATTTTGAAAACTTTAATCGCATTTTGCTAAGTTTGATTTTTTTTAGATATTTGACTATGTTGCAATAAAGGAGTGATATGTGTATTAGTGCCCAGTAAAAACTTAGCGTACAAAATAGTGTGTTGAGTAATCAGAAAAACATAAAAGCACTACTTACAATTCTACTGAAGGAATCAATGAATTTGACAAGGAATGCCCCAAAATGAATGCATTCAAAAGTAAGTTATTATTTTTTTATTTACATAAATACATCCAGAAAAAAGTAGTTGTAGAAGTTGTTATGGAAGTAGCTTTAGAAGAAAGCTACTAAATAATGAGTAAAGGCAGCAGCTATTCATTTTGAAAAAGTAAGCTAAGTTTTTACTGGGTGTGTCCCAAAAAAAAATTGTTTTGGGGCTCAAGCATAATTTAAAAGCTTGTAGGTTTAAGTATTTTTAAGATTTTTTTTAGATTTTTCGGGAAAGGTTTAGAGGTCGCTCAAGACGAATTTTTGCCAAAATTCGGGTCTGCCGGTCTTTTTTTAAGTTTTCTTCATAATTTTGTCAAAAACCACGATTTTCTTCACTTTTAAGGAAATAATTTAAAAGAAAAATGTCCAAGCTTTATTTTGGTGTACAACGACTATAAGTTTTTGCAATGCATTTATGCATCCTACATGAAAATTTTTCGTAATTTTTTAAATTTAGAAACAAATATTTTTGAGTTCGCTCTTACCGTTCCTTAGTTATACCGTTATACCGGTTTTCAGCTTTGTACCCAGTTTATGGTATTATTACTCATACCCAACAAACAATTAAAAATTTATTATTTAAAAAACTTTTGCATATGATTTGCTTCAAAATCATTTATTGGGGCTCACACGATGTAGCTCTATGCCCTCCAATAAATTCGGAAAATCAACTTCAGAAGCTATGACATTGATGTTAGCGCTATCCATTACCAAACCGTGCAGATTTGAGCAATTTCATTAAAAGCCAGAGAAGACTATAAAGAAATGTTTCATCTGATTCTTATTTTGAAGTATGCAATATTTCAATTGATTTTTTAAAAACAGATCCAGAAAATTGGAAGCCAACAAGTCATATCAAGATGCAAAGACCAAAGCTCAAAATTTACAAGACATATGTAGTAAATGATGTGGCAGAACAAGGTGTGTCTTTGGCTAACACTTACTTCAATGTCACAACTTCTGAAACTGATGTTCAGAATTTATTGCAGGGCATATACTACGTCGTAAAAACTCTAACAAATGATTTTTAAACAAAGCAAAACAAAACGTTTGATTTTAGTTTGTTTGTCGGGTATGAGTAGCAATATAATAAACTGGGTACAAAGCTGTAAACCGGTATAACTCAGGAACAGTAAGAGCAAATTCAAAAATATTTGTTTCTAAATTATTAAAAATAAATTGATCTTTCAAACTGCATTATTGGCTTGTTTCATCTTCATAAAGATTTTAAAAGTTATAAAGCGTTATTTACAAAATTTATGGAAAAATGTCGAAAAATTGAAATGTAGGGTGCATAAATGAGCAAACGCATTGCAAAAACTTATAGCCTTTGTGCACCAAAATAAAGCTTGGACGTTTTTCTTTTAAATGATTTCCTTAAAAGTGAAGAAAACTGTGACTTTTGACAGTGTTATGAAGAAAATAAGAAAAAGGCCAGCAGACCCGATTTTTGGCAAAAATTCGACTTGAGCGACCTCTAAACATCTTCCGAAAAATCTGAAAAAATCTCAAAAATACTTAACCATATAAGCTCTTAAATTGTGCTTGAGCACCCACGAAAACCAAAAACAAAATTTTTTTGGGACACACTAATGTGTATTGCCCATCCTATTATAAATCTTTCTCCAACTCTTAAAGGGGTATTAAAAAAAACACTTTTTTTACAACTAATTAAATTAACCACATCAATTTTATTGAACTAGGACGAAGTGTAAACTATTTAGCACAATTATTATAGTAACAGATAATGTTGAAGAAAATTTTGTTTTTTTTTTTAAATTTTTCCAACACAGATTTAAAACGAAGAATGTCTGTATTAAATAACTTCATAGCAAATTCCTTAAACCTTTCAGTTTAATTTTACAAACATTTTCTCCTCCTCTAATTTCCCGCTTAAATATTGCCATTACCACCTATAGGGAAAATCAGCATCAGTTTAAATTACTCGAAACATAATTGTTTTCATGCCATAACCGTTCATGAATATCATGATTGTCCTGGCAACATGTCGAGTAATTGCCAGAAAATTTTGTAGGCAGTTTCAGTGTGTTCTGTATCATTATTAATTTGATTTTTGCTAGTTTTTTTTTTAATTTGTGTTTGTTTTTAGTAGAATTGTTGCAACACAGTTACGAAATGGTTTTTGGTTAGTAAACCACCAACAGAATACTACGAATATACATCTAAAAACCTTCATCAGACAAACAATGCAATACTATCTAACTCATACTCATACTTCTACTTGTCTAGTGAGATGTAAGAATGACATATTTGGCTGTGCCGAAACTTTGATACCCTCCACCAAGAACTAGAAATTTTCGGGAGTAAGATTTATTTTATTTTTGTTTTAAACACATTCTTTGTAAAAATCGCAAACACCCTCCTCACAAAATTTGAAACTTTGGAACGTGAATTTTATTTGTGGGCGTCAATTGTATGGGAATTCTGGAACAGAAAGTCGAAACCCCTTAGAATGAAACATGGAGTATTCCAAGGTTGGGTGATATCTCGGGCACTATTTAACATCTACCTTTCTGGAATCCCAACACCATCTAACGGAGTTGAAATCATATCATACGCTAATGATTGGCCGATTTTGCAATCATCGCACGATTCGTATCATGATCTAATGATTTAGCATCGGTTGATGATATATGTTAAAGGCTGAACGTCTAATTAACCGAGATTGCCAATTTCTTTGTTCCAAGGAATCTACAAATATCCGCCACGAAATCATCTAATACACTGTTCACCGCATGGACAGCGCAGGTTAAGGAGCAACCCAATGTGATTGTCGATAGTATGACAATTCCGACCACCAATTACCATAAGGTTCTTGGTACTACATCCGATAGACTCTTTAGGTCTGACGTGCATGCCACAGCTGTGTGCAATAAGATTCGAAATAATAACAAGGTAAACTTTGCAGCACCAGTGTGGTCACCGAATGTGAGCGAAACGCAGTAGAAGCACCTGTAGACCAATGAAAGTGTCTGAGAAAAGCGACAGGGTGTCTCCTCTTGAACCACTACTTCTGGAGATGAATATCATACCGACTGTGTCGTTTTTTGTAGTTGATTAAAGAACACAGGTTGTGTGTTACTTTTATCTCTTACAAAAAACGACACAGTCGTATACGACAGTCACATTAAGACTAAAAAACATGTTTGGAGGCGACCATAATATGGTTTTGGCTTTTTTATGGAGGACTTATGTAACCATACTATGATTGCCGGTGACAATAATATGGTTAAAAAACATAATATCTTTAAAAAAAAGCTTTGTTGAGGGCGATCATATTCAAACATGTTATTTCTCATGAGTGTGAAGCAGTGAACGCTTATGGAGAAAATTATGCATAAAGTTGTTTTTTTAGTGCTGATAACAAAGAAGTGTTAAGAGCGAAAAAATTTTTAAATATTCTACACAAGGCGAATATCAACGAGTCCTTCTCGGTAATTGTGGTTTTTTTCACAAGCACACAAATTCTTAAATAACTAAATAAGAGCAAATTGCATGTTTAATACGGTTAAAAAAGTTACGTTCAATGGGCACCTGACACGAGGGTCCTTATAGCTGTCCTTTGTGATACTCTAAGCCAGTGACCAGATTCAAGTCAGCGTTCTCCAGACTATACTCCAGTTTCGAGCCATTTCGACTCCCTGCAGAAAAGAAAGATCGACCTCTTCTTACATACCATATTATAATAAAAGTTTTCAAGTATTGTTAAAGAAAGTGAAACTCCGTTTCTTTCTTCTCCTCCTCATCATGATAAATTCTTCATTAGTCATTGTAAGCTAGGCCCATTCTCACTTCGTAATGACCGATATCATCGTTCTAATCTGATCCCTACCAAACGCAATCATATGCCGTCCATAGGAGTCCTGGCCATCGAGCAGTTATTCTCACCCTGTCATCTCTCCAGAGATATCCTGTACGACAAAGCGCTTATCAGCAGAAACTAGTATTCATTAAAGTACGAATCTACTCTTTTGGCGAAAATTTTTTACTGGCTGGGTTAGTTCTATATAAACAGAATTGAAATAATTCACCAAAGTCTCGAAATCAAATCAATTTAGAATCGATGGAGATTTTAAGTTACAGTTTTTTTTTAAATTGACCGTAGTTTTTCTAGATTTCAAGAGTTGTTCTGTTAAAGACAAGTGATTTTCAAAGTATTCTTAAGAACTTTTAAAACAGGATAGTTTTCCAAATTTATTTCTATTTCAATTTTACTCGAATTTGGTTTATGACTGATGATTCATTTGGGTTCATAACTCTTTGCCTACTAAACCGATTTTATTGGTGTCAAATCCTAAACTGCTTCAAAGAACTACCCACTTACAACTATGATTCGAGTCGGAAAAAAGCCAACCAATTGTAGGGGAATGTAAGAAAAGATAAGCTCACTGTTTATTGTTGGTGTTTTGTTTAAGTTTTGATATTGTTACAGGTAAGACTTTGAGGTTTATAATTCTTATTCGCTTTACGGTTTTATTTGTATAATATTTTTAGCTTTTCTGAAATCTTTGGAAAAGGTTTTCTGACGATCTGGCATAAGCAAACAGTGAAATTCGCATAGAAGCTGGCTTTCCCTCAACAATTAATTTCAGTGTATTTATCTAATATGAAAATTTTGGAATTTAGCACGTCATACAGAAATCTTATTAATAATAAATTTTGTTTTCCCAAAAATAACTTTGAACTAAAAACAATTTGAAAGCAAAATAATTTTTTTATTTTAATCCTTGGTTTTCAGCAGACGGACAGACCGGGCTAAATCGACTTAGAATTACAACTATGCTTTTTTGTTGTTACACACGAAATAACAAACTTAATATACACACTCATTGTCCGCTCTTGTGCGGGAGGGAGGGGGTAATGGTATAAAAAATGCTTGCAACATTTATTCTTGTGTAGTTTTGGGAATGAACAATCATTAAAATGCGGTACTAAGTTTAAGATTCAATACCGACAGGCGGACAACACAAATACCTTAACATTTATATAACTGTAACACAGAGTAATTTTTACAAGGATTCATAGGCAATGCTTGTGTGTGTAAGAGTGTTTTGTGCGATTAGAATGTAAGTGTATTTCGAAAAGCAAGAGCCAGAGACTAGTATTTGCTTACTGGATATCAGTGGCATTTGGCTGATGAGCCTGTATCCTGTGCACATAATAAAACGTTTGCGTTAAAAGTCATAATTTATATTGCTGTTTAGCAATTGTCTAGGGCAAAATTTCTTTTTAGGTTAAAGTAATTAAGATATCGCTGTTTTGGTTTAAGCAAGCTAACCATTGTTATATTTTATCATAAATAACTGTGATTGACTTGTCATAATTTTCATAAAACTATAGACTGGCATATTCATTTCTACTAATAGACAAAATTGTCTTCCTATACGACTGAATTTTATCAATATTTGAGTACGATTTTTGTGCTGCAGTTGATTAGGTCGATTTGTGCAATTATTAATATTAATATCGAATTGGATTTATTACTTTTTTTACTTGTTCTGTGTTACATAGTTTAATGTTTGTAATATTCAGTTTTATGTTTGTGATACATAGAAAAACGAAAGAAATATTCAAATCAAACACCTTAAGGAGATCGAAGTGACCAAAATAAGTTTGTAGAATAAGGGGTTATATTTTAAGTGTTTTATTTCAATTTAAACAATTTGCAGACATCTATTTTCTTGTCTGGATCTAAACAAAAAGTGGTCAGAATGGGCATGGTCTTTAAGGACAATGATAAGTGGAAAATTCGAGGCTTTTGTCCGAAAGCTTACCAACCTTGAGCTTCTGAGCTTTTTCGTTGATAGACTTACCAAAATAATCCAACATAGATTTTAATTTACTAATTTAGTACCGAGTACAAAAAAGCAGCCGCTCAATATGGCTTTCAAACAACCATTCGACACCGACAAATTTGTAAGTTATAATCAGAGTTGTCAGATTTTTTTGAGCTCCATTGCCAAACCAGATGTCAGAAATCGCCAAACGCCAATTTTGTTCAGTTTTCGTACCAATTTTTTTTTTTTTTAATTAAATATTGCATACAAAAAAAAACTATTATAATATTTTAGTCAAAAATCTCCAAAAACTGACAAAAATACAAAAAAAGTTGCGGAAAATAAATTTTGTTTAGTTTCTGTTATTTAGTTTTTTAAATATGTAACATAAAATGGAGATCGTATATTCAGTTAAAACAAGTAAGAAAGTATAGTCGGTCAAGCCCGACCATATGATACCCAGCACCACAGTAGGTACTTAAAAACACATCATGCTTACGTGTCCATATAAATATGGATTTCGCTATGTTTAAAAACTTCATTAAAATCAGTTTGTGAGAGGCAGAAATTGCCCCCTACATCCCCTTGTGGTCCTATTTTTGAAAAACTGTATAGCTTATGTGTCCATATAGATATGGATCTATCTATGTTTTAGATATCATTAAAATCGGTTTGAGAGACAAAAATTGCCCTTATCACCCCTTGTGGTCCTATTTTTGAAAAACTGTATAGCTTATGTGTCCATATAGATATGGATCTATCCATGTTTTAAATTTCATTAAAATCGGTTTGATAGTTTCTGAGAGAAAGAAATTTCCCCATATCTTCCCTCGTGGTCCTACGATTTGGCCCATTTTCAATAGGCTTGGTCCTTGTGCCAATAAGAACCCATGACCCAAATTTTATCAAGTTATCTCAAAAGTTGCGACCTGTACTTTGCGCACAATGTTACATGGACAGCCAGCCAGCCGGACGGACATCGTTAGTTCGACTCAGAAAGTGATTCTGAGTAGATCGGTATACTTTAAGGTGGGTCTAGGACCACTATTTTAAGGCGTTACACACATCAGCACAAATGCATAATACCCTATCCACTATTGTGGTGTGGGTATAAAAACTAAAACCAAGTGCACAAGTCTATAATATCGTACACTTCAGCCCCATCGATTTCATTACTGGTGTTTTGACATGCATATGTATATACCATTAGAATTAAATAGTGACTGAATATTAAATGCACTTAAAATGATAACAAAACAATAATCAAGTGAAAAAAGTAATGATAACAAAAATAGCAAAATGAAAAAAAACGCTGAAATAATATAAATGGTATAAATAGCCAAGTAAATCGCCAATTATATCAAAAAACGCCATAAAAGTCGTCAAATGGAAAATCCCACCGCCAAACACGTTTCAAAATCGCCACTTTTTGCGAGAAATCGCCATATGTGACAGCCCTGGATACAATTATAAGAAAATAAACGAAAAATACATAAAAAATTAAAGAAAAATTTTAAATATAAAAAAGTGGCGCCTCAAGTTTTCAATTCGACTTAGGGCAGCATCATCATGTAAAATAGAAACCAGAGATGGGAAAACTGCCAACTTCGGCTTATACCTAAGCAAATAAAGCCAAAATGTGGGTGATTTCATTGAATGTGTTGTATATTACTTAAATTGCGCCAAGTATCATTTTTCATTCGTTTCACTTCTTTCTGATTACACAGTTTTGTATTCTGAGAACACTGTAAAAATAACTCTCTCATATGTGGAGTACACGATTTCTTTTCAACTATTTAAAAAGAAAAACGTATTAAAATTGATCAAGTAACTCTATTATTGTTTTGAATTACACTCACTTTGCCAATAATTAGAGGATGAGTTAGGAAATTAAACCAAAAACGGCTAGTTGAAAAATAATTTTGCATTTTTTTCCTCAAATAAACTTTAAACTTTACATCGTTTGCATTAACAACAATGTAAATTGTCTACTCGTTGAATAATGGTTCTAATAAGTAACAATTAAGGTCTCCATAGAAGTTAAACTGCGATAGTTTTTTCATAAAACATCGTTTCTAATTTTGTGGCCTCGACTGTATCTATTTAGTCCTTTCTGTCGGTTTTTATTTGTGGTTTAGTGTGGTGACATTTTTAGTTTTTCTAGCAAAAAGTAGTAAAAATGGCTTATCAGTTTGTATAACAAAAGTTGATAACCAAAAAAAAAAAAAAAAAACAGGGCTTAAGAGTACAACTGTAATAGCCTTTTCACACTTGTCAACATTTAACATTTAACATCAACTTGCGAAGATGTTGGAATTTTTCCATAAGAAATACATAGGGCTAAAAATCAAAATTTTTTAACATCTTTACAGAATGTTACTATCTCATTTTGTTCCCTTTTACTTTTTCGATTCTTTTAGTGTCATCACTAGAAAAGTGGCAATAAATTCTATTATTATTGTGGCATCACTGACAAAATGGAAGTTGCTTTGAAAGCAGCGTTACCATTTCTCAAGTTTTTCCTTTTTTGCAAGCCTTATTTTGCTTAATTTAGCTAAAATTATTAAACAAAATGATTGAGAAATACATTTTGGTGTTATCTTTTAAAATGTTGGCACTTTTGTAGAAAAAAAGTATTTAAAAAAAATAAAAGTTTTTTTTTCAGAAATGGTGACATTTTTTAATAATAATAGATGTCAGATGTTTCAAGTGTGAACGCGTATTTCACATTTTCAACATCTTCCATGCGTTCCTCCGAAATGTATGCAAGTGTACAAAGGGTATAAATCGTCGACATTTTCTACGCTAATTTTTTGTCTTAGATTAATGCATTAAACACATTCGAGACAGCTGGCTACATGAACACCATACTACAAATGCTGCTGGCTGATATTTTAGTCGTGTAGTTAGCTACTGAATTATGTTGAAGACGGCAGCTACAATTAATAAAATACAAACAGCTGTTTTTGTTTACTATGTCTTTATATTTCAGTGGTGCTACTATTTTTTTTTTTTTTTTTTTACCTTATAAAAACTCTTATAAAAACTTAATTTAAGATTATCAACAAATGAATTTATTAAAAAAAAATTTAAATATTTTATTGTTGTTGTTTTTGTAACTAATAAACAATATAATTTTAACGGCAGATTAAGCAAAAAATACATATAAAATGCTTTTAAAATTAAAAAAAAATTTTCCGTCAACACACGTGGGTTGGTAAAAGTTTCAGAACACTTTGGGTGCGTACGTAAATGCATAAAAACTATGTATCACTGCTGCAGTGATGCAAAATGCTGTTGCTGATGCGTGATTACCAGTTGCAGTTGTGTTGCTGATACTTTGCACAACAGCTTTGCAAAGTTTGAATATTTGAAATTTCAAAAGTTTAATAAGAAAACATTAAATAATAATAAAAATGGTTTTTACAATAAAGATGACAAATTTAATTGAAAATATTGAACCAAAAAGTAAAAGTTTTCTTAAAAATGACAAGAAAATTAAACGATTTCTTTTTTGTGTACGAACATTAAACTTTACTTCTTCGCAAGTGATACCCAACAACTGCATTTACGAACGAACCCTTTATCAATTACTTTTTAAGGTAAAAACTGGATCTAAGAAGTATTGGTATTATAAGAAACAACTTTGAAATATCTTTCTTATGATGTACTAAAAATTCCGATTTATTAGCCCGTTAAGAGCCAATTTCAAAAATATATATTTCTTGAAAGATTTTTATACAAAACATAAAATTTTGTTAATATATGTTAACGGAATAACACTTCACGCTTTTAAATGCCATATTTTTAGTAACTTCATCATATAAAATTATAAATTTATTAAGCTTTAAAAAATTATATTTTGAAAAATTACTCAATTTATTTAAAAGTTTGAGAAAAAAAATATACATCTAGTAATAATTAATGTACATGTAACATATTTAATTATTGTAATATGTACATAATTAATAAGTATTCCGCAACGCCGAAAAACCGCTAAACAGAAAAACTTTATTAAACAAATATCTAAAGCTTCGTACAGACGATGGTCAGATCTAACAATATTGTAAGCAGGCGTTGCCAACAGCAATATTTTTCTGACAATGGTGCGATTGTCAGATGCATTAATTTTGCACTTCTGCAAATACAAATGAGCTTACAATGTTCACACAGTTGTAAGACATTTCAGCCAATTTTAATGCAACTTAAGCAACGCTGCTTACCAATATTGTAAGATCTGACCATCGCCTGTACGAAGCTTAAGGCTTTAATAATTATTGGTATATCGACATAATTAAAAGATAAAGCCGGAGTATGAATATAAGAAATTACCTCTTAATTGGTTAATCGGTATGTTTCAAATATCATGTGCAACACACTTTGAAGCATTTTCTAAAGATTCTCATATTTTATAGATCCATTTTATACCTATAGAGATATGGATAAAGTTAAGACCTATAACTCCTAAACTAATAGCGTGGGAGCGAAAAACATCTTCCTATAGAACTTCTTTCAAGGATACTAAAAAATTAATTAAATATCAATTTGGTGTTAAGCCGAGTTAATATTCTTATTTCAAGCCGATTCTTTTCTGTTAAACAAAAAAAATTTTAAGCACTTATTCATAAAATATTTTTTTTTATATTAGCATCACTTTTTCTGTTTTGTAGTGGACAAAAATAGAAATTAGTTTAATTTGACTACAACGACAAAATAAGCACAGACAACAACCTGCAGCCATGTAGTCGTGTCGTCGTCAAAATAATCTTTTTCATAAAGACACATGCTTTCTATTTTTGACATATTGAAGTCGGTAGCCTGCTGTCTCGAATGTGTTTAAAGCATAAGTCAAAAACCGCACCCACAAAAAACTGGTCTTTTAAATAAAGGTTGTTTTTTTTTTGGCCCGAAAGAACCAACAAGCGGGTTAGCTGTCAAGCGAACTGTTTTACTGCGCTTTTTTTTTGACATTTACAATCAGTTAACTCTGGAAAATCTACATGAATTGATTCAAGCTGGTACAACGCTACCAAATTTTAAGAACTTACTCTTAAAACCAGGTGTCAATTAGAGCTACTTAAAGACTTTAAGAAAGTTGTGTGTTGGCTTAACGGGTTTGTTAATAAACAAACTTGCTGCATATGAAATGAGAGCAATTTACAACAGACACTACAGAATCCAATACATCCAGAAAAATGTAGAAGGCAAGACTAAGGTTTGTCAAAAAAAGAAAATTTAAATTTTCAAAGTCAAATTTTTTCTAAAATATAAAGCTAAGAACACACTATCGGCTCACATAGCACAGATTTTAATCGTGCTTCATCAGCACAAATTTTTACAAATTGCACATTTTATTTTTGAGTGGTCACATTATATACACACTTTGTGACTATTTTTTTTGGCGCATATTGGCTGAATCAAAAACGAGACAATAATCGGTACAATATGGCCACACTTTCGTGCTTAACTTTATTTGTTATAAGCAGACATAATTTAAATATTTTTAAACTGGATAACGTTAAAAAAAATAAAAATAGTATAACTAGTCAATTTTAACAAAATTTCGTATAAGAAGTAAATTTCAACAAAGTAAAAACTTAATTTTAGCATAATTTTCTTAAACAATTAAATGTTAAAAAAAAGTAAATTTTGGCAAAAGTTCCTATAAGTAGTAAGTTTTATAAAATTTCCTATAAAAAGAAAATTGTAACAAAATTTCTTAAAATAAAAAGTAAATTTTTAACAAAATTTCTTATAAAAAGTAAATCTTAACCAAATTTCCTATAAAAATATATAATTTAAGCAAAATTTCCTATAAAAACGAAATTTTGGCAAAAGATTCTATAATAAGTAAATTTTAATAAGTAGTAAATTTTTTCCAAAATTCCTATAAATAGATTTCACGTTATTGTTTTTATTTTGTTTAGCAACCAGATGTTTGCTTATATCGGCGCTGATTCTCCACTTAGATCGGCGCACAAGTGGCCGGTAAAACTCAGCACACTTGTAATATTTTGATTTCTTAACATTGTGCTAAAGAGTTTCACATTATCGGTACGCCAGGGCTGCTTTTAATTGTCCAAACTTAGCACGATTTTAGCGCAGATTGTCTTATATTAAGAAATTACGTGCGTTTACATTATCGGCACATGAAATGCTTAAGAGATAAATGATGCCTGTTGCAAATTTATCGACTAATGCATATCACTGTGAAAAAAATTTCCAGAATTATACCCACTTTTTTCCAAAATCTCCCACTGTGCGACGATGACATCATGGCACATTATTTCTCCAAAAACTAAAGCTGGAGGTCCACACCACGCGTTACTCGCTTTTTCGCTGCATACGCAGCTGTCAAAAAAGTAGAATCTGTGTAGTTATACGTAGTAAGTTACATGCACAAAAGCGTAGATGCCTTGAGGCGAAAAGTAGGTTTACTTTCTACTTTTGTAAGCGTCACAAGCAGCGTTCGAACAAATCAGCTGATTTTGACAAATTAAATTTTATTTTTACTTGTTCTGCTGCTGCATAAAAAGCGTTGCATGTAACTTGAATCGTAGAACTCAAGTAAGGTTAGAAAAGCATGCACTGCGTGGAAGCGAAAACGCGTGGTATGGACCTTTAGCTTAAGCCAGAGCTCGCATTACGTCAATAGAGATCGTTACCATGATTTTTGTTTTAAAATACGAATGACATTGATCCGGACGAAATGTTAAGCTCTTATTTCATCGATAGGCAATAAAATATTATTTTCTCACTTTTATGCATAAAATGCACTATATCGGTTAAAACTAAATGAATTGCTTGCCATCTGCATAATATTTCTTAAGTTTTGCTTAATATCTAAATTTCAAGTTTCATCATTTTCCTTTTTGAGTATGATAAACTTCTTTTTAACTCGATGTAACAATGTCCATTATTAATTATATTATTAAATTAAGCTCTTTAATACTGTTATTTTAATTTATATTTTAATATATTAATGTATGTCCTATATATGAATTAAAAAAAATATTTATTTTTTTATTAACATTTATTACCCAGACACATACGCATTCGCTGATACGAATATTAATACAGGAAATACTTTTTTACTCCTCTGCATTTCACATGGAGTTGTTATGGCATATAACAATTTTTTAAAACTCTTCATATTAATAATAAAATATTTTCCTTTTGCTTTATTTTATCCAGCTTTTTTCAGATTTTGTATTTTTGTTTTTTTTTTTTTTTAAATTGGCGATATTTTACGTGATTCTGCTACGGGTGGTAGAAATGAGAAAAAATTATACGGAAAAAACATAAATTCTGACGATTGCTATTAATTATAATTTTATGCTTATGAATTTCTATACACAGCATTATTTATACTTATATTAAAAAAATTAACCATTTTTCTGGTTTATTTATGTTTTTTTTATTTGTTTTTAAACTTTACTAGTGGTTTTTTTCCACAATGTCTGCTTTAAATAATATGCATATTTAGCTGTTTAAAACGGGTGAATGTCTGAATTCATCAATGTAGAAGTTTGTTAGCAAATATTTAAGAGGGATAAAAAGTGGTACTTTTATGCATATTTAGCTGTTACATATAAATTTATCAATGAAGAAGTTTATATATTAAAGAGGAATAAAACTGGTACTTTTTTATTAAAAAAGTACTTTTCAGCTTCTAATAATATGCATACTTAGCTGTTAAAAATTATTTCATCAGTATTAAAGCTTTCTTGAGAGTATTAAAGAGGAATTAAAAAAGGTATTTTTTTTATTAAAAAAGTGCTTTTCTGCACAAAATAATATGAATATTGAGCTGTTGAAAATGAATTCTTCAATGTAGAAGTTTGCTAGCGAATATTAAAGAGGTATAAAAAAATGGTACTTTTTTAATTAAAAAAGTACGTTTCTACTTAAAATAATACGCATATTTAGCTGCTTAAAAGGCTTTCAACATATGAATGCCTGAATTCATCAATGTAGAAGAAGTTGGCTCGCAAATATTAAAGAGGAATGAAACAGGGTTCTTTCTTTTTATTAAAAAAAGTACTTTTCTGCTTTAAATTGTATGCATATTTAGCTGTTGAAAAATAATTCATCAGAATTTAAGTTTACTAACGTTTATATTCGAGGGAAAAATTATATTTTTTTTTTTATTTTTAAAAAAGTATTATTCTGTGCATAGTATGCACATTTCGCTTTTAGAAATAAATTTGTCAATGTCGAAGCTTGCTAGTGTATATTAATGTTAATTTTTTTTTTTACGTACTTTTCTGCCTTAAATATTATGCATAGTTAGCTGTAAAAATGAATTCATCAGTATTAAAGCTAGCACACGACTATAAAAGAGGAGCTAAAAATTGTACTTTTTATTAAAAAAAAAGTACTATTCTCCTTTAAATATTATGCAAATTTAACTGTTAAAAATCAATTCATCAATGCAGAAGTTTGAATATTTAAGAGAAATTAAAAAAGTACTTTTCCGCTTTAAATAGAATGCATATTAAGCTATTACAAATGAATTAGTCAGTGTAAATGTTTGCTAGCGAATATGAAGGAAATATACAATATTGTAATTTTCTTATAAAAAAAGTACTTTTCTGCTTTAAATAATATGCATATTCAACTGTTTTACATGTTTTTAATGAATTAAAGTCTAACTTCAGCAATGCAGATGTTTGGCAGCCAATAATAAAGTGGGATCAAAATGATACTTTTTTAGTAAAAAGTACTTTTCTGCTTTAAATTATTTTAATATTAAGCGGCTTAAAATGTTAAAACCGAATTTCCATACACATATTTTTTGTTGAACGAACACTTTAATTTAACATTAATTTTTTTGAATAAGGCCGTATATGAATACATATCGTCATCTTAAATGCAAATGGACAGCATAGTTTTAATTGGTTACACTGACCACTAATTTTAAACACAAGACACTTAAAGCAAATTTGAGAACGATTAATTCAATTGCGCTAGTTACCGCTCGTAGTCGCGATATTCGCTATTATAAATTTTAATAAATTCAATTTATTAATGTTTCATAAAACAAGTTTTTTTATACTTTTTGTATCATTGTTCAATTTAAATCAATCCAACTCTATTAAATACAATTTTTCGCTATTATTTTGCGCGGAAAAATAGTTTTTCCCGTGCTTAGCTTGTATAAATTTGCGACTAGCAAAGTGTTATCGTTTGTTCTATCGCAAAATTTTAAACTCCAACGTTAAAAAAAATAAATCAGTATGCAGCAACTTTAATATTTATGCCATAACGATTTTTGGTTCCCCTGTAAAATATATAATGGCGACTTAAATTTAATATGAAGATATGCAGAGATGCCACGAAATTTTAAAGCGATTGAGCAACATCAGTCCTTTTGTCTGTGTAAAACACGCAAGGACTCAAAAGAAGAACCTAGGGAGACAAAAGTTGGTGAAAAAAAAATGTTTAACCGATAAATTCGTTTGGTTTTGAAAAACAACGAAATTGGCCTTTATCTTACATTGCCATCGGAATAGGGGGTTTGACACGAGAACGGACATACAACATAAGTTAGGACCACCAAATTATTTTCAATATTTTCTATATATCCCTGTTAAGCGTACACCTAAAGGTCTGACAAATTTGTCCACTTATGAGAAAAGTGCAAAAATAGTAAAAAAAAAAAGCTTGAAAAATAATAATCTTGACAGATTTGTTAAGTTGAACCATGGAAATCGCGTGTAGTTTTTTAGTTGTTGTGTTCAATTCGCCTTGGTGTGTATTAACTTGTTTGCTCAAAAAGGAAAAATTAAAAAAATCCACTTAAGGATTGTTCGATAATAGGAGATGTCCACTTTACAAAGGTGGGTATCCGTTAGGAAAGAGTAAACTTTATAAAGTCTATTTGGTGCTGAATTTGTCTGAAATCGGCGATTTATTTTGCATACACCCACCCAGCTATGTGTTTTCAAATTTTAACAATTTTTCTCCTACCGTTCTCCAAACATAAAGATATGTATTTTGTGCCACGCCCATTTCTCTGATCTTGTCGTTAGAGAGGTTGTGAATTCACAACCCAGTTTTGTGTACCAAATTTGGGCAATCTTTCTCTTCCGTTTTAAGATGTAAATAGATTTTTTTTGCCACGCCCACTTCACCCATCCCGCCCCTAGTTTGCCAAATGTTGTGCATAGATAACCAAGATGCCTGCACTTAATTTAGAAACTTTGGCTCTTGTCGTTCTCTAAGTATACAGAAAACTATAAAGTCTTTGTATGGGAAGTAACACGGCCATTTCTCCGATCCCGCCAACATTTTATCGGTTGTTTTGTTCTAAAAACTAAGATGCTTGTACCTTAATTTTAGCTGTTGCCATTCTCCAGATATATACAAAAAAAAAAAAAAAACCACAACGAGGGACTTATGCGTAACATTAGAGGCAGACTTCTTTTTTTGCTCATATCACAGCCATTTCTCAACTGATCTGGCTTAATCTTAAAAGCAATCTCTAACAGAGTATATGTGACAAAAACATATAACAAACTAGTCTTCATCATAACTACGGTTTTAAGAAAACCCATTTTATAATACTCCTCACAGAGGGATATCATTAAATCAACTTCGTTACTCACAAGTACCCATCAAATATACACTTTGAAGGGTCTAACATCAAAATTATAGAAATTACAAACGGAATGAAAAACTTATATATATATACCCTTTTTACATATAATGAAGGGGAAGCTTAGTTTTTCCTTTGCGTGTAGCTCCCATATTTGGCCTATGCCATAGCTTAGAACTTAAACGTTCGCTATTTCTCTTTTCTCTTTCATTCGTTTATTGCATCTTCACATATACATCTATATGTAAATGGTGGGTATGAAAGACTCAGCTAGGCCGCATAAAATTTCTTAATTGTTTTTCAATTTGCATTGCAAATAAACTTAAATTATGAATTGCAAAATAAATTATTTACCTCTAACGTAACGAATGATTATAAAATATGAAATAAAAAAAAAAAATACATATTTATATTAAAAATGCCACTAATTACTTAAATGACTTTTATGAAATTTATACATGTTTTTTTACACAAACTGACTTGTGTTATTTATGAAAAAAACTTTTGTTTTTATAAATAAATTAATAATATGTTGGTATTAATTAATAATAAAAACAACATTGAACTAAATTATAACCTCCGATGTTTGAGTATGAATTGTATGTTTACGTCGCCGTTTTTTTTTTTTTTTTTTTTTTCAGTGTATAAAAATGTAATAAATCATATGTTTAGCTATAAAGACTTACACATTAATATTTATTGCTTAAACATTTTTGGGAGTACAATTTTTTATACCCTCGACCACAAGTGTTGAATGAGGATGTATTTAGTTTGTCTTCCCATGTGAAACAATTTTAATATACACCTAAGACCCCCTAAAGTATATATGTCCTTGGGTAACTCGTAGTCGATTTAGCCATGTCCGTCTTGTGATAACACGTTCACTTTAGAATGACTCAAAAAAGGAACAATAATGGTGTCAAATTGTTTCAAGACCTCTCAAGCAGTTTCGGATTGAATTCCGGCAAAATCGGCTAATTAGGATAGAAGTTATGAAACCCAATGTGAAACAAGCTCCCCAAAATTTATATTTTTTTTTTACATATGTATATGTACTAACATAAACGGTTGCGGTAGATGAGATGGTGGGGATCGGTGCATAATTTACCATATTTCCCATAAAAAGCCATTCTGGTAAATTATTTAAATGCGCCTTAAGCCAAAGCGAACAAAAATTTTCTGATAATCGATCCGATAATTTATCATTGTTCTGAAGAATTCTTTGAAACATAAAAAACGCAAAACAAAACAATTTTACTACTGAATTGAAATTTGAGTTTTTTTATACCAGATATTGGGTACTCTACTGAATTTTGTAATAATTGATCAATAATTTACGATGGGTCCAATATAAAATCTCCTCCTGAAATTCATTTTAGTATGGCTTAAACTATTACGAATTATGATATTTCATTTATACTACTTATGGTGTTTTCTTACCTAAAAAATAATAATGCATTAATATATTTTTATCAGGTTGCAAGCACCCTTACAAAGTGATACATATTTCTAAATTACAATGGAACAAAATAATAGCTACGTTTTACACCCAACACTAATGTGTTACATATTGAATGCAAAGTTTGTACTAATAAGCGATATTCACCACGGTTGTAGCAATTTTCGACATTAAATTTTCTTTGAATTCCAATAAGAATTAACAATACTGATTTTCAATAATATAAGTCAGCTGTTATTAAAAATTTTGCGCAAAAAAAATAATTATTAAATAAAAGTAAAACAAAAAGTTTTTAAAATTATTAATGCAAATATGAAGAATACTTGCATATACATATTTCAAGCATTTGTTTTGTTTTCGTCTAAGTGGGTTGATTGGTGAAGGGACCAACCTCTTCTCTATATATTAGCTTCCACTCAAGTCTGTGCATTTTTTACTTAGTTTTGTAACTTCAAAAATAAAAAAAATAAAAAAGTACCAATTGAATATCAAAAAAAGTTCCAAGAAGTCTTCTCTTATAGTTTCTCAATCTCTCTGGACTCTGCATGTTGAATTTTATGTTTCTAGCCTCAGTATAAATAAAAATTTCAAAAGTGCTATTTAAAGAACAAAAAAGTAACAAACAGATCTTCTAACAGATTTTCTATTACTCAGGACCTTGCATGCTTAATTTTATGTTTCTAGGTCTAATACTAACCGAAATTCAAAAAGTACCAGTTGAAGAACAACAAAAGTACCAAAAAGTTACCTTTTATAGATTCTCACCCAATCAGGACATTGCATGCCTAATTTTATGTTTCTAGTTACAATATTAACGAAAATTAAAAAAGTACCAGCTGTAGACCGAAAAAGTGCCAAAATCTCCCCCTTACAGGTTCTTATGCCCTCAAAACCTAACATGTTGAATTTTGTATTTCTTGTCCCAATATTTAGGAATATTCGAAAAGTACCAGTTGCAGAACAAGGAAGTACCAACAGTTTTCATCTTAAAGGTTTTCATTCACTTAGGACCCTGCATCTATAATTTAATGTTTCTAAATTCAATATTATAGAAGCAGTAAAAGAAAGAAATTTAATTTCCCGTATTGTCCCTTTTGATACGCTTTTTCTCCCCATTGGCTTATAAACATTTTCAATATGTTAGTTGGAGCCAATAATTTAATACGTAGTTATATGTCAATACATAAAGAAATTTTTTTTTGAAAAATAGCTGCAATTTTTACCCCTAAAACGTTTGAATTTCAAAAAAGTACCAATTTTATATTTGTAATTAATTTATATTTGTCACGAATTCGGTATTGTCTTGATTTCTATCAGGGGTGTGCTGGAAATTGCAAACGCAAAACGCAAGAATTTTTTTAAAAGTCGTTTTTTAGTAAGATTTCTGTAATAAAATAATTTTATGACAAATCTTATACAAACATTTCTCTATTAAACAGAATTTTATAACAAAAATTATAAAAATTTAATTAAAAGTGTATTAAAAACAGCCTCCAATTTCTTGCGTTTTGCGTTTGCGATTTCCAGCACACCCTCCTATGTTTATTGGCTTAAAAGATAGATTGGGTGACAAAGAAGTCCCAAATTTCAAAAAAGTACTAAACACCTGTACATTTATTTTTCTAGTGAACAACGGTAAGTATATCTTCTAGTTTTGGAGATATGAAGTTACGTAATTTACTTCAGCTTTTAATGAAATATTTTTGTCTGTGTTCATAAAAATTTTTAAAATTTTATAAAGGTTTAAAGAACAAATTTACTATGAAAATTATCCTTAATAAACGTTTGTTAAATTTAATAATCGTTTATGAATACGGTTATTGTTTAAATACCTTTCAACTGGTGTATTTTTTGTTCAAATCCGACGACAAACAGAAGAGGTAAGTTTTCTTAACTGTTGTAGTGTACCTCATAAGTTGCCACCGCATACCCTTAGACCACTCTGATAATTACATATGCCAACTAAAACAGAGTAGGGTATTTTACTAGATCAAATAACGCCAAACTGACTGACAACAAATATAAAAACAAAACTTATCAATCTAAATTGAGTGAAGAATGTAATTGAGTGCATTCCAAACTCAAAACATTCTGATTGGGCAAGAACAATTGCAGGGAGTAAATCAATAATATTTAAATGATTAATATGGATATTTTCATAATACCGACAGAGAAAAACATAGCTCTGTCGACAATTAGGATAAGTTAGAACGGCTAAGCCGAAAACTCAAACTTAGTATATAAGCACTTGTAAATTTAAATAAAAACAGACTTAAAATTATCACATTAATTCGGCAACAACCTGCCTTGTGTTTAATTAAAGCCTCACACTAATTCGGCAGTTCCTTTGAACGCCTTGCAAATCAGCTGAAACCCTGACAGCTACAAAAATAACCAAGGGCTATAGGGAACTAAATACACCAACACACATTGTTTATACATTACATGGCGATCCTGCCAACTCTCCTACATTACAGTACTTTCCTACATTACATGGCGATCCTGCCCACTCGGACCACCACATTTTGAGATCCTGCCCTAATCTAGGACCAATAATTTTGCCAATCTAGAACCGATAATTCTACAATTAGGCCAAGAAGATTAAATGATGCGTTTCCTGTCAAGCATTAAATGGCACGAGAAGAAAAAGAGAGGTCGTCAAAAATAAATTTAATTACCAATGGACTTTTATTTCACAGCATTTGTATAATTTAATACAGAAGAGGCTGAAGCTGAAATCTAGATGTCAGCAGAACAATAAGTTTATATAAAAAGATAGATTAATTTAAGACAAAAGGAAAAGTTCAGACTAATCAATAATTGAAGAGATGAATATCAATTATAGAAAAATAAATAGAATAATTAAATATACTTTCCCTTTATTACAACAACAATAAATATTAATGGACTTTTATACAAGTTTTTGGTTTTTGAATCCTACAATGAGCAAACCTAAAAATAATGTAGAAATGAATACAGTAAAATATTATGAACAATGTAAATGCACAAATCACAGAAGAGTTAGTGCCGGAATATGTTAAAACTTTATTTGTAGTTATAGAATTAATGGATATTTTAAAATATAGAAATAGTAATAGCAGTAAAAGTACAACTAATGTATAAATTATAAAGAAAATAATCAATTAATTTTTACTTATAAATAAATCTAGAATATACATATATGGAAGAGAAGTTAGGTAGCTTAAAGGAATTTTGGAGGAACTTAAAGAAAAGTCCAGGGAGAACCTATACCGAGTCAACGGTATTAAATAAATTTGAATATATAGAAAATTTAAAAAGTGAATTTCAACTAATAGAGTTAGAAGAGGAAGATACAGAAAGAAAATTAGCGTTAAAATTAGAGTTTCATAATCTTTACAAACTCGTAGAAGAATACATAAGTAACAGTATAAAGAAACCATTAGAAACAAAAGACATAGACATGGCATCGTTTAGTTTAGAAACAGTGTCTAAAGCACTCCCACTTTTTGCTGGAAACTTTGAAGAACTGGAAAGTTTTTTAATAACAGCGGAACTCATTGAGAAAACTCTTGCTGAAACAGCAAAACAAGATTTCCTACAATATGTTTACCACGCCAAATTAACCTCAGGGGTAAGAACAGCGATAGGTAGTTATACGAAACCCGAAAACTTCAATAGTTTAAAAACACAATTACAACAAAGGTACAGAAGTACAAAGACCATTCCAGAATTACAGTCCAAACTAAGCAATATTTACCAAGGCAAAACGTCTGTCAATGCATTCAGAGAAAGAATATTAACAGTAATAGACAACCTGAACAAGTTAGGAATAGAAGAACTTAGTAGTGACGCTACAGAGGCGGAGAAAAATGTCATTATCAGATTAAACTCAAAGCTTGCTCTAGATTCATTTAAGAGAGGGATTAATGATAATTTAAAGACGGCAATTTTTGCAGCTCGTCCAAAAACTTTACAAGACGCCGTAGAACTTGCGCTAGAACTTGAAAATGAAAATAAAATAACTACTAACTCAGTACAGTATATACAAAAACAACATCGTAATAACATTAATAACAGGAACAACTATAATTTCCCAAACCGTAGTACTAACGACTACAACTCAAACAATAATAGAAACAACAGAAATTTTAACAACTACACTAGGAATAACAATAATTTTCAAAACAGTAGAAATAACAACTACAATTCCAACAATAACAGAAACAACACAAATACGTCTGCAAACAACAATTACAACCGTAACACACCTAGAATCAATAATGGAAACTACAGGAATGACAACAATAACAATAGAAATAACAATTCCAATAGAACCAACAACAACAGACGTAATGTTCATATAGTACAAGACGAGGGAAACGAGGAAGGCTCGGAATACAGGGATATTCCGGACAGCCAAAATTAAGAGTATTTAAAGTTTCCAATAATAACACAAATTATATAATCGCTAAATACAAAAATGAACAATTAACATTTCTTGTCGACACAGGAGCCGACATATCATTATGTCGAACTAAAACAATTTTTGATGATGAGCCACTAAATATAAATAATAAATGCAAATTAACGGGCATTACTAAAGAAGAAATACATTCATTAGGAACAAGTGAACTTGAATTTTCCCTAGCAGACCAAACATGTAGATTCAAATTTCATCTAGTAGATGACAATTTTCCAATAGAGACGGACGGAATAATAGGAAGAGACTTTTTAAGAGAATACTTATGCAAAATAGACTACGAGACATTTACAATTTCTTTGTTCACCAACAATGAAACCATAATTCTGCCTATGCAAACAAAAGCATTTGACACATTAAAAATTACTATACCCCCACGAACAGAAATTATACAACCATTAAAATTAAACCTCACTGAAGATTGCGTAATACTTAATAATGAATTAAAAAGCGGTATTTTTTTAAGTAATTCAATAGCACCAAAAAACGGAATGACACATATTAAAATTTTAAACACAACAAATGAGACACAAATTTTACAGGGCATTAAACTGCATACTGACCTACTTAAAAACTACGACATATTAGGTTACACAAATATAAACAATGACGAACGTTTTGAACGAATTCTAAATGACTTGCAGTTAAATAACACTGATGAATATGCAAAATCAGAATTAATAAACATATTCAAAAGATATCAAAATGTATTTCATTTAGAAGACGAAAAATTAACTGTAAACAATTTTTATAAACAAAACATTACAACTTCAGATAACACTCCGGTGTACATAAAAAACTACAGACTACCCCACTCACACACGGACATAATAAATGAACAAGTACATAAAATGTTAGATGATGATATAATAGAACCATCAATTAGCCCCTACAATGCTCCACTTCTTTTAGTACCTAAAAAGAATACGGAAGACAAACGAAAATGGAGACTTGTAGTAGATTTTAGAAAGTTAAATGACAAAATAGTTAATGACAAATTTCCACTAACTAGGTTAGAGGATATTTTGGACAAACTAGGAAGAGCAAAATGGTTTTCGACTCTTGATATGACTAGTTCATTTCACCAAATTCAATTGGAAAAAGACTCAAGACCACTTACAGCTTTTTCTACACAACAGGGACACTACCAATTTAAAAGACTACCATTTGGACTTAAAATTTCATCAAACAGTTTTCAGAGAATGCTTACAATAGCACTTTCAGGACTTGATTCAGAAGCTTTTCTCTATGTCGATGACATAATTGTATACGGATGTAGTCTGAACCATCACAATCAAAATCTTGTCAAAGTTTTAGACAGACTTCAGCGATACAATTTAAAACTGAATCCAAAGAAATGTTGTTTTTTAAGACCAGAAGTAGTATATTTAGGACATTTAATAACAAAGGACGGTGTAAAAACAGATCCAGCCAAATATGAAGTTATAAAGAATTACCCAATACCTAAAAACGTAGATGAAGTTAGACGTTTCGTTGCATTCTGCAATTATTATAGGAAATTCATACCGAATTTTGCGGACATTGCGAAACACTTAAATATGCTATTGAGAAAATCAGTAAAATTCTTATGGACAAGTGAATGCCAAACTGCTTTTGATACCTTAAAAGAAAAATTAATGAACCCACCAATTTTACAGTACCCAAATTTTGACAAACCTTTTATTTTGACGACTGACGCCTCAAACTACGCACTAGGAGCAGTCCTATCACAAGGTGAAATTGGCAAAGACTTACCAATTTCCTACGCAAGTAAATCTCTTCAAAAGCATGATATGAATAAACCCATCATCGAAAAAGAATTGCTCGCAATTCATTGGGGAATAAATTTCTTCAAACCATATTTATACGGTCGAAAGTTCATAGTAGTGACAGACCATAGACCGTTGATATCACTATTTTCACATAAGAATCCATCATCAAAAATGACAAGAATTAGACTAGATTTAAGCGATTATGACTTCACGATAATTTATAAGAAAGGGAAAATCAACACTAATGCGGATGCATTATCAAGAATAGAAATAAACTCAGACGTACTAAAACAAATGATACCGTTGGAAAATGATGAAAATGAAAAGAAAATACTGATAACTACAAGGGCGATGACAAAGAGAAATGAAAATACAAATAAAGAGGCAAATAAGATTAATGAAGGTAAAGAAATAAATATGAAAACAGAGCGCGCGAATGGAAGTAATATGGAAAGACGCATCTCTCAGGAGTCTGATCAACTTCTAATATGGGAATGCACATCCGTAAATGATATTAAGAATATGAAGAAATTGCAATTTAATAAACTTGAAAATATAGAAGAAGTCGACATAAAAATTGAAGATAATATTGTGCACATAGGACGTGATGATAATTCATCGAAACAAGATTCGATTATGAAGAAATCACGTACCAAAAATGATAATTATATGAATAAAGGATGTAACGATAATTCATCGAAACAAGATTCGATTATGAAGAAGTTACATGCCAAAAACGTACAAATTGAAGGTAATATGCATGCAAGATTCAGCGATAACTCAGCGAAACTAGATTCGATTCTGAGGAAACTGATATCTAAGATGAGGAAAGAAAATATAAAGGAATTAGCGCTAGAAAAGAATGATAAAATATTTAAAATGTATACAATGAAAGATTTAAAAGAAGCATATGCAAAGATAAAAATAAACAACAAAAGTCCTCAATTAAAAATATTAATTTACAAAGCCCCAATAAGAATAAAAGATGACATATTAAAGTATAAACTCATCGATGAATTCCACAATGCCACACACGCAGGCCACTTAGGAATTAGAAAAACGGTAATTAAATTGAAACAGCGGTACATTTGGAAAAACATGAATAAGATGGTAAAGCAATTCGTGAAATACTGTGACAAGTGTAACATAAACAAACAAACCAAACACATTAAAGAACCACTTACAGTAACAGACACTCCAAGCAACAGTTTTGAAACAATATCAATTGACACCGTAGGACCTCTACGTATTTCAAACGGATACCGATACATATTGACAATGCAATGCGAGCTTACAAAATTCGTTATTGCGCACCCAATGTCAACAAAAGATGCACTTACAACTGCCAAAACATTAGTAGAACAATTAGTTTTAAAATACGGAAAATTTAAAGTGCTTAAATCGGATAACGGGACTGAATTTAAAAACGAACTGATGCGTAACATATGCTCGTTACTTGAAATCAAGCAGACATTTTCAACCCCTTACCATCATGAAACAATAGGTTCGGTAGAAAGAAATCATAGGGTTCTCAATGAATTCTTGCTGACAACAGCAAATGATTATGAATGGGACAAGTGGATAAATTACTTTACTTTTGCCTACAACACGGCACCACACATAGACACTGGTTACACACCATTTGAACTGGTATATGGTAAATTACCATGCTTACCATCAGAATTTCATAATAATGAAGTAGATAAAATATATAACTATGAAGATTATGCAAAAGAGCTTAAGCAAAAGTTACAATATTCTTTAAACAGAGCTAAGGAGCTTACAACTAAAATAAAAGAAAAAAGAAATTTGGAAGATAGATATAGTAATAGGTTAAATCTAAATATAGGAGATTTAGTTTTAATAAAAGTAGAAAATAGGAAAAAGAATCAAAGCCCATACAAAGGCCCATATAGGATAATAGGGAGAAATGATGTAAATACTATTATAGATTATAACGGAGTAGAAAAAGAAATGCACAATAACCAATTAAAACCATACCTAGGATTAAGAATTAATGAATAAAGTAAACTATGTAAAAGAAAAATATAAAACCACACCTATGATTAAGAACTAATGAATAGAAAAACTATGTAAAAACAAAAGTATAAAGATATAAAAATTAATTATGTAAATAGATTTTAAGAATCATTAATTAAAACAACACATTATATTTATAAGAAAAATTTTAACAGTACTATGAAAATATCAAGAAAAATCAATCCCCTAATTTTTCTCTTAGCGGTGAGGGTGTAGTGTACCTCATAAGTTGCCACCGCATACCCTTAGACCACTCTGATAATTACATATGCCAACTAAAACAGAGTAGGGTATTTTACTAGATCAAATAACGCCAAACTGACTGACAACAAATATAAAAACAAAACTTATCAATCTAAATTGAGTGAAGAATGTAATTGAGTGCATTCCAAACTCAAAACATTCTGATTGGGCAAGAACAATTGCAGGGAGTAAATCAATAATATTTAAATGATTAATATGGATATTTTCATAATACCGACAGAGAAAAACATAGCTCTGTCGACAATTAGGATAAGTTAGAACGGCTAAGCCGAAAACTCAAACTTAGTATATAAGCACTTGTAAATTTAAATAAAAACAGACTTAAAATTATCACATTAATTCGGCAACAACCTGCCTTGTGTTTAATTAAAGCCTCACACTAATTCGGCAGTTCCTTTGAACGCCTTGCAAATCAGCTGAAACCCTGACAGCTACAAAAATAACCAAGGGCTATAGGGAACTAAATACACCAACACACATTGTTTATACATTACATGGCGATCCTGCCAACTCTCCTACATTACAGTACTTTCCTACATTACACTGTTTTGTCTTTGCCGATTTAGAAATAGATTAATCAAGATAATTTTAATATGACTAAAATGGTCGGCCTAAAATTTATCAGAGTAGGTCTAAGCAGCAACCAATTACATTACTGAAGTCAGTTTTTATAAAGATTGTTTAATAATATAGAGCACACTCCTGAAAAAATTATAATTGTCAGTGGAGGGCATCAAAGATTCCAAACAGCCGAATACAGCACTGTAACTTGTTTTTATAAAAATTGTTTTAGAATAAATATAAATTTGTGCAATAAATTATAAAAGAGCGATAAATTTAAAGTATGTTTGTTTAAAGTTTTATTATGTTTGTTGTTCCTAATTTTAAATTAATCAATTGTTATTGATTAATAAATAATTACCGATATACATAAAAATTTTAATAATTAAAACTATTTAATAAAAAAAAGAGCGGCTCATATTAAAAGGTAAAGGGGGGTATTTTGTAAGACCCTTCGACTTACATTAAGAAATTTTTAATATAAAATTTTTGGAATTTTCAAAAATTGCTATTAAAATATTTTTCAAGAGCGGTCAAGTGTGGTAGATAATACCCCAATGAATTTGTTTCAAACCAAAAACTTTTTTGTATAGCAAAAACCATTTTAGATTCGGAAACCTTGGAATTGCTACATTAAGATAAGTTTAGGTTCAATGGGTACATACTAGGGTATTCATTTACTCGGGCTTTTGCTTTAATCGGTTAATCGCTCGATTAATTAACCGAGGTTTTGGTTTAATCGGTTAATAATCGGTTAATTTTGTTATTGATCGATTAACCGATTAATAAAGTTTTGTTATAAATGAAGTAATTTCAATTAATAGTTAAAAACGCAAAAATTATTTATTATTGGAGTCTATTAGTAAAAAACAAGTTAGAGTGCTATATTCGGCTGTGCCGAATCTTTGATACCCTCCACCGACAGTTCGAATGTTTAAGGAGTAATATCTGTATGATGTCTTTTTATTATTATTATCTTAAACTGTGACGATTTGTTATTAATTATGGTTTTAGGAGACTAAACTGTTTTCCGGGAGTAGGGCATATATGGGGCCTAGGGTAAATTATGTAGTGATCTTCACGAAATTTTACAGTGTCATTTCTAGTCAAATAAAACGGACTTGTGCAAAATCTTATGTCATTCCGTGCATTTTTGCATCATTTATGTTAGTTTTTTTTAACAAAATTATCAAGTTTTTGAAGGTGGTGGTTCCACATTTTGATTCATAGCTCTGGTCCTACTGAACCGATTTTGCTGAAATTCCATCCCAAACTGCTTAGGATAACTACAAGCAATTTGACACCTAGTTTGTTTATTTCTTTTGAGCGTGTTTTCAACAGACGGACAGACAGACGGACATGGCTAAATCGACTTAGAATTACTCAAGCAGCCAGAATATATATACTTTATGGGGTCTGAGATGAATAATAAAAAAGTTTCACACGGAATGATAAACTTAGTATACCCTCTTCACAACTAATTGTGGTGGAGGGTATAAAAACAATACCATAACGAACAAAACAATTCCTGAACTAAAACATGAAAACAAAAAAGTAATTCATAAATACGAAAAACATATTTTATAATTTATACATAATGTTTTTATGTATTTATTAAAAAATAAAGTTTGAGATTTTTTTATTAATTATTTCAATAGTTTAAGATCTTATAAAATAATCTTTTGGAAAATAATTTGGTTAAATGTTTAGGACTTAAGCAATTCTTTTAGTTTTGATAAAACTTGACTTGGAAAAAATTCTTTTACTTATCGAAGATGTTGGAGAAATCGGAAGCAACCCATAAAACAGATTCAAGAACGATAAGAACAAGATTACGCATTGCACATGTTTACAAAATGCCACTGTTTAATATGACGCCACTTTAGTTTATTATACACATGTTTGTTTGCTTGTATTTCTATATTTTAGTTGTACTTATACGCTGATGTGACGTAAATGCGCAGAAACATTTAATATTTAAAAGCTGAATGCGTTATCTTGGTTTCTTTGTATCATAATACAGATTATCTAATTTCTCAGTCCTTTTCCAGGATTTCGTTAAACATATAAAATCTTCCATTATGCCATTATTTCGGTTAATTTTGTTAAAGATTGTTCGTGTTACAATCGAGAGTTTCTTCTTCATTATCTGACACATCCTGGCAAAACTCAGCACCGAACATTCTGCAAAAAATGTATTTTCGAACGCCTAGTTTCGGTTTTTGTACTGTATTTTAAGAATGTATTGTTCGAAGGAAATACATACAAACATAAACCTTTTTCATATGAGACGAAGCAAATAATTAAAAACACAAAAAAATATGTTATAATACTACAAAAACTAAAAAAACTTGTTACATCGGTTAATCGACTGAAATTAACCGGTTTAATCGTTGATCGAAAATTGCCAATTTTAAATTAACCGATCAGTTAATCGGGTAGTAATTAATCGGTTAACCGATTAACGGTTAACCGAATGAATACCCTAATACCTACCCATCATTAAATGAAACAGCTTTTTTGGGTTCTTTACCGGTCACTTAGCGATACGCCATAGGCACGCACTGAAGGCGTAGCATCATTGCAGGTTCCAACCACTTGCATTCCCTGATGTATACAAAGATACAATTCTGTCCTGTCTTAGATGTTTCTTATCCACTTGAGTGACAAATATAACGTTTGTCCTTTAGTATAAGCGCAATCTATACGCCCCGGCAGCACTTAAAGTAGATAATCCGGCAGATTTATACTACAGTAGGCTCCGGATATAAGAAAATACAAAAAAATCACAAAAATCATCCTAAGAAGCTTTTTTTTAAGCAAATATTTTTTATAATGTCTTATAAAAGCTTCTATTTACTTTCACAAGGAATTAAATCAAGAAAACGTGCATTCAAATGTACACTCTTGGTAGAATATTTTGCGTAAGCAAATACTTGCAGTGTAAAAAAAGTATTCTTATAAAAAAATATGCGGCAAAATATGAAAAAGACACTGCCATACTTTTTTAAAAGCTGTTTATTTCTTATATGAGATTATCTTGTGTCCGTTATCTACTTTGATTAGGAGCTGGAACTGGAGCTACCTAACCTCCAATGGTTTAAAAATATCCAGCAGCATCTGTTGCAAAGCAGGAGATCCTAGGGATGATCCGTCCTCACAATTCAAACTTCAAACAAAAGAAGGATCTTCTGTAGGTAAGAAACACCCTTCCTGCGTTTTCCAGTTTGAACCAGAGCCAACACGTGATCTAAAAACATCCTCCCATGAGGACAGGACTCTTCACGGAAGCTAGCCCTTTTGTGAAATAGACAAATTTTGTCAGACAGTCAACTTCTTCTACATCATCGACTCTTGACTCTTCATCCTTTAAAATTCCAAGTCTCACAACATTCACCAACGCACTTTACTTTTTTTGTCACTTTACAAAATCCACCACTTCACTGGTAATTTTTCGCCACTTCACCAAATCCACTACCTTTACATTGAAACACTGTCCAGCGTCACTTTATTCTATAAACAACTACGACATTTTTACCCCACCAAGGTGCCACACACTTCCCCCATTCAAGCATGAGCTTCAACCAAAACTTTCACCTATACTTTCCAACCATTTATATCACCAAATTTTCTTTGAGTGTCATATAAAATGTATATCTCACAGAATTTATCCCAAGCACAAAGCCACCTCTTCTCAAGATAGCATACCCCAGAGCGCCGCAACCAATAGTCAGTGGGATACCGAAGTACCAGGTTCTTTTGACTCTCTGGTTAGCCACGACTTCCAGAGACCGCAAGATTTGAAAATTTTTAAATTACTGCCGAACTGCAAGTATTGGCTACCTCTGTTTTCCCCGGAACATGGATGTCACATCCTTGAGAATCCTCTAGATGATTCACTACAACCCACTGGTTGACCTTAATTACAAATGTGGCTGCTATAAGTTTATCCTTCCTAAGACACAGCAGCCATAAGATTCTAGCTAAAGAACGCGTCATATCCACTAGAATACCGACTAGGTGCTTTATAACTCCCTAAAGGCAACCATGTCTAGCAAGCTTATATGCATTGAGGCATCCCTGACAATCATTTACTATTTAATTAATATCTTACAAAAAATTATGATGTTTAATAAAATCGTAAAGTTTCCGAAATAAAGCTACAATTATTTTTTAATCACATCGAAGTTTTAATAAAAAAAAATATCTATTATTGGAGGCGTGAACGAGGGGAACATTTTCAAAATAACTATAATTTGCTAAACAACAGATGATAAGTTTTCATTCGTAAAGTGTGTTTGCATTTGCAAAAGAAACTCAAATTGGAAAGACACTGTTTATGTTTTTTAATGCTAAAAAACCAATCTGTTAAAAACTTCTTTAAAGTTCTTTACAATTTTATTATATTAAAGCCGTAAAAATGCAAAAATTTAGGCAAAATTAAAATAGCAGTACCACCCTAATAGCCAATATAAAAGCCAAAGTTATGTAAACTGTAAAATGCTACATGTGAAAATAATAAATAATAACACCATTTCCTATCCATATTCCACATAGAAACTATAAACGTAGCTCAATAATGATATTCTTGGAAATGTCGAATTTGAAAACCACCAGCATTGACATTAAAAAAACGTTCTTAAATCTTTTTTTTTAATTTTGCATTATGTACTATAAATTCCACGTACGTATGCGAAACGAAAACATATTTTCAACGCTAACGAAATTAAATTTAAGGAAATATTTTGAAACATAATACACTGATAGAAAAGGTGTCATAACGCTGATGTATTGTGACAGCAGTACTATGACAAGTGTCTTCGTTTTTGACCCCATGACACTTTTCATCATTGTGATGTTAACCTTAACATAACTTGGCCATATTGTCATCAGGAGAAATTATGTCATCAATGGAATGACACAACGGCATCACAGAAATGACGAATCGGAGTCAGTTTAAAAAAAATTTCATTAGTGCGATGACTCAGTAACACCGGAGAAAGGACACATTAGGCTCAATTTATTGACAGTTTGGGATTGACTTAAGTCAAAGTGAGAGAATATCATTATTAACTTACCCGTTACACATGTTTGTTTCACTTTTGTTTTATTTCGCCCTTTGTTTACAGAAGAACTCTCAGTTATAAAACACAAGCAGCATGCCCGATATGGTTTTCGTAATCATTCTACTTTAAAAATTTGATGTATTTAACTAAATAATTTAAACAAATAGAATATGGGAATTTTTGTTTCTTCTTTTACGTTTTAAACATGAATATAATGTTAATAATACAAAAAATATGGGATCGAATTGAATTGACTGTAATAAAAGCATAGATGACGCATAAAATACGATAAAATTTTATGATGACGTTCTACATTGGACTTATGTCATATTTCGCCTCATTGATGTCATTTGTAATAACATTGAATTCACAATTTTGATGTTAGAGCATCATCAATATAAGATGCATTTTTTTATGAGTGTATGGTTACTTTAACCATGTTACTTGTAACTATATTAAGGTTAAATGAGTCCTCCATAAAAAAGAAACCACAACATAGTGATTGTGATGTTATAGCTAGCAACATCATTGTTGTGATTGTCACAAATACCAGAAAAGTTGTTTATAATTCACAAAACGTTGCTATTAAAAAACGGGAACATAATTTTTTTGACAAACTGCTGCAGAAAGTGAGTTTAACACAAGGACAATACGTTCCTAAAAACACTTTTAAAGATATAGCTTTCGACTCGTTAAAGATTGCGTTTTAATAGTTTAAGCAAAAGATATACAAAACATGTTGAACAATGAATACCAAAAAAAACGTCTTTACAGCAAAAACTCCATAAACCAATCGATGACACCCAATTGTTCTTCAAGGACTTATCCCACGACCAGTGAACACAATATTATAATAAAAAAAAAAAAATAAACGAATTGTAATACAAGTTGAAACATGACATTCCACTTAACTGCCCTAGGGGAAAGGAAACTAACTCCAAACTTGTCACGGGACAGTTATAAAGAGGAAGTGACCGGTTTAAGTTCTAACACCTTTTATGAAGGGGACTTTTCACTTTTACATAGTGATGTCCTAGGAGGGGGTTAATTGGCACCTTTTTGAAACTTTGTGACAGGTCACTGAAATAACCTAAATAACTACATTAAATTTACGTTAAAATAGTGCCTGTCAAATACATTGTCCCGAGTGAACATTATTCATATGAAGGGCTATAAGGTTTTACTAGATCGAATCAGCCGCTATCCGTCCAAAATCCAGTCACATGACTAGTTTTGTGTCTATTACCTTTTAAGTTAAGGTTAAGTGACATGTCTTGTTTTCACCTATGACAATGCGTCGGTCTTATTACAATATTATTTCAAATTTTCCGCGGGTGGTGATTAATTGTTTCAAACTGACACAAAACTAGTCATGTGACTGGATTTTATGCGGGCTGATCCTATCTGGTTATATAACTTTATATGAAGATGATTCATCATACTAACAGGTTTCACTCGGGACAATATCAGTTACAGGCATTGTTTAAGCCGAGATTGAATGTGTCCATAAAGATTATTTCAGTGAACTGTTTCAAAGTGTCCAAAAGGTGCCCATTAACCTCCTTCAATACATCGTCATAAAAGTTAAAGTGACAAGTCCCCTTCATATAAAATGTTAGAACTAGATTTAGTCCCTACCACTTTAGAACTGTCACGTGACAAGGTTGATATTAGTTCTCTTTCCCCTAGGGATGCATTTGCATATTAATCTAACTCCTAAATCTAAACCGTTATTCGAAATTTTAATTGTTATTGGAATAAGCACAATTAAAATTTGGAATAAACCTGCATTTTGAAGGAAACGGCTTGTCTACAAGATAAAAAAAAGAATTAAAAACAAATAGCTTCTAATGACAATAAAACTGTGTGTAATTTTTTAAGCCATGGAAAAATAACTATATACATACACCCCTACGTGAAAAAAGACAAAAAAAAAGACCCGTGTCTCCCAGTTTTGCTCAAAGTAATGCACTTTTTTTTTGGGCCCCCAAAGATTTGAGACCTCGGTGTCATTTTTGCAAAAAAGTGATAATTTTCTCAGGCTCATATCTTGCAAACCGTTCGTAATTTTGATTAACCCTCTAAGAAAAAGTAGTAGCATATTAAATAAAAAAACTTCATCTTCAAGATCAAAATCACAAAAAAACTTTAAAAAAATTCGAATTTTTTTCAACTTTTTTCCTTTGTTCAGGTCCATAGGTAGCAAACCGTTCAAAATTCAAGGAAATTCCGATCGGTTTGCAAGAAATGAGCCTGATAAAATTATCACTTTTTTGCAAAAATGACACCGAGGTCCCAAATCTTTGGGGGCCCATAAAAAAAGTGCATTACTTTGGGCAAAACTGGGAGACACGGGTCTTTTTTTTTTTTGGTCTGTTTTCACGAAGTAGTGTCTGTATACAGTAATTTTTTCATGACTTATAAAATTACACACAGTTTTATTGCCATTAGAAGCTATTTGTTTTTAATTTTTTTTTTATCTTGTAAAAGTGCATGACTTTGGGCAAAACTCTTTTTTGGTCTTTTATCACGTAGTGATGTCCGTATATGGTTATTTTTTTCGTGTTGCACTGTGTAATAAATAAGGGGTTATCGGCTAGAATTTTTACTCTCCGGAAAAACTGAATACAATTTTTAATATTTTGGAATCCTGTAAACACCGCAAGATACATAATTTAAAATTTTGAACATTTTTGGTAATTTAAGATTAAAACTTTCAGTTAATTTCGTATTTAAATCATTTTACAGATATCAAGATCTATATAATATCGATTTATATAGTACATTGTATAAAAGAAGGAAATTCCAGATATCCTCTTACGAAATCCAGGAACGAGATAAGCGGGGGAACAAATTCAAACACAATTGTATTATTAATTCAAAATCATTTGGGATCACAGGTATGAAAATGTTTTTCTCTTTGTTATTGTTGTGTTTTATACAGTGCAAAAAACAGTGTGAATTATTGTGGTTTTTTTTTGAATTTTTTTTTTATGGTAAACATTTTAGTTTTCCGTTAAGTTTTTACTAGAATAGCGGTATAGTTTCAATGGCTAACGGTTTTTTGCTGGTTTTTCATGTGGCTAGTTTTATTTATTTATTTTTTTGTTCTTGCAACTGTTTCAGCACATTTACCTCAAAAATATTTTACTAATTCTGACGAAAAAAAAAACAAAGAAGCATACAAAACAATTTTTTGTTAAAATATTGTATTTGTTTCGAATCTTTGTTTAAATATTTTAAAATTTAATGCGAAAAGGTATTCCCAACACATATTTATGTTACCGATATTGTTGTTTGCTTGAATGTGTACGTGAGCAATGGAGGTTACAATGGATCGAAATTCGCAAAATGGAAGACATAAAAAACACTCTATTAAATGCGAAGCAAATTTCATTTATACAGAACTATAAAACGAAAAGTTTCATTTTACTCGGCTGCCAGCAAATGTTAATTAAAGTCTTAAGACCCCGTTTTGAAACTGTTGGGCTTGCACAAAATTAAAAGCGCAAGAAAGCTTTTCCGAAAAGCGAATAAGTCTGGGGGAAAACACTAACGCGTATGGCAAAAAATGTAGAAATCTTGCTTATTATGCAAAAATGTTTTTTTAAGCAAATTTAGCAGTCATGCCTCAATGTGCGATATATGGTTGTGTGTATTTGGAATACTTTTATCTGTTTTGTGTGAAATTAAATTGTGCTGCAGAAAAGATACATTTGTATATAATTTTTTTTGTGTGTGTAGATAATAAGAGGCTTACCATTGCGACTTTTGTGTGAGCTCACCAATTACAACATTCTAAAAATAATACCTCTCCCTTCATAAATTCTAACCAACATTTTCATAAAAATTATTTTAGATTTATAAAAGGTTTAATTAAGTTCCATAGGAAGTTCGTTTAATAAACCTGTTATATACCTGAAATATTTTTTATGAATAATGCCTTAAATCTATTGGTGAGAGGGGAGATAATAATAGCATGTTCTCTTCCCCGCTCACCAATAAACTCAGACTTTCTGAAAGAAAACTATCAAAGTGTGAACCCAGACTAAAAAGTTAAAGTTTTATGATATTTTTAATCCAAATTTTTTAGTACTTTTAATTAGGCTTAAGTTCATCAAATTGAATTGTCATTAAATTATTTTTATGAGGAAAAGAATTTGACAACATGAAAATTAATTAAAATTGTTATTGATAATCTTTCATTCTTGACCGTGGCCGGGGCTCGAACCCTGGCCGGCAGGTTACCATGACATTTTTCGATCGCAACCACTCGATCTCCTCTGAGGGATTTGCCGTCTTACACTCGCAGCCATCAATCCTTAAACCAAATTGTATTTTAACCTTTGGTAGATCGAAATTTGCTTTTTTGAATGATTATCCATTTTAATTGATTTTACATATTTTTCCTTACTTCTGTTTTTTCCGTACCTTTGTCAAGAATTCTTCTGTCAAACTCACGACGAACTTTTATTATCATTACGTGACAATCCAGCTGGAGAATTCATGATGCAGGGAAAACTGAAATTTTTTTAGTTTTCAAATTTATTCTATGTGCTAAATTTCTTTATACACTACCAGACTATTATCTTGTTATCTTTATAAAATATGTAACTGTAATTTATAAAGTAACTTTTAAAAAGAAATAATTCCTAGATTCTATTTATTAAAATTGTTGAGTAAAAAACATTCGATTTATAAAATATCACTATCCAGTGTGACACAAAGAATGCTGACGAAGGCCGTAGCGGACCTGAAAATGCATTAAATTGAAGGAATAGGACTATTTCAAAAAAGCTTTATAAAATACATAACTGAAATTTATCTCATAGAATAAATTCGAAAAATAAAAAAATTTGAATATAATAAAGTAACTTATGAAAAAAAATATTTTCATGATTCTTTTTATACAAATTTTACTTAATAAACATTTGATAAATTTGATATTCGTGTATGAGTACGGGGTAAATGAATTATTTTTGAGTTACATGATAAGTTTTGTATCTACAGGATTGTTAAATTGTTGGATGAAAAATGTATTAGGGTTAATTATTATAAATTTAATTACATATGTATGTAGTTCTTGGAATAAAAAAAGTTTTGTTGTACGTTCGTTTGCGGTTTGTCTTACTAGTGTAAGAGTCCTGGTCGACGGGTTCAGACTCCTGGCAGCCCTAATCTCCGGACATTCTTGGAGCTGTGGGGTAAATTTGTTTACAACTTCATACAATTTTAAAAGATTTTGTTATTTGTGCTTAATTCCCAGTTTTTATTCTTGTTAAAAACACTTGAAATTAATTGTTGATGGGATAAGCTATTCCTATGCGTATTTCACTGGTTGCTTAGGCCAGATCATCAGGAAACTTTAACCATAAAGATTTTAGAAAAACTAAAGATATTAAACCAAACAAAACTGTTAACAATATCAAAGTTTAAACAAAAACATCAACAATAAACAGCGAGTTTATCTCTTCTTACATTCCCCACTACAATTGATTGAAATTCTTCCAACATTAATTGTAGTTGTAAGTAGGTTAAGAAAAAACAAAATAAAAACAACTTGCAAAACCATGTTGCCAGTTTAAGTTTTTTTAGGCCATGCACCTGGCAGTTTATTATCAAAAATAGGCATAGGAATAGCTTATCCCATCAACAATTAATTTCAAGTGTTTTTATCAAAAATAAAACTGGGAATTAAGCACGAATAACAAAATCTTTTAAAATTAAAATTTTGTATTCCCAATAACTATTTTGATAACTTCATAGAATCTTAAACTTTGTATGGAAGCCCTCTTCAGGAATAGTGCTAGGGGTTACATTTTACCCCTCTAGGAGTGACTCATTGGCAGTCATGGAGTTTTTTTTTGTTTTTTTTTTTTTTTTTTTGTCAAGTTTTTCCTTTTTACCCCCACTTTTAACTCGATGAGCGTTCACTAATTTTTCTCTTAATTATTAATCAAGAATCCCAAATCTGCAGAAACCTCACGAAATGCGAAATAAATTAGACAATTTTTTTCTAGAAAAGTTATTATTTCTCTATCGTGTAGGTTTACTTTGAAAAATTCAAATGACTGCTTAAACCTACAAATACTATTTTTTGTAAAGTAGATCATACTTGCAAAAAAAAACAGAAATAAAAAAGTGTATTATACTAAAAATATCTACTTACATTCAAATTCATTTGTAAAGGGCGTATAAAAAATCCTCATGTTTGTTAAAGTTAAAACAGCAAAAGGGTGTAACCATCAAAATGTATGTTGTTGTTTGATTTTAAGACAAAAAAAGCAGAATATATTTTCATATTTAAAAATTCTGTTTTAAAACAAGCAAATATTCAATAAATTAATGTTTATATAAAAAAAATTTTAAATTGGGACATGTTTTAAAGGTATTAAAAACCTTGATTGTCGGATTTTTTTTATCACATGTCAAATCATTATGAAGACAATGGAGTCCTAAAGTAGAGAAAGATAATGTTGGCAGTGGTTTAAAGATTTGTTCTTAAAAAATATTATATGCTTATTAAAGACTTTTTACTGTATTCATAAAAATATTGTAACGTCTATCCTTTAATAAACTCGTTTGAGTTCTTTTAAATGCAAATCAAAATAAATACACACACTTATTCAACTTAACAAACTTTATTAAAATTAATTATAATGTATAAATAAAAATGTTTTTATTTCAAGCTCGAGGCCAGTATTGAAAATAAATTTTATTTTATTATAATAATTGCCGATATTTCGATACTCTTTGAGTATCATCATCTGGGCTTGTCTATAAATATAAACATAAGTATAATTTAGACCTCATACAAAAAGTAACAATCATAATAATCCACATAGAAAAAACAACAATAAAAATACATGTAAACAATAATACTGTTACGAAAGTAGCTTTAGTTAAGAATTAGTTGTAATTATTAGTTAAGAATTAGTTGTATTTATAAGTTATCTTGTATTTATTATTTGTCTTGTATTTATTAGTTGTCTTGTAATCATAAGTAATTTTACTAGTTTACATTGTTATTAAAAATTGTTATAATTTAGTACACTTCAATCCCAATGTGCAGAAAGACCTAGAAATTACCGTTAAAAAAGCTTCAGTATAAGAGGTAAAATTATGTAAACATTAGTGCTGCCATAAATCAAATTAGAGTGTGGTGAAAAGTAAAGCCTCGAACCTTCGAAAAACATTTTGAATGTTTTAGACAACCAAATTGCTGTATAAATACTAGCGGCGACTAGCGTAATAAGTTCATTCTTAGTTCAGACTTTGTCAATAACGTATAACGCGGAAGAAATTATAGTTGGTAATAAATAAAAGCTATAAATTACGGTTTGTGAGAGTGACTTTGTACTAAATAAAGTTGTGTTAATTGTAAACAGTGTTGAAAGTGTTTGTGTTTTATTTATTTTATTAAAGTTGCAATAAAGAACTCGAAACGGTTTATTATAAAGGAAATAAACCAAAACGTTATTGAAAGGCAGTAACGTAACAATACGTAAACTCACAAATAAATAATAATTTATATTAATTATTATTAATAATTATTAATTATAATGTTCACAAAATTTATCCAATATTGTTAGTTATGAGCTGAACCGTTTAATGTCATATAACAAACTAAACTAAACTTTACGAGTCAGCCTTTATTTATAGTTCACAACCGGTAGTAGTTGTAGAGTAGTAGATTCAGAACCGTCTAGTCGATTTCAGACCATTCTGTTCGAATTCGAAATTCTACAATACAGTGAAGCAAATAACAATTTAAACTAATACGACATAAATTATAATTTACAAGATAACTTATAACTAAAACTATAAATAATTATTAGATGAATATAATTTCGTAACAATATTTTAAATTTAATAAATTTTCCCTAATAAGCGTTTGTTAAATTCGTTAAGTCGTTTTTAAATACGGGCATTAAAAAAAAAATTTCTTCTTTTTTCAAAAAGAAACAGTAAATATTGTTCTTTAGTGTTTGGTACGGTAGAAATATGGAAAACACAAATATTGTATGTGATCTTTGTACACAAAAACTATATATTTAAAAAAAAAAAAAATAAAATTAAAAAAACAGCCAACAAAAAATTTCTACAAAATCGAAACAAGCAACAACAACAATAAAAAGAAGAATCGCTGTTAAAATTTTTTTGTTGGCTCATTCCTTCAGCAATGTAAAAAATACACTTTTGAACATTAAAAAATAATGTCTACAGAACCACGATTTGTGTATTTTTTATAACGAAAAACAGAATACTACATAATGGTTGTTACTTTCGTTAGAAATAGGTATGAACGGTATTGACCCTGCAAATAATACGACTAGTCCATACACGCACGTTAAATCTCGCCCATAAGAGACCAGGACTAGTCTAAAGGTAACCCAAATGTATTGAAAAAACGTGGTCTATGTAACATTACGATGCCCTAGGGCTGGACCATATAACCCAGCTTTGCATTACAACGGAGTTGTCTTAAAACTACTCCATGTTTATACATACTCTCTGTGGATTAGTTTTGAAACTCCTCCATGGTATACTCCAGAGGATTAGTTTTAACTTCGTTTAAAAACGAACACATGTCGTTTAACTACAAACTCTTTTAAACAATGACATGGTTCATGCTTGCATTACATTGGACCATTTTGTAAGTAGTCCATTTTATCCAAAATGGATCAAGTAGTCTAATATTATTTGCAGGGAAGGGATGTACTAATACATAAACACTAAATAACTTAAAAAAATTTAAAACTTTTGAATCGATAAGGGATGGCTGCACAATTGAAATTGTTTTGCCAGTTGCCAAATTTATATAACGTAAGCCAACTGTCAACTAACAGCTTGTTATTTATGTTGCCATATTGTTAAAATATTGGCAGCCACAAACTTGTAGTTGCTGCTTATATTTTTTAAAGTAAAGAAGGCGCAAAACTAATAGGTAAGTATATTTTTTATGAAATGTTTGTATTTTTTAAGTTTATTTCTTTAATTAAACATTTTAAAATAGTAAAAATTACAACTCGAAAACAGCTTGAACTTTTAATCCATGAAATGAAAAATAATAGTCGGCAGAAAAAATTTCGCACAATAAATAAAATTTGATCATTATCGGCAGAGGGGCGTCAGAGAAAACAAGTTTGTCCCCTATAAAACAAACGAAGTTTTGGAAAAAGAGATTTAACTTCAAACTAATATCAAGGTTTTAATATATACATATCTCTTAAGTGGCGTCTAATAGATGCCACTTTGTGTTCTTTTTTCTAATTTATTGTATTTATTTTTAGTTGCCAAACTGTCAAAATAGCATTATTGATAACTATTTAGTAACTAAACAATGTTGCCGTACCTAAAACAAAATTAAATGTCAGTTGCGTCGACAACAAAACTAAAGTTATGTGGCCAACCGTTATCGAATCATATATCTCAAGTTGTAAAGTTCTGCAGTTCTTTCATTACACGTACTTTTGAAAATTTTTAAGTCCCTTTTTAAAAGTGGGTGGGTGTGTATTAAAGACCTGCACGAGTGTATCAGTAAGTATTGTTAAAACAGATACACCAGATATTTATCTGTTACTACTGATATAAATGAGAGAATTAGTGTAACTGATATTGTATGGTTTTGCTTTTGCCCACTCACCATATCATAACATTTTTTTTTTGCTTACAAATATCTGTTGTCACCATAAGTATTTCTACAGTATCTGTGGTTATCTGTTGTATGCTAAAATATTGTTGGCGAGTTGATGAAAATAAGAGATTTTATAAAAACTTGTATAAGATCTCAACCAGGGGTGCCAGATGGTTTTAGTAAAAAATCGGCATATTTTCAAAAACAAATCGGAAATCAAATTATGAAAAAACGGCAAATTAAAATTACTGTTTAAAACACAATAAAACATTTTTTTAATGACAAAAACAACAAAGCAAAACAATTAACCATTACATAATGCTTTAAAAAAAATAAATAAAAATAAATGTTTTATAAATTTTATTTAATTAAAAAAAATCCGGGGTATCTGATAGCAGATTTATAATTTCAAACTTAAATAAAAAATGTAATAATTGACACAAAGTTTTATTAAAAGCATTGAACGGTTAAATGGAAATGCAATGGAAATGGATTTTATTTTTTAAAGAATATGTCATCCACATGTCATTTGTCGACTTGAACACACTGTTCTCATGTAAAGGTATTTGATGTTTCAATCGAGGGTTGGAGGTTCTTGGAGACCAGTAACAGTAGATTTGTTTGTTGACGTGGCTATTTAAGTGAAAATGAACTTTGAACAAAATTGTCGACGAGCAATTACGTAAGAATCATTGCCCTTAAAAAATGTCTCCTAAGCGAACGCGCGATGCTCACTCGACTACTGTGACTAACAAATCCTCCCAATCGATAATTCCAACGGCGCCAACCTCCCTTCGCACCGTTTATTACTTTTTGAAATAATCGCATTAAAAATATAATTTTGCCACCAGACACCCTTTATATGAATAGATTTTACTTAAGGGTAAATGGCAGGTACCGTTAATAAGAGTGATCCATATAATTTTAGCTTGAAAACTCTTCATATTAGAGTCAGCGGAGACATATACTGTCTTATACCAATAGGTTCGTCTCTTTAAGAACCTATGGTGATCTATGGTGAATAAACGATCTTAACTCCACAGTTAAAAATTATTTTTCAACGAAAAAATAAAATTAGGTTTTAAGTATAAAAGTAGTAGTAGGTTCGGATAAACTCAATTTTCAATTGCGAACCTTTAACCATTATCGTTATATATATTTTATTTTGGTTGTGGTAATCAATTAAAGTAAAATTTATTTTTTTAGTTATTGATAACCTAAGTAATTTTTTGGTTACAAATATCTTTTGGAAAAAATTATTTATTTATTTATATTTATTTATAGCAAAATTTAAATATGATTATTTCGCCTTTTGCTTTTTTCCTTTTTCCTAAAAGAAGAGCAAGTTAAAAAAGACAAAACAAAAAAAATTTAAAGCTCAAAAAAAAAAATCTTCTCTGACTGGTAATAACAATAACACTCAATTCACATGAGGGCTTTTACGACGTCGATTTGTCGACGTCTCTTTTGGTTTGTTGGCGAGCGGTGTAGAGAAGAATGAGGGGTAAACAAAACGACTTGTTTTGTGTTGTTCACAATGTTGAAAAATTCAGTACTTTGGTACTTTTTTCAGTACTTTTTCATATTGAAAATACCGCAGCACCCCCGCGTTGTTTTCAGTACTTTATTATATTTTGAGCTTTTTAACTGTGATGTGATCATTTCGATAGCAGGCTTATGTTATCTATCATGTGTTTGTTGCAAAATTTATGTTGTTTTTAAAAAATTATTAACGACATTAATATTGAAATGCAAAGCGTGGAAGCCAGGATTCATATTTTGCTTTCCAAAATGGAATATTTGTTCTTACAACTGGCAAGAAAATTTATAAAAATGAATGCATAGGATAATATGTTAGTGGAAAATTTAAATGAAAACCATATTTATAGAAACATGCAATGTTAAGGAAATGGTTTATGAAGTAAAAGAAACTGCGAAATCGTTTTATTCGACAATTTTCGAAACTTTAAGAACTAAATTTTGTTTTGAACAAAAAACCTTAAAAGTGATAATCAGCTTCACTCCAGAAAATATTGTTTTCGAAAAAAACATTAGCATAATACTGTTGTTATTAATGTTATTTACAAACTATAAAGAAAACTATGCATACATAATAATATCAATTCTTAATTCCGTGTTCTAGCGGATCTTTTAGAAATAAAGCATTTTAGAACTGAAAATATTTAAATTTCTTGGAAAAATATTAAGAACGAAACTAATGTTAGCTGACATTTCACATATTGCTTTTGGTATTTTATCGATCGATACCTCATTTCTGAGCATCAATTGAACGCACATTTTCAAATGCAAAATGATGTAAAAAACAAAGGAAGAAATCGTTTACACGTAGAATCTGTTTCAAGTTTGATAAAAACTAAAAATTTATTAAAATCAACTGGTAGTTGCTGTGGTAGTTATAATATTTCTTATGATCTCTTAAAGTAAATTTGCTTTATCTTTAAACACTGAATTAAAATCTTGATTTTTAAACACTTATGTTTTAAACTTTTTTCAGAATTAAGTTCTAAGTATGTAAAATATGTAAAAGTCTGAATAAAACACAAATAAAATTTTTAATTTATTAACTTATTCATAAATACATATATGAACTATTTCAAATATTTTTTTTTAGAAAATACTAAAAAAACGTACCTTAAGCGGCTCATACACTTGCAGTATAACTGTTCAATTTTAAAGCCAATGGATTTGTGATAGTCGAAGGTGACACAATATATTGGCAAGAATCAAAATCAGAAAAGAAGTGCACCATACTGTGAAATGTGTTTGCATCAACGTACTATGTTGTTTTGCTTTAAAGGTTATGTTTTGTTTTAATAAGAGTTGCGCCATATTTTAATTGAAACCATTGTGCAACTTATTGAATAATATAGGGCCATATAGAAATAATATGGCGAATAACATATACAGTAATTTTGACTTAGCTGCGCAATCTCCTTTGCACGATTTTTTGTGCAGGTAAATCAAAAATGCAGCTATCTTAAATGTATTTAGCTGCCTTAAAGTGCAGGTACGCAATTGTGGTTACCTGCATAAAAGTGCAGCTAAAGTAAAGTGTTTGAAAGAGGAGTGACAACGTTTTTGTTAATAAATTGATAATAACAGTGCCGTTCAAACAACCTGTAGTCAATTGTTATGCATTTTTATAATGAATGGGTAGCCAAATAGGTAAAAATAAAGTGGGGAACAGAATAGTCGCTGTAGTACAACGTTAAGATTTGCGCTGCAAACTGTCAAAAGTTAAAAACGGCAGTTTCAGAGTAGTGTAAACAGAATACGTAGTTGAAGTAGTCTTTGAAGTTGAAGCGAAAAATTCGAAATTTGGAACTTTGTTGTGCTACAGAGCATTCGCCAGCTTCAAATACTACTACAACTACTTTATTCTGCTCCAGGCCTAGGATTTCCTATTTATTTCATATAATCGTGGTAAAGTGGCTGTAACCACAAACCATATGCATAAATGTAGGTACATGGAAACAAAATAAATTAATTATAATGATGCCAATTTGACTTGTTTGCGATTTTTGTTTTTATAAACAGCTGAAATTGGATATTTATGTGAAAAAGTGGCCACCATATGTTTTCATGTGTGCAGCTAACTTTGATGATTTATATGAAAATATTTTAACGCTGCCCAAAAATATGAAAAATGTGCAGGTATACAAAATGCACATAAAGAAGGATTTTGAATAATAATTACAGAAAATATGTATTTTGGGCAGTTAAGTCAAAATGCAGCTAAATTGAATTTTTTGTATGAAAATAATTTTAAAATGCCAAAAATGTTGGGCACTTATCCTAAATGTGCAGGTAAAGAAAGTGCACTTAAAAAAGGAATTTGTATGGGATTATAAAGAACAATGCCAAAAATGATCAATTTTGTGCAGTTAAGTCAAAAGTGCACGTAAATAAAAGGCAGTTAAGTCAAAACTACTGTACAATAATATTTAAATGGATGGGGCGCTTGACGCTTATGGATAACAGAAAAATTATTTACATGTGTACCTCAAATATTATTTACATGTGTATCTCAAATATAAATACTAAATTTGCTATTAAATACTTAGATAAATGAATTCCAATAAAACATTTTTGGTTCCTTTTATTTTTATTAATTATTGTTTTTTTTTTTAACAAAAAGTACCATTTGGTGGAAAAAATACTCTTTTAGTTGAAGTTCAGTACCATTTCAAAATTTCAATTTTGCAACACTGGTTGTTCATGTCGTTTTTTATATTTCTCTTTTAACTTTTTCTTTTTACGTTTTATTCTTTTTCTTACTTTGAAGTGTGTGGTTGAAAATACAGTGAGACCTCGATTATCGATAATAGACGCGACCGGCAGCATTCTTGATTATTTATTTTTTCATGTGTTTCTTATTTTATGTAAATATATAATGTATTATTATGTAAACACGAGGAAAAAAGTAATTTTGGCAGAACATGCTTTCAGTACGTTGGGAAATTCTCTTTCTTCGTTTATTTAAATTTGTTTTGATTGTTCAAAAGTAAACGAAAAAAAGATAATTTGTTTATAGTTTCGGATAACAGAGGTAATGCCGGATAATAGAGGTAATTTAAATCAATGCAAAAAATTTTTTATTTTCCAGTCAATTGAAGCTGCCGGTTAATCGATTGACGGATAATCAAGGCCATACTGTAAATAAAAAAAAGACATGCAACCAAAAATCATCGTATGAACGCAAAGAGATTTTGGAAGTTGCTTTAAAAGGAAATCAAGATAAAACGACGTCGTAAAAGCCCTCATGTGAATTGAGTGTAAGCCGGTTCAATAAAAAAAAGCAGGCGACGATTACAGATTACAACGATAAAATACTGATCAGTGTACAACTTGACAGCCTGTACACAAATTTGTTTTACTTTTCATACAAATACCGTTTTCGCTTGGAAAAGGTAAAACACACAAATTGTGATGTTTATTTGATTCCTACATTGTATAGAAAAAAAAAAAAATCTTGTTGTGTTTGTCTGGCATCAAAAATATCACTTGTCGTCGTAAATTATTTCTCAGCAATAGTGTGACTTTTAGCAACCTTTTGTGCTGCTATTATCTCCGATTTTGCGTCTATTAGCATACATTGGTTTTTGATTTGGCGGCTAACAGACAGAAGCTGTTTGTTTCATTCTTTTTCCTACAACATAAAAGTGATTGCCGTTGCTTTTTGAGCTTGTTTAAATAAAAAATTTTTGCCATTGTTAAAAAAGCAAGTTGCAGCTGCTTTTGAAAAGTGTGGGCTATTTTAGCAGTAGAAATTTTCAATTTTGATTTTTTTTTAATTAAGAAAATGACAAAATCTGGCTGCTTTTGCTAATATGGCGATAGCATTTTAAACCCTGGCTTACATAGCCATCCAGCCGGACGTTTGAATTTCTTTAGATCGATTCCCTTTGTGCTTTAAGTCCCTTATATGAAGTTGTATATTTTTCAAAATGTGTTTGCTGTGTTAGACATACCATAAAAATACTGCAAATATGGAATATATATGTATAACCATTTTTTCCCTAAGTTACCCAAAATTAATAATTTATATAAAATAAACCAAAAATTACTGTATTGTAAGTGTTTCTCAAAAAATAGGCACTTTGATAATTTAGAGGCAAAAATCATCCAAATGCCGATAAATCGTTAAATATGGCAGGCCTGATCACAATGATTCTCGCTTGTGTTGTTGTTGTTGCTCGACAATTTGTACTGCCACAGCATGAACACACAGTGTGTGTTTGTGAAATGTTTGTATTTGCGTCGTAGGTATAATAAGAAACTAGTAGTGTTGTTGTTGCTTGGCAATTTGTACGACCACAGAACGAGCAGCCTGTGTGTTTTGTTTTTGTAAATTTTTTTGTTTGGCTTTTTTCGCTCGAAATACATTCACGCTCTCTTTCATTGAAAATAACGGTATCGTACAATAAGTAACTTATTGTATTCCATAAGTATCCACTAGTATCTGCTTTTGCGAAACAGATATAAGCAGATATGATACTCTCTTTCGCTTTTTTATCAACTTACATCCACTCTTTTACAAATCATATCAACATCAACTTATATCAGAAACACAAGAGCACTCATCCATACGCATCAACTTTAGAAAAAACACAGAAACAGATATAAACAGATACATCTGTGCAGGTCTTTAGTGTGTATGTAATGATTAGGGCAACCAAAAAAAGCAATTAAAAAACAATTTAGCGCTCTTAAAAAAGCGTTTGAAAACATGAAAATAAGCTGTTAAAATTTATTGTTTATTTAATACGTTGTTACAGTAAATTATAAATTAAAGCAATTAATTTTCGAAAAGAAAACTATGTCTATTTGGAGTCGGCAAGTTCTTGTACATAGAAAAAGTTATTTCTCCATCTGCAAATACGTTTGGACTCATAATTCCGCTTGCCTCCCAAAATATCCCAAATTTCTTTCAGTACCGAAAATCCTTAATTTTTTTTTAAAAACTGATTTAAATTTTTTTAATAACTTTGCCTCCAATATCTCCTAGAACACGGGGCATTTTTCTTACGGTTTTCATGACTAAATTCACTTGAAAAGCTAATGAAAGATTTGTTTTTTCCAATTTTGTTACAACTTCGTGTAAAAACCCAAAATTTGCAGAAATTAACAATATTTGGTTCCGCAAATCACTTCCACTCCAATATAAACAGAGAAATTCTTAATAGCTTAAACTATATTAAAAGCACACAAAACGTTACTATACCAAAAAGACCTTACAAACTATGATGGTAAAATACGTTACAGAAAGATTATTATTGTATAAAGTGGCTTTGTAACTGAGGAATTCCATCGTTAGAATACAGCTATGGCAATTTCGAGCAAATAATAAAATGGGTTGATAAAAAGCCTTTATAATAAAAACTTAAACACATAAAAACTATATACAACAATTTAAAAAGTGCGTGACAGTACCGCTAAGACAAAGTAACATAAAAATCAAGTAATAAAGTATAGTCGGTCAAGCCCGACCATATGATACCCAACACCACAGTATTTAAAAACAAATTTCCGAGAGTGTATGGCTATCAGCGATCAGCAATGAATCGTTTGTTCGCTACACATACTGACTCATGAAATTGTAAGTATAAGTGCGTAGACATCATTTAAATTTAACTACTATGATTCACTTATACTCACAAGAGACATTGTACGCATACTCATAAATGACCTCAGTTTGTTTTATAATTACAGGAAAATACTTACAATACTTACTATGATTCAACTCATTCAGTTTTAACACAACAGATCAAACACACAACTTTATAATCAGCGCTGCCAGATAAATTTGCCGAAAATCGCCAAATCGTCACTTTGCTATTTCGGGGACAAATCTGGCAGCCTCGTATTTTGCTTCGCCTATGATTTAAGTTGAATCTAAATCAACCACTACAGACGTTGCTAAGTATGAGTACGAAGAATAAAATCAAACTTCTGAGTGAATATGAGCATGAGTAACATTGCAATAAGTATAGGTGCGTATCTTTACCCACTTTTTTACTACTCATTGCTGATTTCTGATGGCTATATAAAAGGGAAACACAAAATTGTTCCATAAAGTTGACCGATTTTTTTTTAAACAGAGTTGTTACAGCACAAAAATGGTTAATTTTTTAAGTATTTATAAAAAGAGTTGCACATCAAAAAAAACAAATAATAACGATTTTTGCAAAGATTTTTTATATAAGTTTTTTTCGTATAAAAAAAATGAAAAATTATCTTAAAATGGCAAAATAGTTAAAAAAGCCAATATTGCCAACATAAGCAATAAAAAGCCCTAACAAATATAGCACACAATAACTTTTTAGCGAAATTTCAAAATTTTTGTTTATTAAAAATTCATACAAAATTGAAAATTCAGCTATGTTTTTAATTTATTCTAGATTAAAACACCACGTACCAGGCTTGGGAAAAACATACGTGACTATTTGAATTGATACTTTTATTTTATTAACAAGCAGACAAAAAATATAAAGCAAACATGAAGTTATCAATTCAGACCCCAATCCGGAGTAGAGAATTATCCGGATTACCGCATGTATGTATTTATTAAAAATTATAATAATTCATAGCAAAATTAAACATAAAAACATAAATATTAATTTGTACAGTTCAGTTAAAATTAAAAAAAAATACAATTTCAACAATTTTTACTTTATCTAAAAAGATAAAGTCTTGTGTGCTTTCTTCACTGAAGGCATCGTGCATCAATACTAAACCATAGTATAATAAGTACTAGGTATGTTCATTAGAGAGAGTTTTCATTATTTACGCATGGAATGTCAAAATAAATTATTTGATTTCTGACGCTTCCATATTTTCTTTCTTTTGACGTTATATGGGTTTTAAAATTGAGAACAAAATTTCTAAAGACTATACCTTGTACTTATTCTACCATGTACTAACCTTTAACTGTGGAGGTGAAATTTTGGGGCATACCATAGGACGTGGTGGTAAATTTTACCCCTCTAAATTTTACTAAAAAAAATTAGTAAAAAATATTTTTTGATAATTATTTGTTTTTGAAAAATAAACTACTACACTTTTAATTTCAAAAAATAAAGAAATGAAAAATTATTTTTATTTGTTTAAACAAAACAGGAACTTTACTTCACACTCATTTTTTTTAATAGAAAAAAAACGATACATCAAAAACTTATCAAAAAAATTTGAATATAAAAAAAACAAAAACTTAAAGGGCATTTTTGCACAGCCAAACATATACATTTAAAGATATAAAAGAGATCATGAAAAAAAATAATTATGTGTAGAAACTACAGGTCAACCATTTTGGAGGTTTCTTACTCATCAAAATCTGCATCCCATACACATTGGCTAACTACATTGCAGACAAATCGGCAAGAACTAAAGTTTCCAACTTTGGTCGATATATCTTGGTTATCAATACAAACTTGGTCATCAATAGGAGGACTAATGGGAGAGTGAAGCGAATACAAATATTACATTTGTACACATAGCCAATCCTCTTCAACTGTCAACCTCACCCACTGTCCACCCGAGACTTGGTGTCCTCTGTCATGCGAACGAGGCTCTGACGACCGATCGCGGGCGGTATAACCCTAGACGCAGCATGGAGTAAATACCTGCAGCACGTCAACGTGGAGTGTTTCTCCTTGAACGGTTACGATGGGACCGTTCAATAGGGATGGCAGCGGATGAGCCAAGAGCATGGTCAACGGTGGCGCCCAAGGTCTTCAAAAGATTTACCATTATCAAACCCTAGCCTAGAGGGTTGCTGGCAGCCCCAGCACTAGGTACGGATGCGATGGCCTAATCAGTCACCCATCTTTAATATAACTCGATAACAGAAACATCAACAAGCAATATAAGAACTGATAACACTCCGATGACGACCTATGGATTCAAAACCCGGTTTATGATTGGAACATGGAACGTCAGAACTCTCTCAGAACCATCGAGACTTTACCAAGTCCAAAACGAGATGTCAAACTACGGCATTGACGTCCTTGGTTTAAGTGAAGTACGCTGGCCAAACTCCGGAACAAAAAGCCTCCAGGGGGGCTATCACTTTATTTTCTCTGGAAATGCAGTACACCGAATAAATGGGGTCGGTCTTCTGTTATCACCAAAAGCAAAGAGTGCCCTTTTATGTTATAATGTCATATCCGAGCGCTTCATAACGGTGAGATTAAACTCTAAATTTCGAAAAATTTCTATAGTGCAGTGTTATGTTCCAACCGAACCCGATGATGATGAACCAAAAGATCAATTCTACTCCCAACTTGATTCAGTCGTACGCTCTCTTCCGATGGGAGATATAAAGATTATTATGGGTGATTTTAATGCTAAAGTGGGTAGTAACAATAGCAATCTACACGCGGTCATGGGCACGCAAGGACTTGGCGAGGCAAGAAATGACAACGGCGATAGGTTGGTAGATTTCTGTGCCAGAAACCGGCTATTTATTGGTGGCACAAAATTTGCGCACAAAAATATTCACAAATACACTTGGGAATCACCAGATGGTCGCACGCGCAATCAAATTGACCATGTACTCATAAGCAAACTATTCCTGGGCTCGCTGATGGATGTAAAAACTAGACGCGGAGCTGACATCAACAGTGACCATATGCTGCTAGTGGCTACTCTTCGCTTGCGCCCAGCCGTCGTCAATAGACCTCGGTCAAAGCGTACAAAATTCAATCTCCTGCAACTACAAAACCCAGAAACTGCACATGCGTATAAGTCGGCTTTAACTGATAGGTTACAACGTAATAACATGAACACCTGGGCCGAGATAACAACAGCGTGTACGGAAATAGCCACGACTGTTATAGGTCCTGCGAAACGAAGTCCAACACCGTGGATAAGCAATGAAACGCTGGAGGAAATAAAATACCGCAAACGACTTCACAACACTCTCCTAAGGACAAAGACAGAGGAAGCGAAAACTACAGCCAGAACTAATTACCGCGCTTCTGCCATACTGGTAAAGCATTTAGTTCGCAGGGATAAGTGCAATTACTTCAATAAGCTAGCCCAACAAGCTGAAACTGCTGCAAATATTGGAAATTTGCGGGGCGTGTACGAAACGATAAAAAAAATGAGTGGTAATAATATAAGACCTACGGCAACAATCAAAGATGATAACGGAACCGAACTTACGAATCCCGAACAACAGTTGGACCGATGGCGAACATTTTTTAGTGCTGAAGGATCAATAACCAACGAGACACGGTCAATCACTGCAACCACCGCAATCCGCCGCAACCCAAGAAGGGATATATCTACGGCCGCACCTTCTTATGAAGAGATTGAGGCAGTCCTGAAGTCACTCAAAAATGGCAAAGCAGCCGGTCCCGATAACATCCCCGCAGAACTGCTCCGATATGGATCAGAGCCCATTGCCCGAGCTATTGCCCCAATTATAAGAGAAGCATGGGATACAAACGCCTTTCCCACGGAATGGAAGAAAGAAATAATGATAACAATCCCAAAGAAGGGGGACCTCACCCAATGCAAAAACTGGCGGGGAATAACATTATTAAATGCAATCAGCAAAGTAATGGCAAGTTTGCTACTCCGCCGCATCTCCCCTGCGCTGGATTCCATTTTACGCAGGGAACAAGCTGGTTTCCGTCCAGGGCGCTCTTGTGCCGATCACATTAACTCGTTGCGCATAATCATTGAACAGTCAGTAGAACTTAACACACACCTATATCTTCTATTCATAGATTTTGAACGAGCTTTTGATACTGTCTATCGCAACGCTATGTGGAACGCTCTTATGAACAAAGGCATACCTTCAAAAATTGTCACACTGATAAGTGAGCTGTACAGAAATGCTGAAATTGCAGTCCGCTTCAACGGAAGGGAAAGTCTACCCTTCGAGACCCACAAAGGTGTAAAGCAAGGATGCATCCTTTCACCCACCCTCTTCCTAATCCTCCTGGATTCTGCCTTAGAATCAACAAATAGTCAGGCACCTTATGGCATTCGCTGGAACATCAATGACCTCCTTGGTGACATCGACTACGCTGACGACATCTGCTTTTTTGCGCACAGTTTGGAACACATTCAAGCCAAGCTTAAATGCCTGTCAGAAAATGCTGCAAAGGTCGGTCTGAAAATTAATGTTAGAAAAACCAAGCTTATGAGAATAGGCACAACAAATGTTAATCCGCTTACTGTAGACGGGTAGGTCATTGAAGACGTTGACAGCTTTTGCTACCTCGGCAGTAAGATTACCAAGGACGGAGGATCAGAGGCAGACATCCGTGATCGTATTAACAAGGCTAGAAGTGCTTTTCTTGCACTTAATAAAATTTGGAGATGCAACAACATCTCGCGTAAAACAAAAGTAAGAATTTTCAACTGCAGCGTCAAATCCATTTTGCTTTATGGCTCCACAACTTGGAGTATGACACAGGCAACAACTCGCAAACTCCAAGTTTTTATCAACCGCTGTCTACGCCAATTGAGAATTTTCTGGCCTAACCGAATTTCAAATGAAGATCTGCTACTACAAACAAATACCAGTCCTGTCGAAATAGAAATCCGAAGAAGGAAATGGACCTGGTTAGGTCACATCTTACGCCGCCCACACAGTGATATAGCCAGAACCGTCTTAGACTGGAACCCCCAAGGGCAACGTAGAAGAGGCCGCCCAAGAAACACCTGGATACGCTGTACTAAGGGAGAACTAGAATCAGTCCAAATACCCTGGAATTATGCAAAAACACTGGCCAACGATAGAGTTAGATGGAGAGAGCTTGTCGATGCCCTATGTTCACTTTGAACTTTTTACAAATGTTTTATATGCTATGTAATTTAATTCAGTTGTAAATAAAGGACATATATATATATATATATATATCAATACACAACATCTGGGTGGGACTGGAGAAATTGGCGTGGCTCTTCCCAAACAGAGACCTTATAGATATTTGTGTATCTGAAGAATGCCAAGAGTCAAGGCTTCGAAATAAGTTACAAGCATCTTGGTTAGCAATACACATCCCACCAAATGTGGGTGGGAGTAGAGAATTGGGCGTGGCACAAAATACATTTTTAATATTTAATGAACGGTAAGCGAAAACTTGTTCAAATTTGGTACACATAGCTGGGTTATCAATACACAACCTCTCTACAAAAATAGACGGCATTGGAGAAATGGGCGTGGCATAAAGCACATTAGTGTATATCTAAAGAACGGCAAGAGAAAGTTATAAAATTGCCCAAGCGGTAACAGCTTAAGTTTTGGAACAAATAGCTTTGCTACCAATATGCAACATCAGTCAAAAAGTGGGCGGAATTAGTTAAGTGGGCATGGTACAAATATAATTCTGTATATCTAAATAATGATAAGTGTAAAATTTTCCAAATTTTGTACAAATAGAATGGTAAATAATCAAAAAGAACAAGAAAACGGACGTGTGGTAAAAATAATTCCATGAAAATATTACGTTTACTTTGATGTGGGGTAAATTTTTTTTCTACTTAAAACTTACGCTAACGCTGACGTGGTGGTAAAATATGTTCAAAGAAAAAATTACGTAAATGATGACGAGTGGTAATTTTTACACCAGCATGTGCGTAGCTCCGCTCGTGCTAAGTCGAGCTCAGCCAAAACACAAGTGAATAACAAGGATCACGATATAAGAAGATACTTAAATTAATTAAATTAATTGAGCGCAACGGAAGAGAGTATGTTAGACAAATATAAAGAGTGGGTAAAATTTACCACCACCTCCACAGTTAAAGGCTAAACTAGAAACGCATGTGCAAACATACTCATATGACACTATTGTAACTGTATTTTTCAAAGCATACTGTGATTTCAATAAAAAAATAAACAAAAACGGGTGTAATTCAATCCGGACTATAGAATTGCAATCAATCCGGATTATTGAATACGCAATGAGCTGGAAGACTCTGTTCGGATTACCGAATATTCCGGATTAGTGGAGTCCGGATTATCGAATTTACACTGCATTTCGTTTACAAAAAGCTGTTCAGCTTTTAATTAAAATACAAAAGCTAAAAAAACCAAAAAGCCTGCTACGCAAATATAATTTTTCACGCAATAAAAAACAGAAACAAAATTTTAGCAAACTATTTATAAACGAAGTAAACACTACTTCGGATAAAAAGACAATCGGCCATATTCTGGAGATCGAAAATTTGTTCGACTTCAGTTTTACTCGAATTCGATTTCCAGAACATGGCAGTATTAAATGATATGAAGGCCAATGTTTAATAGCAGACGGGACCCATTCATTTTTATACCCTCCACCACAATTAGTTGTAAAGAGGGTATACTAAGTTTGTCATTCCGTGTGAAACTTTTTTATTATTCATCTCATGTCCGTCTGTTGAAAACACGCTCACTTTCGAAAAACTCAAAAGAAATAAACAAACTAGGTGTCAAATTGCTTGTAGTTATCCTAAGCAGTTTGGGATTGAATTTCAGCAAAATCGGTTCAGTAGGACCAGAGCTATGAATCAAAATGTGGAACCACCACCTTCAAAAACTTGATAATTTTGTTACAAAAACTAACATAAATGATGCAAAAATGCACGGAATGACATAAGATTTTGCACAAGTCCGTTTTATTCGACTAGAAATGACACTGTAAAATTTCGCGAAGGTCGGTCTATAATTTACCCTAAGCCCCATATAAACACTACTCCCGGAAAACAGTTTAGTACGCCTAAAACCGTAAAAAATAATGCAATCATAACAAATTTTGGCTCGTCACAATTTTATAGGACTATAAATGATACTGTGAAATTTCGTGAAGATCGGTACATAATTTACCCTAGGCCCCATATATGCCCTACTCCCGGAAAACAGTTTAGTCTCCTAAAACCATAATTAATAACAAATCGTCACAGTTTAAGATAATAATAATAAAAAGACATCATACAGATATTACTCCTTAAACATTCGAACTGTCGGTGGAGGGTATCAAAGATTCGGCACAGCCGAATATAGCACTCTAACTTGTTTTTTTTTTTTTTTTTGTTTACAATTTGCATTTGTGTCCAGCCTGCTTAATTTAATGCGGGTATCTAATCACGGTACTTTTTGTAAAAGGTACAAACCAGTTATAAAAGACTTTTAAAGCCTATTTATTATTCCTGCAAATCGATTGGAATTAAAATCGATGGAGATGCTCAGTTTCATTTTTTTAAAAAACACCGTAGTTTTAAGCAGGGCTGTGGAGTCGTTAAGAAAAAGTTATAACTCCGACTCCGACTCCTTTTGGTGAAATTTTTTAAGCACGACTCCGACTCCGACTCCGACTCCGACTCCAACTCCGACTCCGACTCCTACTCTAACCTAGCATTATTTAAGAGACTAGTTTTTTTTTTGACTTTAAACTCTTTTTTAATTTAGTACCTGTTAAATGGTTAAATATAGCAAGAAAAATAACGTGCCGCGCATTGAGCTTAAACCTACTAGTTACAAACATATGAGTAGGAAAGCTGCAAAATATTTTATTTGGATTTTGGAAAAAATGTAAAAAACATATACCGCCCGATTCAATAGACCAAATGAGTTTAACTTTTTTAATTCTAAAGTGTTATGACATTCTTGACTTATAACTCAACAGTTGATAAATTTAGAAAAATAATGGATTTAATTTTGGAACGAACGAGTTTTGTTACGAACTTTCGAAAGAAACGAGTTTTGCTTCAATCTGTATTGGATCATTGAATTTTAGTATATTTTAAAGGTTATATTAATTTATTAATATTATGCAAACAGTGCTAAAAAATTTAAAAATAGTTCTGTAGGGGAGAGATAAACTACACCAATTCACATCTTTTTCAAATAACGTTTTTTATACTGTTGGAATTTATAGATGTGTGAATTTCCATAAGTCCTATCTAATGTAGCTTTCGAGATAGAAAAGTTGAAAACAACAGCAAGTCCAATTGGCTTAGACGTTAAAGGCATCAAGTGTACTTAGTGTTGTTTACCACAATATTAATAGAGGCAAAGGACAGTCCTTTTTTGCAAATTGTGAAGTGAGGTCTTTTGTTTTTAATATACATTTTATTTATTAAGTCAAATCATTCTCAGGAAAATTTTATAAAGTTTATTAAAACATGCATATGCGCCTTCAGATGTTAGTTCTACAATTTATATAACACATTTTGAAGAGAAATGTAACGTAAAAAAATGTTGTTAGCCTTCTATTATTTTTGGGAAATAGTACCCCTTTTGTTGTTGGACTTGGTGCTGTTTGTCTCAAGGCATGGAACAGTACCATAGAAGGTAACGAACCTTTTAGGACGTAATTTTTTAAGTATATCATCGACATAAAAAAAATATGTTAGGATCATATAAAATATTCGTACAAATGCACATTTTTATAACATAAACATCATTTGCGATTATCAACATGTTTGCGCGGTCTGCTTTAAAGTTTTCAAAATGTGAATTTTTAAACTGCTAAATTTAAATCTTTTTCTTCAGTGTACTCGCCATTGCATTTTTCCGTTCCTAATTCAATATTATTATTGTCCAAGACCGAAATTTGAAATTGCAAGTCTTTATTATCTCTCCAATTTTCCCTAAAGTGAGTAGATAAAAGTATTCTCAAATCATTTTTCCCACATTGATGGGAATTATATCTGGAACAATGTCATGTATTTTTCCGAGTTCCTTTTCCTTTTAATCTATTATAATTCACCTTGAAGGTTGGAACTTCAAATGTAGTTCACTTAAAGCTTTCACCACAGGAGCTTCAGCTGATTTCAAGTCATATTCATGAACATGGCTACAAAAATATTTGTTAATATACGATAAATAAAAAACAACATCTTTACAAATTTAATTTTTAAATTCCTTAATTCGGCTCTATTTCATTAACGATATCTTGGCGAAATTCAAATGGTGAACCCGCTGGTTTTTGTTACAGAAATTTGAGGTCACATTAAAACATAGAAAAGGACATGCTTCGATACAATCTATATTACTATTCTTATAAATTGTCAAAATAAGATGTTATCTCAATTTTTTAATTTTTGAAACTCACCTACTCATATGAAAAGTATACTGGTCCTTATTTTCTGACTTCACAATTTCAAAAAGCTGACCCTCTTATGGCCAATTCCACTAATTTATTTAAAAATCAATTTATGTTTAAAATTTGTTTTTTTTATGTCAAATTAAAATAAAATTATAAGAAAAATTATATATAAATATGAATTGATATTTAAAAAGAATTGGAGAAATTGGTCATTAAAATTTTTTATTTTAAAAAATATTAGAAAAATTGTAATGCAAAAAAGTCGGAGTCGGAGTCGCTAGTTTTTGTGGGTACTTCGACTCCGACTCCGACTCCGGTACAAAAACCTCAACTCCGACTCCTCAACTCCGACTCCGACTCCGACTCCACAGCCCTGGTTTTAAGAAGAAGTTCTGGTAAAGATAAGAACTCAGAGTATGTACTTAGTACATTGTACTATACAAAAGGAATTTTTTTTATTAACTTTTAAAACAAGATTTCCAGAACACGGCTGATATCTTATAAATGTATATTTTCGTAAGCTTCTTTTAATTTCCTTTGTTTTCGATAACTTGTTGTTGTAACGTATTACTATTTGGCGCTTAAAATCCGACACTTTGTTTTCAAACAAGGACACTTTAAGGACGAATCTAGCGATATCTCAAATTTAAAAATCCAGCCGATAAGAAGAAAACAAAGAAATTGAAAGTAAATTTTTCATTTTTCCATACGAAAAAAACTTATTTAAAAATCTCTACAGAAATCGTTATTTTTTATTTTTTTTTGATGTGCAACTTTTTTTTTTATAAATACTAAAAAAATCAACCATTTTTGTGCTGTAACAACTCTGGTAAAAATAATCGGTCAACGCTATGGAAATATTTTGTGTTTCCCTTCCACGATTTCATCCCAACAACCTTTATGTATTATCTATGTATGTTATTATTTATACCCACACCATAAGAGTGGAGAGGGTATTATGCATTTGTGATGATGTGTGTAACACCTTAAAATATTGATCCGAAGAATTGGCAAAAGGGCGAATCGGCCCATAATTTCATTAAGACCCCATACAAGCTGCTCTTCGGAATAGGGTATTTGTGCCCACAATCAAACCAATTTTAAAGAAATTAAAACATCGATATTTATATGGACACATAACAGATTGTAATGAAAATTAAAACAAAGATAGCTCCGTATTTATATGAATACATAAGGTGAATATAGTTATGGAAACCGTAAAAAAATTTTAGTTTTATTAAAAAAATAAAGGATTTTCGGTACTGAAAGATATTGGGGATATTTTAGGAGGCAAGCGGAATTTTAGTCCAATCGTATTTAATATACTTCAGAGCAAATACTCAACTTTAAATATGCTCCTTTAACATCTGCAGATGGAGAAATAACTTTTTCTATGTGCAAGAACTTGCTGACTCCAAGTCGACATAGTTTTCTTTTCGAACATTTATTGCATCAATTTATAATTTACTGTAACAACGTATTAAACTAATAAAGTAGAAAATAAGCAATAAATTTTTTTTAATTTTAACAGCTTATTTTCGTGTTTTCAAACGCTTTTTTTAAGAGCTTAAAACAGGGTTTTAGTGCTTTATTTGGTTGCCCTAGTAATTACCAATAAGTTTTCCACTTGTTCCCACTATGTGGCGTATACTTAGTATTTAATTATATTGCTAACAACACTACTTATACGCAGTCCCCGTTTGCTTAAAATCATAAGTGGAAATAATCAAAATAGCAATTAAAGAAGATGCATATTAAATATTTTTTTTTAGTTTTGTGTCATTTTGTTGCTTTTTGCTTGAATGTTTACAAATGTGCTATAACAAAAACTAAACGAATACGATAGGAAAGAAAGTCATTTAAGTAAAAAGTTTTTTAACAAGAAAATTAAAACCACTTTAACAGAAACAAAGAAAATAAAGCCAAATAACTAAAACAAATGCAGTTGAAGCAGAAACTTTTTTTTAAGCTAAATACAAAATAACAACTTGCAACAGAATTGAAAACAAAAACAATAAATATAAATATAAATCCGCCAACAATAACAACGGCAAAATAATCAACTCAATAATAGTTTCAGTAATAAACTTGCAACTTTAGCATGCAACAGGTTGTATATAAATTAAGTGCAACAAGAACAAAAATAGAAACAGAAACAACAATAATAAATTGAAAAATTCTTAACTTAAGAGAACCGTTTTGAAGTCAAATATGGCAGTAAATGCAAGAAAGAAAAAAACAAAACAAAAATGGGAAAAAGTTTACAAAAAATAACAAATAAAAGAGGCCTAACAGCAGTTGTTCTTTTTTAAAATCGTTAAAAAGAAACAGAAAAAACGCGCAAAGCATTGGACACATTCTTTTTGAAAGAACAATTTCAAAATTGTATTAAATTTCTAATATTTTCAGTAAAGAAGCTTAAACTGTGGGAGGATTTTTAAGTATTTATTATGGAAAATTAAAGATGCTACCAAGAATTCAATATATAATAAAAACAAATAAAGAAAACGGTCATTTAAATTTTAAAGAAAAACTTTGAAAACAAATCCAAAATTTTAGCAGGATAGCGGCTAGTTTTGTCACTTAAGCCTTTTCGATTGTAGTTATATTTGGTTTGCTATAGTTCCATAAGATAGGAAAACACACTCCCACATTGCGTAAGGTTCAGCGCATAATTCGCTTTATATGGCTAGAAATAACACCATGCATTTTTGTGATTGTCGATTCATAAGTCACCATAATTATTTTATTAAACGGCCTTCCTGAAGGCCTCTAAAACGCTAACAAATTCCAATACTGTACTTAAATTTGGTTTAATTTAGTTTTTCTAATACAAGAAATCACTCTTAATATTTATAAATAATCATAGGCCGAATATTAATTCCGCTTTTGAAAATGACTTCTTTTAAAAAAAATGGCGTAGTAGTCATAAATATAAAAGATTCGAAAAATAATATAAAAAATTTTGAAATATTTTAAACAGAAACAACTAGTTTTGAAAAAAAATTATTGAAAACAGAAACGAGAATTGCGCGACATGGCAGATAGTACTGTGCAGCAAAAAAAAAAAAAACCCAGCCTCAAAACTTGCAACGCGAAATAAATCTAGACTATTGGTACAGCAAATCTGCAAATGGGGTTTGAAAAGTTAGATCGGGTTCCTGAAATATCGGCCCATAAAGTTTTTGAATTTTTTGATAAGGTGCTTGGTATAAGTCAAAAAGAATATACTAAATGTACTCCTGAGCTAAGATACTATTTCAGATGTCTTCAGTAGAATTGTATGGCGATTCTTCGCTTAGAATATATTAACCCTCTAACAGTCATTTTAAGGGGTAATTTTTGTCCTTTTTAACTTCCGCACTAAAACCGCACTTTAGAGGTTTAAAATGTTCCACGAATATTTTTTTTGCATACAATTTTACTAGAGGGGTATTCCAAGACAAAAATTCGTGCAATGTATGTAAAATGGTTTTTCAAGAAATTTAAAAATGGCAAGGCCCGAAATCCGTGATGCACAAACTTTTGGTCTTAGAAGACCCCTAGTAAAATTTGGTGCACAATTTCTCATGCGTGGATAAGACAAACCAAACAGTTACCCCGGGGCAATGCAGTGGTTTTTGATGTTTCAATCGAAGGTTGCGGGTTATTCGTGACCAGAAACGGCAGGATTGCTTGTTGACGTGGGCGTTTAAGTGAAAATGAGCCTCGTTGCTCCAAAAAATTTTATTTACAGTGCGAAAAAGCTCCAACATCGTTTCACAAACATTTTTGCGTAAATCCAAGTCACTTTCTTTCAGTTCTTGAACGTTTTGAATTGTAAAAGCATGGAGCTTTAGATCCTTTTTTAAAATTTCATGAATAATGGCTCTTGGAAGTCCCAGTGAGGCTGCTCTTTTCCGTATTGAAAGTCACGTAAACTTCTTTCAACCAGTTCAATGTTTTCAGGAGTCCTTGAAGATCGAATGGGCCCTGGCCGTTGAACATTCATAGCCGAGAAAGTTGCGCGGAATCTCTGCACCCACGAACGAATTAAATTTACACTCGGTCCATCACGTATGCGCCGAATACCGAACTTTGAACAAAATTGTCGATGAGCAATTACTTAAGAATCATTACCTTAAAAAGATGTCTCCACAGCGATGCTTTCTCGACCACTGAAACATTGTGACTGACAAATCCGCACACTCGATAATTCCAACTGCACCATCCTCCCTCCGTACCGTTTATTACTTTTTGAAATAATCGTATTTAAAAATATAAATTTGCCACTAGATTAATATCTTGGAGCCTACGTTGATGAAAATTTTAAGTGAAAAAACACATCGAATAACTGCAAAAGAAGCTTTCGAAAAACGTCGTAGTTGTAACTGCGCCACCTATAGTGTACTATTACAATCCTACTTCTCACTAGCTGCATCATACATCAGAAACGGTATTGCAGCGTGGGAAACTGTAAAGTACAGTATTGTGGAAGAAACAACAGTCTTTCTTCAAATAGTTACATAGTCAAGCAAATAACCAACGTAAACATATTAAATCCCATCGATCTAGTTCAGTTCTAGTTCAGTTCAAGTTCAGTTCCAGTTCACTTCTAGTTCAGTTTTAGTTCTGTTCTAGTTCAGTTCCAGTTCAGTTCCAGTTTATTTCTATTGTTTTTTTCTTTTTTTTTAGCATTAAATCAAAGTGCACCCACAAAATTCTCTGTATGACGAGTCTTGTATTTCCACTAACATGATTGTTCTTTTTTTCTGTGTAATAACAAAATAAAAAAAAAGGTAAATAACAAAATAAAAAAGTGGGAAAGCAAAAATGTTTTTAAATGAATATAAATTTGCACATTGCTGTTCGGTTATAAAAAGTCTGCAATTTACAATTTTTGTTGTCTTTTTAACTTCCAATTTCATTTTAATTTTTGGCGTTGCTTGTCGTATTTACTTTTTTTGCCAGAACCGTTAAAATAAAACCAGAATTTTTTCCTGTTCTGTTGCTAAATTGTGGGGTAACTAATGGGCATAAGATAGACATTCTTTTAGTTGTATATTGGAAAACTTGAAAAACTTGAAAAACGGAAAAAAATATATTCCTGCTGAACAGGGTTTGGTAGGCTTTAACGCCTGCCTCAGTTTTTATTTTTTGTACAAAGAATCGTTTAAGTTTATTTGAATAATTGTGTGTGTGTGTGTGTGTGTGTGTGTATGTATTAGTATGTGTTGCAACAATTGGTGGCTTAAAATAACCTGTTACTCCTGGAAAAAGTTATTTGTTTTGACATCAACAATTTGGTGTGCTGCAACTTGCAAATATTAAGACTTTCTTTATACATTTTTTTGTTATTATTATTGCTGTTGTTGTTTATGGTATTCAGTATTTTTAGCAGTTGCCAACGTGATATTGTCATTTTAGCTTTAAAGTTTAATTAAGGCCCAAATATGAAAACCAAAGTTGGACGAAAGCCAAAATTTTATACAAAGATAACAAGACAGTAAATTTAAACGCAATTAAAGTTATAAAAGTTTTTAAACTACATTTAATTTATTCAATTTTTCCAAATAGCTTTATTTTTCTTAATTTTATAATAAATGTGATAAAAATTTAACTCCTTTCTAGCCGATGCGACACCAAGTGAACGAGGAAACACTGCCGCCAAATCATGACATTGAATAAAAATACATAAAATGTCAATTTTGATCGATGGCATAAACTTGATCATAACAATTTTGTTGAGATGTTCCAACTAGCAATTATGTGAACCACTGTGCATCGTGTGCAGAAAATTTAAGTAAATTAAAATGCTTAATAAACAGAGAAGACAAAAAAAAAGCAATATTCAATACTTTTACAGCAAAAAGAAATTATAAAAAAAGCAACAAAAAATTGATAAAACAGCAAAAAAAAAGCACTAAATTTTTTTTATTCTAATTCTTCCACATCATCAAAATTATTACAATATACTATCATGTGGGCTTTTATGTTTTGAAATTTTAATTTTCTACGTCGATCTGTTAAAAGCGTTTTGTATAAAGAGAAGCTTCTTTCTACATCAACGGAGGTTGACGGTGCATATTTAAATTTGAGAATTTCATTAGAGGATAAACTTTTTACATATTCATCTTTTGGAACAGTACCAGACTCTAAAATATATTTTATTTCCAAAAACTGCTAATATCCCGGATTCCTTTTTAATATTTTCTCAAATTTCTTTTTATATTGTTGGTTCTCGATCTTGCATAGTCCGTCAAAAACTGCCGATAAAGCATTAGTGCTCTCTGAAATTAATAAACCCGCAGTTTGAAATTTTTTTATAGCAACCAAAATGTTTGCAAAATTGTATTTTAGAAATGCAAGTTGAGAACTTAGTTCGGAGTTTTCAAATATTTTTTTGGATTGCACAATTGAGTCGGCATCTTGACTGTCAAGTTCTAAAACAACGGCTTTAACTTCTTCAAGATGTTCAGCGTAGTACATTGCCGCTTCTAACCAAGTACCCCAACGAGTTGGGCATGGAGACGGTGGAAGTGCAACATTAGGATTCATTTTTAGAAAGAGTTGTTTTCTTCGCGGTGCCTGTAAAAATTTTGTTTTTGTAACATATATTTTTAACATACATATGTATGTTTATATTAAAAAAACGCAAGAACTTTCAAGTTCTTTTTAATACACTCTTATTCCATTTTATATAATTTTCTTATAGAATTCTGTTTAATAGAGAAATATTTGTCATAAAATTCTTTTACTACAAAAATCATGTTAAAAAACGACTTTTAAATTCGTGCGTTTTCGATTTCCAGAACACCTCTGATTAATATTTATATTTACCTTTAAGAAAATATTTTTAACATTGGAAATCAATTTATTGACATTTTCAAAGTTTGTTCGAATGAATTCAGCTAATCGATGGTTACCATGTGCAAAACATGTTAAATGAAGCATTTTCGGATACATTGCCCTTAGAGAAGATATTCCACTTAGCATATATGCAGCTGCATCCGTTACTACAAGTAACACTTTGTTATATTTTATGCCTAAATACAGAAAATTAATATCAAATCTAAACTCGATTTCTTTTCTACTTTACCATCTGGCCACAATATTTGTAACGAATCATTACAAAATGCTGCAATAGATGCGCCATTTGCCATTTCAAGTACTTGCATGTTCAATAAATAAGATTTATTGTCTTTCAATTCTTCTAAGACTCCAAAAATAAAATTTGCAACATATCTCTGTTCGCTGTCCGTAGTTTCATCTACAGAAATCCATATATATTTGTCTTTGGCTGCTTGACGCATTTTTTCTATAGATTCCCTATACAATTCTGCTATGTATTTCTGGCGGATGCAAGTTTCAGACGGAACCGACATTTGAGAATATTTCTCAATGAAATTTTTGAAACTGGGAGAACTACTTTTTTTAATTGGTATATTGGAGTCTAACAATGTTTTACAAAGATCCTTTTGAAATGTTGTGGCAGTTGGAGTCACTGGATATTCCGTAATTAGTTTCTGTGGATGGTTCTCTTGCTTAGAAGACGCCAATTGGTGTTTCTCACATCTTATATGTTGTTCCACATTAGACTTTTTCGAACAATTTATTTTGCAGCAGCATATATTGCCAAAGGGCCAATTTTCTTAAATTTTAAAGACACCTTCATATGTTTTTACCATTTTTAATAATAAATTTCTATTACTTTTCTCTTTCGGCATTTTTTAAACTTTTTTATTTATTTCTATTTTTAACAGCCTACTATGATTTCAGTTGATTGTTTTTAAAATGAAAACAGAGTTGCAAAAAGGTAGTAACGAAGGCGAATTCACTTTTATAGAGGAATTCGCCTTGGTAGTAACATACGAAGTTTTTAATACAAAAATGGGAAGTTTAAACAAAAAAATCCAAAAAAAAAGCAACACCATTGTAAAAGAAGCAAAAAACAGCAGGTTTTATAAAAAACAGCTAAAAAAAAGCAAAAAAGCAAAAAAAGCATTTTAGTCTTCTCTGTTAATAAACCATTAAGTACCTACAAGAAATTTTTAATAAAAAATAAAATCCAAATTACTTTCTTGCGTATGTGGAATATTATTTATATTAATATAAAGTATACGTCCCACATGCACTACAAATTCATTTTAGTATTCAAAGACCTCAACATTCAGGGTTTCTTTTCAATTAAAAAAACAAAATCATAAAACAAAGCAAAGCTCCAGGAAATCCATTTATGTCCAGTTAACCTAATCTCCTACAATTCAATGTGACTAATTAAGTCATTTCTAGGATTTACATAAAATCAACTTAAGGGACAATTTACATATAAAAAAAGTAATAAGGAAATCTGTAAGAAAAAGGCAAGCATAATCGACTAAACTATTCACTACAACACAGAAAACATTTAAAACTATCGCAAGTTAATAAAATCGTTTCAGTTTAGTGTGATTATGACAGAAAGCATAAAAAGTTAGTGCAATTTATTTTTTTTTTTTTTTTTTTTTTTTTTTTTTTTTTGTACAATATCATCACATAGCTATAAATGCCTTTGCCCTACATAACAGAATTAAATCCTCCTTTTCTTTCCTTCTTTTTTCTTTTAATGGGATTAAGAAGACTTACACCGTAAATTAATGGGATGAGTGGAATTTTAAGTGGTTACAACTTAGCCAATCACTACAGACATTTATACTCAACTACCTTGGACCATATTAAATATCAAATAAACCAATGTACCACAGATTACTGACCACATCAGCTACAGCAGCAAAGTATATTTAAGAAAAAATTAGGTCACATACACATATTTCTATAAAAGAAGAAACATCTGTGTTTTTTTTAATATAAAAAAATACAAAAGACCATTGACAAAAGTAAATTTGTTTAGACTTATAAGGAAACTAATTAATGAATTTTACAAACAACTAATTGCTGGTAGAATAAAAGTAGCAGTTGCAGATTAAAAGTAGCATTAGTTAAAAAATATAAACAACAACTTGGAGACACAATTTTACCATCACTAATGATGCCTTCACCTTTTCTTTGCTTACGTTGTAATCGTAGCAGTTAAATAAAATCTTAAGAGAAGCAGTGATTTTTGTTTTCTTTTTGCTACTGCCGTTTTTATAATTAGAAAGCAGTAGTTATAGAAAAATTCTTAAAATAAGACCAAAGAACTAGCAGAAACAGCAGTAGATTTAGCAATAAAAGTATTTGATGTAGCATTAAAACTAGCATACAAGTAGCATAAAATATAGCAATAAAGTAGCACATGAAGTAGCAGTAAAGTATGGTCAAATAAAAATTGGGGCTTATAATTCTTATTCGCTTAACAGTTTTATTTGTATAATATATTTAGTTTTTTTTTTAAATCTTTAGATGAAGTTTCCTGACGATATTGCCTAAGCAACCAGTGAAATGCGCATAGGAATAGCTTATCCCTATAGCAATAAATTTCAGTTTATCAATAGTATTAAATGGGAATTTAGCACATTTAAACGAAACCTTGTTAAAAAAACTTATTTTCATCGCAGTTAAAGACGAATTCAACTACAAAAAACCATTTTTTTATGCCGAATCAGCACTGATGACCATTTTGTTTTTCAGCTACTACAACTAGTTTTATTGCTACCTAAACTACCAACTCTTTTACTTCGTTTACATTAAATTCCTAAAGTAGAAATGAAAAAGACAACTAAAGAGTGGTCCAATTATTACACACGATGCTAATTGTGAGTCACACCTTTTAACGTCAAGTTTTTTCCCAACTTAATTTGACATTTCCTTGTTTCAGTGTTTGAGAAATTCAACAATGAAGAGATACACAATTGAACAGCGTGCTAAGATTGTTGAAGCCTTTTACGAAAAGAGGCGTTCAAATCAAAATGCGATTCACTTTCACCTCACTGGTTTCGTTAATAGGTAAGCATAATTGCCGCAGTTGAACAAATGCATCCACAAAATGTGGCTGTTGGGTGCGGTTGGAAAATCTTTGAAAATAAGGTGGGCCAAGCAGATACCGTGAATAATGTTACCTATCGCGGAATCAAAACATACTTCTTGTGTCCAGAAATTGAGGATATGTGGTTCCAACAAGATGGTGCCACTTGCCACACAGCCAACGAAACAATGGCATTTTTGCGCGAGCAATTCATTGGCCGTGTTATCTCACGTCGTGGCGATGGTAATTGGCCATCTAGATCATGTGGTTTGACACCAATAGAGTTATTTCTTTGGGGATATTAAGAAGAACAACTGAACGTTAATAAGCTAAGAACAATTCAAGAGCTAAAGAATGAGCTAATTCGGCACATTAACACCATTGAACCTCAATTATGTCTTAGAGTGTTTGAAAATATGGACCATCGGTGAGTTATGGCACTTAAGCCGTGGCCAGCATTTAGCCGACATTTTGTTTTACACAAAATTGTTATAGATTCCTCTATAACGATAAAAAATATTAAGACAATTCTCTGAAAATTCTTGATTTATTTAGATTTAACATCGTGCGTTTTGATTTATTTAGAATTAACATCGTGCATTTCGGTTGGACATTTGGTTTATAAATGAAAAGAAGCATACAAAGAAGAAATTAAAAATTGTCTCTAATCAAGCAAACAAGTTGTTTATTTTGCACCAATTACCTACCAATGATATTGATCACTACGAACTGTAAAAATTAAAAATTGTGAGTATTTTTTATTTTCAATAAATGCTATTTTTAATTTTAATTAAAAAATTATCAAAAAACTTTATACAATGTGTTTATTGATTTAATTAAATAAAGTTGAGGTTTCGAAAATTCCCGACAACAATTCTACAAGCTTAAGCTATTTTTTTTAACGATAAAATCAATTAAGATTTCAAAATTTAACGTTCGCTAGAAAATTTGTATAAAAAACACTCAGTTTTAGAAATATTTTCAATATAAAATTCTATGTGAACGTTTAATATCGAAACTGTTGAACAGGCAGTTAATTAAAATTTTTTTTTAAAACAACTAAAATGTTAATCAAATCAAAATTATATTTTTAATTTTCTTTCAACAAAATTGATTCGGTTATCACGGTTATAACTATTGCTCCATTTCGATTTTTATACCCTCCACCACAATGAGTTGTGAAGAGGGTTTACTAAGTTTGTCATTCCGTGTGAAACTTTTTTATTATTCACCTCAGACCCCATAAGGTATATATATTCTGGCTCCTTGAGTAATTCTGTCTGTCTGTCTGTCCGTCTGTTGAAAACACGCTCACTTTTGAAAAACTCAAAAGAAGTTTCCCTAAGCAGTTTGTGATTGAAATCCAGCCAAATCGGTTTAGTAGGATCAAATCTATGAATCAAAATGTGAAACCACCACTTAAAAAAATTTATAATTTTGTTACAAAAACTAACATAAATGATTGAACAATGCACGAAATGACATGAAATTTTGCGAATGATCGTTTTATTCTAATGGAAGTCACACTGTGAAATTTCATGAAGATTGGTTCATAACACAGTACAACAGCCAATCTGGGGGGTGAGAAATTCCAAGTCAGGGTGATGGTACTAGGTCAGTATAGTAAAACCCTCAAAGGGTTTGGCGTTCGTATGTGTCAGTTTTTTTTTATGACATTTTAAATTTTTTCCTTATCTTGATGTTTTTTTGTTTAACATAACTCGAGAACCACTTGTCCGATTTTGCTAAAACAAACTCAAAAAAAATTAGAATTACAATTTCTTTAATCCGTTCATATAACGTTTTTCTTTATAATCAACAGTTTTGCCGGTAAAAATAAATTTGTGGAGAAAAAAAAAATATTTTTTTGCCTAAAAATTAAAATTTATTTTAATAAATATTGCCTATGCTTTCATAATAGCATTTGTCGGTCAATAATTAATATAGGCCTCTAAGCAGCAACCATTTTTAATGCTGATGTCTGTTTTTATAAAGATAAATTAATATCATATAGATATCACTCCTGAAATATTCAAATTGCCGGTGGAGGGTATCAAAGATTCGGCACAGCCGAATATAACACTCTTACTTGTTATTTTTTAATATGCAGCAGTTGTGTTTTTAGAGCGTCACAACTTTGAGTTGACATCACTGCTTTATTTTAGCACCCATTTAACAGCTGATAGTTGTTTATTGTTAAGTTTGCTTTGAAATTTCATTATGAATCGACTTACACCAGAGCAACGCGTGCAAATTATTAAAACTCCTCGTGCACTTCTTCCATATTATGGCGTACATAATCGTCCTTCAGAGCTGCTAACTCGAAGAAAAATAGATCGTTTTCGTTTACTGATAATGTGCATCTCGTGAGACGCCGAGTGCGCACTAAAGAAGCTGTAACCGCTATACAGGAAAGCATTGAAGATGATGCGAAAAAATTAGTTTTCCAGCCAGGAATTATATTTAAACATTAATTTCATAAAATTTTCTTTCCAATTAAGCCCGTTTCATTGATATTCAATATAAATTTCCTTGTTTTATTATGATTTAAACTTGTGCCACTCTATAAAAAAACACCCTTTAATAATATTTAAATTACAATAACAAATGCAAGTGCTATCGCTACGGCTACAGAATATTTCTGAAAGCAGTAGTTCAAAATGAGACTATGACAAGATGATGCCTAGACCATGACTCAGGTGCATTCTTTAGAAAAGTAAAAGAAGAAGTCTTGGCGAAAATGAAAAATTAAAAACAAAACTATAATGTTAAACGTAAGTATTTCGTACACATATTCAAATAAGAGACATTACTAACTCAACTAACATTTAAACACATTCTTTAAATATGTAATTGTATTTGTAAAAGAGAAAGGATTTAAAAAAAATCTTCTCGCTAAATAAGTAAACTATAAAATTAAAAAAATATATTTGAAACTAACTATCACACAATAGGTTTTTCGCACGAAAAAAGAAAAAAACGAAATTGTTAAATTTCAAAGCGTGTACCTTTTGCCTCAATTAAGTAATATTCCTTTTTTCCCTTAACACTATCTATTTGGAAAACACATACATACGCACACTTACATTTACTCTTAAAAGCACTTCTATAAATTCGCACGTTTTGTATGTTGTGATACGTGGCTACACGTTCTGTTACATATTGTCATGCTCATGCAAGTTTGTAACATATTTCATTCGTGTCTGACACGCTTAAAAGTTCTGATCATGTGTCGCATTTTCGTTAACTCGAAAGTTCTGATGTCAAATTGGACCACTTTTCTTTCTTACTTGCGGACACACTTAAGAAACATATGTTCTTAAGTCACATTCGTTCACACGTTGAATTAATACATAAGTTTGAATAATGACGATACCATACACAAATACACTGTATTCGCATCTTTAAGCAGGAGTGTGTAAGCCTGTTAACTATTACTTTAAGTCTGTAGCAATCAGGTTACAATGGTACATGTATGGTACATGTCATAGTCTAGTCATAGTCTAGTCATAGTCTAGTCATAGTCTAGTCATAGTCTAGTCATAGTCTAGTCATAGTCTAGTCATAGTCTAGTCATAGTCTAGTCATAGTCTAGTCATAGTCTAGTCATAGTCTAGTCATAGTCTAGTCATAGTCTAGTCATAGTCTAGTCATAGTCTAGTCATAGTCTAGTCATAGTCTAGTCATAGTCTAGTCATAGTCTAGTCATAGTCTAGTCATAGTCTAGTCATAGTCTAGTCATAGTCTAGTCATAGTCTAGTCATAGTCTAGTCATAGTCTAGTCATAGTCTAGTCATAGTCTAGTCATAGTCTAGTCATAGTCTAGTCATAGTCTAGTCATAGTCTAGTCATAGTCTAGTCATAGTCTAGTCATAGTCTAGTCATAGTCTAGTCATAGTCTAGTCATAGTCTAGTCATAGTCTAGTCCTAGTCTAGTCATAGTCTAGTCATAGTCTAGTCATAGTCTAGTCATAGTCTAGTCATAGTCTAGTCATAGTCTAGTCATAGTCTAGTCATAGTCTAGTCATAGTCTAGTCATAGTCTAGTCATAGTCTAGTCATAGTCTAGTCATAGTCTAGTCATAGTCTAGTCATAGTCTAGTCATAGTCTAGTCATAGTCTAGTCATAGTCTAGTCATAGTCTAGTCATAGTCTAGTCATAGTCTAGTCATAGTCTAGTCATAGTCTAGTCATAGTCTAGTCATAGTCTAGTCATAGTCTAGTCATAGTCTAGTCATAGTCTAGTCATAGTTTTTTTTTTTTTTTTTTTTTTTTTCCATTAGGCAGGTGTAAAATCTTACATAAGATTCCCGTGTCCTTCTTGACCCCGGGATATGTCGGATTCCTACCGACTAAAAAACACCTCCTGCGTCATTCAGCACCCTGCGGAACTGTCCCTAGAGATACTGCATCGCAGGGTCCGAAAGCCATATCTAGGCTGCGTCCATTGTTTGAGCTTTCCTTAGTCTCTCCTCTATTACTAATTTTTGATGAATGTTTTTAATCATTGAGCATACTATATCCCAGTGTTCCTTTCCGTTGAGAATTATACTTATAATGTTTTCAACGTGCAGCTGTGTCCCAATCTCTTCTTCTGCTTTCTGCCGATCGTACCTAAAGCGTGGGCAGTGGAACATGACGTGTTCTGGATCTTCTTCTTGATTCGAGCATGTAGGACAGTATGGACTACTGTCCAGGCCAAATCTGTACAGGTAGCTTCGGTAACCTCCATGACCAGAGAGGAATTGCGTCAAATAGTAGTTTACCTCTCCATGTCTTCTGTTTATCCAATTATTTATTTCCTGAATAAGTTTGAAAGTCCATCTCCCCTTGCGGCTGGCTTCCCACCTACTCTGCCATTGTCTTATAGATTTTTCTCTCTCAAGTTTACGTACACTATTGCCAGGTTGTGTTGAGGTTCTCCTTATATCGTCTAATCTTTTAGCTTCATCTGCTAAAATATCTATGGGAATCATTCCCGATATGACTTGGGCCGCTTCATCAGAATTGGTTCGATATGAGCAGCATACTCGTAAGGCAGATAGTTTTTGCAAAGGTATGTGTAAGAGCGTGGAAATGAATGTTCTTGTGTGTGTTTAATAATGTGTACGTGTTTGGATAGTGTCATTTCTATGGCATTTAGTGGTTGTCATATGGTAAAATCGTGATATCCCACAATTTTTTATTAGTATTTTCATGTGCGTGTGAATTTGTGTACTAATACATATTTCCCTATGTATGTGTGAAGTTATTGGGTCCGTTTTTTCTAATGAAAGCTTCCGTTTTTCTGTTTAAATATTCAAAACATGACAAGTTACTACAACTTAATAATAAAACGATTTAATATGGTTACAATAAAGATTACAATTTTGTTCATATATGAGATATTGAGTTGCTATTCATGGTAAATCTTTTAATTATTCAATTCAATTATATTTTTTTATGTTTTGTGTTTGTTTTCTTTTCTGAAACGAGTAAATATTATTAAACAGTTTTGTTTATAAAACGAGTAAACAAAAAGTTTAATTAATATTCTGATTAGATTGATTTGTAAAGGTAAGAAAATGAGTAACAAAAGAAGGTTTGGGCAAGGACAGGTAAATGTTTTCATGTTTTTTAAAAGAAAGCTACAAACATACGGAATTTTTTTTTAAGAATTTCTAGTCTATTCGTTATCCTTATTGTTTTTTAAGCTTTTTTTAATAAACATTTGAAATGAATATTGTAAGTCTGTGTTCAAACAGAACACAGAACACAAACAGAAAACTTGAAACGAATTTTAGCACATTTTTGTGTTTTCAAATTAATTATTTTTTTTACAGCTTTCGTCATCAGCTGACGTTGTTGAAAAAAAGAGCGTAATTTGAATAGACATATAAAAGTTATACAATAAAATGTAAATGAGCTTCGCCGATTCGACGAGCAGTAACCATCCAGAATTAAAAAAAAAATGTTCTCAAAATACAATAGATTTTATTTCACGACGGCTTTCTACGACAAATTTGTATGTAAAATTGTACGAAAGATGTGGTCTCGCCGCAGTTCTGTTTGAACACTATATCTTCTTTGAAACCGCTTTTGCACTTCACAACAGTGATGGATATCATTACATTTTTTTAGAAGCCCCGATTCCACCAAAAGTTCAAATCTTATGTTTCAATTACCAAATACTTTCAAAACTTCAAATATATTTTTTTAAGAATTATTCCTCATATCTTGAAATATTTGAGATTTTTTCCACTTTTACGAAAACTATTTTTATAAATTCAGGCAAAATTAATTCAGAAGATTTATATGATTTTATAGATGCAAAGGTTTCTTTTTATTCCATCTTTTGCACGACTGCTTATGCGCTCTTTCAATCTGTAGCGGCAATAATTAATTTAATTTTATTTATTCGTCACAAGAAGTTAAATTGTTATTTTAAAACCAATTTTCGCTTTTAAATGGCATGGAATTTTTTGTAAAATTCTCTAGTTTTTTAGAAACAGAAATAATCTAATTAGTAAATAAACACGAGAAGATAATCTCATTTGAATATGAATCAAAAAAAAAAAAAAACAAATTGATTATGCACACAAGCAGTGATTGAATGCACTGGCATGTATCCTTTTTATATCCTTTCTCTCTAATCTCTGCTCGCACCCATTTTGTGGAAGCCTTCAACTATCATAGAAGAAAATCTAAGTAGTAATTTGTATTGTCAGCTATTTAGAGAAGAATTAACAAGGAGGAAACATCCTTTTACTTTACCTTGTTATTTTTACATGTTTTCTTTATTTGTTTGTATTAAATTTAACATTCAAATACAGCTGGAGGAACATCATCCTGTTCAACATTTATACAATCAACAATAATATCAGTTGAAAAAAAAACAAACAAAATCGACTAATAAAAAAAAAAAATTTATTCAATATATAAATAACTAAAAGGAACAAAAACGACAAAGAAAAATTATGCGCTATTGAACACACATAAAGAATTCTTTAAATTGCATCAATTTGTGAACAACATCGCAAAGGACCTGAAAACTGAAGTGCATAAAGAATGAAATAAAGAAGAAAAAAATCTAGTAGATGAATCTCCATTTAAAAGTAAATAAAATAATAATCAAATCAAGAAGAAACTGAACTTCTACTACTGAAAGTATGAATAAAACATGTTTTAGGTGAATAGGTTTTGCTAAGGAAAAAAAAAAATAAAAATTAAGGAATTTGTGGTGACAGTAAATTGGCGGTACTTTCAATGAAAAGAACATGAACATGAGTGGGAAATATTTAAAGAAAATGTTTGTTGGTAGTGAACTTATATAGCAGTGCGATTATTGAGGTTTCGATAACTGCCAAAGATTGTGGTCTGTTCTTCTACAATGAGCCGTCGATTGACGCTCTATTGCTCTATTTATTAAAAATAAAAAGTTTTATCGAGCTCGGGGCCAATCGTTTGTAAAAAAATATATATATTATTTATTTATTTATTTGTTCCAATATTTCGATATCCATCGGATATCATTAACAAGGCTGTAACAATATAAGAAAACAACAATGTACGACAAATATTACCAAAGAATGTGCTTAAATAAAAATAAAATATTAATTTAAAAGATTTTGTTATTCGTGCTTAATTCCCAATTTTTATTCTTGATAAAAACACTGAAATTTATTGTTGATGAGATAAGCTGTTCCTATGCGCATTTCACTGGTTGCTTAGGCCAGATCAGGAAACTGTCAGGAAACTTCATCCAAAATAATAACAAACTGGCAAGTGCACGGCCTAAAAAAACTTAACTGGCAACATGCTTTTGCAAGTTGTTTTTGTTTTCATTTTGTTTTTTCTTTACCTACTTACAACTAAAATTAATGTTGGAAGAATTCCAATCAATTATAGTGAGGAATGTTAGGAGAGATAAACTCACTGTTTATTGTTGATGTTTTTGTTTAAACTTTGATATTGTTACAAGTAGAACTGTTGCTTATAATTCTTATACGCTTAACATTTTTACTTGGTTTAATATCTTTAGTTATTTTGATAATAAAAATAAAATACATTATAACAACAAAAAGAAAAAAACAAAAAAACACTTACAATGAGTTACAGGTATATTTGTAAGAGACGTTTTACTATTTCCACATTCAATATTAAACTAACTTGCAGCCAGAGCTGCAGTTTTTGGTTATTTCTAACCAAAATTGGTTATATTTTTTTTCAATGTGGAGATGTGAAAATTTTTTTAATTTTGGTTAGTTTTTTCTAAAACAATAATAATTACGAACGAATATGTATTTCTTGGTACAATTATTTACGAGCTCGAATAATTTGTGCTGTGTTCTACGATTTCTTCATTATTTGTTACCAATAAACGGAAGTTTTTTATAATCCCTTTCAAAACAGCAAACAAATAATTTTTTTAGGATTTTTGCTAAGAAAATATTGCCATTTGTGATTTTTATATTAAAAACGACATGATCTGAAATCGTAAACAAATGAAGTTTTAATCAATGGAGATTTTCAATTATTATTTTTTAAATTTTTTTCTTGATTTTAAGAGAAGTAAATCGATTTTAGAAAATTACTGATAAATTACACAAAAGTTTTTTTAAAAACTTGAAAATAAGTTTAAGGTTCTGAATTTAGGTTATTTCTAGAAGTATATTTATTTACATATTGGAAAACACACGTAGGAATTTTGAAGATTTTTTAAAATTGCATTGATTTATCAATATAATTTTAAAATTTATGGAATTTTCTTAAAGAAATGGCTGTAAGTTTAAAGAAATTTGAAATTTTACTGTTTATAACTTGTCGGTACGTATATTTATTTAATATTTTTTAACATAATTATTTGGTAAAAAAAAAAACTTTTGACTGTCAGTCATATACTTTTTCCCCATTGAATGTACGTTATGATATATTAGAACAATTTTGAAACATTTTTTTATAATAAGAATTATAAATTTGAAATAAAATTTACACAAAACAGAAAAAAGTTTTTATAATATTTTAGATATATGTAAATTAGAAAATATTTACATAAAATGCGTTTGGCATATCGCCAATCGTTTTAAATTTCTCCAAAATAGTCGCCATATCGCCAAACGTAAATTTCCATCGACAAAAGGATTAAGAAATCGCCACATTTGACAGTCCTTCCAATAACAGCTAAAAAGCGGAAAACTATTATCCAGTTTTGTTATTTGTAACTGGCATATTAAAAAATATTCAATTTTTTTTTATATATTCCTCTAACTCCAACTGGAGCATAGGGCGCCAAAAAATACAAAAAAAATTTTTACGAAAAAGCATTTTAAATTTGGTTATCTTTTTTTACATTTGGTAACTTTTTCAAAAATTTTGGTTGTGAAAATTGTATTCGTTGTGGCAGCACTGCTTGCAGCCGTACCTAAACAAGAGCGGAAAGCATTTTCTTGCTGTCAGAAATTCTCATGCCAAAACAATTTGTATGAAGCATCCCTAAATAACGCGGCGTCAGCGCTTTGCAGTTGGAAATTCCGATTTTGACAGCGCGTTTAATAGTGAAGTTGGCCGCTATTGTTAATAAGTAATGGCAATTTAGCTATTTTTTGTCAATCTAGCGGTTTTTTATCTTTTTTTATTTCTATTATGTAAGTTCTATTAAACAAGAAAGTTAACACTAGTGTTTGTGACACAACGTTGACGCTTTTGTTAAGGTATGGCATATCAGCCTAAAAGCTAAGCGGAAGAAAACATTCCGCCATCCGCTCTTATTTAGGTACGGCTGTTAACTATTTAATTTTTTTATAATTATGTGTCTATAGCTATTGGCGCAGTTCTCCGTGTCCGTTTTATAATTTATTCTCCTCCTTTGGTGTTTTTATTATATGAAGCATCTCTAAAGTATACCGTTTATTATATTTCTCCTCTCTTTATAATGTCTCCACATTTTCTAAGTTTGGTTTATGAAGTCTCTCTGTACAGTGGGATGCGACTTAAGATATTGTTTTGATATTTTATTATTGTATTTAAAATCTGATTTAAGTTCAGCTATACGTGTCTTAAGCTTATTTTTTGTAGTACCGACATAAACTTGATCGCATATGCCTTGGTCATTGCCTGTACACCTAATCTTTTATATTACATTAGTGTTATTCAATTTGTCAAGTTTACATTTGGTGTTGGAGAAAAGTTGTTTTAATGTATTCGTCGATGTGTGAGCAATCATTTATTTGTCCTTATTATAAATTTTAGCATTCTTTATTCTTTCTGCAAGACATTGTACATTCTTAATTGATTTATATATTTTCGCATACTCTTTATGGTCCCTAGGTGGTTTTTTTCCATAGTTTTTAATTAAAGTTTCTATTATATTTTTTTGGAAAAGAGTTTCTTGTTAGAATACATTTAATTTTTTATTTATTGTGAGAATGGAATGACTCATCGCTAATGGGAAGGACCCTGTTGATAAGATTGTTGGCCGTATTCATTATTATCTTCTTTAGTTGACAAGAATTGGAATTAATAATTCTCCCTGAAGCCGTCGGTTTTTGGTACTAGTCTATTTTAATTCTGTTGTTGCTTCTTATGACCAGGGCATCCAAGTAAGGGGGTTTCCCGTTAACCTCCTCCTCCATTGTAAATTTAATGTTTTTGTGAAATGTGTTCAGTTGTTCTAAAGTCCTTTCTATTGCCACATATTTCGTCAATAATTTAGGTTTTTCGTCCAGACTCCATCACTGCCATAATAGGTGATGCCGGTGAAATCATTGGCAGTCCTTTGCATTGGATATATACTTTGTCGTTGTACTTAAAATATCTGTTATCTTAGAATTCTCAAAAATAGTTAAGAGTAAAATATAAAATCAAATAACATGTTAATAAAATCGAAATGAAGTGGAATTGAAATCGAAGGAGATTTTGATTTCAATTATTTACAAAACGACTGTAGTTTTTTCTATTCTAAGGAGTTGTTCTTGCAAAGAAAATATTTTTATGAACTGTCTACACAGGGTCGTTTTCAATTTATAAAACATGCCTGAATGATGCTATTTTGGAAACGAATCAACATATATATTAAAATTCATACAAATTTTCGAAAATCAGCCAGAACTTTCCTATAGGAAGGACCAAACCCGTAATCAGTGGAAAATTTTTATGACGGTACAGAACATGAAAGGAATAAGTTTCTAGTTCCAAGCTTCTAAAGATTCGGACAATACTCACCAAACCCCTTTTAAAGAAATGCTATGCCAAAAATATTTTTTGGGCTCCAGCTGTTAAAAGGGTTCTTGCAGATCTCGACATAAACAAGTCTCCAGCGCCGGATGGTATACCTGCACTGGTCTTTAAGCAGCGCTCTTCGATGCCAGCTCGTCCCTTAGCACATCGTTTCAGCACTTTATACCCTATCACGTGTGTTAGAAAGCTGCTAATGTAACGCCAATTCCTAAAATCAGAGTGGCTAATTAATCTGAAAATAACCGCACAATTGAAACTTGTTCATTACTTTCCAAATTAATGGAGAGTAGGGCTAATTATTATCTTGTCAAATATTTAAAGTCAGAAAATTGGTGGCGTTCCATTCGCCATTTTGGCGAAAGTAAGGTAATTACTTTAGATATTTCTAAAGGCGCTTGACAGAGTCTGGCATGGTGCACTCTTGTCAAAACCTGTTGCGTTTGGTGTCGGCAATAATGAGCTCGCAATATACGAGGTGTTTTAGATGCGGATTCGTCTAATCAGTTCAAGATTCACTTAGGGGTGCCACAAGGCTCCGTCCTTTTTCATACTCTGTTTCTCTTTTTTTCTAAATGACCTCCTATTTCAAACTTCCAACCCTATCTTATCTTTTGCAGATGACAGCAACCTTTGTATTTCCAAGAGTATTCTACGTTAATGCTATGAGGCAGAACATGCAAGATACGCTTAGCCGAAACCTAGACATAACCTCGGAATGGATTAATGCGAATCGGGTCGATATTAATGCCCTAAAGACCCAATCGGCGTGCCTCATCGGTATATATGGGTGGTGTTATTATTGATTAATTAGAATCTCGCGATGTTCTTGTCATAAAAATACAATGTAATGTCCGATGGAGAAAGCATAAATTCAAGGAGTCGAAAGAAGCATTCAAGTACCTTGGGTTTTTAAAACCGTTGCAAGAGAGGAATCAGGATTCAGAATATATTGATGTTCTGGTCATGCAAATGTAAAGTGATGTCCGATGGACAAAACAAAATCAATGGTGTCGAAAAAAGCAATCAAGTGCCTCGGCTTTTTATAACGGTATTAGAGATAATGCACTCCATCTGATCTCCTTACGATCTAAACCGCGAATTGAATACAACTCTTATGTGTGGGCTGGTGCTTCAAAGCCTATTTTGAAGCTTCTCGACCGCGTGCAGGAGAGGGCTAAGGCTCTTATTGGTGACAGCAGGGTATCCTGTTTGATCGTTTCTACAATGGAATGTGTTCTGGTAAAATTAGGGATCTGGTTCTTGAAATTCGTACGTTTGTTCGTCATACACATTTCTCCTCAAAAGACCATCCTTTTGTGGACGATTGGCCGGAGCATCGTCAACGCACTATAGACAGCGTTTAAAAAACTGCAGTCAAAGTGGAAAAACTGCAATTTCTCCTACTTTTTCTTTGTCATTGGCAAAAAAAAAATTGTTGCTTTTACTTCTGACTCTTTAATTGTTAACAGTCGCTGTCAAACCAACTCAAAAAGCGAAAAGTTGTAAACAAATTTTCGTTTTTATTCGACAGTTTTAGGTTTCGACTGCAGTTTTTTTAACCCTGATTATAGGCCTATTTCGTTTTTTTTTTTGGCCGGACTGTTTGTTTGTGGAATAAACTTCCTGCGTAAGACTTCCCTCTTACTTTCAACATGAATAAGTTCAAGTCGAATGTCCACAAGCATTACTCCTTCTATCCTTCTTCACATACCCTATTTTTCTAGTTCCAACACAATGCAATACATTAGTAGGGGCATCCTCTGAGTTCTGGTCCTCACAAAAAAAGATAAGAAAAGGACTACAATCGAATAAGAGAAATGGACTACAAGACTAATTTCCAAAAATAAAAAATCGATGAGGAGGGATTTAAAATCAAATTTGCGTAAAAGTTTAAAATGTGTGTCACAAACCTTCACCTCAACCAGTAACCACTCACTTAAAACTTCGCAATAGAATTCTTATGAAAAGTGTAGGATATTTTTTTATATTTGAAAAAAAAACCTTAAATCAATGAATCTTGTATTGATGCAATGATTTTCTTAATAATTTCATTTAAAAAAGGCATGCAGCAGTAGTCAAACAACATTATTTTCCCCCTTTTTTTATTATTATTTTATAAATATCTAAAGATGTATTTGATCCGTTTGTTTGTTTGTTTGTGAGTGTATCTGAACGTTAAACTGTCTGTCTGCCTGACGATTTGTCTACTGATTGGTATGTAGTTCAATTTAAAGCTCTATTAGATAAATAAAGGTATTCAAACATTTTACATGCTCGGTTAAAAGACATTTATACTAGACAAATGCGAAGAAAACATGAATATACATATAAGTATCTGCATTTTTTATAAGGTGGCGCACAAGTCATCTCCCTATTGGAAACTTTTATAAATTTTGAAAATGACGGTAAATAAACACGTCAACGAAAAATTAAGCTCTATACTTCTTAAGGATGGAAAACAATTGTTTTGACTTTTAAACGTGATAATATTCGGATCGGCTAATTTCTCATTTTTGGTGATTTGCACTGGTCGGCAAATTCGCCCTTTCTAGACTTCTTTTTATGGGCTTTCTTGAAGTCACGAGTCCATGGCAAAAAACCTTAGACTCAAAACTCCCCAAAGAGAATATTCGTCAGGACAATGGGGACCTATCGCCGGAAGTTCAGGTATGGTCATCAATTTTGCCGGCGGCCACTTGGCTGATATCATTTGTTCTACTTAATAAAAAAAAATTTACACATCAGATAAATACAATCCAAAATAAACACTAAAGTTTAAGTATTAAAAAAATTACAGTCAAACAGCATCTGGTGATAACTTTTGCGCCACCTCGTATATAATCATGTGCATTCCTACAAACACATGTACATTAAGTGAATATTCATATTCTTCAAAAGCGTTTAAAAATTATATTGAATACAATAAATAGAAGGTAAATTATTGAAAGAAAAAAACGAGGGCTGCAGCAAAACTTATAAAAAAAAATGATTTGAACCCCTCAATGTGGTTAACTATAAAAACGATCTTCTGTTGTATTTACCAAATTGATATCTATTCCGATTAATTTAGGAAAACTTATTTTAAATTTTTTTTCAAAATTTTTCCACGCCACCTTCATATTTTTTTTTTCTCTATCATTCTGAGCATCATCAGCAACTGCAGCATGAGCAGCATTGAAAAGTGTCCTTGTCATTTTGTAAGACATACTCTTTCCGTTGTCAATACTCTTCATAACATTTTCCCTTTTGCAGTTTTAAGGACTTTCTTTCAGTTCAATATATGCAAACACACGGATTCACCCACTTTCTTTTATTCTTCTTAATATTTCGAAATTTTCTAAGTCATTTATTTTATTTATGTACACCGTTATTCTACATGTGTACTGCACAAGATATTACAGATATTTGCTAAGGAGTAAATACACTGAGTTGCTCTTTTAAACGTGCCACATTGATTAAATTAAAGATGGAAGGTTTTGAATAAAATCTTTACGAGTAGAATGAGATTACTTTTCTAAGCAATAAAATTTGTGTCTTTAAAGCAGTGGTGGGCATCAGTCACGATGTTTACCATTGTATATGTAAAAAAAGCATTAATAAGTTTGCTCTGAAAGCGTATAGAGTTTTTCACTAGGTACAAAGCAATCTGTTTTTGAGTTAAAAGGGCACAAAATATTGTCAAATTGCATGTGTGTTGGATATTAAAATCTTAATTGTTTAATTTTTGATCCAAAAGATATTGACATGAGCCCCTGTCACATGGCCTTATCTTGTGGTGGTTCTTAACCACTAGATGGCATACAATCAAACAAACCGACCCTGAGGGTGAGAAAAACCAACAGACACAGGTAGAAGTTTGAGTACCTACATAATCTAGTTCACTTAGTTTTCTTGGGAAGGAGGATAAAGGGAATAGTGCTTGCGGACATTCGACTTGAACTTTTTCATGTACGAGTTTCGGAAACCAGATCATTAATTTCATCAGAACCCATCCCATTGTAGTAACAATAAAACAGGAAAATGCAACCCACATTGCAACGATGCTCAAGGGATTCAATAGATTTAGATACCCTACTGTCACCAATGAGAACCTTAGCCCTCTACTGCCAGTTTTCGAGCAGCTTAAAAATATACTTAAAAGCATCGTCCCTCACATGAGAGTTGTATTCTATTCAGGGTCGAACTTAGGAGTTATCAATAGTATGAAGATTAGATGGAGTAAAAAACCAAAGCAGTTTAATGTCGACACCACCGATATTTGTTTTGTTCATTGTACATCACTTTATTTTTTTATGCCCAGAACATCAAGATATTCTGATTTCTCAATAGTTATACTACCCATAAATACTAATTATCAGCATGCAGCATTGGGTCTTTCCGGCAATAAAATCGATCCTACCGCAAGACCACATTCCATATCATCTATGTTTTGCCTTGTAGCACCAACATACGATACGATTGGTCTATGAACGAAAGAATACGAATGACAATGGTTACTGTTATCTGCAAAATTGTAGATAGGGTTGGAAATTTGACATAGGAGGTCGTTTAGAAAAATAAGAAAAAGAGAACGAAGGTTTGTGGCACCCATGAATGAATCTTGAACTTGTTTGACGAAATCTTATCGTTTAAAACTCGTATAGTGCAATCTCTAAGAAAGCTCGATATAAATCGAGAAACATTATCGCCGACACCAAATGCAACTAGTTTTGACAAGAGTGCGCTAAGCCAGACTCTGTCGCCAAATGGTGGTTTTCCGATAAGAGCGCCAGCAAGCCTCCAGTAGACCGACCTCTACGGAAGCCAAGTTCACCCTTGTTTAGGAGATGGAGCTATCTAACCTTCGCTGCTTTTGGAAATATGTTAGCAGCAACTGTTCAGTTGCAACAGCACTTAGCGATGATCCGTCCCTCAAGCCTTCATGTGGGGGTTTCAGGATCTTAAACAAAAACCACCATGTGATCCACGAAAATATCTTTTCAACGGAAAAGTAAAACTCCCTGCAAATACAATTTTCAGCAAAGACAGAAAACATGCCCCGCAGGCCAACTCACCGAGGGCTACCGACTCCAATGGTACCCGATAGAAAATCTTGTCAGCCGCTTTCTAAAGAGCTCATACAGATCTCTTGAGATCTGATTTTGTAATAAGAACAGGTCTATGAAGTGCAGAAGTTAAAGTTAGATTAATTTTAATAAAAGTTATTTACTGGATTCAAATTCTTCAAGCTTTTCCATTGGCGATTGTTTAAATTTGTAAAAGAATCTTCACATTTCAAACTAATATAATCAAACACATTTTATCTTAAGAGAATCTCTGTTTAAACTACCCACTTCCAAATATTCTGTCACATTTATTGCTTCACTTATTCATTCATTCATTGACTATCTACATATATTTTATTAATAAGACATACATTCGTTTAAAATATAAATTGAACTTGATTGCATTTGAATTGTTCCAACGAACATTTAGGAGGCGTGGTACAAAGTTTTTGCCTCCTGGCGTCTGGGTTCAAAAAGGAAAACAGCAAATTTTGTTCCACTTGAGTGAAATCAATGAATGAACGAATAAATGAATTGAATAGAATAAATAAGTGACTGTCTGTCTGATTCAAGTATAAGATGAGATGTTGTAAAAAAGTACAAACATAAATCATATTTCATTTTCTTTACAAGCTTTTTTTGTAAAGCTTTATATAATTTTTTTTTTTTTTTTTTTTTTTTTTTTTTTTTTTTTTGTCTGGTTTTTGTCGTCTTTTAAGCGAAACGTTTCATTTTAAGCAAAAATTCATTAAAAGTAAGTTTTTTTTTCTAAGAAATAAATAAGAAAAATTCTTATTTTTTTCTTCAAGAAAAATATAGTTATAATTGCAATTTTAATAGTTATAGAAATAAAATATTTCCGATTGTGGTTTTCTAAAAAAATGTATTTTCCGTCAAAGTGGCTAATTTTTTTTAAGAAGTTTTAAAAGGACTCAAGAAAGCACTTGAATACAAAAACATTTTATTTAACAAAATCTTCCAAAGTAAAATGTTTGATGGCAAATATAAGAAAATATAGTTTTGAAAATTATTTTAAAGCTTAACAACTTGAAGCATATTCACAAACATGTACATAGATAAAATTCAAACAAAAAAGGAAAAAATAAATTCGCAAGCAAATTGAATTTATTACAAATATTTTTAATGTTTTGCACCAGTACACATAAATACACATACATATTGATGCAAACGTACATTATCGTTCATTTATTCTTCCATTGATTCTCATTCAGCATCATCATCAACAGATACACTTCAAATATGGATGATAAATACATTTGTATTCCGTTTATCATACAGATAATTAAAGGAATGAAATGTATGATGTTTTTTTGGAGTAACAGCCTGTTTTTAGAAAATGAAAATATTTGTTCGTTCGTAAAAAAAACGAACGAAATCAGATTTAGGTTTTCATAAAATTAAAAAACATTTAATGTGAGTGACAAAAAAAGCTTTAATTTTTTTCTATATATTTTTGGTTCATATAAAATGAACATCTTCGCAATAAATGAAAACAAAAGTGAATAGTAGACGATAAGTAAAACCCATTCGTTTAAAAAACAAACCACTACAAAATGGAAAATAACTGCGATATTTTAAAAAAGAAAACCTAACAAACTATTACTATTATAAAATATTCTATAAAGGTTCACTTATAATTACATAAATATGTATTTACAGGTTCAACAAATTTTAGAAACAATGGAACTACATACGCTCAAAAATATAAACATAATTATGTACATAAGGTCGACCTCCTTACAAAAAAAAGTTTGTGCCAGTCATCGCTTTGAATGAAAGGTATGTCAATGATGTTTCTAAAACGGTTAAATTTGTATAGCCACACCTCCATATGCAGCCCATTTAGCTTACCGTTGTTCATGGCATAGTACGTACTCCCTCTAAAATTGGAGCTTAAGAATAACTCTGGATTTCTGATCGATATTTTTTGGAATTTGCAAGGCATCGACACACTGTCAAAAGCAATCGACAAAAAGTTTTGTTCAATTTCCGCTAATTATACTTTTACACTTTTAAGTTAATCTGAAAGCACAGATAATTATACGTACGATGCCAAATAGACACCTGTCCTTTTTAAAATAAGAAGATTTAAAGGAATAATAATATACGGAAAGTGGCACAAGCTAAACTTGCAAGCAAATTCTTAAAGACTGCAGTTTTGTTAAAATAGGTAAGATAACAAAGGGCATTTGTAATGAAATGCGTGCATATATTTTTAACAAAAGGAACGTTGCGAATTCCTTGAGTTCAAATTTTACATTACATAGCCGGGTACTAAGAAAAAACAAACATTAATTGGGGATAAATTCAGATAAAAGCGGCTCGACTTCGCACTTAAGTATGCGGACAAATCTATAGTCTTAAATTTAATAATGAAATAAATATTTGCTTTCATTTAAAAATTTTTGATTTATTTATTATTTTAAATATCTCTAATTTTTGGGAAGTAAAGGAATTGTTAAGGCGTGCGTTCTATTATCTGTGTGACTGTTCATACAGTGTAGTGTAAAATACCACGGTTCTTCCGAATGTTCCAAAAAATTATATCTTCGCTAATATCTTTTACATATCTATATGTTGATGTGCAGCAAAAGATCTTCTTTATGTATTTCTTTTATTTATTGTCATTATTGTTAACATTTTCATTCAACACTTTTATTTTTACTAATTTAGTAACACTTTTTATAAAATATTTGGTTTTTGAAATCTAATTTTAATTTTTGTAAACAAAAGCCAGGGTTATCCACAAACACAAAACCTTAATATGAAAAAATAATATAAATGTACGAATATTAATGCATATGCAATAATGTTGATTCACGAAAGAAAAAAGCTTTATTTTTGTCAACTATAAATAGACGAAAGCTTTTAAATGTTTTTTAAAAACCAAATTTTGAACATAAACGTATTAATACGAAAACTTCAACAAAAACAGGCTGTAAGGCTGGCAACTGCGACAAATTTCAGTATCTGTGTTAACCCATTTGAATCAGTATCGGCTACCGGTGCAGAAATGTCTTCATCCATGGTGACTGATTTGACGATTTATGCCCCAAGATCGACGTTTTTTCAAATGACAAATTTTGTTTTAAGTTTCAAAAGTTTTTAGTTTTACACAGAAAGAAAAACATTCGGGATAAATTAAGTTTTATATACTTAAGCCTGGTTCTCTGTTCAGTATTTCGTGCGAAATGTTTTAAAAATTAATAAAAAAAAAAAAAAATTCTATAAAATACAAACGAAAAAATAATGATAGATTTGTACTCTATTTATATTACGAAAAACATGCGAAATGTATCTAGCAAAATTTTTGTTTTGCGTGCGAAACAAGTGCAGCTCATATTATTTCGCACGGAATTTTAAGCAACAGCTTATCATTTTTTGTAATTTTTTATTTTGGGGTATATAACAAGCGTTTTAAACAGAAAAATGTAGAAAAGTGCAAAAATTAATAATAAAATTTAATTTTCTTGTTTTTTACTTTAAGCGGCCCATACACTTGCAATACTATTGTATATTATATTCGCCATATTATTTCCATTTTGTCCTATATTATGCAATAAGTCGCACAATAGTTTTATTCATTCAATAAAAAGGTAAACAAAACCTATAGGAATAACATAAACATCATTGTACAATTTTGTCAACACATTTCACTTTCTTTTCGTTGTGCAATAAAAATCAAAAGTCTTTTGATTGTTGCCAATATATTGTACCACAATCGAATATCACATACATATTGGCGATATAATTGTAAAATTCTTAAAATTGAACAATTTTATTGCAAGTGTATGAGCCGCTTTAGACAATTTATTAAATAAAATTGTTTTACTTTTTTTAATGACAATTATTAAAACACATGGTTTTTTTCATAGATGGAGGTAGTGCACTAGATCAAAATGATTGCAATAATTTTGTTGATGTTGAATGATGAATTGAAAATTAGCAATCTCACTACACATAAGTGATTGTAATGCTAAAACATTTTGAGCTAAAAAAATAGTTTGATTTAAAAAAAAGCAATCATCAGTATATTGCAATTTTTTTTCTTTACTTACACAGTGCAACACGAAAAAAATAACCATATACAGACAAAAAATAACCATAAAGGACCAAAAAAAAAAGACCCGCCTCTCCCAGTTTTGCCCAAAGTCCTGCACTTTTTTTATGGGCCCTTAAAACTTTAGAGCCTCGGTGTCATTTTTGAAAAAAAGATATCATCTTCTCAGGATCATATCTTGCAAGCTGTTCGGAATGTTGATTTACCCTCTCAGACAAAGTTGTAGGTAGCTTTAGCCAAAAAGAACAAAAATTGTAAACATGTAAAATCAAAAAAACTTCTTTTTCAAGATCAAAATCGCAAAAAACTTTAAAAAAATTCGATTTTTTACCTTTTTTCCCCTGTTCAGGTCCATAGGTAACAAACCATTCAAAATTCAAGGAAACAATCAACCACTAAAATGTACCTGAGATCTCAATAAATAACTTTCTAGAGCATAAGAACTTCCAAGGAATGATTCTTAGCACTGTTTAGATAGCCGCAAAAGTTAAATTTTTTTTTTGTCCTTTATGGTTATTTATTGTCCGTATATTTAGCTAAAAATTTTGCACACAATTTAAAATACAAAACTTGTGTTTTCATGATTAAGTCCAAGAATTATTCCGCTATTGCCAGAATTTCATGAAGTTTAATTTCCTTTGCTTATGCATATCACCAGAAAACCATGCACATACAAAATTAAATTTTTTTTAAATTTTAGTGATGTTATGTTTTTGTACAGCTTTTTGATTGCAAGTTCAAATTTTCAACTACATATTTGAATCACAGTTAGTGACAGTGAAAAAATTTGCAATACCAATTAACTTTTTTAGTGCTAGTAAAAAAAATACCAATCATCCCTAAAGCTTGTAAAAATAGTAGTAACTAATTTTTTGCAGTTTTATTTAATAAGAGTGCAATGTTGATTTAGATCAATATTTAGTGCACTACCCCTAACTATGGTTTTGGTTTACCTTCGCAAAGTAATGTTGTATATTTGTAACTAAAAAAATCGTTAAGTTTTGAAAAACCTCAAGATAGACATTATTAATACATGACAAAATTTTCGTGTGAAATAATCAATGTTGCTCAACATTTTTCGCAAGTTCGAACAGAGTACTAGGCTTTACGTTAAGTACGAGTCGAACTTAAAAATTAAGTACGAATAACATTAAAACCTACTTAAGACAATCCTAAATGGGATTACTTTTGAAAATCAATTCCGGAATTTCTTAAAATAAGTGTCAAATTCTTAAACCAAGTAAAAAAATATACTTTTTCGTTGGTAGTGCCACTTTGAGAGTAAAATTACAAAGTGAGCGTCTCAATCTTATATTACCTATAAGTCTCATCTCTCAGCATTGTATTATTTACGTCTGCATACGCTTGTGCTTGTCAAAGTTTTTGAAGGCACTACAACAGCAGCATACAAGTGGCTAAAAAACGATTCGCTTGTTTTGTGTAGAAACAAGAACAACAACAGAAAAAAAGGAAAACATACATTCAGCCTTATTACGGTTCTCGTTGTCGGTAACTTGTCGGTAACACAGTAAGTCGAATTTTGTAGTAGATTAAAGAACTTTAATTTAATTTACTTTAATCTACTACTGAGTCGTTTTCGACATCGAGAACCGAAATAAGGCTGATTATTTTCATGTTTAAAAAGTAAAATAAGCAGCAACATTTCCGATTTAAGCTTCGTTCACGATAAAAAAAAAACATTTTCACTTGGTGTTCATAATATAGCAACAATTTCTTTTGCAACCTCACACATTTTGCATTAAGAAACCGTTTGCAAATTTTAGCCACAACAATATTATGCATTTATTATTATTTTTTACAACATTTTGTTAAAAGCTTCATTTAAAACTAAATAAAATAATTTTAAGCGTCAGAAACAATTTCATACAAATTGTTGCTGAAGTTCTAGTGGACTCAACTTTAGTTACATTTTTAAAAAAATTTAGTTACATTTTTGTTTTAAAAATGAAAGGAAAATATATGAAATACTTAGAGAAGAAAAAAGATAGAAGAGAAAACGAAATTGTTTGTGAGTTTGAAAAAAAAAAAATTGTTGCTCTATTTTGAACACCAGTGAAATTGTTGCTGCCTATTGTGTCCCACAACCCGGCTCTACTGGGAGAAAAAAAAATTAAAGGCGTCCTTAGGAATCGAAAGCCAATATTTTTCAGGCATTATTGACACAGGGGCAACCAGGAGCTTTATAAAGCCCGAAATCCTTGAAAGGGTGATAACTCAGCCAAAACAGAATGTCGCCGTTATTGAAGTGTTCCTAGTTGACGGGTCGAGGAAACATATAACTCGGACTGTCACCTACAACGTCCAGTTTGGTAACAAGACACTACCAGCCGAATTTTTGGTAATGAGTGAAGCCACGGAAGATGTCATACTAGGTGCGGATTCCACGCACACTTTCCACACAACCATCCATTGTGCGGGATTAAAGATCAACACCCGTAAAAAGGTATGCAATCCCAGAAACAGTAAAACATGTATAATATCCATACAGGGGGACGGAGAAAGTTATCGTCAGCAACAAATCGATTAGTTTTTCGAAACAAAACTGGCTGAGTGTCGAAAGGTTACCGGGCTATCCACTGTCGCTGCCCATAAAATCGTGATGAAGGTAAAAATCCGATATGAATCCCGCAATCCCGCCATGCAGGAGATAATCGACGAGGAGGTGAATAAATTACTAGAAAAAGGATGTATCGAACCCTCGTTTAGCTCTTATAGTTTCCCGATAATCCTGGTAAGAAAAAAAAATGGAACCTGGCGTGCCTGCATAGACTTCCGTCAACTGAATGCTAGATCAGTACTTGACGCATACCCCCTACCACGCATTGATACTATTTTGGATCGTTTACGGCATGCCAAATATATAAGTTGTGTAGATTTGAAGGACGGCTACTGGCAAATACCGATGGAGGAGCAAAGTAAGAAATATACCGCCTTTGCCGTCACTGGCCGAGGTTTGTATCAATGGCGGGTCATGCCTTCTGGCCTACACTCAGCTCCAGCCACTTTCCAGCAGATTCTCGATAGCGTTATTGGACCAGACATAGAGCCCCATGCCTTCGCCTATCTCTATGATATCATCGTCATCGGGAGAACATTCGAAGGACACATGGATAATCTACGGCAGGTCTTTAAACGATTACGTGCCGCGAATCTGAAAATCAACCTGGAGAAATGTGAGTTTTTCAAGAAGGAACCGAAATATCTGGGCCACATCGTCACTCAAGGCGGTATTAAGACCGATCCCGGTAAAATGGCCGCGATCCTTAACATGCCGTTACCACAAAATGTGAAGGAGATACGTCGTTTCCTGGGCAACATTGGAAGTGGCGGGAAGAGCAACAGGGAGCCTGCACAATTTTTAAGAGTAAGCTGACCGAGGCACCAGTACTAGCCTGTCCCGATTTTAATATGTCATTTACCCTTCAAACGGATGCTAGTGATTATGGTCTGGGAACGGTACTAACGCAAGAATTTGGAGGTACCGAACACGATACTGCATACGAGTAGACACCTCAACCAAGCAGATAAAAATTATTCGGCCACCGAAAAAGAATGTTTGGCCGCAGTTTGGGGTGCTTGGAAAATGCGGCCCTATTTAGAGGGGTATGAGTTCACCATCCTCACTAACCACTTGGCACTCAAATAGTTGAACCCCATAGAGAAACCAACCGGAAGACTGACCAGGTGGGCCCTAGAATTACAGCAGCTTAAATTTACAATTAATTACAGAAGTGGTAAACTCAATACAGTGGCCGACGCCCTCTCACGACAGCCAGTGACAGAGATTTACCTGATGCAGACGGAACCGGAGAAGCCCAACCACTGGCTCGAGTAACGCATGGCACAGGTGCGCCAAGACCCGGAGGGCTACCCCGACTTCACCATCAACGGTCAACTGTACAGACATTTCAGTGCGACTAAGCATGATGAAGATGACATCCCGTGGAAGTTGTGCGTCCCAGGACCCTTGCAACAACTGGCCAAGCGGGAAACCCACGGTCAGGCCGCAGGAGGGCACTTAGGCATCAGGAAGACCCCCGACAAATTGGCAAATCAGTATTACTGGCCGAGAATGTCCCGGGATGTCCGACGATACGTACGTGGCTGTCAAACGTGCCAACGCTACAACGTCTCCCAACAAGCCCCACCAGGTGAAATGTTGACACGCAGGCCAGAGGAACCATGGGCCCTAGTTTGTGCGGATTTTGTCGGTCCCCTCCCAAGAACTAAGCATGGAAACACTATGCTGCTCGTATTTTTTGACAATTTCTCCAAATGGGTAGAACTGGTTCCCCTCCGGAAAGCAACTGCGGAAGGGGTTGAATAATAGGCGAGAGAGTTCTTGTTAGACAACACCCCCTATCCCGAGCGGTAGATAACTTTGCGGCTAAACTAGCACCCAAATACGCAGGTCCCTATATTGTTAAGGGAAACGTCTCACCCGTTATTGTAGACATCAATCTTGAAACCAAATTTTTTGTTTTTTAACTTTGGTAGATCGAAATTTGTTTTGAATTATTTTCTATTTTAATTGGTTTACATGCTCTTCATTACTTCTGTTTTTTCGTACTTTTTGTTAAGAATTCTTCTTGAAGTTCAAAGTACATTTTTCTGTTTGTCATGTTTTTGTCTTTCTTTTTCTGGTTGACCTTTTTCAGCACAACTTGAGGGGCAAATGTAAACATAGAGCTTGTGCTTTAGCTGTTAACAGTAACTATTATTGTGTTTAATCAATTAAAATAGATAATCATTCAAAACAAATTTCAATCTACCAAAGTTAAAATACTATTTGGTTTAAAGATTGATGTTTGACTATTGAGTGCCAGCCGTCGTCAATGGCGGTGAGTTTTAAACGGCAAACCCCTATGAAGAGATTGTGTGATAACAATCGAAAGGTCAGGGCAACCTGTCCGTGAAAACCTGGGTTCAACCCCGCAGTTAAGAATGAAAAATTATCAATCAATTTTAATTAATTTCGTGTTGTAAAATTCCTTTCTTCATAAAAAGTTGGATTAAAAACCATAAACAGTTCAAGAAATTAACCACAATAATAATTTTAAATATTAAATCATTTTTGTCGTTTAAATTCTTTGCCATTTCTGCCTTATATTTTGCAAATTGAGAGTTGCAGTGTTATTGTTCTGTATGTTTCGTTTTTCTAGATAGTAAAAAGGAGAAACAAGCTTCAAACAAATTGCATTTATATTATTCCATTTTTCAGAATGTCTTTTTATGCATTGTTTTTTTTTCATTCAGTTAATATTCTACATTTTATGTTTACTCTTCGTACTATTTCGACTACATTCTCTTTCTTTTTTATTAGATTTTTTTAAAAAATATTTTGTCATATATTCTACTTTTTTATAGTTTTAATATTTTTTTTGTGCAAATTGTATCCATTTGTTATATTTTGTTTATTTGAAAAATTAGCTTTTATCACAAATTTGTTTGTATAAAATTTGTCATTGCAAGTTGACACCACCACAGAGCAACAAACGAACAAACAAACAAACAGCTCGTATGGCATGTTGTACACAATACCACCAACATGTCAAGTTGAGAGAGGAATGCTGACTAGTACCACCGCTTTCCTAGCCTTTTTTTTTGCTCTAAGAATCACCAACTCCATTTTAGAATTACCAGTTACATCATCTTCATCATCATTGTCGTCTTTGTATATTTCTGAAGTACAAATTGAGGGCATGGGTTGGGTTTGGTGTTGCATGAATTGGTAAATGTATTTTTATGCTGAATAATGTTTTTTTTAGTATTATTTTTTTAGTATTAATTTTTATTTATTCCCAAATGCTTCAATTTAGCAGAAAAATATTGGTATTTTTTCCAACAAAAGTTTTTAATTTTTTTTTTTTTTTTTTTTTGTTTGGTTTGTTTTTAAATTTAAAATATCATCATTTTATTTATTGAAAACTAATGGACTTAAAAATGGAAAGTTTATTTATTAAGCATTTCGAATTATTTTTTTAAATTTGAATACAACAAAAACATTTAAAAATAATCGTAATTTAGTCTATTAAAGTGCGTTACTGTGCGCACAAGGAGCTACACAGGAAATTTTTTTTTTTTTTTTTTTTTGTTTAATTTTTTAATTTTCACTTGAGCTTTGCCTTCAAAAACTTTCTATTGATTTGCTGCTCGTGAAACAGATTTTCTCAGAATCTCTTAAGGAGCTTAAATGACAGCCATGACAACTGGATTTTATAGTTCATAATATAAGACATCATCTTCTCTGTACTGATGTTGTATGTAAATAATATGAAAATGCAACAAATAAAATGCCAGTGACATCATTGATAATGTAAAAAAAAAAACAACTATAAAATATTGAATTTTAGTTTTCTTTTAAAATAATATATAAAGTAAGATCTTAAGGAACAGGACCACAAAATGCACTTGAAGAAATGTAAACGAGACATAAATAAACTTTTTCGAAAATCTTTTAGCTGCTATGAAAAAAAAAAATTGATGATGAAAGTTCAGGAAATTGTTCAAGAAATAGTATTGACTAGAAACGTACAGGGTAAAAAGTCGATTCAAAGTTATAAATATCCGGTAAAGCGGGTATTTTTCAGAAAACCATGAGATGGGAGTTTCAGAAAACGGACTAGCTTTAATTAATGTAAAACTGAACGTCATAAAAATGTACGACATTGCCAATCGTTGGCTGTAACCTAATTTTATCTTTCTGGCAATTAAATAATTTTCAATTGAAAGAACTGCTCATCATTTGATAATAGAAACGAATATTTTAGATCTTCGACCGAAGATGAATTTTGTCAGTCAAACCTTAACGTCAAGTTTTTTGCGCAACTTAATTTTACAATTCTTTCTTCAATGTTAGACAAATTCAACTATGGAGGTCAACAATTGAGCAGCGCGTTAAGATTGTTGAATCTCTTTATAAAAAATTGGTGGTCAAGTCAAAATGCATTTCGTGATTTTTTTAGTCAGCATAATCGACCAATTGTGTCCACAATCGGGAGAATTCTACGCAAATTTTAGCAAACCTGATCTGTAGCAAATGTGAAAACACCTGTGCATCCGCAAAGAATAACTGTTTAATGCGGTTTATGGGCTGGCGGCGTCATCACGCCATACTTTTTCGTTACCGTACCTTGTGGCAAGATATTGGAATATTGACCTCGACTATATGTGGTTCCAACAGGATGGTGCCACTAGCCCCACAGCCAACAAAATAATGGCTCTTTTGCGCAAGAAATTCAATTGTCGTGTTTTCTCACATCGTGGCGAAGTTAATTGGCCGTCACGATCATGTGATTTGACACCGTTGGATTTCTTTCTTTGAAGATATTTAAAAGAAAAAGTGTACGTCAATAAGCCAAGAATAATTCAAGAGCTAAAGTGCCGGTTCACACACGTCAAGTTTGACCCGTCAAGTCTTGAGTTTTTAGGAGAGAAGGGAAAAGAGAATGGCACATTAACGACATTGAACTTCAATTATGTGTCAAAGTCATTGAAAATATGGACCATCGGATAGAGAGAGGTTTGCAACCGAAACATATTTTGTTTCATAGTTCCTTCTATAACAATAAGAAATATTAAGATAATTCTCTGAAAACTTTTTATTTTATATCTGTTCCCAAAAAAACAAGCGTAACAACCCACGTACCGGAAGGTTTTTTATTCACGGTTTCCAACATGCTGTTTTTAAATATCTTTTTTTTCGAAAGTCATTTTCGATTTGGAAACAAAGTCGTATTATGTAGTGTGTTCGAGGGGTCTGCATAGTTGCATTTAAAAATTGAAGGCAAATGTTTTTTGAAAGAATGTTAAACATATCGCACAAATTAAATTGTTTATGAAAATTCGAAAATAATTTTCTAATAATCGTATGCCGTTTTACACTATCACACAAGTCTTACGTATTTTGACAAATATGCATCTCTGATCTAATTATTATTTGAAAATTTTCAAAAAACTATAACAACTTATCGTAACAGAATTGTATTTTCCATTAAACTTGTGTGGAAATGTTTGATAGTGTAAAGTACACTTTTGTAATGCAAAATTAACAACATTATATTTTTTCCGCAAGGAACTACCCGCTTGATCAAATAAGAATGTATAAGGGATTTGCTGTTTTTACTGATTGGTTGAGGATGAGGAGGCCACATTATGGACCTTGACAGTAGAAGGTCATATAGGGTTCTAGGGATTTTGACGGTCGTAAAATTGATATATGCAGATAGTAGTGGTCTGAAACTATCGATAACACTATAGATACTATTAGTTGTTTTTGACTATCGTTTTACCATCAATAGTTTTCAGTACTACTCCAGTTTTCGATAGTTTTTGTTTCTCTCAAATTGTTGTTTTATGATGAACCTTTAACAAAACGTTTGAAAGTATAACACAACTTGGTACCATAAAGTCCATGGACACTGTGACACTTTTTGGAGTGTCCATGGACACTGGACGTTATGACATGCCACCTAATAAAAAAGCCGATGAGTTGGCGAGACTGGGCCTGAATGTGCCTGACTGATTGTAAACAGTCAGACCTCGACTAGGCTCCTATCTGGGCAGTCAGACCTTGACTAGGCTCCTATCTGGGGAATACTAGGGAGTATGGTGACCTACTAGCTGGTGCTTCAAACACTGATTTTAGTTCACTACCAGGTAGGAGTAAAAACTGCGTTAGAACTTTGATAGGTATTATCACGGGCCACTGCAAGGATTGCGTTGTTACTGGAATTTCACTCGCCGGATTTATATATGTTGTGCATTGCACAGAAGAGATAGGAGACAGCTGAGCACATTCTATGGCTAAGAGTGCTAGGTGAATTGCGAAATGTCTCGAACTGTGGGCTCAAAAATCCAATGGGACTCGGCATGAGCATGGCCTGACTGTTTAACGGTCGGCTGGGAACTAAGCTTATATAGGACAATGTGCTTTGTGGCCTTGCTTTTCCTTCTTCGACACTTAATAAGCAGGTTTGCGCTTCGGATTGAGCAATAGATTATTTTCGCAAGATCTTCACAATGAAATACATCCAATTTTGCATCGAAGCCTTTTCAAACGTTCTTGTGATCAACAATAATATCAAAATTTTCAAAGAGTCGTAACAAGCTTTACAAAAATGTTTTTTAACTAAATTTTAAATAATAAATGTATTAAAAACCACTACCTAGTGATCCCACTCGTTTTCGAAAAATTTATTTTTTTAATATAAAACGACAAACCAATTTAATTTTCGAAAATAAGACTTCAAAGGAAAACACACAAGTTTCCTAATAAATAGAAAGCGAAAAAGGACCTTAATCTATAAATTTCCTTCTTCATATTTTCTTTTATGTTTTCGAAACCTCAAAGTGTACTTTTTTTTCTTAAAGCAAACATTAAAGAAATCTCACACCAAAAAAAGAAACAAAATAAAGTAAATTCAGAGATTGTTGAAAAAAATATGCATTTTTTACTTTGTCACATTAACACAATAAAAATTCACAACCGTCATAGTTCGTTTGAATTGTTGAGTGTAACAGAGTTGAGAGTAGAGTAGACATTTTGGAGTGTAAGTATCAAGTACAGATGGATCTCGGCCAGTAGGAATATACAGTGCAACTGAACAACAAACAAACAAACCAACCACCACCACCAACAGAAAATCCGACTAGCAGCATTAAACATTAAAACGTTCGCTTTTGCAGCAAAATGAACTCTGACACAAAAATACATAAAATATAAATGAAACGAATAAAATATAATAAAATAATGCAAATGCAAAAATAAGAAACAGAATTATCATGAATGAAAAAAGTCATATTATATATATATATTTATTTTTTATTTTTAAAATACTCAATGATACAGTCAGTCAGACTGTCTTTTCATTTTATAAGTCCATCTGTATCTGCTTGTCGTTCGCTTTTTTTAAAAAAAGAGCTTTAAAACATTTCAATGATCATCAGCAGGGAGCAGATTTATATGCAAATTATAGACCTGCACGAGTGTATCTTTAAGTATTGGCAAAACAGATATACCAGATATGTATCTGTTACTACTGATATAAATGAGAAAATGAGTGTTACTGATATTGTATGGTTTTGTTTTTGACCACTCACCATATCTTATGCGCCCCATACACGTTTCAATAAAATTTCCAACTGACTCTTTCAACTGAACTGATGCTTGGCCACACACAACATCAACTGAGTTGAAACATTTTTAATTAATTTAAAAATTTTATGAAATAAAAGACAATTTTTAAAATACTTAACTTTTTTTTGCAAAGGAAACTACAAACATTAATTTTGACAATTGATCAAGAGACTCGAGTTCACACAGTACAATCGAATTGAAAGACTTAAGGTACGTTCAGACTAAAGAAATATTTGACGAAAATATTTGTTCTGATATTTGCTTCAAACAATGAGAAACCAAAAAATATTTTGTTTAATGTTCAAACTAAGCTCAAAAATTTGACAATTTTTGTTTGTTAAAACAGTTGGCAAATAGTGTCAAATAAAATAAATTAATTCATGTTTGCCATGCGTGCAGACTAAAACAAATATTTACATCAAATAATTATTAAATGAAAGTGTCTAAAAATAAAAATATATATTCCAAATAGTAAAAATGACCGCAGAAGCTATTTTATTTATTTTATTCTGTGGAGCAGCATCTCTTATTATGTTAGAACAGGAGAATGAAAAGGGAAAAAACTGGAAGACAATGGCTTGAATTTGTGAAAAACTGCAAACTTGGAAATAAAGCCTAAAATATATTTGAAGTTGCTAAATCGGTTAAAAAACAAAATGTCGGGAAAAAAGAAAAAAAAATTTGCAAAAATAGCGAAAATTCGCGAAAAATTTATTTATTTCAAACAAGACATAAAATTTATTAAAAGCTCCTAAAACTGTAAGGAATGCCAAAAATTCGGTAAAAATTGCCAAATAAGCGGAAATTCGCAAAAATTTGCTAATAGCGGCATGATAGCAAATCCTAATAATTATTAAAAGTCGTTAAAGCTGTAAAGATTCACAGGGAAAAATCACTTTTTCGCGAGCATGGCTATAAGGAATAGCATAAATTCGACAAAAATTGCTTACTTACCGGAAATTCGCAAAAAATTTGCTAATAGCTGCATGATAGCAAAGCCTACTAATTGTTAAAAATCTTTAAAACTGTAAAGAATCCGAAAACTTACAGGAAAAATTGCTTCTATCGGGAACATGACTAAAATTATTTGTCGTTGTTTGCTCTTACAATTTTTTTGTAATATCAAATAAATGTTTGCTCAAAAATAACTAAAATATTTGATATTTTGTGTTCACATTATGTTTACATTGGACAAATATTTGTTTGCCGGCAAATACTTTTATTTGCTCAAAATCAGCTTTTATTTTATTTGACACTCAAAAATATTTTGTGTTCAGACTACGTTAATGAAATATTTGATGTTTGCTTTCAAATATTTATCAGTCTGAACGTACCTTTAGTATTAAAATTGAGAAAATCAAAATCTTTTGATTTTGACTCGACAACCGTAAAACTAATCCATTATTGACAAAGCCATACACGATTTGATTTAGACAACAACCAACTCAGTTGACAATTGAATTGAATCGTGTATGGGCTGCTTAAGCCCTTATGACACTACATTTTTTATTCATTAATTGATATAGAATTGATAGAAAGAAACAGTAAATGTTAGAAAGAGCAAACTATAAAAAAAATGTAAACAAAGTTTTTTATTTTTTTTTCTCTTGTTATGGTTTTGTTTCAGGGATGGCGTTAAGAATTTTTTAAATTGTACCAACAACCTTTAAAAATTGTACTTTTTTACCCTAATTGTACTAAAAGATTTTTTTAGTTCAAATTAATTTCATTTATGTTCATAAAAAACACCACAAAAAGGTATTATAAATCTAAGTTTAAAAAGTATCAACAAAAAAGTACAATTGAAACAACTTAACCATCCCTGTTTTGTTTATTTTATTAAATGTTGCCAACTTTTTGTTTATGAGAAACCTAAAATCAAAAAGCGGTAAATCGCTGAATTTGCCCATAAACCGCTGATTCAGCAACACTTTTAATATTTCAAGCTTGAAATGTCAATTTTAAGGTGAACAATTTTACATTTTTTTTGACATAACTTCATTTTTTATCGATAACTTTAGTAAAATTTTTGACAGTTTGCCATTTATCTTAATACAGCTGAACTCTTTGCACTTGGTAAATTTTTGTATTACATTATATTTGTACTGTTCACCAAAACTTGAACAATGCATTAAAAATGTAGTGTCATAAGGGCTTTAACAGTGCAGCCACACGATCAAGATTTTCTTGATAGTTTTTTACATATACTATTTGTCAAAATTAACAAAAATTTAAAGTTGTGACGTAGGCTGCATTCAATTTTTGAGCAATTTACATTCAAGATGTCATCAAGAAAACAATTTATAAAGGCAAACGAAAAATTTGCTCACTTACCTTGAAATCAGCTGTTTTCTTGAACGTAAATTTTAAAATTTTAAAAGCAATTTTAAAAGCAAGTTCGTTTCAATTTTTAAAAGTATTAGTGTATTGGTAGAAAAGTGTGAGAGTATTAAAACTTGATGGGCAAAACTTGATCGTGTAACCCTTAAGTTAAAAACAAAAACAGTTGCTTATGGTTTTGGATTGGGTATGTCATAAAATTTTTTTTATTTTTTGCTTACAACCTTTGTCTGTTCGGACGCAAACAACTTTTGTACATGGAAAATGACCCCTCAACGTCAACCAAAGTTATAGGAGCATACTTGAAGAATGCCAATTCATTTGAAGAATATTAATTTTCTAATTTAGATCCCACATTTGATTCCAGATCCAAAATAGTTGAAATTGGTTTTATTTTTTGAAATCCTAAATTTTTTTTCAAAACATTTGGTTTTCTTTTTAATTTGTTGATTTATTTTCTCCAATATTAATTTGAATTGAGTTGACTTGAGTAAACTAAGTCCCTCAAACTTAGTTATTGTTACACCAATATATCAGTAGTTGTTGTTTTTTGATGTTATTTAAATTTAATATTTCTTTTACTTATTTAATCGCATAAATTACATCTTAAATTGTTTAAAGTTTTTGGAATAGTATTCTTCAGCATCTAGCCAGGTTCCCCATTTTGTTAATAATGGCTGCGGTGGTAAAAGTAGCAATGGATACATTTCAACTCAGTGTAACCCATGTGCCAAGCAAGACACATGTGAACAGTTTTGGATAAAATATTTTAAGCTCATTGGCAGACTTAACTACTTAAGTTTGTCGAAATTTGGAAAATCTTATATTTTAAGCAGAGCTTCAAAAAAATTATTTATTGATTTTACAATTGTTTTGGTGTATTTGGGAATTTTTTTGTAGAACTTTTTTATAATATGGAAATTCAAAAATATATCACTCAAAAATTTTAAAATATGCAAAAATATGCATAAATATGCATTTTCGCCAAAATATATTTAATGATTCGGAAAGATCATTGCTCGACATCGATCTTAGACTATCGACAAAAAACATGCATTTGCATGGAAATCGCATCACTAGTCATTACTAAACAATGTTGGTTTTTTGAGATGGAAGATCAGAAGCATCTGAACTTTTTCTCTGAAACTGTCCTGCCTTAGAGACTCATAGACAGCAGCTTCTTGGGAAATCCATTACAAATCCAATCCAAATAAATCATGACTGCATAAAAGGTCCAATGGCTCGCAGTGCTTATTACATCCCATATCTCTTAATGCCAACCGAATGTATTATTAGTTTTTTCGAAATATTTTTAATTTTTAAAATCATATTTAATGCTTATAATTTTCAATCGCTATTGCATAAAATGCATCCCCTTATCATTAGCATTAAGTTAACGAAACGAAAACCACTGCCATCAACCTCACCACAAAGTTGTATTTTTTTTTTTTTTTTTTGGATTAGGACTCTAATGAAGATTCTAATGCTGATTGTTGGCTTTGTTGCTTCAACGCGCCCCCACATTTTAGTTCATTTTTTTAATGTTAAAATTAAATAATATAAAAAAAGCAACAAAAAAAAAACGGAAAACATTATTTTATTTCATAAATCGAATTAAATATTTCAACTTAAATTAAAGCTCTGTAAGTCGGATATGGTAAACTGAAGCAAAAAAAAAAAAAAACTTGTAAATTTATGTTGATTTTGGTCTTGGGTTTAAGAAATGTGATATTTTTGAGTCGTTTTGATTCTTTATTTTTCAGTTTATTAAGTTGCGGAGTGCCAGTTTTTAAATATCTCGTAACTAAATTTTGCTTTGAAAACCATTTTTGTCACCAATTAAAAAGACAAGTTGAGTTTAGCCACTTTTAATGAAAATATAAAATAAAAAATCATCATGTTGCAAACCATTACAACATTACGATTTTCATTAAATTAGTCGCAAAGATAATACAGTCAGATAAGCAGACAGACAGTGAAACAAAACAAGAAAGACATTGACAAGGCACAAACTAGAATAAGGAATTAAAAGAAAATGCTTAAATGAAACAGGCGACTGAAGCAGAGATGGGAAACCTTAGAAATTTTAATAAAATATTAAAAAGTAATTTTAAAAATGTTTAATGAAAGTTCATAAAATTTTTTAATCATTTAAAAATTGCTAAAATTTATGTCTTTCTACGTTATTATTTATTTTATATGCGTTTCAACAGTGGAGGGTATTTCACAAAGATCTTTAAAATTGCAAATTAACGATGTTTTGAACGTCATCCACCCAATCAATGATAGCAAGTGCCGATGGTTATTGTTATGCTTTCGACGTATACTAAGGGACTTGTTTGGCCACATAAGCATACACTATATTTCGACAACTTTCTACTAGTCATTCACCGCTTTGAGATTTACAGAAAGCCGGTTATCGTGCTACTGATACCGTGAGACACAAAACTGTATCCACCCCGTATACAAACTACGATTTTGTTTATCCCCTCGACGAGGTTAAAAATGAAAATGCTTTAAAAGCAAAAGAAAAGTAGACGTGGACATTCCTTTTGTCTTCCAGAACTACAACGAAGGCATGGTAAGCCCCAAACAAATAGAGCAATATGCTGCAGTATAAAGATTATCTGTGCGAGACAAAAAAAAAAAAAATGGTGGTAGGTTATATTTACCTGTATGCTAGACTGTCTGTGGCTAATGCTATGTTCATACGACGATATAAACCACTCGTTTCGCTCTCTGAAACTTGTTTGCCAAACATGCTGTTCAAATGATTCATTCTTGTTTCATTTTTACACTTTTTTTGTGTTGTTAGTGTTATTTTTTTTTTAAATAGATAAAAAAGTCAATAAAACTTAAAAATATATTATTTAATACTTTTATTGATATTATTATATAATAATTATCACTTTATTTTATTAAACATCAATTTTTACTTTGTTTTGATTTTTTTTGAGAGCTAGTTCAGATAAACTAACGATAAATGTTATCAAAATTGGAGATGATAGTTCATTTTTCCTGTTTCGCAGCCTGTTTCAAAATGAAACGACCCGTTTCGCTCACAAAATTTTGTATGATGGAAACAAGTCGTTTCAATCATGTTTGGGGCGCGAAACAGGAATAAGAGAGCGAAACTCGAATATTGCTGTCCGTGTGAACATGGTATAAACGACAAATAATTTTGCAAACATAACATTCTCAACATAAAGGGGATTTTTTTTTAGATTGAGACATTTATTTATTCTTAACCTTTTTATCAAACGTTATTCTCAAATGTTTTTCAAATTTGTATTAAAATGCAATGCGGAAAAATAAGTTTTGTTTTGCAATTTCATATTGCAGTTAAATATTCGGCAGCATCGCTGCCGCTGAAAGATGAAAAAGCGTTTTCTCCGTTCTCAAATTATTGAAAAGACAAAATCCTCCGCTTTCAGGATTGTCTTGGCCCCCCATAGCACCTGGATTAGGCAGCAAACTTTTAATATTCTCGTTTTCCTGTTTTATCTTTTTCTTAAATTTATTACTTACAAACTAATTTGAACTTTTTACAATCTTTAATTGTAATAGATAATTGACCTAAATCGCCATCTTTAATTGTTGACATTTATTTTTCGCTTTAGTGATGCATGATGTTAACAAATTGATAAAGCATTGCTTGTACGCATTAAAATCATGATCAATTAAAATTCCAAGATTTTTGAAATTTATAAAGATTTTGAAAGGAGGGGTTTACTCACCACTTTCAAATAATGCGATACGTTTGAAAGAATTGTGGTGTACTGTAGAAATACGACTACAAACTCTTCTAAAATGATAGAGAAATCTTATTTCGGGAATAATATTTATTGAAAATAGGTAAAATAATGGACCGACTTTAGCAAGCCGATCGGAATTTTGATTTACCCTCTGAGACAAAGTTGTAGGTCTTGCCATAAAGAACAAAAATTGTGAAAAAAAACTTTAAAAAATTCGATTTTTTACCTTTTTTTCACCTGTTCAGGTTCATAGGTAGCAAACCGTTCAAAATTCAAGAAAACAATCAACTACAAAAATGTACCTAAGATCTCAATAAGCAACTCTTTAGAACATTCTAGGAAAATTTCTAGGAGGAATGCTTCTTAGCACTGTTTAGGTAGCCGCAAAAGGGAAAAATTTCCCGATGTTGAAGTAAAGAAAAAACAATTGAAATTAAAAAATTTTCGGGAAAATTTTCACTTTTGCGACTACCTAGGAAGTTCACATGCTCTAGAAAGTTGTTTATGGAAGGTACATTTTTGTAGTAGATTGTTTCCTTGAAATTTTAACGGTTTGCAACCTATACCCCTGAACAGTGTAAAAAGGTAAAAAAAATCGAATTTTTTAAAGTTTTTTGCGATTTTGATCTTGAAGATGAAGTTTTTTGATTTTATATATGAGCCTTAGAAAATGATCACTTTTTTGCAAAAAAGGACACTGAGGCCCCAAATCTTTGGGGGACCATAAAAAACGCATGAATTTGATCAAAATTGGGAGACACAGGTCTTTTTTTTTTGGTTTTTTATCACGTAGTGGTGACCGTATATGGTTATTTGTTTTCGTGTTGCACTGTGTTATGTAATATAACATAACATGTTAACTAGGGCCCGTTCTAGTTTACCCCAGCGTATATTAAGTAAGCACCAAGTAAGCAGTAATATTTAACTCTCCATGTTTTTTTGTAGTCATTTGAACAGCTACTAAGATAGCATCGCTTACATGAATACATACTCCTACGCACAAACACACACACACATATTCATACTAAATGAGCGTTAATGTGTTTTAAGTGTCTAAAGCACAAGTCTGTTTGTTTGTAACGGAAATGAGTAATATTAACTGTAAACTGGTCGCGTAAGCATAACATTAGATGCTTGTCCGTACTTTTAAAGAAGAAAAAAAGACTAAACCGAACAATATACCAAAAATGTTACCAACTAGTGGTTTTCATACGGGAATTCCCAGAAATAAATCTCGGGAAATTTGTGCGGGAAATCCCGGATTTTTTTTTAGTTTAATTATGGCAACTTTTAGCCGTTAGACAAAGAGGTCCTAAGTCAAAAAAAACTTATTTTGAGTTTTTGATTGGCTTTAATTCAATTGTTGTTTCTCTTTTGTTTAGTTTAAATCACGTTAGTCTACCACATCTCCTTTTAATCGTTATCATCTACTCTTAAGTAAAAAGGCAATGAAGTACACCAAATAAATATTTTCCAATTTAACATAACGAACAACTACAGTTTTTGACTTAAGACAGTTGTGCCAAACGCTAAAGAGATGTCAATTCATAACCGATAAGTAAGGCAATGTTTAATGCTCTGACATTTCGAAAGAAGAAGAGTAAAAATGTACAGAATTTTTTATTTGTTTCAAGACCCAGATTTATTTTATAAAAACGAAAAAAGATTTTCGGATTAGATTCTGCAAGAAATGATGGCAAAAATTATTAATAGAAAAAAAACTTATTTCATTCGAAAAAAATTATTTTTTCTGAGAAAACTGAAAGTGTCTAGAGATTATATAATGTTCCTTTGACTATAAAGGCAAACATCCGTAAAAAGGAAACATATTTTCTCATTGAAGTTTTCTTGATAAAAATTACAAAAAGGCTTTCAAAGGCTTTGAACTTAAAAGCTATTTTAAAAGAAATATTTTGTAATAATTAGCATAAATATTTTAACTTTTTTTTTAATATAATATTCAGTTCTATGCGGTTATAGTTTTTTAAGTTTTTATTCCTAAACACTACTAATGTCACAGATCGGAAGTTTTTATTATTCCAAATGTTATTGCACATTGAAAAAAGATAAAATGATTTTGCTTTAACTTTCTCAAAAATCCTACAAAATAATTGAAGTTTTGCCCATTAAGATCTTAAGGTGCCATTGAGCACTTTTTTAATTTTGCCACAGAAATTTGAGAAAGTTGAATGCATTTATAAACTTATTTCATTGATCTCAGGAATTGTTATGTGTTCAAATAAATTAAACTAAATAATATTTTGCACTTTTTTAATTTTGCCACAGAAATTTGAGAAAGTTGAATGCATTTATAAACTTATTTCATTGATCTCAGGAATTGTTATTTGTTCAAATAAATTAAACTAAATAATATTTTGCATCGATTTGTATTGAGCGGGAATTCCCGGGATCCCGGGAAATTGAAAAATATGTCCCGCTTTCCCGGTAAATGAAAAAGTCCGGGAAAAGAAAAACTCTATTACCAACCAAAGAAACCTGAATGTGTGACGACCAAAGTCTTTGTAAAAAATTTTATTTTTACTATCCCATTTTTCAGTTTTCATTTATTTGTGACAGCTGAGATGCTAGAATTATGTCTTGGAACAAATTAAAATTGTCGTACTTCTTTGAACGGTTCTATGAAAGTTTTCTGCCAGAAAGTCTAAGTTTATTGGTGAGAGGGGAAGAGATCATGCTTGTCTTCTCGTTCATAAACTCAGACTTTCTGAAAGAAAACTTTAATAGTATGAATGCAGACTTAATAATAGAAAACCGAATATCTGAGAAGTTCTTGACATTTTTTGACTTCTGACTTTTTTTCATACCTTAATTACATTATAAAAGTCGGAAAAGGAAAAAATTCCTTGCTTATGTTAAAATTCATTCTTCAAATAAATGGCATAATGTCCGGGACGTTGCTTGAGTCCCAGATCTAACTTTTATTTTAACATTATTAACCTTATAATTAATCCGGAAGCCAATTGACAGATGTTCGATTCGGACCTGTAGTACAAATAGGCTTGCCAGACGGTCTTGATTTTTTCTTGATTTACAAGCATTTTCAGTGCTCGTCAAGAATCAAGAAAAAATATGTTTTGTTAAGAAATGTTAAAGCCCATTCAAAAAACACGTTATTATTTAGTAAATTTGCTTACAGTTTTCCTTAAAAAAAGCAGTGTAAAAAGGAAAAAAATATTTCATCGTTTTGTTTTAGTGTGTTTGTTTTAAAAATCTATCAAAACTACGTTTCCTATACTGCCCTTTCTGTTTTAATTATCATAAACGTATGATAAATTATAATTACGCAAATAATAATTAATGAAGTTTACCTAACAGAACTCTCCATTTTATACACCCTTTTACTTAAAAAATATACAAAAACATTTGAAACCAAAAAGCAGCAACAACAATCCTGAAAATTAAGTTTTCTGACCTGCAATTTCAAAGTGGGTGTATGAATGTATAAATAAATGGTTGTATGGTTGTACTCCGGCCTGCTTGCACTAATATCAATATATATTATAACAAGGTTTTGTTTAAATGTGCTAAATTCCATGGCATAAGCTATCCCTATGCGCATTTCACTGGTTGCTGTAAACGAAACCTTGTTAATTAATTTTTTGAATCCCAGGATATCAAGAAATGAGCGATCAGCCTTGATTTTTCCATTTGTTGGTCACTTTCCACTCAGTATTACTCTGAGATGATATTCGCAGATCCAAGATCAAAATTCTCTGGTTTCTTCAGCTGATTCGAACTTGTCGGTGTTTGCAGAAACCTGTGCGTTATATTGCACACACAAAGACACCAAGTCATATATTCAAAAAAATACTAAAATACTAAGGAAAAAGCTTACAATTTTGGTCAATGTTACTTTATATCATAGTAAGTGACCGATAAGACTATTTATCTATGAAACACGCTAGAAGTGGTAGATGTGACCATTTTGCTTAAGGTAAACGTTAACACATTCACGGTTCCGAATCTGCCCTTATCACAATTTTGGTGCTTGTGACTTTCTTTCATAAAAGGACAGTATTCAACACTTATTAATGGCGATTTAAAACAGAAACCTGTATCAGCACTTGATGCATATATATTCCTTTCTTGTTGAACACTAATAACTAGGGATGCATGTTTTTTGTCGATAGTCTAGTCCGAATCATTAAATTTGGGTTAAAATGGCATCGATTTGTTTTTGCATATTGTTGCATATTTTGGTTAAAATGCATATTTTTGCATATTTTGGTTTTAAATGCATATTTTAACATTTTTGAGTGATATATTTTTAAATTACATATTATAAAAAATTTCTTCAAAAAAAATCCATGTAGACAAAAAAAATCTTCAAAAAAAAAATTTTTTCAAATCAATAAATAAATTTTTTTGTAGCTCTGCTTAAAATACAATAGTGGTATCACACCAAGCTTGTTAGTTTGTTAGTCGTTAATCGTTACTTTTTTACACGCATTTTGTTTTTGTATATTTAACGCAGTTCCGGATTAACATTTAACAAATTAACGACACGGCACCCCTGATAAAATAGTTGTTAGTTGGCAACTCACAATCAGCTGTTGCAGTTTCTAAATAAATATAATAAAAAAAAGTCATTTGTGATAAATTTCTAAAAATATATTTGTGTTTTTGCCAATTTTCGAATAATAAATTGTGTCAGAACAATAAATCAGCTGTTTTACTACGAAAGTTACCAGGCTAACAAAGTTTTAAAAAGGGGGTCGTTCACAGTGGGTAACTTCAACAAATTAACAAACTACCGAGTAACAAATTAACAAGTTCGGTGTGAATACCACTAATATTTTCAAGATGACGACAAATGCTCCTTCTATTTTTAACCAATGCAGCACCTTACATGGCTTAGGCTGCCGATGGGCTTGAAATATTTTATCCAAAACTGGAACATGTTACATGCTTGGCACATGAGTTACACCGAGTTGCAGAGGAAATTGGAGTCTAATTCGATAATATTGGTTTATTGGTTTCATACGGGAAAAATAAATATTTTTAAGAGCTCCTTCACGATGTGCAATTTTTACTGAAACGTATCTTTTGGTATCGTTACCACCGCGGCCAGTATTAACAAGATGGGAAACCTGGCTAGATGCTGTAGAATAATATTCAAAATACTTTGATCAATTTAAAAATGTTATTAAATAACTTGTTGCTACCGAGCTTATGCAACTAAAAACGTTCAAGATCAATTAGCATTTGTATTTTCTAACTACGGATATGTTGTTGAAAGAATAACTAAATTGGAGGAATTTAGTTCACTTAATAGACAGCTCAAAAATTAAAAAAAAAATGCTTTTTTATTGAAAATGTTTAAGTTTTAAGTGCATATTTTTTATTTTTTTAATTGCATATTTTGGACTTTTTAGTGCATATTTTATGCGCATATTTTCGGTTTTTGAGTGCATGAAAATCTCATCCCTACAAAAAACTCTGGTCAAGAAATTTGAAAAAAAATTACTGCATAAACAAAGCATGATTTTTAACTAATCAGGGTGCGCAGAATTAGAATCTGGCATAAAAATTGAGCTATCACGTCTTGTTCATATTTAATCGCTTGCTGGCAATACTGTAAAACAGTCAATACAGACACTACAATTTCACAGTTATTTATTTGAAAGAAACCCACATTCATTCTACATCTTCATAATATTAGCGTTTCAGCATATCAGGGAGTTCGTGTGTTACTAATTCAAGCTATATTCGCTGTGTGTGTGGGGAATATTTGATTGAAAAAACAAAGGATATGCTATATCAGAATCATTAAAATATGCATATTTACATTACTTTAGTTGTGCAGTCAGAAACTTGGACAAACCGTGGACACAGACAATGTTTTGCATATTCTGCAATCGCATTTACGAATAATAGATATAAGTGGTAAGTGTTGATTGCTGCATCTAACTCATTATTATGTGTTTTGGGACTTGTACCCCTTTGCTTTTAACCTCTCAATAAAAGCGCGAAACAGCTGACACAAAGCTGACACAAACACTAGTGATTTGTGCATGGGATTAGTGTGATGGAAAATTATCAATTTCTTGTGATCTGCAATAACATATAATTGAAATTTTGAAAATTTTTAATTTCTTGTGATTTGTTCGATGTGTTAGTGGGCTTGTGCGCGAACATTTAAAAAAAAATCATTTTACATTTATTTCTAACTTATTTTATTTTTTTTGTTGTGTACACAAATAAATTATAAAAAGTGCGATTGCATCACCCGTCTCACAATTCATGTTTTCTTTTTGACGTTTTAGGTTGTTGTGCTATGTTCGTCGTGTGTGGAGAAATGGTACGCTAACAAATCCCATGAAGAAATTCTTGGTGCATATAGTGATCTTATTTGCATGTATTTGTACTGGTTTTAACAATTGTGCTATTTTTATAAAAGATTTTAATTGACAAGAGTTCTTTTCAAAATCAAAGCTTTTTGCAAATTTAAATCTGGCAAGCCTAAGTACAAGCCAGTGAATGAAACTTAACGAAACATATCGAAAACGTTTGCATAATCTGCAATGCTATTACAATTTTTTAATCGTTTTGCACGTTAGCAAAACCAAAACAAATCTAGTCGTACATTTGAGAACAAAATAAATGTCATCACGTATTTTATGAATCATTCTGTTAATTATCTTACTAACACTTTTGAAGTTTGCCCTTATATTTAATAAAAATCTTTCTTTTCAAATCGTCACGGCAAAAAGCAAATCAATTACCAAGGGTTTTCAAAAAGTTTGTTTAAAATAATGTACGTGTTGTGCTTAAAAGCAAAAAAAAAAAAATAAATAATAAATAAAAAAAAAAAATAATAATAAAATACAAAACAAGTAAGAATGTAAGGTCGTTAAAGCTTGACCACTTTATACCCTTCACCACAGTTTTAACAGAAGCTTTTGGAATTTGCAACTAATTAAAAGTTATAAGAGTTCTTTGTACACAATATTATCCAGATATCAGCATCTATCTATATGAGAATTTTTCGTCTAAAAACGATTAAAGTGAAGGGGTTTCTATGAGACCTATGGTCAATTCTGGGACCTAATTCTGGCAGTCGTCATCGAGCAATTTCTCGATTCGAAAGCAATTTTATTTCAGTCGATACTGAACGAATCGAAATTATTTTTTCTTTATTGTGAAACTCAAATTAATGCTTTACAACCCTGAAAAGATAATTCCGATTCGTTCAGTATTGACTGAAATAATTATATATTAAATTGCTTTTGAATCGAGAAAGTACTCGATCACGACTGCCAAAATCAGGCCCCTGGACCTACTCGCACAAAATATTGCTATAGCATACCCAGTAAAAACTTCGCCTCCTTTTTTAAAATGAATAGCTTTTTTCACTCATTATTTAGTAGCTTTCTTCTATATGACTACTATAACTACTTCTATAACAACTTATTTTTCAGACGTATTTAGATAAAAAATAATGACTTATATTGAAATGCTTTCATTTTGGGACTTCCCTTGTTAAATTCATTGGTTCTTTCAGTAGAATTGGAAGTAGTATTTTTACTTTTTCCTGATAACTTAACACATTATTTTGTAGGCAAAGTTTTTACAGGGTACCCAATAAATAATGGAGCTTCCGACGAAGCAGGTTTGTAAGGGAGAAATGTAAAAGTTTCGCTTACCATATCGCTTACGGAAGACATGCATTTTTTATGGTGAGTTCCCACTTTGAAGCAATACATTTTTGACACAGAAAGCGCTTTATTCAGTGCATATAAATTGGTGAATGTAACAATCAGCTTTACACACTGAAATTTTTGTTGTAGCCGTTATTTTTAAATATGCTCAGAAAGTGATTCTGAGTCGATCGATATACTAAATTTGGGTCTAGGACCAATATTTTTAGGTGTTACAAGCATCAGGACAGACGCATTATACCCGCTCCTCTTTGCTAGAGTGGATTTTGCTAAAATGCTAAATCATTCTCATTGTTTTGATTTTTCTCACTACAAAGTGCAAAGCTTAACGATTGCAAGCGTTTTGTTAATTTCAATGCTCTATGCCCATGTTCTGTAAAGGGCATAGTAACCACACAAAATGCTTGGCAAACACACACATTGTTCCCGTTTGGTGTTTGCCAATAAACAACACAAATATACTGCGTACAAACATTAATTTTTTATTTTGGGTTTGTTTTCAATGAATGCAAACGCCGATAGTGCTGTGGCAATTTTGTTGCTTTTTGCTTTAAAAGGAGAAAAAATATAAAATAAAGGTGTAGATTTAAAAGTAAAAAGTGGTTTAAACAACGAGAAATACTGGTCAAAAAATTGAGTTTACTATTTAAAATTATTTAATGCTTCTTTTTTAACGTCTTCACTGTGCAAAGTTTTCGATGAAATGAATACATTAAACATTAGACGCCACAAAAAGTTTGACAAATATCCAACATGTCTGCCAAATATTAAAAAGTTTTATTATTTCTACAAACATTGCTTCAAATGTTTGTACAAACCGCAAGCACTCCAATTAACAACACAAAATATTTGTACAAACGTAAAATTTTGACATGTTTGCCAAGCCATTTGTGTGGTTTATTATGCCCTTAACTCTAGCAAAAACAAAAATGCCATATATTGAAACAAACAGAGATTTTTCTCACTTTTAATTTACTTTTACAGAAAAGGTGTGTCTGTAAAATTTTTGTGAGAAAGTTCCCGCTTTGAACTGTCAAAAAAACTTACGAATAAAAATGGGGTGAGTAAAAATTTTAACACAAAAAAATATATTAAAAATGCAAAATACAATCAGTAATAACACGGAAGAGATAAGTAAATATTTTGTTCTTGGTTGATTTTTTCATGGTTTAATTGTTTTGCTTTTAACGTTTTTTAAAAATATGCGAATGTTTTCAAAGCTATTTTGTAAAAAAGTCGTGCTTTACATTTTTTGGTATAGCCGACGGTGAATTTTTTAGTAAATTTTTATCGCCGTCAACGATATGTGTGACTGGCGCTCTTAACGTCTGTAATTTCATATCGGCTTTCAATGGAATATTATGACATTAATAACGCGACGACACAATCTCTTTTCAATATTATCGACATGAGTTACAGACACACTTTTTTCTCACTTTTCGAGAAACGATGGAATATTTTGTTTCACATCTTTTCCATGCGAGAAGTTCTCATGAAAGTTACAGAACATGGGTACTGGTACAGTGTTTTATTTTTGTTGCGGGAAGTAGGAAGTTTTTTTTTTATTTTGAAAATTGGTTAATCTTTTTAGCTTAAGAACAGCGGTTAAAGGGAGGACAGAATTTCTGCCAACAGCTTTCTTTTGGGGTTCTTAGTAGCATCCCAAAAATCAGCGTCGATCTATTTGCCGTTAAATAATTTATACAGGGTCAAAGGTCAAGAAAAACGGGTTTCCATAAAAATCTCGCTAACGGTAATATTTATCGAAAAAGAATAATTATCAAATGTGTAGCCAAGGAAATTGGCTACAAAAAACATATTCGTAAAGTTTTTCGAAGGACTATCGGTTTTTGACAAAATTCGTTTCAAGAATTGTAACATTCACTAAGCAAACCAACGTCACACAGTGGGAGATTTTGGAAAAAAGTGGAAATAATTCTGCATTTTCAAAACGGTTAGTCCAATTGGAATAATATTTGAGATGGCAGTTAAGGACTTGTATTTGAGTTTTGGATTTAGGGTCTATAGACTTATCAAGAAGACCACCACAAATGTTCCGAAAGTAGGGATCCAGAATTCTTTCTTATTTTTAGCCCGATCTTAAAAATTTGTTATTAATAAAATGTTCTATTTAAGTTCTGTTAGACAGTTAGCTACATCCATAGTTTATCTCTTATAGTTTAGGAAATATCCGAAATTCGAAAATTAAAATTTGGCATTTTTGACCTACCTTGGTCATGTATTCCCTTAATTTTTCCGAGTAAAATGTCTTTATTCCCCGTATTACTATATGTTTCGCTCCATATTTAGAAGTTTTAAATTTGTCCCAAAAAAAGTACACACATTCAAATATTTTAGTTCATCCCCGATTTGTATATTTAATGTATTTTTTATTTTTTATTTTTTTTATCAACATCCTGAGCATGTGTTTTGGTGAATGTACGTTCAGGCCGTGGTGTGCTTAAAAAAGGTTATAATGGTGTGATGGAATGTGTTGGTTTAAAAGACTGGCGTTTGGTTGTAACTTTTCATACTTATTTATACGTTTTAGATTTTTTTCGATGTTTACTCGGCTAAATAACCAAGTTGCGAAGCCAAACGATGTTAAAAGTAAGTGAGTGAATGAACAAGTAAGTAAAAGTGTACTTTCTACACACATTCGCCATTTATGGGAGTCGTTAATGTTGCATGTTGGTGGGGGGGTCAGTCAGTAGTAGGACAACAATTAAAACAAAAAGTGATCATAAATCTTGATGGCGCCGCTGTGAATCATAAATTTTTTAAAGCTGACATTTTTAACGGAATTTCACTACGTTTTACACCGTTATCAAATAAAACTGGCCATAGACTGATGGCTGTGTGGTAGTTTAATTTCAAATAGAAAAATCCAACCATAAAGTAAAATGGAAGGAAATTTAATAAAATATTTAATTATATAAAGATTTTTTGGATTACGGTTGTTTAGAAAAAGCAAATCTTGTATATTAAACAAAGTCTAGAAAGTTGGTGTTCAATTCTTTTGTTTCCCCCAAAAACAAACAATAAAAATTAGGATTTTATCCAATTAAGAAAAGGAAACTTGAGTTGACTTTTTTATTTTAAATTTTTTTGTTGTTTTTTTATTTTTTTAATTGAGGCTAATTAAAATTTATGACTTTTAAAGGAGATAATGTTTTACTTTTAAGCTGGCTGACAAAAGTATGTTTAATGAATATTTTTGGAAAAAAAGAAATATTTTTAAAGAAAGCCATTAAATTTAACTTATTGGGGTAATTCCATGTCAAAACGATTAAGAGTGGGACACGACCCCTTCCGATTTTAATGAAATTTGGTGAAGAGATTCCTTTTATCTTATTAGGAACATATATGAACGAAAAAAAATTTTAAAATTTTTCCTTCAAAAGTTGTGTTATATTCAAAATGCCATAATATCGCCGAGTTAGCCGAATGTGTTGAGCTTATTTCTTCAATATCTCGAAAACATTTTAAAGAGAATATTTTCCTTACAAACGTTTATTTTGCTTATTTAAAGCATATGCGATATTTTAAAAGACATTTTGGCAAATCATTTGAAATATATCGACATTTCTTTTTACAACAAGAACTACACTGGTCTACAAAATTTGGAAGAAAAAAATTTACTGCAGAAACGAAGCATGTTTTTTAACTAATCTGGGTGCGCTGAATTCGAATCTGGGCTATCACGTTTTGTTGATTTTTTATCGCATGCTGGCAATACTGTAAAACAGTGAATACTGACACTACAATTACAAATTATTAATTTGACAGAAGCCCACATTCATTCTAAATCTTCATAACAGTAGCGTTTCAGCATGTCAGGGAGATCGTGTGTATCTGATTCAAGCTATTTTCGCTTTGTGTGTCAGGAATACTTGGTTGGAAAAATGGATATGCAATATCAGAATCATTAAAATATGCATATTTACATTACTTTGGTTATGCAGTCAGAAACTTGGACAAATCGTGGACACCGACAATGTTTTGCATATACTGCATTCGCATTTAGATTTTTTAAAAAAAAAAAAAAAAAAACTAGGTGCAGTGAGCGCGAATAATAACATTTTTTTTGTATCTCAAAACCTGACGTGATAGAGAAAAACAAATTACGGATTCGAATTCAGCCCACCAAATTTCCCTAGGAAGGATATTGGGTTGCTCCAGTCCAAGACCTTGTTGGCAAGTGCTATCAAACACAAAATTTTTATGAAGGTTTATGTAATTTATGAATGAAAAATATATTTTTTTTTTCTGGAATTTGCAAACTCCACTTTGCGGAAATTTTTTGCTGGATTTTTGGAAAAAATTATATTTTTGCAGTTTTCGTTTTTATGGTTAGAAAAAAGTTTTTCTTTTGGTAAAATTTCTACTTTTACGCCTAATGTTGTCTTTAATATCCAGGTGATTGATAGTGTAGTAAATTTTTAAGAAGCTGGGGGCTTCTCATATTAATTTTACTACACATTCAATCGTCATTTGGAAACCGCCCATAAATACTTTTACTGTGTTTGGTTTATTTGATTAAGCTTTGATGGCCCTACAGAAAATAATCTTTTTTTTGCTTTTAATATTGTTTACGCAGAGTATTTTAAAACTTACACCAATAGAGGTGAATGGGGTATATATCCTAAGCAGTTTGGGATTCAAATTAAGTAAAATCGGTCAGTAGGATAAGAGTGATGAAAACAAATCTGGAACAACCTCCCTAAAAATTTTATAATTTTTTTTTAAGATTTTCTTATTCGTGCTTAATTCCCAGTTTTTATTCTTGATAAAAACACTTGAAATTTATTGTTGATGGGATAAGCTATTCCTATGCGTATTTCATTGGTTGCTTAGGCCAGAACATCAGGAAAACTCATCCATAAAGATTTTAGAAAAACTAAAGATAATTAACCAAATAAAACTGTTAAGCGTATAAGAATCATAAGCATATCTACTTGTAACAATATCAAAGTGTAAACAAAAACTTCAACAATAAACAGTGAGTTTATCTCTCCTAACATTCCCCACTACAATTGATTGGAATTCTTCCAACATAACTTGTAGTTGCAAAAGCATGTTTTGCCAGGTATGTTTTTTTAGGCCGTGCACTTGCCAGTTTATTATCAAAAGTAATTTTTGGGAATACAAAATTTTAATTTAAAAGATTTTGTATTCTCAAAAATTACTTTTGATATTTCATAATTTTCCCAGCAAAAACTTACATTGCAAAGCAATGCGTTAAAAAGCTAATATAACTACTTATTTTAACTTATTATTTTAACACGGTGATGTCATTGGAGGCAAGTACTTAGCACCCTCGCTTACAAATAGGGAGTTAAATAAGTCTTTACCACATTCGCTTGCAACTAGGGAGTTTAGTAAAGCAACGGTCACACTTATTAAATATTTGATCCAATAAGTGTAACCCCTACTTTTGTTAATAGTTAGTGAGATTTATAATGGTCTTAATATTACAAAATAAACTAATTATACTACTAGATATAGCAAAAAACAGTTTTGTGTAAGATGTGGAATTTTAATCAAAATAAATATTAATATTAAGCGAAATGATTTTTTAGTTTGGTTGTTGGTCCCGTTTTTTTCGTCAAATATTTGACAAGTCTGACAGTAGCTTAAGTCATTAAGTTTATGATACAAAATCGATATCATATGTTATAATGTATGTCACCTAGACGATATCGTTATAATATCGTTTGGTTTAGACCACAATATCAAGTTTTTAATATTAAAATATATATCAAAATCACTTAGGTATTTAAATTATTCATATTCAAATTTATTACAAATTGTTTCAATTTAGTACAAATAAAATCATTTTGTATTAGATTTGAATAAATAAAACCTTAGATGCGTTTTATTATGAATTAATTATAAATTTCGCTAATCAACTCATAAACAAGTACTTATGTATCAGATTATATGCCAGGCATTACTTTACTACTTCTATGTAATTCAGATGGTATGAAGTAGGCATTGAAAAGTAAGTTGTTCAGTAATTGCAAGTCATTACCAAGTTTTTGCTGGGTTGTTATAAAAACTAACAAAAACGATGGCGAAATGCACGGATTAACGGGTTAATGGGTTAAATTAAAAGGTTTTTAAATTTATTTTACTCTTTTTTTATATAAATGGCAATTACCGTAGAAGGATTTTGTGTTTTTTACACTTAGAAAAACTTTCGTTAAATGTAAGCACTTATGTAAAAGATATGTATTAAGGAATATTTAATCGGCTTTTTAAAATATCAATACACTTATATCAAGTGTCGAACGAAAACAGTAATTAAAAGAAACCCAACCAAGACCCAACCAAGACAAAGTATATAAATTGACAATGTATCATTTATTCTGCCACTCCTCAAACTGATGGGTTCGTTCTGGTATTTAAATCACAAAATAGAAATTTTATACAGATTTAAAAAAAAGACAAACAAACAATAGAGAATATGTATCACCAAATTGAAAAACAAAAGCATAAATCAATAATATATTTTCTATTTTGAATTTATCTTAAACCCTCTGCCAGCAACCCACAAGAATTTCAAGTCGAGTTAAAAAAAAATTTATACACGTTTAAGCATTTTTCTTAAACATTTAGAGAGAGAGAGAAAAACATTCCTTTTCAGCCACAATAAAGCACTCCAAACCAAATACCATTTGGGTAGAGATGGGATGAACACGCTATGAATTGTACAAATGGAACTAAAATGTGTAACCCTTTTATTACATTATTATATCAGATGTTCTTTATTTTGTAATTTTTTGTTAATTATTAAGCATGCAGTAGCTGTAGGCTTAATTTTTAAATTTTCTCTATCTTTACTTTTAAAAAAAGTACCAACATACATCTCAATTGTTTTATTACTTTATGTATTCCAACAGTAAACAGAAAAAACAAAAAGGGGAAACAAAATAAGAACAAATGTAAAAGTACTTCTACTTAAGAAGAAATATTATCCTCTTCGCAAGCTTATAATCCTTATGTTGTTCTTCATTGATTTGCATTTAAATGTAAATGATTTTTAAAACAAAAACAAGAACAACATCATCGATGACAGCACGCAAAACCAAGCACGTACATGACAAAAATCTTTAAAATACTCGTCGTACTACATTTTCCAAAACCAACAGACGAACAAAAATAGCTGAAATAAGAAAAAACAATAAAGAATATATACAAAGTAGAAAAAAAATATTATGCACAAACTGAAAACTCCCAATTTATTTCTATTTTCTTTATATTTGCCTCTAAATAATGCAAAAAAAAAAAAGCTAATGAGCAAAAAAAAAATTAAAAACACTGCTTTACGAATTTAAATTTAAAAAAAGACCTCCTCTTGCTATACAACTTTTCTTATCAAGTTTGACATGCTAATCGCAAGATTATCAGCAATTCTAAAAGCGTACGATCAGTTTTCGAAATGTGTATTTTAAAATTTTGCTGCTGATTTTTTTTTAACAAAAATTTGCTTTTAAAGTTGCCGAAATGATCACAAGCAGACGTCCGTTTCAACCTTTCCATCGCTGAGTAAACACGTTGCTACAAATAGAAAGATAAATCGTACAGTTACGAGATAAGTAGCGTGTATCATGCTATTGTACTTAGTCCCCTTTTACAATGTGACAGACAGAAGGCAGACAGACGAAGTTTGTAGGCGAGAGAGGAAAAAAGTAAAGTGTGTCACGAATACAGCGTCGCCCCCTTACCAACAAACTTCGTCTGTCTGCCTTCTGTCTGTCACTTTGTAAAAGGGGTATTATGAAGTATACTTTGGTTGTACGAAAATAAAAAAAAAAAATTGGGGTACGTGGACGAAACTTCAATAAGTGCCACAGTAAGTATCATGCTGTTGTACAGCGGAATTTATTTTCTGAAATTAATATTGCTTGTGCCGCATTCGCCACTCTTCAAAATTTATTTCTAAAAAGGATCTTTTTTGTGCTGCATACGTACATATACCGCTCCTTTATTGCAACATAGTCATATCTCAAAAAAAAAATCAAACTTGGCAAAATGCGATTAAAGTTTCCAAAATGAACCTTTTTATACACATTTAGAAAAATATATTTTGCTATAACTTCAGATAAGTTTGAGATATAACACCGATTGTTTAACATTATATAAAATATGAAAGAGGACTTTTGCTTAATTAACTCCAAATTTTTGATTTTTTGAGATATGACTATGTTGCAATAAAGGAGCCATAAGTACTAAGCCCTTAAATGATTTTGATAAAACAAAATATATGATGCGTAAAATTGTAAAAAAAGACCAACTGCGTACCAATTTTGTCAAAAAAAAGTTTTAAAAGTTATTTATTAAATAGTGGTTGTATCTTAGAAGATACACTGGGCACTTCCCCGCTATTACTCTTCATCGAAAGTACTAATACAAAGCAAACATACATACCCTGTTGGCCAAACTGCCGTCGACGACATTGTCGTCAACGATTTATGCACGACATGTCCTGTATCACTTAGGATTTCTGGAAGACAATTTTGAGCAAAATGTCGTGGACGACAAAATACTCGACGTTGTCTAGTGCACTGTCTTTTAAAGAAGTTAATAAACGACGACATGACCGACATTGTCTTTCAAGTTGTCCTTTGTCAAAGCTTATCCACGACAACACGACAGACATTTTCTTGTAAGGTATCCTCTATCAACAACTATACACGACAGTATGAGCGACAGTGTTTTGTAAGCTGTCATGTATTAAAGTGTATGCACGACAGCATGACCGACAGTGTCTTGTAAGGTGTCCTTTATCAACTTCTAAGCACGACAATATGAGCGACATTGTCTTGTAAGCTGTCTTTTAAACAAACAAATATAATTTGTTCCCAATAAAAAAAATGAACTGTATAATAACGATAATAATAAAAAACAACCAAAGCAAAGTGAAGAAAATCAGTCAGTCCAGTCTGAGAACTCAAAGACTTAGGTCTTATTCTAAAAATATGTATGTATATTTTTTCGTTTAGGTTTATAGGCGACATTGTCGTATAAGCTGTAACTCCGACATTGTCTTATACGCAGTCGTTGACGATAAAGTAGAATGATTCGTGCACGACATGGCCAACTGGATATATAGAAAACATAAACTTTAATTTTTTAAATATTTTTATTTCATTTCAATTAAAAACTTATACAAGTATATAAAATTGTTAAAAACAAAAAGGATAATGGAAAAAATCAATTGTTTTTTTTTTTACTTTCAGCCAACACTCAGGGGTTGCCCCCTATTATTGCAATGCATTGTGTTGGTATAAGAAAATAGGTTATGAGGAGGAAAGACGGAGTAGTGTTTGTGGACGTTATGTTAGGTTAGGTTAGGTTTCAATGGCAGCCGCATTTAAGGATAGCTCACGTGGGTCCAGTAATAAGTTTGTGGACGTTAACTTTGAATTTTTTCCAAATTGTAGCCGACTGGGAAGGCTCCTGCTAGGAGTTTATTCCACATACGGCTAGTTCGACCGAAAAACGAATATTGTGTGTTATGCGTTGTGCGATACATTGGACAGGCGAAACGAACGGGTGTGATCAGCTGTAAAGGCGAGTACTACTTCAGGCACCCGCGTCTCAGGGATGAGTTCGCCCATCTCAGCTGATCCCTTACCATTGCAATATCGATAGAACAATGGTGCACATCCCACATTCCGACATTGCTAAAATGAGTCAATAGCGCTGGATACCTAACTGTCATTGATGAGCTTTAAGACACTCCTTTGCACCCGATCCAGAAGCTTCAAGATACGCCTTGAAGCAATTGTGTTCCACTTTTGGTCGGTTATAGGCGGTATAAATAGTGAGAAGATCAACAGGAGTTAAGCTATTCTTGCACCGTTTGAGGAAACCAAGACACTTGAATTCATCTTTCTACGCTTGAAAAGGAACCGACATCCAACGAACACATTGAACTTTCATCCCAGAAGAGTGTGTGATTCTTCAATACAACAACCCATGGATTCAGATGACGCTGACTCCTCAACCCGTCTGACTATGGGTCAACAGACAATATTGAGTCTAACGAGAATTAAAATCGACCCTATTCGTAAGACCCCACTCGGAGATCGTCGTAAGGTCATGATTGAGTGTGTCGATCCTGTTCAGCCTCATAGCTTCAACCTCAGTAAGGCTTGGTCTATGATTAAAGGCATATGAATGACAAAAGCTGCTGTCATCTGCGAAACAATAGATAGGATTGGAAGTTAGACCCAGCAGGTCGTTAAGAAAAATAGGAAAAAGTCATGGAGAAAAAACAGCGAAGACTCATCTCATGACAACACGTAACAACACGTATGAGCTTCTTTAATATTAGGAAGTCCCTAAGTTTCTAGTCCATTAAACCTTAAATGTATGTAAACTTTAACACATTTTCGAAAATAATATAAAATCGATTTTTAAAGTGGTGAAGACATAAGTCTACATTGAAATTAAAGCTATGAAACGATTTAATAATTTAACGAAAACAGTTTATTTCATAAAAATCCCTGTTGAAAATAAAAAGTTATAAGCGATTGAATTTTTTAAATTTATTACAAAATCATACTTTTCAGCCAGATAATTAAAAGACGCATATTTAATCACCCTGTTTATTGGGAAAATGTTTACGTAGAGGTTATCAGGTGTTTACTTTAAAATGAGCATTAAAAATTAAAAATTGGCGGGAAAATAAAAAAGACTTTTGGCCGCTATTTTAAAAATAGCAGCACTGTGCGGCGGTGAATATACAACCGTCGGCTCTACCGAATAATGTAAAGTGCGACTTTAATGTTTGTTGTTTGCAAACGAGCTTTGAAAACATTCATAAAAATGTTAAAAGCAAAATAATTAAACAATTAAAAAAATGTGCCAAGAAAAAATATTGTTATTATTATGCTTTGCATTTTTAATATGTTTTTTAGTGTTTACATTTATTTTCGGCCCGTTTTTTTTCGTGAGTTGATTTGACAGTTCAAAGCGGGAACTTTCTCATAAAATTTTACAGACGCAGTTAAGTGAGAAAAACAGTTTTTTGTTTTAATTTATGGCATTTTTGTTGCATTTTTCACATTTTAATCAAAAAGTTTCTCAACGCGAGAGTTACAGAACACTGGCACAGGTTCAATAAACACATTTTCATAAAAAATTCGTTTCTGCTACGAAAACAGTTGATACTTATTTTAAAAGCTTTTACTTCAAAGGAACAGCATATTTTCCAGAGAACCACTTTGTGTGATTGCAAAAAATTCGCATTCAATGAACACCAACAAATACACTAGCTTGCGTTCACACAATCAAACTTGCGCAACCACACACATTCGCTGCTGGTTTGCAGTCATTCAAATAATGCACATCGTGCTTTGATATTTATAACATCGTTTAGCTTCGTTCGTCAATTAAGATGTTTGCCGTGTTACCACCAGCAAAATTCAAAATTACACTAGAGATGACACAAATTAACCGATTTAAATGAAATTACACCTGATATAAAATTGAAGTTTTATTTAATAAAACAAGTAAGAAAGTATAGTCGGTCAAGCCCGACCATATGATACCCAGCACCAAAGTACTTAAAAACACATCATGCTTATGTGTCCATATAAATATGGATTTCTCTATGTTTAAAAACTTCATTAAAATCGTTTTGAAAGTTTGTGAGAGGCAGAAATTGCCCCCTACATCCCCTTGTGGTCCTATTTTTGAAAAACTGTATAGCTTATGTGTCCATATAGCTATGGATCTATCTATGTTTTAAATTTCATTAAAATCGGTTTGATAGTTTCTGAGAGGAAGAAATTTCCCTCTATCTTCCCTCGTGGTCCTACGATTCGGCCCATTTTCAATAAGCTTGGTCCTTGTGACCATTAGAACCTATGTCCCAAATTTTATCAAATTATCTCTTAAATTGCGACCTGTACTTTGCGCACAAGGTTACATGGACAGCCAGCCAGCCAGCCGGACGGACATTGTTAGTTCGACTCAGAAAGTGATTCTGAGTCGATCGGTATACTTTAAGGTGGGTCTAGGACCAATATTTTAAGGTGTTACACACATCAGCACAAATGCATAATACCCTCTCCACTATTGTGGTGTGGGTATAAAAAAGATATTTATAAAGAAACAAAAACACAACAAACTCATTGAAAGAAGATTAATATTAGTCAAACTGTTTAGATTCTTATGGTAATTTAAAATAAATTAACAAAAATTTTATTAAAGACTTAAAAAAACTATTCATTCATAACCCAGCTTTGGACTACAAAGGAGTAGTCTTAAAACTTCTCCATGGTATGCGCAAGAGGATTAGTTTTAAAGTCGTTTAAAACCGAAGACATGTCGTTTCACTACAAACACTTTTTAACAATAACATGGTCCATGCTTGCATTACATTGGACCAGTCCACGGAGTAGTCCATTTTATCAAAATGGATCAGGTAGTCCAATATTATTTGGAGGGATCGAGTGGACAATAAAAATTGAATGCAAAAGCATAAAGGCCCAACCAGAATGTGCATAAACAAACTTAAGCTACTGTCAAAAAGAAAACAAAAAGCCTCTTAAATGCATTTAAAATAACAAAAAGAAAATAAACAAGTTAGAGTGCTATATTCGGCTGTGCCGAATCTTTGATACCCTCCACCGACAGTTCGAATGTTTAAGGAGTAATATCTGTATGATGTCTTTTTATTATTATTATCTTAAACTGTGACGATTTGTTATTAATTATGGTTTTAGGAGACTAAACTGTTCCGGGAGTAGGGCATATATGGGGCCTAGGGTAAATAATGTACCGATCTTCACGAAATTTCACAGTATCATTTATAGTCCTATAAAATTGTGACGAGCCAAAATTTGTTATGATTGCATTTTTTTTACGGTTTTAGGCGTACTAAACTGTTTTCCGGGAGTAGTGTTTATATGGGGCTTAGGGTAAATTATGGACCGATCTTCAAGAAATTTTACAGTGTCATATCTAGTCGAATAAAACGGACTTGTGCAAAATCTTATGTCATTCCGTGCATTTTTGCATCATTTATGTTAGTTTTTGTAACAAAATTATCAAGTTTTTGAAGGTGGTGGTTAAACATTTTGATTCATACCTCTGGTCCTACTGAACCGATTTTGCTGAAATTCAATCCCAAACTGCTTAGGATAACTACAAGCAATTTGACACCTAGTTTGTTTATTTCTTTTGAGTTTTTCGAAAGTGAGCGTGTTTTCAACAGACGGACAGACGGACAGACGGACAGACAGACGGACATGGCTAAATCGACTTAGAATTACTCAAGCAGCCAGAATATATATACTTTATGGGGTCTGAGATGAATAATAAAAAAGTTTCACACGGAATGACCAACTTAGTATACCCTCTTCACAACTAATTGTGGTGGAGGGTATAAAAAACATTGATTCCGTACAGAATGAGCGATTAGTTTTGCACCTTGCTTAAGCAAATGACAGTTTTATAAAACTTAACATAAAATTTCCTTAAGTTCAATATGGTTTTACACATATGATTTACACGTATTTGCTCAGTTTCTTAAGTCACGTTATTCACATTCTGGTTGGGCCTTAAGAATGTCTGCCTTTTGATTTTGAGCAATTTTGTGCTCATCAATGACTGCAAACAAAAAAGTACGTTCAATCATCAAACTCACATATGCACAAACGGGGGGGTGCTTTTAAGGCATGCGAAATAAGGCCATGATGGCTTTATCTCTCATTCAATAGGGAGATAAAGCCTTTTGTTTTTCCCCCCCATTTGAATGGGAGATAAAGCCATCATGGCCTTAGCTCACATTAGCGATATTAGAAAATGGCTTTATCTCTCATTTCAGTTTTGAAGAACTTTTGCATTTTACATTGATTAATAGTTTTCTTATTTTTTTTATAATTAAGAGTCTTCCCGGAGACACAAAAGTTAAGTATTGAAATCTAACTTCGCATACTAAAGTTTTTCTGCGTGGCGGCCTGCGGGCGCGCTCACGGGTTTTCGCCTCCAGTAGGACACGGCAGGTGGCTTCGCTGAATAAAGTTTTCCTGCGTGCGTCACAAGAATAAAAAATGACTTTTCCCGGAAACACTAAAGTAAAGTAACAATATTCTGGAAAAATATGACTTTATCTCACATTTGCGAAAAAAAAAATATGGCTATATCTCTCATTTCGCAAAATATTAAATATGACCTTATCTCTCAATGATTGTCCAATAAGGCCATTATGGCTTTATCTCCCATTCAATTAAGCAATAAAGCCATCATGGCCTTATTTCGCATGACCTTAAAGCACCCCCCGCACAAACCAAATGTTAACGAAACGATTTCAATATTACCAACGTTGAACTTTGTTTTGCAGGCATATATTGAACGTAATTTAAGCGTATGAGTGAATCAAGAAAAATAGTGATTCTTGCAGTTCTCTGATATTTACTTAAACTTTTGCTTTTCTGTTGTCAGGTTTTTTAGTATTAGCATAAAGCTTAAAGGCTTAGTTATCCGGTAGTAACTGTAACGTTGCAAATCAGCTGCTTCATTTTGTTGTGTGTGTGTTTTGTTTTTGTAAAAAATTTTTGGTTTTTTTAGCAGCCAAAAGGGACGAACATTAATTAGCCGAACCGAATACAATAAAGTTTGTGGATTTAAAAAAACCGCTCGGAATTAAATGAGTTTGATAAAAACAGTATTATTTTTGTGTTCGCAATATGACTAACAGGGACACGTTATTTTTTAATGATTTCCTACACAAACACTATTAGCGTTTGTGTTTTCACAAATCTACCGAACCGAACACTAAGGAGCGATATACAGTGTTTATTTTCGAACACTGATTTTAAGCAATTGGAACGATTATAGTTAGCAGAAAGCTGTTACGTTTCAATCAGTAAGAAATTAATTGGTCTTAATTTTTACGGTACAGTTAAGTTACTGTTACTCCCGGCTAACTGAGCCTTAATACTTAATAAATCATAAAAGCTTTTTTTTAAAACGATTCAGAAACCGGGAAAATACCCGACAGAAATGTTGCACAAGCTTTCGACAAAGTTTGGCATTTATTTCCGCCCAACGTGCATAAATTACTCTGGTCGTATCTATCGAATCGCCTGGTTAGAGTTAAGTATAAAATCAGTGCAGTGTTCTTCGTCTCATACCCTATTTAATTTAAAATGAGCGACAATTTGAATATCTCAACATTTGCTGATGATACAGCTATACTCTATTTACATGCTGACCCATACTTAGCAGAATTTTAGAGTCCATGTCAACGAGATTAAAAGCAACCATTTAACGTTCTTACTAGCCGTCTTACCGTCCCTCAGTCTGATCATGTTAATACCTTTACGTAAGTCTTATCTGGCGCCGACACATTGAAGCCTGGATTAAATTAAATTAAAGCATTGAAAATTAAAGCATTGGGTCAGCATTTGTTAATAAACAACAAATCAACATTTAGCCTAGACTGTCAAGTACTCCTATACTATACAGTACTAAAAGCAATTTGGCCATTTGGTATTGAATTGTCGAAAATGCAAGTAAAACCATTGTTGGACCATGACTGAAGCGCCATCGTACATAACAGATGCAAAATAAAAATTTGTCAAACAGGAATTAAAGAAAGTTCGGTTAATAACACATTCAGAAACAAGGCTTCGTAGAGCCGACTTACTAGAGCTAAGAGTTGATACTTTCAGTTAAAAGATTTCAATACTTATTGTGAGGGCCTAAAAGACAGATTCATTAAAAAATAGTTTTGCTATTATAAAATAAGCTGCAAAAATAAAAATAATTTGAAAATACACTTTTATTTTAATATTAATTAATTTTTTTTTTTTTAATACTATAAAACGATGATTACTTTAACTTTAAAATATGATTAACTTTTCAAAAGAAAAATCCTTTTTTATGATAATGATAAATTTGTATTAATTTCTTAAACTTTTCAACATTAACGCGATTACAATCCTTTCGTTTTTGCACAAATATCATCTTATCAATCTCCTTTTACTGACAGAGTATCCTTTTTTCACATTGAAAACTGTAGTACAGGGTGACACATAACTAACGTCATGATTTATTTAGTGGACATATGTTTAGTTTAAGTCCTTATATCTCAACCATTTGTGGATCAATCAAAAAAAAAAAAAAAAACTAAGTGTCCATCATAATGGGGTCTTCGGAAAATTAATTTTAACCAACACACAGACAGACCGACATTGTTTAATGTCCAGGATTAATTTGTGGTGGAGGGTATAAAAAGTTATTTATGAAATACAGTATTTTTCGTTTAGCTGCATGTTTTGCCTACCTGCACAAAATACAAAGCATTGTGTGTGATGGCTAAATATTGTAAGAAAAACAATTGTTTACGTGCATTTTGCTTAAGTGCATATTGTGGTTAACAGCATTTCATTTTTGGTCAACAATGTTTATTTTTAACACAAAATATTATTTTTAAGTGCCCTATAAAAACCAAAAAAAAAATCTTGTATCAATCGCTATTTTATGAAAAAGAAAGGCAAAAAATTTTACTTTGCTGATATGGTAGCACAAATCGCTAAATTGAAAATTCATTTGATCTGGCAGCTGTGATTGTGTGTGCACATCAGAGAACGGCTTTGTGCGATTGCAAAAAAATCGCATTTAATGAATACCAACAAATACACTCGTTTTCGGTCATACAATCAAACTTGCGCAACTGCACACATTCGCTGATGGTTTGCAGTCATTCAAATAATGCCATCGTGCTTTGTTATTTATACCATCGTTTAGCTTCGTTTTTTAATTAAGATGTTTGTGTGTTCGGTGCGACAATGATTGTTTTGGTAAAGAAAAAAAATATAAACAAAAAAGCCAGAAATCAAACAATGATTACTCATGTAGGCATTCAGCAGTTGCTATGTAGTACAAGAAAAACAAATTTAAATGAAACGCAAACGCACTAGGTAGAAACAATTTCCATAGAAATAGAAGGCTGTTTTTATTTTTTATCATTTCTTAACAACAATGTATTGTTGTTGCTATTGTTGTTATTGCTGTTAATGTTAATGTAACAAAGCGACTCGTACTCATACCAATTTAGTTCGTCGTTGCCTCATCGAGTGGACAATGACTACGTGAATGCAAAAGCATAAGAATGTTTGCCTTTTGACTAAGAGGAGTTTGTGTTATTGCGTGCGACAACAATAAATGCAAACAAAGCACTTTCAATAAAAATGCACAATGCACAAATCAAATGTGTTTCAAAACGATGTCAAAATTACCAAATTTGAACTTTGTTTTGCAGGCATAGAGTTAATGTAAATTTAAGCGTATGAATAAATCAACAAAAATAGTTGATTTTGCAGTTCCCTGATATGCAGCGTTTAAAATTCGGTATACATTTCTATAACAAACAACAACAAAATTATGAAATTTTTTCGATTTTGTTTTTGCTTTCGATATAATTTTTGGCGTTGCGTTTGCGTTTTACAAATTTAGGGCCTTAATTATAATAAAAAAATAAGAGTAATTTTTGGGATTTCAGTATTTTGGTCATAACTCTACTATTTCTTAACCAATTTGACAGATTTATATACCGACGTGTTAAAGAAGAAATTTGCCAGTACCTGTGGTTATAAAACTTGGACTCGGGAAGATCTATGGTTCCCGAAAATGGGTATTTTTCCAAAAAAAAATTTATATTTTGGTCATAACTTTTTCGTATCTGAACCGATTTTCCCGAGTTTTTCAGAAAATATTTTCTATTAAAAATTTCCGATCTTTTGATATATAAGGCGTAACCATAGGTCATATTGCAGTCAAAAAATTCAGGTTTATATAAAATTGTTGATATTTTCTGTATGGGAGGTACCACGCCCACTTATCCAATCCCGCCCACATTTTGTGGGATGGTGTGTATTTATAACCTAAATGTTTGTACCTAGTTTAAAAACCTTGGCTCTTGCCGTTCTCCAAATATACAGAAGAAAGTAATAAGAATACAACAACCACAAGGGATTTTTTTGGAAAAATTGGAGGCAGTCGTGGTTTCTTGGTCATATATCAGCCATTTGTGAACCGATCTAGCTGAATTTCAATACCAAGAAATGGTGGACGATATGTGACATAAGTGCTAAACAACCTAGCCGCTATCATGTCTGGAGTCTCCGGAAAACACGTATCAAACGTAAGACGGATATCGTTAAATCAACTTCTTTCCTCATAAGGACCTCAAATATGTATACTTTATAGGGTCTAAGATCAATATTGTAGAAATTACAAACGGAATGACAAACTTATATATACCTTTTTCCACCTGTGGTGAAGGGTATAAAAATGATCAAAAAATTTTGCCTACTGATATGTTAGCAGTTTGTGATTGAAATCCAGCAAAATCGATTCAGTAGGATCAGAGCTGTGAATCAAAATGTGGAATCACCACCCTAAAAAGATGATAATTTTGTTACAAAAACTAACACAAATGGTGGAATAATTCACGGAATAATATAAGATTTTGCACAAATTCGCTTTATACGACTGGAAATAAGACTGTTAAAATTTGTGAATATCGGTCCATAATTTACCATTAAATTAATTCAATGCGCCTAAAACTGTAGCAGATATACACTCTACAGAATTTTGAAATTATTGGTTCTAAAAATCATATCAGTTCGGTTAAACCGTTATGAATCATGATATTTTACTCAAGCTAGTTCAAATTTCTAAAAAAAAAGCATAAAACTTTCTGACTGCCGGTCAATAATTTAATATAGGTACAAACCGCGATTAATGCTAATGCTGACGGCGTTTTTTTTTTTACTTAAATTAAATTTTTTTAATTAATAATATCAAGATTTCATATAAAGCGCACTCCTAAAATATTCGAACTGCCAGTGGAGGGTATCAATGATTCGGCACAGTCGAATATAGCACTCTTACTTGTTTTTAAATAAATTGTTTTATATACATACATATATTAATATTAAATTTATAACTGTATTAAAAAAAACTTGTTGAAAATAACGATTACATACCTAAATCTATTTTTGTAATAAGCCTAGTACTCTGTTCAAATTTGTGAAAAATTTCACATTAATTATTTCACACGAAAATTTTGACATGTATCAATGTTACCTATCATGTGTAAACAAACCCCACATGTATTTTACTAAAAATATTTTGTTTTAATAAAAAATTAAATAAAAAAGAAAGTAAATATAGATAAAAAACTGTTACCAGTTGTGTTGTTTTAATTTTTTATTTCGTATTTAATAATCACTTCATACTTTTTTGTTTTTTTTTTTTTTAAATTCCACGTGAAATAAGTGCAGCTTACATTATTTCGCAGTTGTAAAAAAATGTTGCTAGAAACATTTCGGAACTTTTTCACAAAATGAACAGAGTACAACTCTATCAACATTATTTCATAGATATTCCGCACAAGTTTTTTTCATATGCGTTTTGACAGCATTTCACGTGAAATGTTGAACAGAGTACCAGGCTATAAGAAAAAAATTTTACATAACGGCACATTTATACAGGTTAGTGAATTCCCTTAGCAGCATTATTTATGCTGCTAAGTGAATACTACGTAACAGAATATTTTGCGTACCGAACGAATTTTCGTGCAAACTTGAATGTGCAGCTAAAAAAATACTGTACTTGTGCGCCACCCTGTAACAGTTGATGTTGTTGAATACAAAAATATATATATAAACACAAGAAAACAGAAATGTGTGCGATTTCAATCTTTTTTTAAGCTTTTTATGTGTCATAATACAAGTTTTTTTCCATAAACTTTTATTTAATTCGTATCCTTTTTTTAGCTGCTTGTTTGGTTTTGTTTACTGTGACGTTCGTTCGAAAGTCAAAGGCGTAGAAGAAAAACAAATAAATCATTATTGTAAACAAGTCACGTGCACCAAAAGAGAAAGTCTGTCTACATCCTTTTTTTATTTCAATATTTTGTTTTTCCTTTTTTTTTAATTTATTTTTCTGCTTTTTTTTTATTTATTCAGACAAAAAATGTTTAAAAGATAAAACCGTATGAAATAAATGGAAGCAAACTCTTGTTGATGTTTCATGTTGTGATAGCATTTTTAAAAATATATCAAATTCTATTAATAAAGCCATCACCAGCTAAGAAGTTGAAGTGGAAGAGTGAAAATTAAAAAACACTTTTTAACAAAGTTGTCTGTAAATACCAGTCATTCATCATTTAAAAATTTATTTTTTTGTGTTTGTATAAAACCAAACGCTGATATTGAAAATAATAAACAATTTGTGTTTCTTTTACATTACAATGTTATATCCTTTTTATCGAAAAAAAGGGTAACAAGACTTGAATGAAAAAAAAAACTTTTAGAAAAGTTAAACAATTTTTTTTTTATTAATTTTGTAATTTACCTAATAAACTTTTGAAAGCAAACATTTGTATTTCAACTTACGATTTTCCGTATTGGTTATGAAGTTTTCCAAACTTGTTCTTTTCATTATTTATTTATTGATCTTCATATATTAAATATGAACTAACAATAACACAGCGGAACAAAATTGAACTATTTGTGTGTTGATTAGAAGTTTGATGCCATTTTTTACTGATTTGACAATATTTTTTTGGTTGCAATCTTATAATGAGCGAAGTTGATTTAACGATGTTTGTTTGTGCGTCTGGCTGCGTGTATGTTTAAATGGGATCTTCAAGGATCCCAGAAATGATAAATGACTAGATTGTTTTATATTTTTATCAAATATGCTCCGTTAAAGTTTGCAATTGAAATTTAGCCATAAGAGATATAAGCAGAAAACCATGATTGCCTTTAATGTTTTTTTTATAATATGCCCTGTTGTTGTTGTTTTTTTGTTAACACTTTATCACAGGGCTTGTAATTTCTACAATATTGATCTTAGACCTTTTAAAGTATATTGAGCCTGAGCCTAAGCTTAAGCGACATCATTTTCAATTTTCGTTTTTTTTTTTAATAAATGACTTAACTGGCAACACTTGCATCATCTCCTAAAATATTATGGTCATATAAGGTACCGTTACGATTTTATAGCAAAAACTATTTTATCTCAAGCGACAACCTTCATACAAAATTTTAATGAAATAAAATAAGAAAAACTTTCTCCTGTAAAATTTTGGTTTTGTCGGTTAAGCTTTTTTGCGGTTATGGCTCGATATGTTTTTGGCTTGGTGCTAAAAGAGCCAATGTTAATATTTTGCTGTTTTGAGTTAACCGTTGCATATGTCTTTTTTACTCGCTTTTATTTTGCTAAAACAGCCAATGTCTAAATTAAGCCAGAACAGCTTTATAAGGATTTTGCTAGCCAACGTCACCATGAACGCAGCTATAAGAGTTGAAGCCAAAAAAGGCCGATACATATGCTCTCCAAATGTCAGACATTTTTGTAACGGGTGGTTAAATGTTAACATTTATCAATTTCAGACTAACTCAATTTGAACCATGGAAAGATACACAAGCGAGCAACGCGTTAAAGTTATTCAACAGTGGAGGAACAATTTTCAAAGAAAATCATCTTCAGTGAAGAGGCACATTTTCACCTCAGTGAATTCGTCAATAAGCAGAATTGCCGCATTTGGGCGAATGATAATCCAAGAGGGATTGTCGGAAAACCAATGCACCCACAAAGAGTGACAGTTTGGTGCGGTTTATGGGCTGGCGGCATCATCGGGAAGTATTTTTTTTCCAAAATGAGGCTGGTCAGGCAGTTACTGCGAATGGTGTTCACTATCGTTAGCTGATAACGAACTTTTTATGGCCCGAATTAAAAGATATGGATATGGACGATATGTGGTTTCAACCGGACGGTGCCACTTGCCACACAGCTAACGAAACAATTACTCTTTTGCGCGACAAATTCAATGGCCGTGTTATCTCACGTGGTGGCGATGTCAATTGGCCGCCTAGATCATGTGATATGACACCGTTGGATTACTTTCTTTGAAGATATATAAAAGAAAAAGTATACGTCAATAAGCCAGCAACAATTCAAGAGCTAAAGGATGAGATAATTCGGCACATTAAAGGCATAGAACCTCAATTATGCCTCAGCGTCATCGAAAATTTGAACCATCGGATGGAGGTGTGCCGCCGAGGTCGTGGCGGCCATTTGGCCGATATTTCGTTCCATACAAAATTGACCCATACAAATATTTTCATAGTAAAAAGAAATGACAATAATTTCCTAAATAATTTGTGTTTTATTCAAAATCAACATCGGCCCTTCAAATTTTACCAGCCTTTATTATGACAACATGGAAGCAGAACACGATTAACCACATTAATGAGAAAAAACATTAAATAAAATCATAAATTAATGGACAATATATGAATTTTTAAAAAAATTTATTTTACTATCGTATTCCATTTAACATATGTATATGGGCATTTCTCCAATTTCGAATGCGACATTCGTACGCTTTAAAAGTGAAAAAAACATACACCAAAACATTATTTATTTTTTAACAAAAGGCGAAACTTATAGCTCTTGATTAGCAATATAATTTGTGCTAAGGTTGACTTTAAGCAATTGTTCGTTTTCAAGATAATTAAAAAAAAACAAGGCATTTGCATGCGACAAAAACAGAAGTCGCCTTTAAGGAAAACAGTTAAAACACTGATTTGAGCGAAACCTGATGAAATATTTAAATGCGACTAATTTTAAAATGTTAGGCATTGATGTTTCTTAATAATGCTCTTTATTTGATTCAAAAATATTGTGTAGTTTATTTTTAATTTAATTTTAATCACTGTCGCACGCTACATTTTGCATGCGACATTTTGTTCCATCGTACTTTTATGTTTATGTTTTTACTTTTTATGTAATAAGACATGCGTCAGATGATTCTATATTATTTTAAATACATTCAATATATTTTTTTCCGAACAAAAATTATAAACTTAAAAAAATATCTTCAATAAAGAAAAATACAAATATAGAACAAAAACTAACTTAACTGAAAATAGTATTGCTAGTCGTAAATAAAGTTTTTTTTAATGGAATAAGCTGTCCTTGCTGCTTGTAGTTGTTGGCCATCTCAAAGAAAGATATTTTAGAAAACAATTTCTTTTTTGAATTTATGCATTTTACACTTACGATGTCGCACGCTACAAAATTAAAATAAGTACCAAGAGAAAAGCACTGATTATTTTTCAGCAAAATTTTTTTTATTAAATTTGCAACAAAAATATCTGTTTGTTACTGATATTTGATGCGCATTGTACAAATACTCTCGACGCACTGCTAACAAATGTTATTTTTCAATGTCGCACGCTACATCGAAATATACGGTAAAGCAAAGAAAAAAAATTGCCGTAACTGGCAATCGCATCGTTCCGTTTACATTTTTCTTATATTGTTTAACATAAACCGAGATTTAAAAAGCCATTGTCAATGCATTATGTTTCTCATTAAGATCATTTAGCAAAACAAAACGTGCAGTAGAAATGTTCAAAACAGAACTTGTGCACTTGTTCGACTTTGCATTTGTATATTTCAAAGTGCGCTATGACCAAATGTAAAATTTGCTTACATTATTGAAAGTTGATAGATTCCCTATAAAAATATGTTAAAACAACATACATTTATAGACTTTGAATTTTTTGGCTGCGGATGCCATTTCTGTGGAAATGCCCATATGTTAAATTCGAAGTATCGTCGTATTCGTTGTATAATCGTCAAACACCCATTTTTACGATGACTTGAAAGACATGTCTTTTTTGTATTTCTTTTTTGAAGAAACTTTTTTTCCGATGTTTTTTCCCCCTACTTTTAAATCATGTCTTTTTTCGTTTGTTAGCGAGCGGGGTAGAAAAGTAAGAAGGGTGGAAAAAAAGACATGAATCGTATTTACATATGGATTTTCAAAATATCAGGGCATACTGTCGAATCTACAATGGTATTAAATATACGCACAATATTTGGTGAAATACAATTCGAACAGTGTAAAAATACTTTGGGATAAATATTGTCATGACCACAACTTTTTCCAGGTAAAAGACTTGAAATTATATCCTTAACTTCCTCATTAGAGGTATAGTTAAGATGAAATCGGGTATGAAACGGTCTTAAAGTTATTAACTCGTTACAGGAATCGGAAGGTGATTGAACTATTTGCTGCTTTATTACGTTTATTACGGAAGGTGATTGAACTATTTGCTGCTTTATTACGTTTACTGATTGTAGGAAATGAGAGAGAAGAAGTTTAAGCTTTTAAATTAAAATTGCCTATTACTTAATATTTATTACATTTGATGTCATATTAAAACTCCAATACCTGGTTTAGTTTCATGGTATCAACCAATGTGAATGGTGGGTTTTTTACATCTGACTTGTAAAATTTCCCACTGCAAAACACATACATGTCGTGTGTTACCTTTATTGCCTCTGTTAAAGTCAGATGCAAAGTCATCTGACAAAATTTCAATTAGAGCGTGTTTTTTTTTTTCTTTCGACAAACTATCTGAAATCAGCTGTGTCGGAACTCTAAGCCGGTAAAAAAAAAAACTGGCAGCGGTGGTCCACTATTGACGGAATCATTAGCCGGCTAAAGTTAATATATTACAACACCGATATACATATGTATGTATCATCATTTCACAATTGAATGGAAATTATGTATACATACATATGGGGGATTTCATGTCAAGTGACCCAATTTATAAATCGATGTCGATGAAAAGACATAAGCTCTCTTTTGAGCAAAAAAAAAAAAAAAAACATTCCCGCTAAAAAAAATTAAAAAAAGTTTTAAATTTTGATATTTTTAGTTAGGCTTGAGTTTTTACTGAAGGAAGGAATTTTACAACATGAAATTTTGTATTAAAAATTATTGATAATTTTCTTGGCTGAGCTGGGGCTCGAACCTGGGTTGAATTTACATGTTTCAAGAATCACCACATTCTTTCATCAGAATTCTTTGAGTTCTAACCTCTGCACCACTGCGGTTCCTGCCAGCCAACAGTCAAACATCGACCTTTAACCAGTGGTACTGGTGGTTCGAAATTTGCTGTAATTATCATTTTTCAATTTTATATTACATGTTTCTTTCTTCTGTTTTCGTATTCTTTCTGTCAAGACTTTGTCTTGAAAACCTCAATACATTTGTTAATTATGTTTTTTGTCCACTTTCGTCGACATTTTTATTTGTACAACTTGAAGTACAAATGTAAAAATAATTTAATGAAAATTAAATTTGATGAACTCAAGCCTAACTAAAAATATCAAAATTAAAAATTAACAGTTCAACTAAAAATCACAATTGTTCTTAAAAAGTTTTAATTAAAAAAAAAAAAAAATTTTTAAATTTTTAAAAAAACAAAAAAAAAAATTTTTTTCAAAAGATTGGTCAAATAGCTTCTTGGGACAAATTTTTCTAACACAAATATGTAATAAGTTACATGGATGAGAATGAACACCTGTATGGACCAAAATGTCAAACCTTGACCCCCTCTAACTCAGAAACTCAGATCGATCTTATTAAAAATTTGTGTCTAAACTTCTATTCAATAGGACTACCCTTGGTGCAAATTTCATCCAAATCGGAAGACATCGATTTAAAAATTGGTTCACTTGACATGAAATCCCCTATATATAAAAAAACGTTTCATTATAATATTCTTAATTGGTGTCTTCGCATTTAAACAAATAAATGATAAGATGGCTGAACTCTTTTATGGCGCAAATAAGTGGCGGAAGCACGCTATTTTGAAACCGATAACTACTTTGGTTTCTGCAATAACTATTCGAAAAATAACAGAGACAATGTCAGAAGTAAATATTACCGAATATTATAAACCTTATGTAAAGCAGCAATTTTGACAGACATGCACAATTACATGTGACTTGAAAAGTTGACAAGTCTGATGTAAAATACATGTCGTGTACATGCTCCTTAAAGAAGAAAAAAAACTAAATAAAAAAACAAAAGTAATGCCAGAAACACAACTATGACGAACAAAGAATTACTCGCAACGAATATTCGGCGGGATTTGAGAAGTGGGCGGAGCACAAAATAAACTTATGCTAAGTTCACACTTAGGTTTTTAAACGCGTTTACGCAAAATGTTGATTTAGCTAATCAAAGCCGTTCACATTACATTTGAGATGATTAAGATGACAGATGATTAAGAAAAAAACACACAAAAAAACAACAAACAAATTTATATTTCTTTAAAGTATTAAAAATGGATAAAAACACTTTTATAAAGTTATTATAAGTTTATTTTAAACATTTTAATGATGAAATTGTGAAAATTTATGAATTATTTAAGGAAAAAAAAAAACATTAAGCAGAAATCTTGGCCGGTTGTACACGATCATGTTGGCGATTCTACATTTGAGGTATGTTCAGTGGATTCTATGTGATTTATGAAGTGATTTAGTTGTAATCATGTCAATTTGAAGTGATTAACAAATCACTTCAATGTATGGGTAATCATCTCGATTTTAAAGTGATTAGAGCTTAATCACGTTCGAACTGCTTAAACGCGTTTAAGAAGCCAAATGTGAACATACTATTATTTATATCCAACGAATGAAAAATTTTCTAAATTTGGTACACATAGCTGGGTTATCAATACACAACCTCTCTAAAAATTGGGTAGGATTGGAGAATTGGTCGTGGTACCTCCCATGTAACGACATTACAAATGTCTGTATATTTGTCAAACTTCAAGGGCCAAAGTTCTTTAATTAGGAACAAACATCGTGGTTAACAATAAACAACATCCGACAAAATGTGGGCGGGATTAGAGAAGTGGCCGTGACAGGAAATAGATTTATTTATATCTCAAGAACGGTTTTTATATAACTTTCTGTTATCGCTTCATAATAAAGCGTATCGTATAACTAATTGTGGTGGAGGGGGTTTTATTTCATTAAAGTTATTTACCATTTAAATACCTTTGTTTCTTTTGGGGCCACCCTTTATATTAATATGCAGATGATAAATTTCTGTTTAAATCATATGTTTAATTTTCTTTAAAAAAATCTTAATTCGAACTTAAATGACCCTGTACTTTTCTCTCTAGGTAAAATGGTATTTATTTTTCAACACTTTTAGGCACGTACCGTATGTCAGCCAACATTTCATTTTTCCTTTAGTACATCTAAATAAATAATGAAAAGATTGGTGTACAACTCGTATAATCAATGTTGAACCATTCAGTTCACACAAAAACTATTCAATTTAATTGAAACATTATAAATGTCCACGAAAAACAATCATCACAAAATCCAACTTTAATACAGACACAACTATTGAATAGGAAATGGCACGAAGGTTTTGTGTAAGTTTTGCACTGTGGTCAGTCAGGTTTAATAAAAAAAAGTCAACTATAAATTTGCAGTCAAGACCTTAAAAATTTCAAACCATATATCATACGAATTTGTTGTACAATTTGAAAATTCTTTTGTAAAATTCGAAAAAAATCTTGTAAAAGAAGAGAAAGATTGTGAGAAAATAGGGGAATTAAGAAAACTTTGATATCGGGAAACAGTCTATTCTGGGTTGTTTTTCTTTTTTGTTATTTTCTGTAATTCGAGCAAATTTTTTTATTTTTTATTGCTAGCATGCTAGCTGTTTTCCATGTAACCTTGTGTGCAAAGTACAGGTCGCAATTTTTAAGATAATTTGATGAATATTGGTACGCAGGTCCTATTTGGGACAAGGACCAAACCTATTGAAAATCGAGCAAATCGGTCTATAATTTCATAAAGCCCTCATTCAAGCTGCCTTCCGGAATAGGGTCTTTGTGCTAGAGCTGCAAAACTATCAATAGTCGGCCCAATAGATAGTTTCGATAGTTTGCTTAAAAACTATCGATAGTATCGAAAAGTTGCTATGTGCTACTTCTGTGGACACGGTAGTCAATGAAGGTGGTAAAAAATTAAAAAGTTTTAAAACTTCATTTACAGAAAACGTTTTTCTGGTATAAAGACCAGCATATCCACTTTCACTTTAAGTGTCATCTATAGTTTATGATAAATATAAATAATTAATTAAATTTGAAAGGCTATTTCGTAACCCTTGCGTTGAAAATTTATGCATATAAAATTTTTTGAATTTTAAATAAATTTTTCAAGGAAGTAGAATAAAGTTTTTTACAAAATAATTCCATTCATTTCTTTAAGACTTTTCGTTAAGAAAAAAAAATTACAAACAGGTAAAAAAAATAGCCACATTTAGTGAGAAAACACCACTTATCAGAAAACTGGCTGCTTTTATTTTTTTAACCTAAAATTATTTTAGCTGAATAAACAAGGTAACACTCTTTGAATTTATTAAGTTTATATAAGGTGGGTAAGATTAACATTATTTTAATATGTAAATTAGTACAGAATTCTGTGGCAATAAGGAAAAAATGCTTAAGTGTATCTTTTAAGAATTAAAGGGGATTTTTGAAAATTTACTCCTATTCTAATTTAATCATAATTTATCTGCGGTTATATTTTTTATAAAGTTTTTATTCCTAAACAATCCTTATGTCACAGATCTGAAGTAAACTTAAGTTTTATTCCAATTATTATTACACATTGAAAAAAGATATGTACGCAAGGAGTCATTTTTCTATAACTTCCTGAAAAGTCGTACAAAGTAATTAAAACTTTACCAATGTGTTATTTTGATTGTGAAGGTCTCAAGAGTGCCAGTGTTTCTAGTTGTTGTTGCATGTGTACTTTTGAATATGATGATCTAAAAAGAAACTCAAATTTAGGTTAAGGCAACTTAATTATTTTTTCATTTCCTTTTTCCCAAAGAACTAAAAAAGTTTATGTACTGCTAAAAACTTGCATCGAATGAGTTGTTAAAAAACATTTTCCGATAGTATCGATAGTGATAAAAACTATCGATAGTCCGCCAAAAATAAAACTATCGATAGTACTATCGATTGTTTTGCAGCTCTACTTTGTGCCCACCATCAAACCAATTTTAATCAAATTAAAAATATAGATAGATCCATATTTATATGGACACATGAGCTATGCTTTTTTTAAAAAATAGAACCACGAGGGGAGATAGGGGCAATTTTTGCCTCTCAGAAACTATCAAACTGATTTTATTGAAATTTAAAACATAGATATTCTCCTTTTCATATAGCCATACACTCTCAAACATTTGTTTTTATATACTGTGGTGTAAGGTATCATATGGTCGGACTTGACCGACTTTATTTTCTTACTTGTTTTTTGTTTCCGTATCATTTTATAATTTTTAATATAAACTTCTTTAAAAAACTATGGAAATTATTATGGAAAGACTCAGTATAGAACAAGGAACAAAACACCAGAAAGAGGGTAATGCTGTCCCCTTCAGCATAGCTCGCTCTGATGTCGTCACTAGTATGAATGTGCCTTGGTACAGAACAATAAACCCAAGATATTTAAATCCTTGTTTTCAAGAATTTTCTCTATAAAACAACGAGTTGAGTTAACTCAAACTAAACGCTTCACCGCAATGGACGTGCGAATATTGGGCACCCAAAATCTAAGAGTAATTTTTCGGCATCAAATTTACCCACTAATATTTACTGTTTGGTGAAGAATTACTTCAGAAAGGATCATTTGACCATTTTTTTTTTTGAAATAGCAATCAATTCGCAGTAAATATAAATGGCATTTAATAGCGGGCAATGATTTAAAAAAATCTTTTAAGAGGTAGAGAATAATCCAGAATTGTGGTTTCAACATAATGGAATCAAATCTCACACAGCCAGTCCAAAACAGCTCCCCTGCGATTTTTTTATTTTATCTAGCCGCAGAATTCGCTCGATTTAACTACTGCCGATTTTTGTCGCTTTAAGAATACCTCAAAGGGTCAGGTGGAAGACCAATAAGGCAAGAACTATTCAACAGCTTATGGCTTTCAACAGGTATCCATAATGAATCGTTAAATATCCGAGAGAAAATAAGGGTTGGGCGATGCTCTAAAAAAAGTACCTTCCATCTATTCTAAGATCTGTTACCTTCGATGAGCAGTTTTTAATAAATATATATTTAAAATAATATCCAAGGCGAATTCATACAGGTGGACGCATCATAGAGAGAGCAAGAGAGAGCTATGCTAGCTTCTCCTTTTATTTTGTCAAACTTCATATGAAATAAATTGGCAGCCAGCATAAATCTCATTGCATAGCTCTTTCTGCGGTCACTTGTATGAATTCGCTTTAATAATATCAGAAAGCTTGCTTAAGCTGGAGGTTCACTTGTCCCTGGAGGACAAGTTACACAAGGCACGCGTAGAATGAGCATACGCATCTTTCGCTGCAGTATGATGAGTCGCATGCGTCACATTTATGCACTACGCAAAAAGTCATACAGAGATACAGGAAGGTACGTGAACGAATTCTTAACAAGTTTAAAAACATATAACATTTGAAGAGCCACGGTATTCCCTTACTACGAAGCAGCTTTGTAAGGCAGCATATTAAAGAATAACGGTAACAACAAAAAATTCAGTGTGTAAAGCTGATCTTTACATTCACCAATTTTAATATGCGCTAAATAAAGCGCTTTCTGTGTCAAAAATGCATTGCTTCAAAGTAGGAACCCGCCATATAAAGTTCATGCCTTCTTTAAGCGAGATGGTAAGCGAAACTTCAACGTCTCTCCCCTGCAACGTTTGAAGCTTAATTTTTATTTGGCGATTTCCTATAAGATCAATCAAAAATTTAACAAAGTTAAGCCCAATAAAAAATTGCTCAGTTTCTATTGTTTCTGCTTAAGATATTTAAAAATTGCTGCCACGTTCCACTGTCTTTTCAGTAGTAGTTATTAAATCTTTAGTAGTTTCAGGGAATTGACCTGGTTAATCATCACACAACAATATTCACGTATTCAGTTCAAGCCATTTTGAACATCAGGCAGATGAAAAAGTACTACTTACATGAATGACAGACAAGCGAGCTAGCCGACTGACTAACTGACTAGCTGGCTGAGAAACACCAAAAGTGAACTCAGTTAAAATTACGAACACTCGTTCTTTGTTGTTTTTTAGTTGTCGTTGTTGTTTCTTTACGATAAAAATCAAAGCTGTTGATGTCCTTCTGTTTGTTGTATGTGTGTTGGCGGTGGATGGGTGTCCGTTTTTCTGTGTTTCGATTTAAAACATTTCAAAAATTATATGAAAACAAAATGTAACTGGTTGATAAAACTCACACACTCAATAACACAAACATCAGCCACATATAAAATTAAACTAACATGTTGCATGGCCAACAACAAAAACCAATAAAAAATGTTTCAAAAGGGGAACAAAAAAATTGTTTATTTTAACAACACGTCAGGTTGTTGATTTTTAAATCAGTGTTTGGAAATTAACAGTACATTTTTTAGCGTTCGGCTCACACACCCAAGAACGATATTTATTTTTTTAGTGATTGTGTAGACGAACACAACCCCTAATACCGTTCGTAACTATTTACAAAAAATAACCGAACATTAAATATTGGTCTGTTCTTCGTTAAAAAACCGAACAATTTAAGTGATACTGTAGACAAATATTATATTTTAATGTTCTAAAGCGTTTCATTTTTTACATTGATAAAGAAATTAACAAACAAAAAATCTTAGCAACGACCGCAGCACGAACAGCTTGTGTGTGTATTGTGTATATGTTTTGTTTGTGTAATGAGCCGAACCAAACACAATAAAGTTTGTGGATTAAAAAAAAACCCGAACGGAATTAAATGTTCTCATCTTTTGTTAAGCTTGATAAAAACAGTATTATTTTTGTGTTCGAAAGATGACTAACAGGGACACGTTATTTTTTTAATGATTTTCTACACAAACACTATTAGCGTTTGTGTTTTCCACAAATCTACCGAACTGAACATTAAGGAGCGATATTAAGTGTTTATTTTCGAACACTGGTTTAAATATTGGTAAATGTTCAAAACAGTCACACCAACATTCAAACACGGATTTGGTGTGTGAGTGCATACAAAAGGTCCTTATGTATGTATATATATTTATACATGAGTAAATAAATGTGTGAGTTTATTTTTGCAATAAGTATGCATATATCATGTGTGAGAGTATAAATGCACGTGTTTTATATTTTTGGTTGAATCGTGAAAATCTAGTCTAGTAATTTTGTCAATGTGTTTTGTATTTTTTATTTATTTTTTAAAACTGACCCAATCGCATACTCATACACACGGCTGAAAAAAGTGTTGTCATATCTGTGATACTTATCTATCTGTCAACTCCAATGTTCAGCTTGTCCTTAGCTAGGCAAACAGTGTCGATAAAAAGTGATGTATGTCTCTTTTGGAAACAGTTGTTGAAACAATTGCTTAATTCAAAAAGATGTGGTTTTACAAAGTCTTACTTTCTATATCGTCGTGTTTCCTCGTAAACCACGTAAGCGCCAACAACTCATTTTTTAGAAAACGAAAAAAAACTTGACAATTTTTTATCTCTCTGATGAGTGTAGAAATATTTTTTTAAAATTTTTGTTTTACTTATAAATAACTGTAGACAAATTTGTCGCTTATGTGTTTTTGACACAAACTTCAAGACTATGACTCTTAACTTCAAAAAATAATGTTTTGTGCATCGATCCGTAAAAATTTTCGTTTTCACAAAATTTCAAAAATAATTCAAATTCGACAAATTTCTCGTTTTTTCCATACATATGACGTTTTGTATGAGAGCTAATATTAGGAGCAGAGACAGAGCTTTGAATTTGTTAAGTAAAAATTGTTGGGGTCGGTCCTAGAAATTAACCACCCAAGGACACGCATTAACCCCTTAGGGTCCAAAAACAAATTTCGACTCAGAACGTTTTTTTGTACGAGAGCCATGTTTAGATATCGAGATGGATTTTATTAAAATAATGGGGGCTAGAGGAATATTTGTGCTGTATATGATATATAGGTTTTTGAGTTACTTGACAAAAATTTGCACTAAAAAAATAAAAAATATGCAATAAAAACTTGAAAAATTTCCAAAAAAAATCCGTATTTGGAAAATACAAATGCTAATTGACTTCTGATAATTTTTAAATTTAATATTTCTTTTCCTTTTTTATTTGCACAATCATCGGCATCAACAAGCTTTTCTAACATTCTTAAATTACTCGAAGTTTTTTGAATAGAATTCTGAGGTATCTCTAGCCTGGTCCCCATCATGTTACTACAGGCTTTCATTAAAAATTTCAATATTATCGAATTGACTTCTAATTCCCTCTGCAACGCGGTATAACCCATGTGTCAAGCAAGTAGCTTGTAACAGTTTTGGAAAAAATATTTTAAACCCATTGGAAGCCTTAACCATGTAAGGTGCTGCATCGGTTTAAAATAGAAGGACCTTTTGTCGAAATCTTGAAAATTTTGTATTTAAAGCAAAGCTCCAAAAGAATTTATTTATTGATTTTAAAATTTTTTAGTGTATTTAAAAATTAGTTTAAGAACTTTTTTATAATATGGAAATAAAAAACAAGATCCCTCAAAAATGTTAAAATATGCAAAAATATGCATTTTCACCAAAATATGCAAAAACAAATCGATGCCTTTTTAACGCAAATTTAATGATTCGGAAAGATAATTGGTCGGCATCGTTTTTAGACTATCGACAAAAAACATGCATTTGCATGGAAATCGCATCCCTAATGATGACTAACTGTTATTTTACATAGTCAGTTTATATAGTATCGACTTTATTTCCTTCCTCCATTACCGCTGATAATTCTCGTTTCATTAGTTCTAGTATATGTCCACTACATCTCAATGCTTAATCCATTCTGTTCCCGCAAAGCCATTCGGCTTGTCTGCAGGATATAGGTTAGATGAGGTAGTAAAGATTCTGTTGCACCTGTTCCTGGCTTTTATCGTGAGTTCATTCCATTGCAGCATTTCGTGTTCCTGTTTTGCCGTGTGTAAAGGAGATATTCTTGAGCAGGAAGGTCAGTTATTGACAGAACTGACAAGGACAAGAGGAACGGACGATCCCCCAGTCGGCTCCCCGCCTCGAACAGGGGTCTCGGAAAGACTCGATGGTCTGGCTCTGGGATCTGATGATGAGCATGAAATAACAATGATTTCGGCTCATGATCAGGACCATAGAGCTGGGTCATCGACTCCTGAGGTCACACTCGAGATAGGGAGCGGTGTAGCGGGTGTACCAAAAACTATTGTTCGGCAAGATGCGACAGAACAGGTCACATCAGAAGGCCGAACGAGCCTTGAAAAAGCCAAGAGTGGTGTAAGAGCCTCCTTAGCCTTTCTAGAAAAGATAGCTAAGAAAGACTCCTCACTACACGATGGGCGGGATAGGCACTTGCTAAGGAAGCACCGGAAGAACGTTGCCAGATTCGAACGAATCCACGGATCTGTCGGTGATATCCTAGGCATCCCCTATCCTGCGGGATACACAGCAAGGGCTGCTGAGGGCTCAAATGTTGTCAGTAAAGATAACGAACCCTCAGCAACCCCTGTTGATGAATCCTCCAAAAATTCGGGAATTCAGAAGGAGGGTACGAAATCAACACCTGATCCTCTAAACCGAGACAGTATGGTCACGGATAAGGGAACCAAGCCTGTTGACGTAATACCCACTACTAGCTGCGCGATGAGGACTGGTAAAGTCTTGGTAATCTCCGACAGTCCCTCCCAAGGGGAAGTCACAAAAGGGATAACTGGGACAAACCAGCCAACATCTGCAGGGAAATCGGGTAATCACCGACAGAGCTCTGCTAAGGCCCCCAAGAAAGGGGTACTTAAGAGAGTTAGGTCTAGTGATGACCAGAAATCCCCAGCGGCTAAAAGGAAGGATCCCCGTAAGGGGATCACTGAGAGGACTGGCTCCAGATAGGACCAACCCTCCACATCAAGGAGGCTAAGGGAGTCGTCAGGTAAGGACGGTATTCTGGCAGCTGTCATTGATCGTATGGATCCCAATGGAAGGATCAGTGTCGAGAAATGGCAGGTGCTAGAAAACAAACTGCTTGACGAAATCTTTAGCGTTAAAGGAATGCCGGACGAAGTATCGTTCAAAGGGGCTGACTGGATAAGAGGTGTCAAAACTGTCAGTTGCGGCAATCTAAAGACCTTTGAGTTTTTAAAGGCTGCAATCGGCAGGTGTGGCAGCGCTTGTCCTGAAGCCAGATTGGACGTAATACTCGCGTCTGAGTTGCCGTTGAGGCCGGTAGTCACGGTATGGATTCCTCCACCTATAAAACCGGTAGAGGTCATACTGGGGTTACTGGCCAACCAGAACAACGGGCTCCTTACAGGACAGTGGAAGATGGTAGCTTCACTGGGTTGTAAGGAGAACCAAGGTAGAGACTTCCGGTTCGCAGTAGACCGAGAGTCTCTATAGAAGCTGAAATCAATGGGAGGGGTTGCTGTATTCGGGTTAGGGTCTATCAGATTTAGGTTTCCTAAAGATGATAGATCCTAAGAGGCTGAAAGTGGTGCAGATAAACTTGCACCACTGTGAAGCGGCCTCAACCGAATTAGCAACCCACCTCATTGACAACAACGTGGACGTGGCCTTAATCCAAGAGCCCTGGATTAACAAAAACCGGGTAGTTGGATTAAAGGTCACGGGGTATACCTTGTTCGTATCCCGCTCGGAGGAGAAGGTACGAACTTGTATATTGGCAAGAACTGAGCACAATTTTATGTTTTCTCATTCTTTCAGTAACGGAGACCTCACGGTTGTGACAGGGAATGCCAAGGACAGATCAGTCCTGGCACTAGCATCGGCATACTTGCCATACGAAGCTGTCGATCCACCTGGTGAAAAAGTACGAGAGTTGGTGGAGCACTCAGGCAGAAGCGGCTTGAGACTGGTACTGGGTTGTGACGCCAATGCACACCACACCCTATGGGGTAGTGCCGACATCAACAAGAGAGGTGAGTCTATGTTTGATTTTATTATTGCCAGCAATCTTTTTATCTGCAACAGGGGGAATACACCGACGTTCAGAACTAGAGATAGGGAGGCAGTGATAGATATAACACTGACGAACTGCAGGGAATTAGTGGAGGACTGGAAGGTGGCGTTGGATTTTTCCTTTTCTGACCATAGTCGCTTGTCCTTTAGTCTGATATTTGAGGGGTCGAAAAGGTGTCCGTATAGGAATCCGAGAAGGACGGATTGGAACACTTTTTCGGGACTGGTTCAAAGTAACTTTAGAGTTACAGGGGACTGGGGGTCGACTCCGACCGGTGTGGAGCGGCTGGTGAGCACCTTTACGGGGGTATTGACCAGTAGCTATGAGCGATCCTGTCCGTTAAACTTTCCGGGCAGGCGTACACAGCCAAGATGGTGGACAGACGAGTTGAGGACTCAAAGGTCCACCGTCAGAGGGCTGTTCAATAGGGCGAAGTATACGCGTAAGGAGGAAGATTGGAGTAACTTCAGGTTGAGTTACGGGAGGTATAAGAGAGATATTAGAAGAGCGAAAAGGGACTCGTGGATTAAGTTTAGCGAGTCAGTTGAATCCGTGAATGAAATGTCTAGGTTCAGGAGAATTTTATCCAAGGACCCGGTGGTCCCTGGATTTATTCAGAGACCGGACGACTCATGGACGGAATCTGGCTCTGAATCTCTCTGTCTGCTTATGGAAACTCACTTTCCGGGGTGTGTGGATCCTGGGTCGGGGGAACAGGTTGTATGTGGTGACCCCTTCTCTGGGTCGGGCTCGGACGGTGGGGAAAGGGAGACGGTGGGAGATATGATCACCTTGGATAAGGTAACATGGGCGGTGAATACCTTTGGGTCCTACAAATCGGCGGGACCAGATGGTATCTTTCCGGCGATGTTACAGAATATCGGGAGATCATCACTCCTGGTGTTGGTGGAACTGTTTAGGGTATGTGTGCTGAACGGGTACATTCCTAGAGGGTGGAGGGAGGTCAGGGTAGTTTTTATTCCCAAGGCGGGTAGAACCGGTCACTCTAAACCCAAGGATTTTAGACCAATCAGCTTATCGTCTTTTCTTTTGAAGACGTTGGAAAGACTGATTGATCTACATCTGAGGATGAAGATTGACGCCGACATCATCAGCGGCGCTCAACACGCCTATCTTAAGGGTAGATCTGTTGAGAGTGCGTTGCATGATGTGGTGGGTTATGTTGAGCGGGGTTTGCGAACCAAGGAATACACCTTGGCGGCATTCCTGGATATAGAGGGCGCCTTTAACAATTTGAGGATAGAGGCTATTAGGCAGGCACTGTTTGATCAGAGGGTTCCGTTGTTCTTGGTCGAATGGATAACTAGGATGCTAAGCAGCAGGGTTATTCACTCGGACTGGGGAAACGAACGTTTGAGGAGATCGGTGACTAGGGGGACCCCACAGGGGGGAGTTCTCTCACCCTTATTGTGGCTCTTGGCCGTCAATGTCGTTCTGAGACGTTTTGACAGAATGGGTCAGAAGGTCGTAGCCTACGCGGATGATGTGGTGATATTGGTGTCGGGCAAGTTTCTGCCGACAATTAGCGACATCATGCAAGGGGCGCTGGGCGAACTGTCGGCATGGGCGAGTGATAAGGGACTGGGAGTTAATCCGGGGAAGACAGAGTTGGTTCTTTTCACTAGGAGGTACAAGGTGGAGGATTTTAGGCTACCGGTACTAGGAGGAGTGGAGCTTAGACTATCTGATAGTGCTAAGTATCTGGGAGTTTTTCTGGACAGCAAGCTGTCATGGGGAAGGAATACTCAGGAGAGACTTAAGAGGGGTCTCAATGCCTACTATGCTTGCAGATCATCGATAGGTAGGAGTTGGGGACTCCGGCCGTCAGTGGTGGGATGGCTGTACACTTCGGTGGTTAGACCCATTCTTACGTATGGATGCTGTGTTTGGTGGGAGTCATTGAGATTGGCTAGTCGTAGGAACCTTCTTTCTAAGGCTCAGAGGTGTGCTTCAATGGGCATGACAGGTGCCATGAGGAGTACTCCTCAGGCGGCCCTGGACGTCATTCTACATCTTCTGCCTATTGAGCAGTATGTGATGGGAATGGCGGCCAGGAGCATTCTTAGACTGAGGGAATCAGGACTGATGGGGAATGTCACTCAGGGTCACTCACGGATCCTGAGTGAGATTGAGGCGTGTGGCTATTGCCTGGGACCTCCCGGATCCACAGATTATGTGGGCACTAAGGTGGATTTTGGGCGGCTGCCGGAGGTAATAGTTCCTTCTAGGGAGAGCTGGTCAGGTAGGGGCAGATTATTTAGTGGATTTGCTATTTTCACTGATGGCTCGAAGATGAGGGGCACGGGTGCGGGGGTCTACATTGAGGATCTGAACATCAGAAGGTCATATAGGCTTCCTGACGACTGCAGTGTTTTTCAGGCGGAGGTTCTGGGGGTCATGAGGGCCGTGGAACTGATAGGGGACAACATTGATAGGGGCTCGGAGGTCACTATATATGTGGACAGCCAGGCGGCTCTTATGGCCGTAAGGGGCTGTTATGTGAAATCCAAGCTGGTTGATGATTGTAGGAAGGCTCTTGGGGCAGTCTTAGGGGAGTATTTGCTAAGGTTGTGCTGGGTGCCGGGTCACTGCGACATAGTCGGCAATGAGGTTGCTGATAGGTTGGCGAGACAGGGCTCGGAGATGGAGGATCCTAACTGTTTAGAGGCGGTTAGGCCTCCAATGGCATTCTATTTTGGAAGAATCAGGGAATGGATTGTGGGCGCGACCAACCGGGCCTGGGGGAATCGAACGGACTGTCGGGTATCACGGACGCTGTGGCCGGTGCTCAATAGGTCCGATTCGGTTTTGCTGATGGGCAGGAGTAGGGTCTGCGTTAGAACCATGATAGGAATGATCACGGGCCACTGTATGATAGGCAGGATGGCGGTGAGGATGGGATCCGGATTGTCGGATATGTGCAGGTTGTGTGAGGATCCTGAGGAGTTGGAGACGGTGGAGCACATTCTGTGCCACTGTCCCAGGTTGCAGGGCAGCAGGCAGAGGTGGCTGGGCAGTAGATTCCTGGGCGAATTAGGGGATGTCTCGGGTTGCGGACTCGAGAATCTGATAGGATTCGTAATGGGGATGGCCTGGCTGCGCGAGAATAGGCTGGGTGTTGGACGCACGTAGGGCGTATTTGGTTGAGTAGGATTTCGCTCGGGTTTGGTCAGGAACCTTCTTTCTTTCTTTCTTTCTTATTTATCTTATGCTTTCTCTGTTTATTTCACTAACTTTCTCTCTAGGGCTATCCCTGAATAAGGCATCACAATGGACCATATTGGTCTCTGGGTGAGGGTGTGAAGGAGACTTCACACCGGCCTTTCTACCTACCTACCTACCTAAAGGTGTTGATTTATGATATAGTCTATTATGCTCTTTCCCCTCTTCAATTTCCGTCTTTGCTTAATCGGTTCTTGTTCCTGCTACATATACAGATGATTGGTCTACCGAAGCAGGTCCTAGGTTGATTGGGCTGCCATCTGTCGTTGCTTACAAACAACGCCTTCTGTGTATTTGGTGTAGTGGTAGGGAACCTTGCCAGTCTTTTGATTCCTACTTTTTCCTATGGGGTGGCAGCTTCCTGACCTTTTTTCCATGATGTTATCCTCTTTTTCAGGGGGATGGTGGTGGGGGCTCTTTGGATGACTTGCTTGGAGGGGGGTTGAAGCCACTTTATCTTAAAATTCGAAGAACATGATGAAAAATTTATTTTGTCCTCTGACAGGGATCGAACCTGGGATATCTGGTTTTTAGGCAAGCACATTTACCACTACACCACGCCGTCCACTAAAAGTTAGCGTCTTTGAGGGCCTGGCGCTTCACCAGAAATGCTCGAGTTGGCTTGAAACTTTACACATTTCTTTTTTTTATCTCAAAAATAACAAAATTAGTGGGTGCACCGTTAACATGTTCTACTTAAAAAAAAAAAACAGGGCTGTAGATTCGGAGTTGGGGTTTTTGCATTAGAGTCGTACCCACAGAGTACCCACAAAAACTCGCGACTCCTACTCCAAAATTTTTCAGTAAACAAATTTTTCTAATTTTTTTTTTAAATAAAAAAATTATTTAGTTTAATTTCTTCGGCTTTTTTAAAATTATTTCTTAACTATTGTGGTTATTTTGTTGAACTATTTATGGTTCTTAATCCAAATTTTTAATATTTTTTATTTCTTTACAATAAATCTTTAAGCTCAAGGTCACTTTTATATAAAAAATATTTATTATTCTTTATCTTAATGGAAAACTTCTTCAGGTATTTTTGGTTTTTTAATTTTAAACAAATTTTTTAAAAAAAAATTTATGAAGCAACAAAATTATCAATTATGAAAAATAATAAAAATTATACACAGGAAACAAAAATTGTTCTACTTATTCCATTTTAATAAGCTTATTGTATTTCCTATCTTATTCTTAGAAATTAAATGTCTGAATTATGATTAAAATTAAATATTTTTTATATAAAAGTGACTTTGAGCTTGAAGATTTATTGTAAATTATCAAAAGTAATTTTTGGGAATACAAAATTTTAATTTAAAAGATTTTGTTATTCGTGCTTAATTCCCAGTTTTAATTCTTGATAAAAAACACTTGAAATTTATTGTTGATGGGATAAGCTATTCCTATGCGCATTTCACTGGTTGCTTAGGCCAGCTCGTCAGGAAACTTCATCCAAAATAATAACAAACTGGCAAGTGCACGGCCTAAATAAACTTAACTGGCAACATGCTTTTGCAAGTTGTTTTTGTTTTCATTTTGTTTTTTCTTAACCTACTAACAACTACAATTAATGTTGGAAGAATTCCAATCAATTGTAGTCGGGAATGTAAGAAAAGATAAACTCACTGTTTATTGTTGATGTTTTTGTCTAAACTTTGATATTGTTACAAGTAGATATGCTTATGATTCTTATACGCTTAACAGTTTTATTTGGTTAAATATCTTTAGTTTTTCTAAAATCTTTATGGATGAAGTTTCTTGATGATCTGGCCTAAGCAACCAGTGGAATGCGCATAGGAATAGGTTATCCCATCAACAATAAATTTCAAGTGTTTTTATCAAGAATAAAAACTGGGAATTAAGCTCGAATAACAAAATCTTTTAAATAAGATTTATTGTAAAGAAAAAATTTTAAGAGGGTCTGCTTTAAAAATTCGTAAGCAGCGTTGCCGTTTTGGTTACTTTTAACCAAAATTGGTTACTTTTTTTTCCAATGTGTACTTGTGTACTTTTTTTCCATTTTGGTTACTTTTTTTTCAACACAAAAATAATTTTTTGTTTTGGAGGAGGATTTACCCGCTCCGCTTTTTTGACTCTTAAAAATTGTGTGTGGTATTTGTGCAACCTATGCCAATAGTTTTTTCATCTACTTAAAAAAGCTTAAACTTTAACAAACTGTCAACTTAACCATATGTACATATATACTTTGAAGTGTAGATGGCCATTATCTGCCACTTTTAATTCTTCATAGCTCTAACTGAAACACTTTTCTAGACAAACGATTTGAATGAAAATTCGTATGATTAACGACATTTTTTTCAACTTTTAAAATTCGACTGAAGATGTTTTGTCAAAATGCAACAGATATATATATAAAAGATTTAACGCATAATTTAGTTAAATTTTGTACTTTGATACCTTAATAACACAGCAAGACCTAAAAAATTATATAGCCTTTTTTTCTTACCAGACCATCGGTAATACAACAGTAAAATTTATAAAAATTAGTCCAGCGGTTTTTGAGCCTACTAGATACAAACAAACACAATTCCTTCTTTAGACATATTTTTCACCTGAAGTGCGGATAAAATAGTATGTACATTTGATAATAAAAATTTTGGTTATTTTTTTTTGCATTTGGTTACTTTATTTTAACATTTTGGTTACAAATTTTTTTTGGTTTTGGCAACGCTGTTTGTAAGTCGGAAAATAAGGTTTAGTCTAGTCTTGGGCTTAATCGTTAATTTAAGTGACCGGTCATTATCGTTCAATTCAAAACAATGAACTAGTTCGGTCTTTTCGTTCACTCGTTCATTTCAGGTCACTGGATGTTTTGGATCAGTTGATCTTTTGTGGTTTTCAATCATTCATTCACAACTGATTGAATACGGCAATGTGTTAAAATAAACAAGTATAGCATATTTTTGCGAGGGCTTATTCAAAGTAAGACGTTGTGATAAATCCGAAGTTTTTCCATATACCTATGTCGTAACCTATCTACAGCAAATGTTGAATGCAATTTTTAAAAATTTTAAACAAAAATAATGTAAGAAAATAACTTAATATTTAAAAGGTATGTGGTATTTTAAGAACGAAAGACTTTAAAACATAAACAAGAAATAAAAATAACAGCAATTGCACAAACTTTAAGCTATTAAAAGAATACTAAAAAACAATGAACAAATAACAGATGTAATTATTATTATTCATATGTGTTATTTTTTTCAAAAGATATGATAACATGAATTTTATTTTTTGTTTTTTTTTTTATAAAATTAGAAGTAAAAAACCTTTTTAAAAAAAATTACTTAAAAACTTTTACTGCCTGTTTTTAGAACTTATTACGTTATTCATCAATTTATATGATATAAAAGCATGAGGATTGTCAATAGAAAATTTGTTTTAAATATGTAATTTTAATGGTTAACACCAATTTCACCAATAAAATAAATTAAATAAATATGTATACAATTTTCTGCTCATGTATGTATATTTTTTAAAAATTGTGAATAGCAGCCAGGGTTGACAGATTTATTTTAACCTTTTTGCCAAATTGATTATCCAAAATCGCCAAACTATTAATTTTTAACACGCGGATATTTCGCCCACTATCAGGGATAAACTATGCACTTTTTTTAAAATTTGTAAAATCGGTAGAAAATTAAGAATTCTAAATAGTTTTGGATTTTTTTTATACCGGACGGTTAAAATTCAAATTTAAGAGCAATGCAATTTAATAAGTAATATAAAATAAGATTGATGATTGAATATCAACCACTTTTTAACGCAACTGTTTTTAGGACACTTTAACCTATTAGTGATAATTTAACTTAGGGAGTGTCTGTAAAAGGTTTTTAATTTTCATTTTATGAAGCAAACCCCGTATTTTAATTAAACTCTTTTTAAAGTAAACAAAACCCGGATATATTTTTCTATTTAATTTACTTAATTGTACAAAGTGATTATTTCTCAGAAGTATTATTTGTTCTTTTAACATTTGGTAATGTTGAATTGGCACAGTTTTATTAAATAAGGTAGTAAAAGCAGGGATTAACTCCCCATAACCTGGCACGATTAGAACATTTTTCTACAACCGAACGATACTTACATAAGTCCTTGAGGTAATCATAACTTAGAGATTAGAATGCTACCTTAACGATTGAAAGTTGTTATCCGAATTTCTAAAGGAACTTTTATTAAAATAAGCCGATTGTATAAAATGTGTTTTTGTATAAAGTAGATTCTCAAAAATCTTGCACGGCCAGGCAGCTGCCACCTCCTGGGAAGAAATGGCAGTAATCAAAGATAAGTAAGGTCTCCCACCACTACACCAAAAACACGGAGGGCGTTGTTACAAGGCAATGACAGATGACAGCCTCATTATCATAGTACCTGCTACAGCAGACCAATCATCTACTTAGCTGGAACAACAAGTCAAAAGCATATTATGATTGTCTTCAAACATTCCATAATAAATATGTAATTATATTGCCATTGTTTACCTTTTAGAATTGTATGGTTGCTTATCAAAAATAGCATTTGCCTCTTTTTTAGGAGCAACATATTTACTTGATCTTGTCAAATTTAAATTTAAATTACACAACTTTTGCCTACAATAGACCACATGAAGATCATCTAGCTGCATTGGTACCCCTTAACAGATGTTAGGAATATCAATCAGTAAGTGGGGTTTTCGCCGGTGAAATGATAACTATGATAATGTTACATGTTTAATTTCAAGACCATTTTTGCCCTTAAGGCGCTGCGAAATGTTGTCCCAGGAATTATGGCCCCAAACACTTGATGAGAATTGACCCCAGATTTTAATATTCCGAATAATTATACAGTTTTGTTTTAAAATATCCCACGATAAAAAGCATGGTTGGGACTGCGGCCGGGCGCAAAGATTTTTTCCTCAATGGTATAACAATCACCGGCTTCGCTAACTTAAGCATCTTTGCATAGCTGGCTAGGATTTTTTACCACTTTGGTGGTAGAATTCGGGCTTTCGATAAAAAAAATTTTTAAAATTTGTATAAAATTTTTTTGGGGGTAATTTTTGGTTTTGTTTTTTGTTTTTTAAGTCAAAGCCACTTTTGTGAGGCTAACCCAAACCAAAAAAAAAAAAAAAAAAAAACATCTTATTAAGTCTTTGTCTTAAAAGACATTGATGTAGGTTACATCAAAAGCAACCCTCAATTACCTGGTGGCGTTTTTTGAGCGACGTTGTCATTCTGATATTTTCATCTATGATTCCTTCTGACAAACTAGGTCTCAAAGCGTAATTTCTTTGAAAATATGCGACATTGTGAAAGATTCACTATATAAAATAAAGTTAAAAGTATTCGTCGTTGTCTGTTATAAATTGATATAAAACTGAACTCTGCTGAAATTTGTTTGCTACAAGAATTCGTCAATGGTTCACGAAAAAAAATAACGGATTATTAAATATTTGTTTGGTTCTAGTTTTTATACCCTCCACCACAATAAGTTGTGAAGAGGGTATACTAAGTTTGTCATTCCGTGTGAAACTTTTTTATTATTCATCTCAGACCCCATAAAGTATATATATTCTGGCTGCTTGAGTAGTTCTTAGTCGATTTAGCCATGTATGTCTGTCTGTCCGTCTGTCCGTCTGTTGAAAACACGCTCACTTTCGAAAAACTCAAAAGAAATAAACAAACTAGGTGTCAAATTGCTTTTAGTTATCCTAAGCAGTTTGGGATTGAATTTCAGCAAAATCGGTTCAGTAGGACCAGAGCTATGAATCAAAATGTGGAACCACCACCTTCAAAAACTTGATAATTTTGTTACAAAAACTAACATAAATGATGCAAAAATGCACGGAAGGATATAAGATTTTGCACAAGTCCGTTTTGTTCGACTAGAAATGACACTGTAAAATTTCGCGAAGGTCGGTCCATAATTTACCCTAAGCCCCATATAAACACTACTCCCGGAAAACAGTTTAGTACGCCTAAAACCGTAAAAAATAATGCAATCCTAACAAATTTTGGCTCGTCACAATTTTATAGGACTATAAATGAAACTGTGAAATTTCGTGAAGATCGGTACATTATTTACCCTAGGCCCCATATATGCCCTACTCCCGGAACAGTTTAGTCTCCTAAAACCATAATTAATAACAAATCGTCACAGTTTAAGATAATAATAATAAAAAGACATCATACAGATATTACTCCTTAAACATTCGAACTGTCGGTGGAGGGTATCAAAGATTCGGCACAGCCGAATATAGCTCTCTAACTTGTTTTTGTTTAACTTTAGCAACATTGTATGTTATGAGCTGTGTTGCCACTTTGTGGGGTAATTACCCGAATTTGGTATAATTTTTACTGTCGTGGGTAATTTCTCTTGGGTGTAATTCAGGTGTTATTTGAAATTTTTACTTCAGATACCCAAATAAAATCCAGATTTGATTCCAGTGATGACATTTATTTCTATTTTAATATTGTTGATAAAAAATGCACATGAACCAAAGTCTCGGTTTCTTTAAGATCATTAAACATATATTTTCAATAGTTTGGTAATGAATGTTGCGAGATGGACTCATAGAATTTGGAAAAGATACCTATCGTCAGTGTTGCCAGTGGATTTTTCGAAAAAATACCTACACATGCTAAAAAAAAACCGACTGTTTCCTACACGTTGAAAAAAATTTCCCTTACAAAAATCCCTACCAATTTTTAGCTTTGATATTATATTACATTTATATATTTTAAATGGTCTTAAATACAAAATTATGTTCTTCACTATGCACTTAAATGTAACTTAATTCACCCAACTGGTGCATTAAAATTCATCTAAAGTTTGCATTGTAATAACTTAGCAAGGTGGCCTCAATATCACAACAATACAACAACAAGCAAGACAATAACTGTCAGCTGTTTTTGAGACCACCTTGTAAATAAATACACTTTTTATGTAAATTTTTTTTTATTTAGAAGTGCTACCATGCTTTTTATCTTGATCAAATAACCCTTTTCAGATAAAACTAAAAAAATTATCGTGTATTTAAATACGATGTAAGTTTTTATGAAAAAAAACATATTGTTTTAAATTCTATTCTGAAATTTGGAAATTAAAAAACAAATTATACATTTAACAGAAAAACCATATATTATTGTTATTCGATTAATTGGCATAATTAATCTTAGACGAAAAGGTTGAACATTTTAAGTCTGTGTTCATACGGATCTTTCTTATTAAAAAGATTGCTACTTTATAGGCGAGAGGGGCGAGGGGAAAAGAAACGAGTACACAAATGCCTGCACTGTCTTTACGTTTTGCTTTTTCATTCGTTGTTTAATTTTGTTATTGTTTTCAATATCAAAAAAGCACACATGCAAACGCACGACTATACAAAATAAAAAACATGGCGTAAACATGACATGAATAATTTGAACGCCAATTCATGTTCAAAGAAGAAAAAGGAAGAATCTTTTCAATAAGAAAAGAGCCGTATGAACTCCGACTTACAATTACATAATTGCGAAATATCTATTTGCTTAATTTCTTTTACTGTCAATGCCGTCGGATTTCGAAATCTATATTACGAAATCTATATTACATTGCGATATCAAAAGAAGTTTTGTTTGGCAAGTAATCCGTGTATAAGAAATGGTTTTTTTTTGTTATAGTTCGGGTAGGGCATCGATTTATGTTGGAAAGGAAGTCCTTAAATATAATTTTTTGTGTGAATCTTAAACCAAGTTTGAAAGATAAAAAAGTATGTAAATTGCAGAAAGAAAAGGAGTGTTTTAAAGTTTATTAGACTTTAAGTTTTCAATAATTATTGATGCATTAGTCTTCTTTGCCAAAATTTTAATTTTTTAGCAGTATTTATGCATTTTGGTTTTTATCAAAAATCAGTGTGCAGCGAAATATTTTTTACATATGTATTTTTATTGTATTGTTACTCTTGCTGTAATTGTTGATGTTGTTTATTGCTGCAGCTGTTTTTGTTTTGGTTTTTTTTCAACATCAGCCTTTAAAAACGTATAAGTTTTTTTTATGAGCGTTTCTAATTTTTGGTTTATTTTTATTTAATTCAATCTTATTTATAGTTTTTTTGTATGTTTAAGCTTAAACATGCATACAAACTCGTGGTAAGACATACGAATGATATTTAAAATAGTTTTTATTAAATTTATTTATAAATGTGATACAGAACCCGTGATGAAGAAAATTTTTGTCTTGCACTGGCAGGACATAAAATAAAGAATTAGGATAAGATTTGATTAATTATTGTTAGTTCATATTTAATATATGAAGATTCAATAAATAAATAATGAGAAAAAAAAAAAAAAAAAAAAAAAAATTTATTTACAAAAAAGTTGTTTAAATTTACGTTTTTGTGGCAATATCAGTTCGTGGGTACTTTTTATATTATATGCATGTTAATTTTTTCTTGTCTAGATTTAAAACTAAAAACTTAGCTGTCGATTTGAATGACGGATTTTAGCGAATACACTTGCCTTTTTGAAATACATATGTTTTAAGTGCATACACAAGTTTACACTACATTCGTACAGGCCCAGGAGATGTGAATTGTATGCTTTTTGTGAAGCGTCCTTACTACACTTATGGCCGTTTTCTCATTAGGCGATTATCTTTTTTCAACGAAAAACTGCGGGCTAAGAAATTTGGTTTTCTCAATGTCTTATTTGCTTGTATTCTGTCGCAATGCCGACCCGCCGTCATCTGTCAATTATTTATTTGCCGTACAGATAAAGTCAATAAGCTGACTATACTAATTTTACATATATTTTGAGAGGTGTTGCCGGTATATTGTGAAAAACGAAATCTCTAACGGACAGTTTATTTTTTTAACAAATTTTTGTCGACATTAAGTAACAGGCAGTTGGTCGATACTTTGAGAAATTGCCATAATAGACTTATTCCGAGATTTAGGCCATAATGGTGTAACGCGTAACGCAACGCCAAAGATTGGTCAAAGTCAAAAATATATCATAATTTGTCATTAATAAGATCTTTTTTGTTGTACCTGATTCCCAATTTTTATTCTTGGTAAATACACTGATATTTATTGTTGGAGGACCATTTTGTTTGTGCTTTCTACAGAAATTCATATTGCGCTTTAAAATTTTCAAAGCCACAAAATTTAATACAAATTTATGTAGAAAGCAAAAACAAAATATTTTTGACTTTGTTTTTGCTTTCACTGTAATTTTTGACGTTGCGTTACGTTCTACACAATTAAAGGCTCAGTAAGCCGGGAGTAACAGTAACGTTGCAAATCAGCTGCTTCCAATTGTTGTATGTAAAGCAATTAGAACGATTATAGCTAGCAGTAAAATATTACGTCTCAATCTGGTCTTACTATTTTACGGTAAGGTTAAGTTACTGTTACTCCCGGCTAACTGAGCCTTACTGCTAAATAGATATACAGGCCTGTTCTGAAAATCATTTTTTATGAAAGTGATTTGAAATCACAAGAAAGGTGTTCTGGGCATATTATTATGTGATTTCAAAACGTTCAGCTACGTAAACCACTCTTTAAAATCACTTTGTTTTTTTTGCGACCATTGTAAAATGAATGTCATAATAAATTACTTAAATAAAATATTCAATGTGTTGGTTATTAATTTTTCATGCAATAAGCTATTTTATGTACAACAAATCATTTAAAATTAAGAAAATTCGACGACACTACAATAATGATATTTGCTTTTGTGACTTCTGTTGTGATTTCAGGTTTGTTTTTTTAGTTGAGTTAAAGATCGCTAATTTTCTAACAGCGGCATGAAAGAAAATTTATTAAAAATCGTAAAAGCTGTAAAGAATCACAGGAAAAAATCGCACCTATCGCTAAAATTCGCGAAAAATTGCAAACTTGAAAACAAACCCTCAAATTTATTTGAAATCGCTAAATGGGTTAAAAACCAAATTTCGAAAAATAACAAGAAAAAAAATTTGCAAAATAGCGAAAATTTGCGAAAATTTTTTATATCTTAATCAAGGCATAAAAATGATTACAAGTCCCTAAAACTTTAAGGAATGGCCAAAATTTGTTAAATTAGCGGACATTCGCAAAAATTTGCCAACAGCGGCATGATAGCAAAGTCTACTATTTATTATAAATCGTTAAAGCTGTAAAGAATCAGAAAACTTACAGAAATAAATCGCTTCTATCGCGAACATGGCTTAAATTCGCAAAAAAATGCAAAATTTTAAACAAACCCTTCAACTAATTTGAAATCGCTAAATTGGTAAAAAAAACAAATTGTGAAAATATAACTTAAAAAACGTTAAAAAATTAGTTTTAATTTCAAACAACAAACTTTTTGTGTTTGCTTGTGCTTTCTACTATTGAAAATCACACCGAAAAACACAAAAACGATGTGATTTACAGAAACGATGTGGTTTGAAATCACGTGATTTTCAGAACAGGCCTGATAATCGTTCTAATTTCATATCATACAACAAAATGAAACAACTGATTTGCAACGTTACTGTAACGGCATCTGCTGTTGTATTCTGTAATTCGCTTAGCTAAAGCTAAATCTCGATCGCTAAGATTCCTTAGAGAATACAAAATTTAAAAATTTCACCGATGACATTAAAAGCTAGAATTGCGGCGAATTAAATTTGTTTTGCATTGCCAAATTTAGCAATGCACGTTACTGAATTACATTTGTAGCCAAAAATTGCTAAATCAACTTTATAGATTTTTAGCGATAGAGATTTAGCTTTAGCGAATTACGGAATACGGCTGCTGATTTTAACAATTAAGGCTTATTTGTTTTGATTTGTTAGTATTTTGCTTAAAATGGTTGACATTTCGAGCTTTAAGCACTAACAATGCAATGCAAAAAAACCATATGTTGTTTCTGTTGTTTTTGGATTGTTGTTGTTCCGACACCACCTGTGGTTAAATTCGCTATGATTTCTTGCTAGCAATAATTTTACTTTCAGAAAATTTCAAAAAATTTCTTGTCTCTCAATTTTGTATGCTCTTTTTTCACTCTCTCCTTGCAAGTTTTTCGAATAAGTGAACCAGTGATGGGATTTATGGCAGAATTGTGCTAAGCCCCATGGCCCATTCGCTTTTTTTGGACCTTTTTAGATTTACATATATTTTTTGTTTGTTGGCACCTTTGGCATTTCAGGTGACAATAAAATCTTATTTGCATTGTATAAACGAAGAAGAAATAGAGATTAATAATAAAAAAAGTTCAATCTGATTATTGGATTGGGAAACCAATTTTATTATACATATTTGCATATAATAAACAAGTAAAAAAGTGTGTATATTCGGTGAAGCCTTCACCACAGTATGTACAAAAAATTTTTTGGAATATACACTTTTAACTTAAAAATGGCCTTTTGACTAATATAAAGAGTGAGTCCGAAAAAACTTGTACACACTATTCCAGCCAAAACTTATTCTTGGTCCAACGAACTTTTATTTTTTACTTTAGCCTTTTAAAATATGTCAGATATTATCTTTTCTAAACCATTCATTTTCACTTGTTATTTCGGTCAAAATGGGGAGCGAATAAAAGTACGTGAAAAAATAATCCAAACTATTAACCAGAGGACGAAGATTAATATTATTTCGTCACCACAGCCTCATGTTTGAATATCAATTCTTTATCTAAGCAACCCGTCTTTGGAACTGAAGTACTCATAGCTCGGAAGTTATAAGTAACGCACAATTGTTTAAAAAAGACATAATTTTGTATTTTTCTTATCAAAGTTCATAATTAATTTTGTTTTTTTTTTTTTTTTTTTTTTTTTTTTTTTTTTTTTTTGCATATTGTTTCACATGAATGTTAAATTTATTTATTTATTCTTTTTTTATTTATAAATTTTCTTTATTCTTTTTTTATTTTATATTTTTTTGTTTTTTTTTTTTTATTATTATTGGTATTTATGTTTGATGAAATTTTTGAATTATTTCTCGTTATATTGTATAACATATACTCAGTCCTTTACTGTAATATTACAGCCGTATTCATAAAAACTTATTGATGATTTATTGACCGTTTTTAAGCAAAAATTGCTAAAGTTGTATTCATAAACGAAAAATAGTCTATTGAACCTTTAATAAACCAAAGTAAGAAAATTTGTTGTTGGATTTGCCCTTTTTTAAACCAAAAATAAAATGACATTTTAAAAAGTGTTTGCATTTTATGATTTTATTTTTGTGAATTATGTTGAAAAATAATGACAAAAATGTTTTATTTATTACAACGGACATGTTAAATACATTTTACTAATTTTTTTTTTTTTATTTTAGACAGCCAATTTAAAGTTATATTGATAATTATTATAAAAAAATGTATATGATTTAAATGAATATGTTCAAGGGCAAATGCAGATATTCTCTTTAATTATTTTGTAAATTATTGAAACTACCCAGGGGCGAATTTATCGATTACAGAAGCGATGAAGTGATAGACACGAGTAAGACAGTAATGCACACCATCTCAATTACAACCTAGCACACTTTTTCGAATGCATTGCCGCATTTGTGGAGTGAACGCCTACCACTTGCACACAAAGTAACCGGGATTGTGAAGTGTTCATTCAATAAATATAAACTCCGTACTGCCCCACACACATTGTAAGCAGGCAGTAGACAGTCTATACACCATCTCGCTTACTTCGTGGGAAGGTAGGAAGGGCACTGCACACTGCTTCGCACACATTGTAAGCAGACAGTGGGCAGTCAATACACATTCTCGCTTACGTCGTGGGCAAGTGGAAGGCGTCTTGCACACTACTTCACACACATTGTAAGCAGACGGTGGGCAGCCAATACACATTCTTGCTTACGTCGCACAGTGCTTTGTCCCCATATAACGAAGGGACATAAATAGAAGGAGTTGTCAGAAATTTTTGAAATTTGGTACACTAGCATAAAATAGCTTAGTTAAGAAAAATATGAATTTTTGGACAAATCGGTCCAAGGACACGCCTACCTCCCATGTGTCCTGAAATGGAAAAATGTAATTTTAGCTTCAATAATGCCCACAAAACTACAAAAAAATGGGCATGCTAATACACACACAACTAGCAACGTATGTGCAAATTTTCACTTAAATCTGAACAAGGACTCAAGGTCCTGCCATATATCCTTTTTCTTAAAAATGCTATAGTACCTACAAAAATTATCCAATCGTAATAAAATTTGGTATGGAAATTGATATTTGTTAGAGATATATGTGTGCCGAACTTTGGTAGAATCGGATTATTAATGTGAAAAATACAAAAACATCATTAAATGAAAAATGAGTTAAAAACGCTTCAAATGCTCTTGCAAAAATAACAAGTAAGAAAGTATAATCAGTCAAACCCGACCATGTGATACCCTATAGTATAGTATTTAAAAACAAATTTCCTAGAGTGTAATCTATTTGGGACCCATGGGCAATCATGGACCCGCCAGAACAAAATTATGTTATGAGGTTAAGATTCTGATTAATCTTAATAGTTTTTAAGATATTTAAATTTTTTGTTTAATAATTTGGGCACTTTAAAAACTTCACAAGCTAAAACCACCAAATGAAACACAACTTGTTTTTCTAAAGTTCACTTTGCAAGTACCTTATTTATTATTTTCTATATATAAAAGATGCAACTTTTTTCTGTACTTGTTTTACATTCAGCAATACAGTTAGTTTTTTATCTTAAGCTAGAGTTAGAGTTTACAAGTAAGTATTAAATTCATTAATTATTATTGGGAAAGTATTATACAATTCAGTTTTAGTATTATTATTATTGTTATTATTATTATTATTTAAAATTCATCTTAATTTTTAATATGGCTCAACATTCCGGCCCCATTGAACGACTGCACGTCTTCAACTATAAGGCAGTGGAGCCAATTTGTGCACCGGACGCCTAAATACGCCTGTTATAGTCTTGACCTCCGCCACTCTGACCTTGCCGTCTTCGCCTTCTACGACCCTGACGACTCTCCCGGTCAGCCACTGCTGAGGCGGGCAATTGTCCTCGTGGATGAGGACCACCTGACCGACTTTGAGGTTGGGAAACTCTTGGTGCCACTTCGCTTTGGCTTGAAGGCCGAGAATATAGTCGCGTGACCAAGCCTGCCAGAATGTCTGCTTGAGACCGCAAAGCATTCGCCATCGCTTCCATAATTTCCCCTCTTTGACGTTCACGTCTTCTCCTGATTCTGGCGGCAGCGAACGCAGACCCTCTCCGAGAAGAAAGTGAGCTGGTGTCAGCGCTTCTCCGTCGTTCGGGTCTGGAGACAGCGGTGCTATTGGACGACTGTTGAGCACCGCCTCTACTTCTGCAAGCATCGTTGCCATTTCTTCTTGAGTGAGCGACGCGTTGCCCACGGCTCGCAGAAGCAGGAACTTCGCCTGTTTGACAGCGGCTTCCCACAGTCCTCCGAAGTGAGGCGCCCGAGGTGGTATGAAGCTGAACTTCACCCCGGACGACGCTGCGTACGACTCGACGGCCTGTCGACTCCTGTCGAACGCTTGCTGCAACTCCTTCAGAACGCGGCGAAGTTCGTCGCGTTGTCGCAAAACACCGTCTGTGGTAGACCTCTCCTGGCAGCGAACCTTTTAAAACAAAGAAGAAAAGAATCAGTAGACAGATCAGACACTAATTCTAAATGTACCGCCTTAGAAGTGAAACACACGAAAACCGCTATATACATTTTCAATGGTGGCCTACCACGAATTCTTAATGAAACGCTTATAGGACCACAGAAGTCTACACCGACTACTAAAAATGGTCGAGTAGCTCTCACTCTATTGGTGGGCAAATTTCCCATTATTTGGGACATAAGTTTTAGTTTATAGCGGAAGCAATGTACATACTTGCGAATTATCCTGCTGCACTCCTCTTTGGCATTTATGAGCCATATATTTTCTCGAGAAAGAGCTATTAGAGCCTTTGTGCCAGCATGACAATTCTCGGTATGGAGATTTCGCAAATAAAGTGTGACAAAACTATTTTTTTTCGGTAATAATAGTGGGAATTTGGTACTGTATTCTAAATCTGCATTTAGCAGTCTCCCACCTACCCTTATTAGTGAAAACTTTCTATTTTCTTCAATAAATGAATGAATAAATGGCGTCAATCTTTGAATGTTTGACGGCAAGACGTCAGATTTTTGCATTTTCGCAATTTCCTCAGAAAAATGTAATTTCTGGATTGTCTCTACAAGTCGATAGAATGACCATTTTACTTCAATTGCAGTAGGTGTAGAATTTTGATATATTTTACGTTTTCTTAGGATGTCAATAAATCTGAGTACAAAGGAAGTTACTCTTAGCAACTTTTTGTATGACGAAAATCTTTCAATCAGGTCCAACAAGCAATTTGGTGGATCCTCTACTGCAAGAAGTACATTTGTTTTTCTTGCTTCTAAAAGTTTTTGATTCTCTGTTAAGTTGACATGCTCGTTAACAGGCCAATGTGAACCATCGCTTAGTAAAAACGAAGGTCCCTCAAACCAAATTGAATTTTTTAAATCTTTTACATCACATCCTCTTGAAACGATGTCAGCTGGATTCTGTTTAGTAGGCACATGACGCCATGAAACCTGTTCTGACAATTCTTGAATTTCAGCAACTCGATTCGAAACAAATGTTGCCAGTGAGGAAGGATGAGTTTTTATCCAATGTAATGTAATTTCTGAATCTGTCCAGAAATTAACACTTTCAATTTCAAAGCTCATCATCATCTTAATTCGACTCCACAACTTAGCTAATAGGTGTGCAGCGCATAACTCAAGTCTCGGAAGAGATTTTGTCTTGAGTGGAGCAACTTTTGACTTTGCCGTCAGCAGTCTCGATTCAATTTTATTTGAATCGGAGCTTCTTATGTATATGCAACAACCATAAGCACGAATCGAAGCGTCAGCAAATCCATGAATTTGAATTTTTGCTGTCGATGTTGTGGAAACGAATCTTGGGATTGATATTGAATCAATTTCCATTAAATTCGATTTGAAATTTTCCCATGACGTATTTAGTCTCATAGGAATTGATTCATCCCAGTCAAGTTTTTGTATCCAAAGTTCTTGCAACAACATTTTGGATTTTGTAACAATTGGGCATAAAAGTCCGAGAGGGTCGAATAATCGAGAAGAAACAGACAAAATGTTTCTTTTCGTTGCTTTTAAATCACGGAAATTGTCTTCCAAATGAAACTTGAATGAATCATTCTTCGGTACCCAATGTATACCTAGAGCTTTTGCCGAATCAGAGTCACTATGTAGTAGTTTCTCCTTTTGAAATGAATTATAAATTTCGGGATGATATGAAACCCATTTTGTAAGTTTAAAACCAGCTGAACTTAAAATTTCATTAACCTGGTTACGAATAATATCTAGGTCTTGGTAGCTTTCAGCCCCAGTTATCAAATCATCAACATAGAAATCACTGCGAACAACTTTCGAACCAATAGGTAAAGTCTCTTTGAATAAATCGCTTAAGTGAATCAAACATCTGATGGCCAGAAATGGCGCAGAAGCCGTACCATATGTAACGGTATTTAACCGGAATATTTTCAAATCATCAGATGGATTCTGTCTCCAAAGGATGAGTTGAAAATTTCTATCATTCTCGCCAACTAATACTTGACGATACATTTTTTCAATATCTGCAGTGATTGCGTACTTATGAAATCGAAAACGGATCAATGTCGAATATAATTCTTCTTGAACTGTTGGGCCAACCATTAACAAATCGTTAAGTGATGCATGTGAAGAAGTTCGACACGAAGCATCAAAAACTACTCGAAGTTTAGTAGTTGAACTCTGAGGCCGCAACACACACTGATGTGGAATAAAATAGTGAGGGAGATCCGGTATTTTGTCAACATATGACATATGCCCTAGGTCGAAATACTCTTTCATAAAATCATGATACATTTCTTTCATATTTAAATCCCTAGAAAGTCTCCTTTCTAGTGCAAGAAATCGCCTTTTAGCGGTTTCGAAAGTTAAACCAAGTATTTTTGTATCAGATTTGAAAGGCAAAGAGACTTCAAATCGTCCTGACGGTAACCGTCGTACTGAATTTCTAAACATTTCCTCACATTGTTCCTGTTCCTCAGAATAAATTTTTGTTGATTCATTTGGAAGTTCTTCTAACTCCCAGAATTTTCTAACAATTGAATCTATATTGCTCTCGTTTTCCATAGACTTACTTAAATGAAAGACGTTGTTATTGCCGCTAGAGCCCTTTGATTGGTTATACTTTCCAGTAACAATCCAACCAAGCGAAGTCTTTTGAAGAATTGGCAGGCTAGGGCCAGACCTTATTTGTCCAATACAAATTAAGTCAAAAAATATTTCCGCACCTATTAAAAGATCAATCTTTCGAGGCTTATAAAAGCAAGGATCGGCTAATTCTATATTTCTTGGAATATTCAAGCTAGTCGTACTAATTTTATGATCAGGCTGTAAATTTGTTATAGAACTCAATACCCAAAACTTTGAAGTAAATTGTGTAGAGTTAACCCTCGACGTGACAGTTACATTTACGCATGATTTCGAAAATGAATTTGTTTCGCTAATACCATTTAAATTTAATCTACCTCCTTCTCTTTTTAATCGTAGTAGCTGTGCAAGTTCCTCAGTAATCAAGTTTGGTTGAGAACCGGAATCTAAAAGAGCTCTAGCTAATATAAAATCACCAGAACTATTTCTAACTTTCACGACGGCTGTAGCAAGAATAATTCTTTCATCAGAAGACGAATAATTTACCGATGCGTGAGAAGTTGACGGTTGTTCAAAATTGTTATTTGAAGAATTATGAGTGTTATTATTAGAATTTGCACTAGTACTGTATCTATGTAGCAATGAGTTATGAGACCCATTGCAAATTCTACATTTAGATGCTGTACATCTAGCTACTGTATGTCCTTTTTTCAAACAATTTATGCAAGCTGGCACAGATTTTATAAAATCAAATCGTTGGTTTACAGGCTCAGCAGAAAAAGAAGGGCAATTTGTAATAATATGTTGATTGGATTTACAAAATAAACATTTATCAGTAGATTGTTTAGATTTAGTACAATTTAGTGATGTTTTATTATTTTTCTTCGTAAAATTCTCAGTTTTATTTTTATTAAACCTCGGTCTTGAACTTGAAGATTCATCAGCAGCAATATGCTGATACCGTTTGTTCAAGGCGGTTTCACAGTCTGACCATAGTGGCAGCCTTTCGAAATCTAGCTGTTCTTCCCACTTTGACTTAGTCAGTGGATCTACTTTTGACATCACTAAATGTATCAAAATTGCGTTTGTAATTTTCTTATCATCACCAATCGATAAAAGTGAATCATATATCGCCGAAACTGTATCAATCATACTTCTCAAAGCAGATGCCGAAGGTTTAGTGATCTCTGGTAGATCAAAAAGTTTTGATATATTATCAAAAAATATCAGACATTCATTGTCATATACCTTTTTTAAACTGGCCAATGCTTTGGGATAATTATCGTCTGAAATCTGAAAAGCTTTGACTGTGCCCAAAGCTTCTTCGGACAAGCATGATATTAAATGATTAAATTTCTCTATGTCTGTCAACGTCGGATCATTGTGGACCAAGTTCTCAAATAGGCTCATGAAATTTTTGTAATCGGAGTATTTTCCGCTAAATTTAGGGAGCTTCATATTTGGGAGTCTAGAATGATGTGACTGTACGCTAAAAGAAGTTTCAGGCACACTTGACTTTCTATTTTTAGTCAAAATACTCAAAAACAATGATTTAGTGGTCACACAAATGTCTTCAAGCTCAGCTCTATCGTCATTGTCGGGATCCAAATTATCCACATCTGACTGCAGCTTCATTGCTTGCTCAATATAAGTTTTAAGAATGTCTAATCTGCATTCCAACTCAATTGGATTAAAAGAAATCGTCTTTTCCCGAATGGACTGACGAATTCGCGTAATATTTTGTACGACCTTTGCCTTTTTAGCAAGTAATTTCTCCAAAGTTTCCGCCATGGAAGGAGATTCTTGATGTTTTTTGCTAGGCATTATTATTTATATTCTTTATGGGAAAAAATTAAAATTTCTGAAATACCAAAATAACTTATTGGTTAACTATTTTTAATAAAAATCAATTTTAAATTAACTTAGTAAAATTGATATAAGAATTCTCTCGTCAGCTAATGAAAATATTCGGATTCTAATTTCTAACTCGTAGAAATATTTTATCTTTTTATTTAAAAATTATCAATTCCGATCACTACGTTCAAATTAAATTATTTTCTCCACTTAAATCAGCCTTTGGTTAAAATAATTATATATTATTTTACCAAGAAAATCTTTTTTCATTAAAAAATTCAAAAACAAGTTATTTAAAATAATTGTCACTAGTGTGAACGCACTAATCAATTAATATTTTATGATTATACGAAATTAAATTTTTCGATGCTAGTGTGAACACAGCAAACAATTTATTTTTTCAAACTTGTATGAAAGTAACGTTTCGATGCTAGTGTGAATGCTTCACACTGTACAGCTGATATTATTATTAAATGGTATAGGAACGTATGAAATGAAACCGTGATCTTGAAAATTGACAAACGAATGTAAAATAAAAGAAACCAAAGATAATAAATTAAGCATTAATTAATTATTTTTTAAATTAAATAAAATTAACACACGCGAATATTTTCGTTTAATTTTTACGAGCAAAAATATAAATAATTTTATAAAATATAAATAATTTTTTGCTACAATAAAATGCCGACGGTAAAAAGAATAAATTTAATCTCTGTCTCTCAGTAATAAAAGAGACCAAATTATACAATTGCGTGTGTGTATAAATATGTTTATTATTAACTATTAACACTCGCGATTGTTTCACTTTAAGGGTGGTTTTTAATAAATTTATTATTAAATAAATAAATTGTTTCACAATAAAGTGTAAAAAATATTGTTTGTGTTCGACTTGCTCAGTGATAATAATTTTTGTTTAATTTTACAAAAATCTTTAAATTTGATTAATTTACAAATTTAAGGTAATAACACAAATATTTTTTACACTTTTTACCTCTTGTTCAGATTCGGAGTTACTCCCCTGGTTTCTCTCTGCTCTACAAATTATACAGCGGCAACGACGAGGCATCTAGGAGTTGTTTGTGTATATTTTAATTGTTTATTGTATTTATTGTTTGTTATTTTGAATTTGTGTTTTGTTATTGTGTTCTTTTTTTATATATAATAAAAATGTTTGTTAAAACAACACTTCACTTTTCACAAATGTTTTTATTTATTAAAACTTATTAAGCCTTTGAAATAAATTATCAAAGGTTCTTAACTTTATGTTTATTTTGCTTTGGTAAGCTCTTTTTTAAAAATATTTTATTTAAAAGAAATGTTTGTTTTTAAGTCCCTGCTCGGGCGCCAAAATGATTAATCTTAATAGTTTTTAAGATATTTAAATTTTTTGTTTAATAATTTGGGCACTTTAAAAACTTCACAAGCTAAAACCACCAAATGAAACACAACTTGTTTTTCTAAAGTTCACTTTGCAAGTACCTTATTTATTATTTTCTATATATAAAAGATGCAACTTTTTTCTGTACTTGTTTTACATTCAGCAATACAGTTAGTTTTTTATCTTAAGCTAGAGTTAGAGTTTACAAGTAAGTATTAAATTCATTAATTATTATTGGGAAAGTATTATACAATTCAGTTTTAGTATTATTATTATTGTTATTATTATTATTATTTAAAATTCATCTTAATTTTTAATATGGCTCAACAGATTCGTTTAAAAGTTCTTTCTCCCGAATATTGTTTAGATATCTTAAGCTCCGTATATGAGTTTTTTGGATGAGGGTTTATATGGAACCTATAGTTTATTTTAGACCTATCTGTACAACATTTTGTCATGACTTAGTAGCTATCGTAAAAATCACTGTCGCCAATTTGTATGTAAATACTTATATTTTTAAGGAAGCTGGCATTAAAAGCTTTTTCGGGAGAATGATTTGTATGGGAGCTACGTTCTAAAATAAAAAGATTCCAATACAATTTGATGAGCTGATTTGAAATATCATAAACGAATATTGATACTTGAAAAATGTTTTATCACGTTCTCATCTCTAATTTGAAATATAAATTAACGGCATTTTAATATGAAAACAAAGCAAAGAAAAATATAACCCAAGTCAAGGTGAAATTACTTTACAGGTGGCGTTAACAGCACAGCTGATCTATTTTTCCTATTTTGCCAAATTCACTAGTGATTGTTGTTGGAAATACTACAACAAACGCAAGAGCAACAAAAACAAGAAAACAAAGTTGCATGTTGTTTTTGCAAATATTGATTTCAACTTACATTTGAAAGACAGAAGTGGCTAATTGAATTTTAACTTCTTTTGAATTTTTAATATAAAAAGGTTGGTCATAAAGCACGTAGAACATTTATGTAAAAAATTTCTATTTTTTTCTTAACCCATTTACGCCCGCTGTGCCAATTTGGGAACACTTCATTATTTCCGGCTTATGACAAAGTTTTTGACATTATTCAATATATGTTTACCTTATTGATAAACTAAAATTTCAGAAATTTCTATAACATCAAAAAAAAATTTTTTTAAAATTTTTTTTTTTAGTGACCGTAGTGCCAATTTGGGTACACCTCTTTAATTCCAAAAAAAAAAAAAAAAAAAAATTTTTTTTTTTTTGTTTTTTGTTTATATGTAATGAATTAAATAATAAAATAAACAATATTTAATTTTTTGTCCGGTAGTTTTTGTTTGGGCTTAAATGGGTTAATAATAAACAAATTTATTAATAAATACTTATGCCCAATTTCACCAATTTATTTAAATATCAATTAATATTAAAATAAATTTTTTCATATCATTTTTTTTTTTTTTACATGAAAAACAAATTTTAAACATAAATTGATATATAAATATTGTTGGTGAAATAGGCCCTAAGTTTAAAAAAAAAGAAATATTTGTAATTTTTTACAATTTTTGTTTGTTTATAAACTTAAACAATTATTGGGATTGATCTACCACAAAAATAGGTGTGCATATAACGTATTACTTTATCCTGCTGAAAATTACATAATTGTAGCGCACTCTGATTAAGGGGTATGGTGCACAATTTGACTTTAATATTTTCTCAGTATTTCTTTTTTAAATGTTTTTTCATATAGCTTGTAACTTTACTTAAACATTTTAGCTCTATAATAAAAAAACTTTAAAAAAATTTGTGAAATTAGACCTATTTAAAGTGCATTTTTTGTTAAGTTGCGGTCAGAAACCGGCACTAATCTTTTTACGGTCCTTTTAAGAACACTATTTGCTAAGAAAAAACGAAATGTCTGATTTTATATGATTTTTTTTAAAGTTCAAAAAAAGTTTTGTAATTTTTGGATTTTTTTGAAAAAAATATATTTTTTTTTGAGCGATAAAAACTAACTTAAGTTAATATTTTTAATAAAAACTGTATTATTGCCAAATTTTGAACATACCAAGGATCACAAAAAAAATAACATTAAACTCTTTTTTAAAAAAATGAATTTTTGAGAGTTATTTTCTTGAAGCAATTCAATTCATTTTTTTTTATTCATTAATTCTTTCTTAAATTTGACTGAATTTAGCGACCTCTGGCGGAGTCTAGGAGAGTCACACGAAATCAATTCCAAAAAATTTTTATGAGTTGTGTTGTTATCTATCGATCAATATATCTTTTATCACATTTTGAGACTAAAATTTTTTTTTGATTTTTGTCTATGGGACAAAGCACCGTGCGTCGTGGGCAAGTGGAAGGCGTCTTGCACACTACTTCCCACACATTGTAAGCAGCTAGCATTTTTAGATTTTTGTGTTATTTCAGAATTTTCATTAACTGCCTGTTTTCAGAAAACGTAAACAAGTGAGTGAGTGAAAAATTACATTGAAAACAACATTAAAAAACGTAAATTTATTTTTGTTTTCTATATAATTTCTCACTCACTCACTCAGTAGTTTACGTTTTCTAAAAACAGGCAGTAAATGTCTTATATTTCTAGAACTAAATCCTTTTTTATAATTTTTTGTGGACATTTTTTACTTTTTGGACACTATTTTTATATTGTTCCTTTTTGCACAACAGTCGGCAAACATTTGAATCGCAATTTAAAATAAACTACTCTACAAAGTAGCAAATGAAAAATAACGGGACAAAACAAAAACCTGCACATATGAATACATACATACATACAGAATATATAAGCACATTATAAAAGATGAACGAAATTCATTCTTATAAATTCCATACACTGCCGTCATACACTTTGTAAGCTATAATTCACTGAACACAAAGTGTGACAAACTTCATTGAAGAGATGTGATGTGGTATGCAAAGTTCGCCGCTGAGTAGTTGTTTTTTTTTTTTTTTTTTTTTGTTTAAAACAACATATTATTGTTGAAAAATATATAAAAAAAAAAAAATTAAACAAATCATAATAAAAGTGATGTGAATAAAAAGTAAACAAACTTTTTATTCGATTACTTTCTTATCGTATATTTAAAAAGGTTCAAACAAAAGTTTTTATGATACCTTTCGGAAACATTTTGTTCAGAAACTAAAATAATATGTATTTTGATTTGATAAGAATAATTTTGAAGGTCTACAATTAAAAAAAAAATTATAAAAAAAATAGAATATAGAATATCATGTGAACCGAATAGAAGTTTCATGCATGACTAACAATAAAATGGCAGCCAAATATAAAGAAAGTTGCCATACTTAAACAGAAAATCGCTGCAAACAGTTAATAGTAAAAAAGCTGTTATTGTACGTTTACGAATATAAATTTTTATAAGAGGTTTAAAAGACGAAAAGCGTTTAATAGTTATTACATACTATAAGCTTAAAATATGAACTTTTTATGAATATGTCTGTTAGACTTTAAGTCTTGTGTATGGGACAACAAATAAATAAAATAGAACTAAACTATTCAAAAAAAAAATCCAATATGGAATTTTAAAATAAAATAGCAATAGCAAAGGTTCATCGCCACACTGTTCCAAAAGCCATTAAACAGTATAAAAAAAAACTTGAAGATTTAAAGAAAAACTTGGATCTGGAAGAACAAAAATGGTCTAACAGACATTGGGAAAGCAAAAGAAGTCGAAAAACTCTTTCAAAGAGCATCGAACCCTTCTATCAGAAAAGCAGCAGAGGCAAAGCTTATGCTGTTTTGAAGTCGTACAAAGTTCAGAAAGTTCGAAAGTTCCAGTTCGCAATACGGTAAAGAAATTAGAACCGAAGAACTACCAAGCAAATTGAGGTCAAATTACATAAAAAAATGCTCCTGTGGTGTGATGGATAGAGTTTTTTCCGGAGTTTTTCGATTCCCGGGAAAGCGGGAAATTGTTTTAAATTTCCCGGGATCCCGCTCCATATAAATAATACAAAGAAAATTTGTTTTTATTTAATGAAAAAACTGTTTTAAAAAAGCGTAAGGAAACTTGTTTACAAAGTAAGTAAAAAAAATGCTTAAATACTACAAAAATTGATTGAAGATTGAAAGAGGAACTTGAATTATTATTACCTTACGCTTTAGATACAAGATAAAAAGATAACAAACTTAACAATTTAATTCATAAAACAATAATAAAAACAAACAAAAATTGTGGTACTCAATTTGTGAGATCAAGCGTTCTCAGCGTTATGCGTTATTGACAAAGTCTGAACTAAGAATGAATTAATTACGCTAGTCGCCGCTAGTATTTATACAGCAATTTGGTTGTCTAGAACATTCGAAATGTTTTTCGAAGGTTCGAGGCTTTACTTATTCACCACACTTTAATTTGATGTATGGCAGCGCTAATGTTTACAAAATTTTACCTCTTATACTGAAGCTTTTTTAACGGTCATTTCTAGGTCTTTCTGCACATTGGGATTGAAGTGTACTAAATTATAACAATTTTTAATAACAATGTAAACTAATAAAATTACTAATAAATACAAGTTAACTAATAAATACAAGATAACTAATAAATTCAACTAATTCTTAACTAATAATTACAACTTATTCTTAACTAAAGTTACTTTCGTAACAATATTTTAAATAAATATGTTTAATATGTATATACATTTTAAATAAATATATTAACATTTTTTTTACAGCTAAGGAAATAACATTCAGACACACTCAATGCATTTAGGAAGTCGACAAAGAGTATATTTCTGATTTTATTTACTAATTACCATACTTACGAAAAATTTCGTTAAATGTTTAACCGAGATTGGACAATTAGTTTTAAGTGCAAAAGTTTAAAGTTGTTGCATTCTTCTAATTCACAATCAGAAGCAATTTTTTCTTTTTTATAAACTAGTCTATATCAGTCAAATGAAGGTCAAGGTTAATGCAAAAAAATACCATCAACCGGACTTCTTCTTACAAGATCCGAAGTCATATCTCAAAAATTTAAAAATATTAAATTCATACCTTCTCATTTTGAAAACTTTAATCGCATTTTGCCAAGCTCGATTTTTTGTAGATATGGACTTTGTTACAATAAAGGAGCGATAGGTTTAGGTATCTCGTATTTTTAAGACTTGTCCATGGAGAATACAAATTTACTGCCAGCATCTTATTTTAAATTTATGTTCTTCATTATTATCTTCACTTCACAAAATTTATTTATTATCAACTTTTGCACTGCCCATTCTGCTTTTAGTAGATTTATTGCATCAGTTGACATTGATTTACGAATGTACTCACTTCTTGTAATTGATCTAATCGAAACCCCATCAACAGATGCTAAGTTTTAGAGAATAGAGAACTTAATTTCAAAGTATAAATAGCTATTTTCTGAATCTATGAGGAAGTTCTTAATTCCCAGGATCCCCTAACAAAAATCCCGGCAAAGCGGGAAAAACCCCGCAGAAACTGATCCCTCTAGTTCCCAAATTTTTTTTTTTTTTTTTAATTATTTTTGGATTAGTTTTTAGTCAAATATGAAGGATATAATTTTACAAAAATATTATTGTGTGTGGAGCGTGTTTTATGGGCTCGGAATTGTGGACCGCCTAGCGGTCTTGGGAAAGAGAGGAAAAAAATTATTCTAAAATCAATAAAAAAAATATTCATTAGTGTAATAAAAAATAACAAAAAAATTATAGAAAAAGTAATACTTTTATTTTTATTTTTAATTTAGTTCCCAGTAAAAATTCCCCTACAAAATAATGTGTTGAGTAATCAGAAAAACATAAGAGCACTACTTACAATTCTACTGAAAGAACCAATGAATTTTACAAGGGATGTCCCAATATGAACGCATTCAAAAGCAAGTCATTATTTTTTTACTTTAATACATCCAGAAAAAAGTAGTTATAGAAGTGGTTATAGATGTAGTTATAGAAGAAAGCTACTAAATAACGAGTTAAAGAAGCTATTCATTTTGAAAAAGTAAGCGAAGTTTTTACTGGGTTGTAGCATAGTTATGCAGAATGTAGAAAAAATTAATTAAAAGTAATTATTTGTGATGAAAATCAAAAAAGCAGTCCTTTAGCTGAGTCTGGCCTAGGTTTACGTTACATTTTCGGCATACTACTTGTGTTTCGGAAGTGCAGCCGGGGAACTTGCAAGTCTTTTTACCAGAGCGTCGCATAATTTTCGCATAATGTTCCACTCCATTATAACGAACGTCTGTAGGTGGTAGAAATCTAGAAGTCTTTGCAACAGAATTTTTTTTTTTTTTGTAACAACGGTGCGTGGACGCCCTGGGTGTTTGGGCAACGAAGTATTTTGCAATGTACAAAGCACATGTGCAACCTCTGAACGGAAATTCGGTAGTTGGTATTGCCTATCACTGCAGTCAGGCTTGTTGATTCTTTTAAACAAAATGTAAGCATTCACCATGGTTAGATCAAGTAAATGATAAAATATTCGATTTGTGTATTTGTTAGACTTCATAGTAATTTTGTAACGTCCAATGAGGCCATCCGTCAAATCGACACCACCCATATGGCTATTATATTCATTTAAAATATTGGGACAATCGACGTCAATATATTTCTTTTCAGAACGTACATAACGTGAAGCGGTGGTTTTTGCATCTGTTTGATTTTGAAAGGCTGCTTTCCTACACTGAAAGAATTTTCTTCGCAATACCAATGAATTTTGACATTAATCCCATGAAAAATTGCATTAAAAAGGAACCTATGCAGCGCTTCGTTGGATCAATAAAACCTGTTTCATTAAAATGTATTTGATGAAGCATTACATTAGATCTATCAATATTATTTATTGGATGAATACTTTCAATAAAGTAAAAAATTTTTTTCTTATTTTATTTAATTTTTTTTATTTATTTTTGTTTTTTTATTTAATTTTTTTATTTTATTTTTTTTCTGTCTCTGGCGGGAATCGATCGCGCTACCTCGGTGCTGATAGACTAGCTCACTACCAGCTAGCCTACCGTGCCAGTGTAGTTTTTGGATAAAAAAACTATATTTTTTACTCAATTAAGAGCGAAAATATGAGATTAAATTGGCCATAACAACAATAACAACGTTGATTAAAAGTGGATTGAAAGTTTTTGTTTCATTACTATAATAACGTTTTTATTGTCATAATGAAAATTTAAATTTGTGAAGGCAATAATTGAAATATGTTGCTTTTATAAAAAAATGTTTGATTTCATAAATTTAATGGCATATTACATTAGATGTTTGAACTAATTAAATCTTACATTTTTTAATTAACAATTAAACATTTTTTTAAGGAAACTATATTTTTGTATTGATTTATGACAAACTTAAGATTTCATATATCCAATGAAAATTTTTAACGTAATTACGAAATCCAATAAAGCGATTTTAACGAAAAGACTTCATTATAACTAGGAAATTCCATTTAGACCATGAAAATTTTCATTTAACCAATGAAAATTTTTTTACGAAAATGATTCATTAAATATATGAAGCATTTTTCTTTCAGTGTACATAGGTCGATACCAGTCGCACAGCTTTATTATCTTTCCAAACTAACGAAGAGATGTCTACACCGAAAGCAGAGCCGCAGAATTCAGTGGAATATCCGCGCGGATGCTTTTTTAAGTCATTATCCGTAGGCAGCTTACAATTGGGAATTCTATTTGATCAAATAGTTCCCAAGGAAAAGATACCCCGCGCTCGGCGGTATACAAGTAGTGGCAGTGAAGTAAAGTAATTATCAAAATATATTATGTGGTTCTTAAAGTCTGGTACAATGCGCGACAATCGAACAACCACATTTGCTGCCGCACTTAAGTCTGGAGAACCAGGTTTGACAACATTGTCCCCAGCACCGCAATATATTTCAAAGCTATAGCTGAACCCGAACGAATCAGACAAAACAAAGAGTTGCACTCCCCATTTGTGCGGCTTATCTGGCATGTATTACCGAAGAAAAGACTTCATCTTCGTTGCACACATTTGTTCATCCACACAAACACGTTGAGTCATTTGCACAGACTGAAACTTTTCATTAAAATGCTTTATGATTGGACGTACTTTGTACTGATTATTGTTAACTTCACGGTAAAATTATTTACTAAATCACCAGAAAATATGGCTTAAACCAAGAAAATTTTGCACCATTCTCGTCCTTATTGTAAACATATGTGTGGCTTAGTTAAGCAAAAAGTTATGACTCAAAGCGAACTAAAATTCAGTCGAATACGGCAAAAAATTAAGTTTTCGTTGTTATACATATATTTTACAAAATAGCAAGAAAAGCCTGCTTAATTCAAGGTGGATAGAGCCAGTCCGTTGCGTTGAGATATTTCAGCAAGTTGCAAAGTTTCAACCGCGATATCTCAGAGAGTCCTTGTAGAAGGTAATTCTCAAATAATCCATTTCGTGTTGAATTAAACGCTGGGCAATCACATAGGAGATGAAATACATACTGTCTCCTCAGTTTCAGGTTCCCTGCAGGTGCAGCAGCCTTTCAATAAAAGGGACCCTTAACTACATATACCAGTCTCGACATGTCTCTGCGACTGAAGTTCATATCAAGAGCCAGCCCAGCCGGCTGTTCCTTACCGTAATGAGCCCAAATTAAGGCAATGTCAGATAAGCTGCCCAGTCTGGATACTTTTTCCTTAAACTGGTTGACGAAAATGGTCGTTGTTTTATGTGACTTTAGTGACATCATAGCCGCCTGTCTGTCGACAAAAATGCCAATATTGCCGCTGATGTTCCTACTATACAGTGTTCTACAGGCCTTTCTTATCGCCAGTATTTCAGCCTGCAATACGCTGGCCCCATCCGGCAGACTTATAGCTTATGAAGAAAATTTTGTGATGGTAAAGGAGCATGTGATGGTGTTGGAGAAACCCTCAACAAAAATGCAGCGAAGTATAGCCTCCAGTGCTCTCATGGAGATCACATCTTAGATGCTAATGCTTTATTCAATTGGGCAAAAAATTATTGTAGAGAAACTAAAATTATTTTTAGTAGCAAAGAGGATCATGAGAAAACACTGGAGAGCAGATTTGATGCTGCGGTAACAATCAATACCATACTTTTGTAAAGCTTGTCGATGGAAGGCGCAAGTTGAAAAAGTTTTCTGCATCTACTCAATGAAATTTCTTTCCAAAGCCAAAAAATAAGTCAGCAGCGACATCAACCGCTGAACCTAGTAACGCCAAGAAAGGATCGGAAAAGCAGAAAATTAAGGCAATAAATAGGGAAAAACATCCACCACCTGGACAATTATCTTACCGCGATGTGGTGGCTTAAGTGTCGTCTGTAGTGTCTGCCATGGAACTTGGCCGGCACGACCAAGGGTTACCCATTGTTTTTCCTATTCCCATCACCTATAATTCTATCCCTAGACCCTAGATAGCTTAGAAAGATTCTTCACTATACGATGGGCGGGTTAGGCATCTACTGATGAAGTACAGAAATCCACGGTTCTATCACTACCATCCTATGTCTTCCCTATCCTGCGGGATACGCAGCAAAGGCTGCTGAGGAATCAAACGTTGTCAGTAAGGACAAAGGATGCATACCAGACGCTGCTGTTGTATCCTCAAACAAGGAAGACGGAATACAGAAGGAGGGTAAGATTTTTCCACCCAGCCCTCTTAATAGTGACAGTTTGGTCACGATTAATGGAGCTAGGCCGGCGGACGAATTACTCACTACTAGCCGCGCGATGAGGACTGGTAATGTCTTGATTACTTTTGACAGTGACTCTCAAAAGGGAATCATAAAAGGAATTGTTACAGGGGCAAACCAGTTGTGGCAGCAATGCTGCACGAGGTCAATCCTGCATTACACATAAAATATTTTAATCTGGTAACCCTTAGAATTCAGCTAAAAAAGGCTGCAACAAAAAGTGGCACCACTAACATTGTTATTTTAGTTTTAGTCTAGATTATTCTTTCATATAGCAACAGACGCTGAAGTCTTACTTTTGTTAAAATAAAAAGTCATTAAAAATACAGAAATCTACGTTTCATTATTTATCGGTTACACTGAAAAAACAGTAAACCACATTGGTGACCCCGAGTGTTATGGAGAAAAAAGAAAAATCTGACGAAGATTTTCGTGATTCTCTGGACAACATGAGCGAGACAAAAGAAAATGCAGCATCGAGTGCAAATGGTGTTCGTGAAGTTTTTAGGGTGGGCGTCAAGCCACCGACATTTTGTAAAGAGCAACCGGACATTTATTTCATACAAATGGAATCACAGTTTGCCGTTGCCGGAATCAAAGTCGATGAAACAATGTACCACCATGTTATTTCATCATTGGAACCACAATATTTAATTCAAGTTGCAGACATTATACGCAACCCACCACCCGGTGAAAAATATGATGCCATAAAGAAATCCTTGATTGCTGAATATACTGATTCAGACCATCGTAAATTAAGAAAATTAATTAAGGAAATTGAACTTGGTGATCTTAAGCCTTCTCAGCTTTTGAAAAGAATGAAGGACTTAGCTGGCGACAAAATATCTGACGACGCATTAAAATCATTGTGGATGGAACGTTTGCCAGAGACGGTTCGCTCTGTTGTGACCATTGTTGATGGTAATTCTTCCCAAATGGCTCTACAAGCCGATAAGTTAATGGAGGTGCAAAACTACCCTAGTATATCAACTGTTCAACATGATTCAACTTTAAGAGCAGAAATAGAGGAACTTCGTAATCAAATTAAAGACATGCGTGCCAGTCAAAATGACAGAGGCCGTTCAAATGACCGAAGTTATCAGCATAACCGCGGTAATTCAAGAACAAAGGTACGCTTTCCTTTTTGCAGATTTCATTACAGGTTTGGCGACAAGGCTCGTAGATGTGAGGAACCTTGCCAGTTTAAAAATCTCAAGCCGGAAAACTAACTCCTGCTCTGTCATCGGCGGCAAACAGAGTGGAAACTGCAGAAAGCCGTCGCTTATTCGTAACGGACCAAAAAACCAAACTGCGATACTTAATCGACACCGGCGCAGATTTCTCGGTTTTGCCACCTACAAATCGTGACGTACCACATTCATACAATTTATACGCAGCAAATGGTACGCCAATAAAAACATATGGTACGAAAATCATTTCAGTCGACTTTGGCCTACGAAGAAAAATGGACTGGGAATTTCTCATTGCCGACGTTACCAAACCCATTATAGGCGTTGATTTTTTACATGAATTTGATCTTTTAGTGGACGTTCGTAAGAAAAAGTTAATTGATAACAAGACAAAACTCATGGTAAATATAATTTTTGACAAAAGCTGCCATGAACAGATTCACACAATTTCGCCAGCTGAAAATGGCTGGGTGAAACAACTATTAGATGAATACCAGGATTTAACACAACCATTTAAGTACACAGCAAATTCTGAAAATTCTAAAGTTAACCACCATATCGTAACTGAGGGACCGCCAATATTTTCAAAGCCTAGGCGACTCAATCCCGAGAAACTGGCCCTCGCAAAGAGGGAATTTGAATATATGCTAAAGCAAGGCATTTGCAGTCCGAGCAGCAGCCAGTGGTCAAGTCCACTACACATGGCACCGAAGAAAACGCCAGGTGAGTGGCGACCATGCGGCGACTACAGGCGATTGTATACGGTGACCAAACCAGACAGGTACCCCATCCCTCATGTCCATGACATTTCACAAATGTTGCACAACAAGTCCATATTTACAACCCTCGACTTGGAGCGGGCTTATCATCAGGTACCCATTGCACCAGAAGATCGTGAAAAGACAGCCATAGTTACACCGTTTGGTTTATACCAATTTAACGTTATGACATTTGGTCTCCGGAATGCCAGCCAAACTTTTCAACGATATATGGATCAAATTTTTCGTGATTTGGATTTCGTGATCGTATACATTGACGACATATGCGTAGCATCATCGGGTGAAGAAGAACATGTCCAACATTTGAATATCGTTTTTGATCGTCTTCGGCAGCAAGGCCTGAAAATAAAAGTTTCAAAATGTGTCTTCGGGCAAAATGAAATAAATTTTTTGGGCCACCATATAACAAAAGATGGCGTATCACCTACGAGAGAAAAAGTTGAAGCAATTTTAAATTTTAATAAACCAACACTCACATGTGATTTAAGACGATTTATAGCACTGTTGAATTTTTACAGACGTTTTCTTCCAAATGCGGCATATAAACAAGGTAAGCTACAAAAACTTATAAAAACCAACAAGAAAAATGATAGAACACCAATTAAGTGGGATGATGATGCAACAAAAGCGTTTGAAGAATGTAGAAACAGCCTCGCTGAAGCGGCTCTATTAGTTCATCCCTCCTTAAATGCAAAATTGGTTCTCCATGTTGATGCCAGCAACTTCTGTGTTGGTGCAGCAATTCATGAGGTAGTAGGTCGTACTCTTCGACCCCTTGGTTTTTTCTCGAAGAGGATGTCTGATACTCAAAAAAGGTACAGCACGTTTGATAGAGAGCTACTGGCAGTCTACCAATCAGTAAAATATTTTAAACACATGATTGATGGTCGTGATTGTACAATTTTAACGGACCACAAACCACTTACGTTCGCTTTTCAACAAAATCCGGAAAAGGCTACCCCTAAACAAATACGCCAACTTAGCTTCATTAGTGAATATACAACCAACATTCAACACATTTCTGGCAGAGACAACGTCGTTGCCGACACATTGTCGCGGATCGAGGCCATGTTTAACGCCGACCAGGTAAATTTTGAGGAGCTTGCATTAAGCCAACAAAATGATGATGAATTAAGAGATGCCGAACAAAATTCGTCACTACAGTTAAAACAAATACAGCTACCAAATTCCCAAGTGTCGTTATGGTGCGATGTTTCAACAGCAAAAGTCCGTCCTTATATTACTCCATCATTCAGAAGACAAATATTTAATTCAATCCACAGTATATCACATTCTGGAAAACGTTCAACAGTAAAGCTGATCACCGAACGGTTCGTCTGGAAAAATATGAAAAATGACATCACCAAAATGGTTAATTCCTGCCTTGAATGCCAAAAAACTAAGATAAATAAACATAATCGAAGCGCTTTACAACAATTTAATGTCCCAGATCAACGGTTTCGACATGTAAATATTGACTTAGTGGGACCGTTGCCGATATCGGATGACTTCAGATACGCTTTGACCTGTATAGACCGATTTAGTCGTTGGCCAGTCGCTATCCCTATTAAGGACATAACAGCAGAAACTGTAGCACGAGCATTTTTAAGCGGATGGATATCGCAATATGGTATGCCAAGCGCCATAACGACAGACCAGGGTAGACAATTCGAGTCGAAATTATTCAAGGAGCTAACTCACCTGACTGGTTCAAAACATCTTCGTACAACCGCTTACCACCCACAGGCAAATGGCCTGGTGGAGCGCATGCACCGTACTCTTAAATCTGCTATTAAGTGCCATACATCTACAAATTGGACTGATAGTTTGCCAATAGTATTGTTGGGACTGAGAACAACTTTCAAACCAGATTTAAATGCATCAGCAGCTGAAATGATATACGGATCCACAATCAGATTACCGGGTGAATTTTTTGAAAAACCAACAGAAGAATATGTTGAAAGTGATTTTGTAAAAAATCTTCGTAACGTTATTGGCAATCTAAAACCAGTTCCAACGTCAAACCACTCATCGCAAAATGTTTTTATACAAAAGGAACTTGCAACCTGCACTCATGTTTTCCTACGGGACGATACAGTTCGCGCACCATTGAAAGCACCCTACGACGGTCCTTATGAAGTCATAAATCGAAATGATAAAAATTTTGACATCAGAATAGGTGCTAAAATCGTAAAAGTAAACATAGACAGAGTCAAGGCGGCATTTATACTCAACGAAAACCGGCAAAATCTTTCAGAAAACATTCCAGTTCAACATCAATCATCATCTGATACTGATGTTCAAATTGTTCCGGTAAATCAAACACAAATCGAAACACCAGTACAGCAGCAACCTGCGGGGAGTGTATATGTACCTCCGGAAACATCACGTTCAGGTAGAACAATTAACATACCGAAAAGATTCGTACAATTTGTTGCATAGCAACCATATTGAAAGGGGAGTGATGTGGCAGCAATGCTGCACGAGGTCAATCCTGCATTACACATAAAATATTTTAATCTGGTAACCCTTAGAATTCAGCTAAAAAAGGCTGCAACAAAAAGTGGCACCACTAACATTGTTATTTTAGTTTTAGTCTAGATTATTCTTTCATATAGCAACAGACGCTGAAGTCTTACTTTTGTTAAAATAAAAAGTCATTAAAAATACAGAAATCTACGTTTCATTATTTATCGGTTACACTGAAAAAACAGTAAACCACACAGTCAACATCTGTAAAGTAATCGGGTGGTCACCGGCGTATCTCCTGTAATGACCCCAGCAAAGGGGGAGTTAAGAGAGTGAGGTGATGACGACCAGAAATCCCTAGCGGCTAAGAGGATTGGTCAGGCTGCGGCCGGCGCTCTTAGGGATCCCAGCAGGATCTGATGGAAGGATGAGTGTCGAAAGATGGCAGGGTCTAGAGAACAAGCTTCTCGACGAAATCTTCAGTGTGAGCGGTAGATCGGACGAAGAAACGTTCAAATGGGCTGACTGGCCAAAAGGTGTCAAAACTGTCAGCTGCGGCAATCAAAAAACCTTTAAGTTTCGAAAGACCGCCATTGGCGGGTGTGGCAGCGCATGTCTTGAAGCCAGATTGGACGTTATACTTGCGTCTGAGTTGCCACTGAGGCACGGCATGGATACCTCTACCCCTTAAACCGGTGGAGGTCATACTAGGCGTACTGAGCTATCAGAACGGAGGACTCAATACGAGCCAGTGGATAATGATAGCTTCACTGGGTTGTAAAGAGTGAATAGGATCCTTATTGTTAACACGACTGGGTGTAGAGCACTTGGTGGGTACCTTCACGAAGGATCTGACCAGTAGCTATGAGTGATCTTGTCTGCTGAACTTTTCGGGTAGGCGCTCGCAGCTGAGATGGTGGACAGGCAAGTTGAAGACGCAAAGGACCACTGTTAGAAGGTTATTTAACAGAGCGATAAGCTATAAAAGGTATAAGCTAGACATTAGAAGGGCGAAAAGGGACTCGTGGATCAAATTTAGCGAGTCAGTGGAATCTGTAAATGAGATGTCCAGGTTCAGGAGAATTTTATCTTAGGACCCAGCAGTCCCGGGATTTATTCAGAGAACGGACTACTCGTGGACGGAATCAAGCTCCGAGTCCCTCTGTTTGATTATGGAGACTCCTGGGACGGGGAAAAATTGTGGTAACCCCTTTTCTGGATCAGACTCGCGAGTTGAGGTGCATTAAAGGCACTAACGAAAAATGGAAAAGCAAACCAAACTTAGTTTGGCACTAAGGATACAATTTTGGCGTTTTGAGGTATCAAAAAGCACGATAAATAGTGCCAAAAGCACTAAGTTGGCATCACTGATGATGCTTGAGAAAAGCCTAGAAGAGTTTGCGAAAAATGTATTAACAAATTGACCTCAGTACTACAACAATGAAACAATAAAAAAAAACAACAGGCATTTTGATGCTAGAATTGAGACGGCAAATGTAAAAATGCCTTATAAAAAAAAGTAAATAAACAAAAAAAATGACGACAAACGTCACACACGAGGTCACTTTATTAGTACATTCTGAGTTTGCGAATACTACTCAAAACATAAATACATAATACGCAGTTGGTGAAAAAAGTATTCGATGTCTTTACAGAATAGTATCAAAATGGTTCAGTGCCAAAAATATATGTAGATTACTTAAAAGGCACTTAAAAGCACTGTGAGAAATTGTTAAAAGCACTTTAAATACCCGCTTTTCAAAAACGGGTGTTTAACAAAATTTCGGGTATTGCATAAGCAAAAAAGCACCAAAAAATACCCGAAAGGCACCAAAATGGCAACGCTGACTCTTTCTATAAAATTTTTAGCTGTATTAATAATTATTCTCTTTGGCTGTTTCGAGAAATAATTAATAATTCTACCAGAAGATGTTGGTTTTTGATACCAATCTATTAATACCCTATTTCCTCTTCTAATTATCAAAGTGTCCAAATATGATATTCTTGAATTAGATTCCCTTTCAATTGTAAATTTAATATCTGAATGAAGAGAGTTAAAACTATTTAACATTTGCTCTAGTCCTGATTCAGAAATTATACAAAATAAATCATCAACATATTTTGTCAAGATCTTCGGTTTTATAATTAATTTTTCAACACATATATCTAATTATAAAACCGAAGATCTTGACAAAATATGTTGACGACTTATTTTGTATAATTTCTGAATCAGGAATAGAGCAAATGTTAGATATTTTTAAATCTTTTCATTCAGATATTAAATTTACAATTGAAAGGGAATCTAAAAAAGACTTTATTAAGAATAATTTATAAAATTTGTTTTTAAAATAGTTTAAACCGCCATTAAGAATGTTATTATTTGAGCATGAATGTCTGTTTTTGATCATTAGGTAAATCTGGTAAAAATATTTTTAACTATTCTGATATAAGTCGTAATAAAGACTTTATTAAGAATAATTTATAAAATTTGTTTTTAAAATAGTTTAAACCGCCATTAAGAATGTTATTATTTGAGCATGAATGTCTGTTTTTGATCATTAGGTAAATCTGGTAAAAATATTTTTAACTATTCTGATATAAGTCGTAATAAAGACTTTATAAAGAATAATTTATAAAATTTGTTTTTAAAATAGTTTAAACCGCCATTAAGAATGTTATTATTTGAGCATGAATGTCTGTTTTTGATCATTAGGTAAATCTGGTAAAAATATTTTTAACTATTCTGATATAAGTCGTAATAAAGACTTTATTAAGAATAATTTATAAAATTTGTTTTTAAAATAGTTTAAACCGCCATTAAGAATGTTATTATTTGAGCATGAATGTCTGTTTTTGATCATTAGGTAAATCTGGTAAAAATACTTTTAACTATTCTGATATAAGTCGTAATAAAGACTTTATTAAGAATAATTTATAAAATTTGTTTTTAAAATAGTTTAAACCGCCATTAAGAATGTTATTATTTGAGCATGAATGTGTGTTTTTGATCATTAGGTAAATCTGGTAAAAATATTTTTAACTATTCTGATATAAGTCGTAATAAAGACTTTATTAAGAATAATTTATAAAATTTGTTTTTAAAATAGTTTAAACCGCCATTAAGAATGTTATTATTTGAGCATGAATGTCTGTTTTTGATCATTAGGTAAATCTGGTAAAAATATTTTTAAACTATTCTGATATAAGTCGTAATAAAGACTTTATAAAGAATAATTTATAAAATTTGTTTTTAAAATAGTTTAAACCGCCATTAAGAATGTTATTATTTGAGCATGAATGTCTGTTTTTGATCATTAGGTAAATCTGGTAAAAATATTTTTAACTATTCTGATATAAGTCGTAATAAAGACTTTATTAAGAATAATTTATAAAATTTGTTTTTAAAATAGTTTAAACCGCCATTAAGAATGTTATTATTTGAGCATGAATGTCTGTTTTTGATCATTAGGTAAATCTGGTAAAAATATTTTTAACTATTCTGATATAAGTCGTAATAAAGACTTTATTAAGAATAATTTATAAAATTTGTTTTTAAAATAGTTTAAACCGCCATTAAGAATGTTATTATTTGAGCATGAATGTCTGTTTTTGATCATTAGGTAAATCTGGTAAAAATATTTTTAAACTATTCTGATATAAGTCGTAATAAACACTTTATTAATAATAATATATAAAATTTGTTTTTAAAATAGTTTAAACCGCTATTAAAAATATTATTTTTTGAACGAGAATATCTGTTTTCATTAGGTAGATTTGGTAAAAATATTCTAATGGCGATTTCTTTTCTGAGAAATATGTTGCATCAATGTTGCATGTTCTACATTTTTGTGTTCGTGTGTACAAAAAATACAACTGTGGGAAAAATTTTCAAGTTCTTTTGTGAATATGTTGATGTAAAACATGCAAAACATGTTGCATATTGTACCCTTACTTTTACTTAATGTGTTCCGATTGCCCTGTTTTACAACTTTGGTACTTCCTACTTTGGTTGTACAACCAATGTTTTATTTTGTTTGTCATAATTCATACCGCTCATAATTTTGTTAAAAAAATTGTTTTAAAACAAAATATAACAATATTTACACATTAAAATCAAAAAAAGTCTATTTATAGTATAATCGTTGGTTACTTTAATATTTGTTTCCAAACCGCAATAGCGTGCAGAAACCGCTCAGATAGCTTTAAAAATCGCTCATGAAGTACATTAACGATGAAAGTGTAATAGTTGTAAAAAAAGCATTAATTGTGTTCTATTGAAATTGCACAACATGTTATACTTCTAATAAGAATAATTTATAAAATAGTTTAAACCGCTTTTAAAAATGTTATTATTTGAACATGAATGTCTGTCTGTTATTTTTATGTTATTTTTTATTTTTATTTAATTAAGACCGCTTTAAAAAATAACTGGAATGATTGTCTTTTGCTGACACGATAAGTTTTCTTTGGAAGAATTAAAGCCCGGACTCGGTAGTTTATTTAGGCATGAGTAAAGTTGATAATTTAAAAACTTAAATAAATATTATTTTCAAAATTTAAAAAAAAAATGGAAACTTAAGCACTTTGTTAGAAAGAAGTTAAAGTTTAGCTCTGTTTTGGTTATTTAGATTTCATTAAACACTTGATCAAATAATTCATGATTATCAATAACCATAAACCGAAAGTTTTAACGTTTGTGTGTATAATTGATAACTATTTTCTTATAAAAGAAAGACCGGCAGTGTTAAGAGCTTTAGTAAGGCCTTAAATCTCGGCAACTATATAATCAAATTAAATTAACTGTGAAGTAAAAAAGTGCGTAAAAGAAAAAAACAACTTAGATTTCAAGATAAAATTAAATTTTTTTTAAATAAAATAATTAATATACCACATATATTAGTATATTATACAATATGGTGGCATTATGGTTGGCGATTGCAGTAGCTGCTTTTGCAGTAATGACAAAAATAGAAATTGTGGTGACGTATGAGATGAAGAAGTATAATTCGCAAAATGTCTTACTCACCCCAACACCTACACCCACACCCATCCCCGAAGTTAATTACCGTTTACCTTTTAACATTAAGCCCATCAATTACAATATTCATCTAAGACCTTACTTGGAGGAATCTGATCCCAGAAAATTTACTTTCGATGGTGAATGCTATATTGAAATCCAAGCATTACAAAATACCAAACAAATTCAATTGCATATTAGTAATTTGAATGTGTTCTTCAGTGAATATTTCAAAAAGGATACCGAAAATACAACTGTCCTTCCCAAGGCCACTCCCAACTTTTTAACCGATATCGTGGTTTACAACTTAAACGAAGAATTGCAAGCTAACGTATCCTATATTTTGCATTATGTTTATGTTGGCAGCATTAATGAAGAGGTGAGGGGATTCTACCGCAGCAAATACACAACCAAAAATGCTACCAAGTATGTTTTACAACCCCTATTTAATACAAAATTAATTTTTTAAAATTGCTGTATTAAAATTCGTATTCTTTTATAGATGGCTTTGTGCAACCCAGTTCGAACCAATTCAATCCCGCAGTGTCTTTCCTTCTTTTGATGAACCGGAATTCAAGGCAACCTTTGATTTATCTCTGACTTGTGACAGTCCATGGCAATCTATGGGCCCTACTGCTATTGCTGAGGGAATTAAATATTTAGATGCTACAACGATTTATTATAGAACTACCCCTATAATGTCCACCTATCTTTTGACTTTCACCGTTTCTGAATTCTATGTTCGCTATGAAGGTCAAATTGGTGTTGTTGCCAGACCTGAATACTCCTCTCAAACTAATTATAGCCACGAGTGTGGTAAAAATCTTGTGGCCGCCTTTTGTAGCTACTTTAATACAAATTTAAGCACAATAACTGAAACTCAAATACACTTGGACGCTGTTCCTAGTTCCGAACTCGTTGAATCTTTGCCACTTTACGATAAGAAGGAAAGTTCATTGAAGTCGAAACAATTGGTTGCTAATATTGTTGCTTTGGAAGTAGCCCACTTGTGGTTTGGTAATTTGGTAACCTGTAAATGGTGGGGTTATATCTGGTTGAATGATGGTTTCGCCATTTACTTTCAATATTTTGGTACTGATTTGGTAAGTGAAAATAATATCATATCCATAACTTAAATAAGATAATAATACAAAAACACATTAAATTAATTGTTGTGTTGGTTGAAATATCATAAGACCTAAAATATGATAGAAATTATGAAATGTATACTATGAGCACAAAACTAGGACTGCCTTTCATATTTACTCATAAATCGCTATTGAAGTTTTCTTATAATTAACGAACTATTATTTTACTTCAATCCTTGTTAAAATCTTATCAGCAGGGAAACCATAAATATGCAATTGCATGTTTTTCCGTAAACCACCAATGAAGGCAGAAACAATATATGTATTTATCCGTTTTATAATTTTTAATGAATTTTAGCATCGATTTGTTAGTGCATATTTTTGCATATTTCAAGGTCATGTTAGGTTAGGTAAAGTTATTTATTTTTATTTATTTGGAACTTCTACAACAAAAAATTGGTTTTGTAGAAATCTAATGAAGTTATGATCAACAATAGTTATCAATAACATAAAACTATACAAATTTATAACATAAAACAGGTGTAATATTTTAACAATTAATGTGGTATTATAAAATATAACAAAAGTGAAAGAAAGAATAGTGAAATACATATTTATATACGAAAACAATATTAAGAGCGATTATTAACAAAGTTTGTTATTGTAATGAAAACGATAGTTATTTATAAATAGAATATAAATAGCTGTTGCTTTAAATGCGGGGCGCTGCTTGTTTCTTTAATTGTTGGGGGAAGATTGTTCCAGAGACGTATTGCAGTTATAAAAAATTGCAATTCCGAAACTAGCGTGTGGTGCCTAAAAAAATAAGATCCTTGTTACTTCCGAGTCGACTAAAATTTAAAAAAATAAAGAGATAATTTTGTTCACAAGTGGTTATAATTTTATGCAAATAAACAAGAGTTCGTATTTTCTACATGTCTTCAAATAGCACCCCTTATATTTTTCAAAAACGGAGTAATATTGATATAACTGCCATCACTTACAGAATTTTTTATACCATAAACATATCTCGAAATGTTGTTAAAAGCTACCTTCAACTTATGTTTGCTATTTGAATCACAACTTGCAAAGATCTTACATCAATAGGTAAAGATTAGTATCAGATACATATGTTTTCGCAATTACTACTCGAATCTTAATTGGTGTTACACATTGTGTTTGCCATAGTGTTCTAAGTATTCAATAAGTTCTGCCACAAGCAAATGTTACATGATCTGACCAAGTGAGTGTGTTGGTAAAAATGTGACCAAGATTTTTTGCCTTATCAACTATTTCAATTTGTTGGTCATTGATACAGATTTTAGGACATTGATATATTTTCTGGGTTCTCCTTCGTATTATAGTACATATCGATTTTTAAGGATTTAAGCTTAAACCATTTATATCTGCCCAATGCGCAACACGTTTGAGGTCTTCATTTAACTTGGCAGTACATGCCTCCATGTTTTGTTTTTTTGTACTTATATATAATTGGACGTCGGCATACAATCTAATACGGCAATGGTGTAACTTATCAGGTAAATCATTTGCATATATTGAGAACAGTAAAGGTCCGAGAATAGAACCCTGGGGAACGCCCCTAATAATTGGCAGAAACTGTGAAGAAGGGTTATGTACCCAAGAGCACACTTCCACTCGGAGACCAATGCGGTCCATTGTGAATCCCTTCAATGCAAAAGGTAGAGAAAGAGAAAAGTGAAGCAAAGAAATAAGAGGTGGATAGAATTAAGAAAGTTAGTAGGTACCACGTAGAACTATTACCCTCTCTACAATCCCCTCAACAGAATTAACCGCACTATTTCCCTGACAAACCCCAGTAGATCAACTGGATTACATCCAGCGATGCACCCAGTTCGTCGTGAAATCTATCTCCTAGCCATTTCTGTCTGAGACCCTGCATCCTAGGACAGTGGCACAGTACATGCTCGATCGTCTCTAGCTCCTCAGAATCATCGCAGAATCTGCAGAGGTCCGGTATGGTATTGTCCAATTTGCCCGTAAAAGCCCTAACTGGACAATGACCCGTCAAGAACCCTATAAGTGTCCTTGGACTACCCCTATCCAATCCCAGTAGAACCCTGGTGCCCCAACGTCCAATCTGCAATCCGTTCTATCCCTCCAGGACCAGTAAACTTCATCACGAAATCTTTCCCGTATCCCCCATAGTAGTAAGATAGGGTGCTTTACCCCCTGTCCCCAACCAATAAATCCAGTGTCGAAGTACCCAACACAGCCTTACATTAAATACTTTCATGAGTTCCCTAAGAGCATTTCTACACCGAGCGACCAGGCACGATCCCACCGTATAATTTGTCAATGCCCTCCGCGCCGCCTGACTATCGACGTAAATTGTCCCCACAGATCCACCCATGATGTGATCCAGTATCACTTCCGTCGCCCTCCAGATCGCTAAGATCTCAGCCTGGAAGACACTGCACTCATCAGGGAGTCTGAATGACCTTTTCACCTCGGTGTCCGCGATATATACACCGGCACCAGTGCCGGTTTCCATCTTGGATCCATCCGTAAATACTGCCCACCCCTCAAACAGTCCATTGGATAAACGCCAAGCTTCCCTATCCGAGAACTCTACTGGTGGTGTTACACCGAAGTCGAGGGTCATGATCCGAAATTCCCTAAAGAATTATACCCCGATCAAGCAGATTCACCTCGTACAAAATTCTCGTGTGATCATCCCGCCTAGGTCTAACAAAGGAAGACTCGTAAAGTCTAAGTAAGTTCCTAGCAGCCACACTCCTCACATAATGCTCAATAGGGGACAAATATAGTAGGACGTCCAACGCTGCCTGTGGAGTGCTTCTCCTTGCACCTGTGATGCCAAGAGTTGCGCTCCTTTGAACCTTGCTGAGCATCTTCCTTAAGCTATCCACTCTCAACGCATCCCACCAAACAGTGCTGCCATAGGTAAGTATAGGCCTAACCATCGATGTGTAAATCATGTTTACCATATCCGGCCTCAGACCCCAGTTCTTACCGATGGAGTTCCTGCATGTGTAGTAGGCATTGAGCCCCCTACTGATCCTCTCCTGAGTATTTCTCTTCCAAGACAGATTTCAGTACAGAAAGTTACCCAAATACCGTCCGATAGAGTTAACTCGACGCTATCTAGCACTGGTCCCCTAAATCCCTCTATCCTACACCTTCTGGTAAATAGCACCAGCTCAGTCTTCAAAGGGTTAACACACAGCCCCCTATCCTTTGGCCATGCCGAGAGTTGGCCCAGCATCACCTGCATAATTTCCCCGATCGTGGACAGAAATTTTCCCTTGACCAGCAGAACTATGTCATCCGCGTGGGCAACAACCTTGCTGCCCATGGAATCAAATGATCTGAGAATCCCGTTGACCGCAAGCAACAACAGTTGAGGCGATAGAACGCCCCCCCTTGTGGTGTCCCCCTGGTAACCCTCCTCCTTATCACATGATCCCCCATGCTCGAGTTTATAATCCTACTGCTAAACATGCAGACTATCTACTCTACCAGAAAGTCCTTAGCTCCCAACTCTATCAACAAATCTCTAATCGCCTCAATCCTAATGTTATTAAGGGCTCCTTCTATATCCAGAAACGAGGCGGGAGTATATTCCTCAGACTGTGCTCAATACAACCCACCACCTCATGTAGCGCACTCTCAACAGATTTACCCTTACGGTAGGCATGTTGAGCGTTGCTAATAAGGCGGGCCTCAATATTATTCCTAAGATAGACATCTATAAGTCTCTCAAGAGTCTTCAACAAAAATTTAGACAGACTTATAGGTCTAAAATCCCCTGGTTTCGAGGGGCGAGCATACCAGCTTTGGGTATAAAAATAACCCTAACCTCTCTTCACCCCCTAGGTATATACCTCCTACTGAGGCATTTTCCTGAATATATTCACTAGTAGAAATGATGCATCGTCCGGGATGTTGCAAAGCATGGCCGGAAAAATACCGTCCGGATCCGGTGACTTATATGTGTCGAAAGTATTGACCACCCACGCTAGCTTCTCCCTTGTTGCCATTTCCTCGACGCAAGCGGAAGAATGATTCGATGTCATAGACATCACGTCCCGCTGACCATCGTCCATACCTCCGGTTCGCATATACCTGGGAAAGTGCGTCTCCATAAGTAAGGTTAGGGTCTCAGAGCTAAACTCAGTCCATGAGCCGTCATTCCTTTAGACGTAGGCCCGATTTTTAGGGTCCTTAGGATAATATCCGTCGGAATCTTGACAACTCGTTGACATTATCGATGGATCACAAAATTGCCTCCATGATAGTCGCTTTGTCCTTTTTAGATCCGCCTTATGCTATTAACACATTCGAGACAGCAAGCTACCGACTTCAATATGTCAAAACTAGAATACATGTGTGGATATGGAAATGATTATTTTCACGACGACACGGATACATGGCTGCAGGTTGTTGTCTGTGCTTATTTTGTCGTTGTAGTCAAATTAAACTAATTTCTATTTTTGTCCACTACAAAACAGAAAAAGTGCTGCTAATATAAAAAAATATTTAAAAAATAAGTGCTTAATTTTTTTTTTTTTTTGTTTAACGGAAAAGAATTGGCTTGAAACAAGAATATTAACTCGGCTCAACACCAAATTGTTATTTATATAATTTTTTTTATATCCTTGAAAGAAGTTCTAAAGGAAGATGTTTTTCGCGCCAACGCTTCTAGTTCAGGAGTTATAGGTCGTAAAAGTTTCAAAATACTTTATCCATATCTCTTTAGGTATAAAATGAATCTATAAAATATGGGAATCATTAGAAAATTCTTTAAAGTGTGTTCCACATGGCGTTTATGGCACACCGATTAACTAATTAAGAGCCAATTTTATATATTTATACTCCGTGGCTGACTTTTTTTTACAAAATTGGCTTTATCTTTAAATCATGTCGATATAACAATAATTATTTAACCCTAAGATATTTGCTTAATAAAGTTTTTCTGAATTAAGGTTTTTCGGCGTTGCAGAACACTTATTATTTATGTACATATTACAATAATTCAATCAGCCCTATTATGAATAAAAATTCCCCGGGAGTTTTTTTCCTTTTCCTACTTTTACAATTGAATTAACATAGGAAAAATGAGAGAAGGGAGAAAACTCCCGGGGAATTTTCATTCATAATTGGGATGAATATACAAGAAGTACATAAATTATTACCAGATATATATTTTTAATCAAACTTTTAAATAAATTGACTAATTTTCCAAAATAAAATTTTTTAAAGCGATGACAGATGGAAGAGGCAGGCTCCGTAGTCTGACTATGAGCAGATATACATTTAATATCGTGCTCCGTGTCAGAGAGCAGAGTCAGCCTTTCCAGCCATCGAGTAGTCCCGGTTTCACCACAGGAGTCACTCAATAGTCCAAGAAGACCATCCACATATAGGTCGGTCAGTACCTGTCTCTCCTGCTCAATTATGCTATCATGAACAGTCGAGAGGGTACTCTTCGACTCACTGACCGTGACGTCCGAATGACCCTGGTCAATCCCGTCCGTAGTGTCCTTGCTAGTTGTTTCAATGTTTGTTTTTTTTTAAGAAAAGGGTTTAATTTTTGATCCCACGAGTATGCTCGATCAGACGGACCATACCACGCAGTGACGGCGCGCGTGGACTAGGCAACTAACATACAACAGCCTTTTGCCCTGACGCTGAGGGGAGCTGTTAACAACTAGTTTCTTTTCGCACTAACAAGCCACACAGCACCTCGGCACTGCTGCCAACCACTTCGTCCTTAAAAGTGCATATTTCGCGCCCCTACCACTGATAAAGCCCCCACCTTGCAAGGGGCGAACCCGCGGGCTGGCACGCCATGCTTTATGTACTGATAATGGACCGGAAGTGTACATTCCACTACTGCCTCATTATCCTGACAAGATGAGTAACCTTTAGTCGCACACTCCTTCAGTATTCTCGACCCCCAGCGAAGACGTATTTATCGCATACATCATCCCAAGAGATCAGAACCGTAGAGTGCACTTAAGCCCTCGCATCTCGACAAGATTGTTACCCAGGCGAAGGTTGCATATTTCAAGGTTTGCAGCACTTTTTGCATAACTTAGTTAAAAGAGCAGCATTTTGTAAGTTTATAGCGCATATTTTGCCTTTTTGATGCATATTTCAATCAACGTGCTGCTTCGATTTGACCGTCTACATTTAATTTTTGCTCTTAAATTGTAAGACAAAGCAGGTTGTAATTAAATGTAAATGTCCGTCTGGCTGGTTGTCTGTCAATGTTAACCTTGTGCGCAAAGTACAAGTTGCAATCTTGTAGATAATTTGATCAAATTTGGCAAATACATTTTAATTGTACTAAGGAATAAGTCTATGTAAATGGGGAGAATCGGTCTATAATTTCACATATTCCCCAAAAAAAACTTCTTTCCAAATTAGACTCTTTGTGTCCGTGAATCATCTAATTATATTGGTATTTATGTATATTAAATTCGCACCAAAAATATTTTACTGGAAATTAAACTGTTTTCGAATCGGTAAAAATTTGGCCAAAGTTCCTAATTTAGATAGCATTAACTTCCTTTTAAATGTTAACAATGTTATAATAATATAAAAATATATAATGTTATAAATATAAACTAAAGGAAAATTATTTTAAGTACATTGTGGTTTAAATAATGAGCTGTTTTGTGGCAAACCATACGGCTTAAAACAAATTGAAATTTACGACTGAAAGTTATTGCATGTTTCTTCTTTAACGCCTTTACTCAGAAACATTTTCGCTGAAATAATTACATTTAGACACCTCAAAAAGTTCGAAAAATGTCCAACATTCTGCCAAGTATTTACGGCCATGTTCAAAAAAACTTCTTATTTTAAGTTTAAAGTATATAATAACTATAAAACGCTTTATGTGTTATATATCTTTTAACTATTAACTGTTTGTATCGATTTTATGTTTAAGTTGGCAACTTTTTTACATTTTGTTGCCATTTTATTGCTAGTGATGAATGAAACTTCTATTCGGTTCACATGATATATTTTTTTTATAATTTAAGATCTAAAAAACCATTCTTATAATATAAAACTACATATTTTTTTAGTTTCTGAACAAAATTTTGCCGAAAGGTATTATAAATATACGATAAAATAGTTATCGAATAAAAATTTCTTGACAGTTAATTCAATAATTAATAAAAAAATACAAATGTTGCCATAATTTAAATAAAAATGTAAAGGAAAAAACATGTCGCAACAATGAACATTGAAATTACTAAAATAATTTTACCGGATAGGTAAAGATAACTGTTAGGTACGAACAACAAAAAGAATACAAAAAAAAACAGAAGAAACATGTAATATAAAATTGAAAATGATAATTACAGCAAATTTCGAACCGCCAGTACCACTGGTTAACGACTGATGTTTGACTGTTGGCTGGCAGGCACCGCAGTGGTGCAGAGGTTAGAACTCATAGAATTCTGATGAAAGAATGTGGTGATTCTTGAAACATTTAAATTCAACCCAGGTTCGAGCCCCAGCTCAGCCAAGAAATTTATCAATAAATTTAAATAAAAAATTTTATGTTGTAAAATTCCTTCCTTCAGTAAAAATAATTAAAGAAAATTAAATTTAATGAACTCAAGCCTAACTAGAAAAAAAATATAAATTTTTAAATATTTAAAAGTATAACTCATCATCACTTACTAAATACAAGGAATAATATGAATTTGGCGTAGCATGGTGTAGGCTGGAAACTACGAAGCAACGTATTGAGTACATGGGTAGCAGTGAATACAATGGTTTACCGCCAAATTTGAAAAATATAAATTGCATTTCTTTATTTAAAACTAGTTTAGAAAATTATGCTGAATTTTTTGAAAAATAAATGAATTAATATAAAAAAAAAACAAAACTTTAAATTGGTTGCCTAAAATAAAAAAAAAAAATTATAAAATGTATTAAAGAAATCCATATTAATAAAAAAAACCTTTTTCCATTTTTTTAAACATATTTCACAAAAATAATATCATAAAATGCAAACATTTATCAAAAGGTTTAATAGACTATTTTTCGTTTATGAATACTACTTTAGCAATTCTTCCTTAAATATGGTTAATTAATCATAAATAAGTTTTAGTGAATACGGCTGTTAAATTTTTTAATATTTCTACACACATGCTTCCAATTTTTTTCTAAACAGCACAAAATATGTGTACAAACGTATATCATTGACATGTTTGCCAAGTCTGAATTTACACGTTTCATCTTCTGATGCTCAAATTCTTTTCAATTCCCTTTTAAAGATGCCAATATAATCACACGGAGCAACGGGTTTCAACTTTTTACGCTTCAAAACAACAATAATTTTAATAACAGCAAATCAAAGAGAAAAAGAAAAGAAAAAATTACACGCAGCCATCGTTGTGCATATACCAACGAATAAAAACACAAAGTGTACTGACCGAGTACAGGCATCTCTGTACTAACCCCCTTTCTTCTTTCTTCCCTCACCTTAAAACATAGTAGTTGAGCATCAAAAGACGAAACGTGTGAAAGCAGACCAAGCAATTTGTGTGGTTTATTTTGGGCTTAACGTAATAGCAGGGTTCTGCCAGATATACGTTCACATTATTGCAAAGAAAATCCTAAATAAATAACTGGAAAATGCTAACTGCTAAATGGGAAATTTTGCAGCTAAATCAACAAAAAAAAATGATAAATTTAGCTCCAAAAATGTTAAAATGGCCATACTTTACCCATGTAACATGTAACTTTAGTGAAAACTTTTCGCATCGAAAAGATGTGAAACAAAATATTTCGTCGTTTCTCGAAAAGTGAGAAACAATTTGTCTCTAACTCATGTCGAAAACTATCAAAAAAGATTACGTCGTTACGTTATAAATGTTATAACATTGAACTCCAAGCCGATGCGACATTGCAGACGTTGAGAACGCCAGTTACACATATCGTTGACGGCGACCAAAATTTACTAAAATTGAAAATTTTTCAACGACGGCGGCGAAAATACAACCTTCGGCTACACCAAATAATGTAAAGTGCGACTTTAATGTTTATTGTCTGCAAACGAGTTTTAAAAACATTCGTTTATTTTATAAAAATACTAGCTGTCCCGGCAAACATAGATTATTTCTAGTGAAAAAAAAAGGAATAAAGCGCTTTATACCATGATCGGCGATGACAAATAAAACAATATTTATTTATTTATTTCTGTTCGTTACATTTTCAAAAGTTAAACATAAAAAAAATCAAACAGAGATAATCAATTTTTTTTACGAAGAGCAATTGCGTGTACGATATTTTTTGTCAGTCCGTCTTTAGCCAACACAAATAAGCTAGAACATGCCACGTATAATTTTCCGTGTGAAAAACATCGTTTGGCCTTGCGTGAATTCAATTAGGACGTCTGTGGCAAACATCGGAGTTCGTGGCAGCAAAACATTTTCGTCTCGGAATTTGACAATAAAAATGGTAGCTTCGATAACGTTTCTCATCAATTTTGTAACGACCAATCGTGTACCATTTGCAAAGCCGAAGAAGAATAACCGGAGAAAAATTTTTAAAAAAAATACTTAAGCTTTTCAAGAATCGATTAATTAATTAAAAAGGTATAGGAGGGGGTGCGTTTACCATTTTTGCTCAATTTAACGTCGTAACTGTTACAATTTAGTTAGCCTTTAGTTTCTTCAAGACTTGAAACTATCATCGGATAATTAATTAAGAAGACATGGTACAAGTTCGTTTGTTGTATCATAATTTTAAGTGAATTTCTGATTTGTTTTTAATTTAAAATTAATTTCTGTTTTTTAAAACGTAATATTTTAAATAATTTTTTGTTTTTTTGTTTTTTTTTTTTTTTTTGTTAATAAAACACATACTATTGAAATAGAAGCGAAATATGTATGTATGTATGTAAATCTTTTATTTGCAATATAAAATTTTAACTGCTAAAACTCTGTAGGTTCCAAAAGAGATTTAACAGCTTTATGTTTAATGAATAATTTAACCAGAAAGAAGAAACGTCAATAGAAGCATAAATTAAAAAAAATATTAAAATTTGTGAAATTTGTACTAAAAATGTGAAAGAAAGCCAAAAGACTAAAGTCCTGAAATTATTGCAAGAATTTATTGTTTGTGATTTATAAACACTTGAATTTTTCAACGGAAAGGGCGGCAGGCATTAAAAAAAATGTGTTTTTATAAATGCACAATTGAACTGCTTACTTTTACGAGTCAAAACTGCTGGGCAAATTTACGAAGTTTGTGTAAATTAATTCTCATACAATTTTTGACAATTCATTTGTGAGCGCGAAAATATGCACATGCGAAATCATCAAAACCATTAATGTCTTGGATATATCGATAATTTTTTCCTGTCCCCACTGGATACATACATAAAAGCTCTTCATTACATATCTGTGTTAAATTTTTACCCCTTCATCAGCAGGTACATCGTTTTCTAATCGTGCATTAATTTCTTCATTTTCGTCACGACTACAACTGTTTACCTGACTACTCCATCTATGTATTTAAATAAGTTTTACGAATTATTTTTATTTGTTCGTTACATCGAGTACAAATTGGATTTAATTCGTTATACACAGTACCTAGGTAAAATTTTTGCCTGTTCGTTGAATCCCCAATTCGCTAAATTGAGAGTTCGTTAAATCTGGAAACCACTGTAATTGCTAAAATTATTTTTTAAATTTATGAAATTATAAATTTTTAATTTCGTAGGTTGGTTTCTGGTAGGCACATTTTTACAAAAATTTAGTTTTAAATCAATTCCATATAATAATTAGGGGCCCCCCTTTTTTAACATTTAATCCCTTTTTTGATATCTCGAATATATCTGTGGCAATAAAAAATAATGGCTTAAGTCTAAATTTCGTGCTATGAGATATGAAGGTTTTTCTTTAAAATAAATAGTGTCTTTTGTTGTGTAAGTTAAAATATAAATGCGGTTAGTTTTATTAATAATGACATTTTATATTTGAAACTTAGCTGAATGATAGATCTTGAAGAAGAGAATAAGAATATGGAATAAAATGAAAAAGCACTTATGCCAACTTAAGCCATTATTATCTATTGCCACCGATATTAAATGATATCGAGTTCTAGCATTGCCTGATATCCTTAATTTTACAGTTCTCTAAATATTGTGTTGCTTCTTTAGTCACTTTTTGTGCTATGAAGCAAATTTTCGATGCAAAAGTAAAAATATTATTGTTTGTAGTTGCTGTGCTGCATGTTCCATAGCAAAACATTTTTGTTCCGTGCGGCAAACCAGTAACCAACAGACGATACACTTTATACTTTGTGTTTGCTTTAACAAATACTTTACCTATTTGAAAGATATTTTAAAATATAAGTGTAATGAATGGTAAAAAAGGTTTGCATTATTTGAAATAAATCTTAATAACTTTTTATATTTTATGCAAAAAGTTACAACGACTTTAAGTTTCAACAGAAAACATATCTCGCGAACAACGTTATTTTTAACAAAAAGATCTGTCGAGCAGTTTATATTTAAAATTAATTCAAAAATTAGTTCCCTGCAGGAGATTGAACTAGTACCTAACTAGAACCAAACTAGTACAAAAATAACCAGTACAAGTTCTCAACTGTAAACTTTTCTATACCATCTTAATGCTCAAATTAGCATTGAGCGTGCTTGGAACATCACTAGTACTATTGGTTATAGATGTGTACTAGTGCACTTGCACCACATTGGGTGCTTTTCGCATTAGCATTTTGCATTTTAACATTTTTTTATTATAAAAATGACATCAATAAATGATTTGAAATCAAATTTAAGAAACAGTATCAAAATAAAAATATGTACTGGAATTTAAGTTTTGTTACAAAAAATTCTATCAGTCCACAAGCAGTGCCCTTGTACTAAATCAAGTACTGGTACTCATATGCACTAATATTTTTACATAAAAACTCTAACCCCGTCAGCCCTAGTACTTCGTGCTCTAGTAATTGTACTAGTTGCATTTAGACAATTAACTCTTAACCTTCTGCAGGGTAATTACATTTTTCTAGAAAAAAAAAAACTTAAACGCATTAAACTTTTTTATTAAAATAAATAAGAAGACAAAAATTTTTAATTTATCGTGCAATTATTAAAATTTCAAGGAAACAATCAACTTCAAAAATGTACCTAAGATCTCAATAAACTAGAGCATATGAACTTCCTAGGAATGATGCTTAACACCGTTTAGGTAGCCGCAAAAGTAAAAAATTTCCCGAACATTTTTTAATTTCATTTGTTTTTTCTTTACGTCAACTTCGGGATACTATGCTATCTATAACCATATATGGGCACCACTACGTGTCCCAAAGTTTTGCCCAAAGTCGTGCACTTTTTTTTATGGGCCCCCAAAGATTTGGTGCCTCGGTGTCATTTTTGCAAAGAAGTGATAATTTTCTCAGGCTCATATCTTGCAAACCGTTCGGCATTTTGATTTACCCTCGAGACAAAGTTGTAGCTTTTGCCATAAAGAACAAAAATTGTGAACAAATAAAATCAAAAAAACTTCATCTTCAAGATCAAAATCGCAAAAAACTTAAAAAAAGTAGATTTTTTTACATTTTTTCCCCTGTTCAGGTCCATAGGTAGCATACCGTTAAATATTCAAGGAAACAATCAATTACAAAAATGTACCTAAGATCGCAGTAAAAAATTTTTAGAACATATGAAGTTCCTAGGAATGGCTCTTAGCACCGTTTAGGCAGCCGCAAAAGTGCAAAATTGCCTGAAATATTTCAAACTTGAAATGTCAATTTTAAGTTGAACAATTTTACATTATTTTGACATAACTTCATAGCTTTTGTAAAATTGTTGACAGTTTGCTATTTATCTTAATACAGCTGAACTCTTTGCACTTTGTAAGTTTTTCTATTACATTATATTTGCACAGTTCACTAAAACTTGAACAATGCATTTAAAATGGAGTGTCATAAGGCCTTAAGCCACATTGAAAGACAAAAACCAACTTTGCTTAAAAAATTAACTCATTGACAGTTTTAGTAGGAAATTCTTTAAGCATATTAATATTTAAAACAATTTTTGCCGCACACATAGTTGCACAAATAGTTTAGAATTTTAGAAAATTTTTGCTTCCTAAATTAATTTTCTAATTTCAAAAAATTTTGAATTTATATACGGCCAATTTCACCGAGTTCAGCTAAACTAATTAACTATTTCTATAACTGTCAGTTAATCAGTACAAGGTGTAAAAAGCAGTACATTTGCATACTTTTGGGTATTGTTCATAAAACAGTACAACTTAAAAATATCAGTACATGTACTGTTAAGTATAGTATACCGATCGCCGTATAATCACTTTCTGATGTCCGTCCGCCTCTCTTGCTGTCTGGATGTTTGTCTAAATAGTTAACCAAAGTACAGATCGGAATTTTAAAGAGAATTTGGTACATACGTTTCAATTATACTAAGGACGAAGCCTATTGAAAATGGTGAGAATCGGTCAATATATGGACACTAGGGTATTCATTCGGTTAACCGTTAATCGGTTAACCGATTAATTACTACCCGATTAACTGATCGGTTAATTTAAAATTGGCAATTTTCGATTAACGATCAAACCGGTTAATTTCAGTCGATTAACCGATTAACCGATGTAACAAATTTTTTTAGTTTTTTGTAGTACATACTATAACATATTTTTTGTTTTTTTAATTAATTGTTTCGTCTCATATAAAAAAGGTATATGTTTGGAAAATATTTTTTCCTACATTATATTTCCTTCGAGCAATACATTCTTAAATTACAGTACAATATAGAAACAAGGGGTTTGGAAAAAAATTTTCCAGAATGTTCGGTGTTGAGCTTTGCCATGATGAGTCAGATGATGACCTGACAATAGATTGTAATACAAACAGCTAAACTATAGAAACACAAGCTAACAACTGAATTTTGTAAACATGTGCAAAGCTTAATCTTGTTTTATCATTCTTGAATCTGTATTATGGGTTGTTTACGATTTCTCCAACATCTTCAATAATTGAATTGAATTGACGTTTTATCAAAACTAAAGAAAAGAATCGCTTAAATCCTAAACATTTAAGCCAAGTTATTTTTCAAAAAGATTATTTTATAAAATCTTAAACTATTGAAATAATTAATAAAAAAATCTCACAGTTTATTTTTTAACAAATACATAAAAATATTAATAATTAGTATTGTGGTTATTTTGTTGAACTATTTATGGTTTTTAATCCAAATTTTTAATATTTTTAATTAGGCTTAAGTTCATTAAATTTAATTTCCATTGAATTATTTTTATGAAGAAAGGAATTTTACAACATGAAAATTAATTAAAATTGTTTTTGATAATCTTTCATTCTTGACCGTGGCCGGGATTCGAACCGCGGCCGGCAGGTTACCATGACATGTTTCGATCGCAACCACTCGATCTCCTCAGATGGATTTGCCGTTTTACACTCGCAGCCATCGACGACTGCTGACGTCAATAGTCAAACATCAATCCTTAAACCAAATTGTATTTTAACTTTTGGTAGATCGAAATTTGCTTTTTTGAATGATTATCCATTTTAATTGATTTTACATGTTTTTTCTTTACTTCTGTTTTTTCGTACTTTTGTCAAGAATTCTTCCTGAAGTCCATAAAAATATTATGTATAAATTATAAAATATGTTTTTCATATTTATGATTTACTTTTTTGTTTGCTCGTTTTAGTTCAAGAGTTGTTTTGTTCGTTATGTTATTGTTTTTTTTTACAAATAGACTCCATTAATAACTAATTTTTGCAATTTTATTAATTGAAAAGACTTACTGCCTTATGTATAAAAAATAAAACAGCTTAATAAAGGGTTTATGAAACAGATTTTGTATGAAAATCGGTTTTATTAACGCTTTATTAACCTGCTTTATTTTTTATAAATTAGACCGTTAATTTATAACAAAACTTTATTAATCGGTTAACCGATTAATAACAAAATTAACCGATTATTAACCGATTAAGCCAAAACCTCGGTTAATTAATCGAGCGATTAACCGATTAAAGCAAAAGCCCGATTAAATGAATACCCTAATGGACACATAGTCCACATACAAACTTCTTTCCGGAATAGACTTTGTGCCATTAAACAATCTTATGATATTGGTATTAAGCTTATATTCAGTCCAAATATATATTATTTTTTTTTAATTCCCTAAGTTAATCCGGCGAAGCTCGTCGCTTGTCTGCAGGAACGAAACCAGAGTCACTGGCAGGAATCGAAAAAATCTCGTTTGAATGTGTTTATCTAGATGATATTTAACATAAAGTACTCTTATATAAACCTCAAGCTCATAAGCTAATTCGGTTCTGGTGAGTCCTTGATTGTCCATGCCCTTAATAGAGCTTACTGTCGAAAATTTGTCTTTAAATACTGTGGTTAGGATATAATATGGTCGCGCTAAGCCGACAATACTTTCTTACATGTTTTTACTATTAATATTTTTATCTTTGATCTACTTATTGTCATTATTATTCTTATTATTGTTATTATTATTATTATAAAATTTCCTTAAAGAAAAGAAAAACTTTTTTCTAATATGCGCAGTCGTTTTAGAAACATAATATTTTTTTGGAAACAAAATAATTTTTTTTATCTAAATTTCGAAATTTTTGTTTTTTAAAAATTCATAAAAAATTGGAAAATGCAGCTTAGCTTCTAATTAAACTTGCGTTAAAATGGCATGGAATTGATTTTTCATATTGTTGCATATTTCGGTGAAAATGCATATTTTTCCTTCAAATACAAAACTTTCAAGACTTCGAAAAAATATCTCTTTATTTTAAACCGATGCAACACCCTACATGGTTACGGCTTCCAATGGGTTTATAATATGTAATCCAAAACTGTTACAAGCTACTTGCTTGGCACATGGGTTATATCGCGTTTCAGGTGAAATTTCAAGCCAATTCGATAATATTGCAATTTTTAATGATATCCCTTGATTCTCCTTCCAACGCAGCCAGTAGTAACAAGATGGCGGCCTAGCTATTGCTTCTGAATTATATTCAAAAAACTTTGAGTAATTTAAGAATTTTAGAAGAGCTTAATGATACCGATGATTATGCAAATAATAAAGTAAAAGAAATGTTCAATTTTAATAACATCAGAAGTGAGTTAGAATTTGTATTTTCCAACTACGGATATATTGAAGGAGCAATAACTTATTAGGAGCGATTTAGTTCACTTAATCCTCAAGTCAAATTAATGGATATTGCAGAAAGTAAAATTAACAATGTGGACGACGATTAAAAAAAAATTCCAAAACGTCTTTTAAAAAAATCAAGGATTTCAAAAAATAAAATATATTTTAAATATTTTTGATCTGATCTAAAAACTAAATGCATTGGCATTCTTAAGCCTATAGTACACGGAATGTAAAAAAGCCACATGCGCATGTGATTCTGACGTAATTTTGTCGTCATCACACAACACGAACTTGCTGTTGTGGCTTTGTAGTGCCGTCAAAATTACGTCAAAACCACATGCGCATGTGGCTTTTTACATTCCGTGTACTATAGGCTTTAAAGTACAAGACAAAGTTTTTAACAGCACATATTCATTTAAAAAAACATTTGAATAAGTTATTTAAGTTTTTTAAAGATATTGGAATAACAATAGACTGAAGTTTTTATATTTTTGTTTTTAATAAAATTAAAAAACGATTTTTTTTATGTAGATTTTTTAAGTTTTTAGTGCATATTTTGGATTTTTACTGCATATTTTCGATGTTTTAGTGCATGAAAATCTCATTTTCTCAAATTTGTAATGAAATTTTTTTTGTTTTGTACATATAAACTTTTGTTTGTGCTTTTGCATAAGGAGAATGACAGTCATAAAAAACTTACATTACTATAAAATACACATGTATGTATTTGCCGGTAGATGTTCTAGACGCACCTCTTAGGGCCATTATTACAACCTCATGATAAAGTTCCTGATAGTTAACATGAAAAATAGCTATCTTGAACGATAAAGTGACCGTTAAGTTTTCTCAACTATTACAACTGTCCGATTCAATAACAAATTTAATTTTGATGCCGTGGCAACATTGCAGTAGATACCGACTCCAGAATGTACTTATAAATTGATTGTATTTTTTGGTCGAAATTGTAACTTATAATAATGCTAAAATAAGCCTTTGTTTATTTGACCAAAAACAGCAAATTCGCTTTTAAACATGGCTGCGCTATATGTTGTCAACTATTAATTTTAAAACACACCAAAATTCAGAAAAACCCTGAAAATGATTACAAAAATTAAATTTTAGGCAACAAATTACAATAAATATGTATAATAGACTTTACCACCTTGCTGGCATGGTCTAATGTACAATGTACACACTAGTTATGTTATGAATAACAATTTTTAATATTCGCGAATACGAATGCGAATACGAACATCCAATTGGAAATTTTGCGTCACACAATATTTCAAATTTGATTGAAAAAAATATCCCATTCTCGTCCATAACAATTGATTAGAAAAAAAACTGTCACACTTCTAACTGTATTTTACAATATGTGTTATTATATTCCGATGACTAAATCAAATTGTCAACTTCGCAGCTCCACTACTAAACATTTTTAAATTTGTATGCTTAGATATATATATAAGTGCCAACAAGCAACAACAACTTAACTCGATTAAGGCAAGTGCCAAAAATCAGGGAATGTTAGTAATTTTATCACATATAAATTTTTTATTGAATTTTTAAGAAACAACAGTTAGATTAGGGGGATTGAAAAGAAATATGTCAAATTTTTCCTTACCTGACTTAAGCTGTGATTAAAATCGGTCTAGCAGTTATTGACAAATCAACCCAAAAAAGGAGAAAACCTAAACATTTAAGCGTATTTTTGTAGGTCAGCTTAAGTCTAATTTTTCGCAATCCATAAATTCATATATTCTTGGCGAATTTTTGAAAAACTTGAATATCCGAGGCTACCAATTTTAGAGGAACACAAGTCACTCTCATGACCCTCTATGGACCCATGTTCTTTCAATTCAACTCAAAAGCTGCTCGGTTTTGACTGTTTCAAGAATTGCATCAGTTCAAAACAAAACGTTCGTTAACCATTGTGTTATATATCAGTAAAATAAAAAAAGCAAAAGAAAATATTGCAAATAATCATGAATCAAAAAAACAAGATTGCGCATTGCGCAGGTCCGTTTTTTTTGTGTGACGAAAAAATAGACTTTGTGCATGTGAATTTGTGTGTGTCTTACATTTTTTTTACAACAAACATTCATAATTAGTCTATGATGACGTAGATGCGCAGTAGAATTTTTTTTTTGTACGGCTGAGTGGTTCAGTGTAGATATCGGGACAAAGAGGACAATTTTAGCTTTCTGATGGTACTAAAATCTCTTTAACCCCTTTTGGCTCAAGCAAGTTCTGTTCCTCTCAAATTCGGACGATAACAAAAAATTGGACTTTTGGCCGGTTTTTAAAAATAATAAACAAGTTTTAATAAGCCACTTCGAACAATAGCGACTATCAGGGATAGTAAAACTACCCAGTAAAAAATGTGCTCCAATAGGAGCAGGTTTAATGTATGAATTCATACCTCAAATCGCTAGAAACCTGCTGATGGGATGCCAGATTTTTGTATGGGGGTTCCCGGTTTGAAGGATTTTTTTTCTGCTAACAATAATCGCTTCTTTTAACATGCAAACAAAGCACTCCTAAAGTTTTTTTTAAGGGCTAACTTTATTAACATATTCACTAATGTTTGGCTTTTAGTGGTTTAAACGCCTTTTTTCAATAAGTTTCGTTAACCATAATTTATTTTTATTTTTTTCGCTTTAAAACCTTCTTCGTTGTCAGCACTTAAACAGCAGCTTTTGTATATATTTTATTCTTTATCATTTACTGCTGTATAAAAGCTATATTATTGATACGCTCGATTATGCGCTTTTTCTCTTAAGTGCTTCAAAAAACTTGAATTTTTTTTCTGGGTAATGTACAAAGAGGAATTTTAAAATTGTTCTTTTTCAAAAGTATTTGTACGAGCAACTAAATCTTTTCTTTATAAATCTTGTGACCTGTTATTTTAAGTTAAGGTGCAAGAAACATTTCAATGAAAAAATCGGACAACACCGGACACTTGCTAAATGAGAAGTAGGACCACAGAATACTAACAGAACTGTCACGAGACGGAAGATTTTGCGTTTTTTGTCTCTTTCTAAGAAAGCTGCCCTTTTTGCATTTCTCTTTGCATCATCTTTTATGCCGCAATACAATGAACACAAATTTATTTAGTTGAGATTAATTTGCAAAGCTGTTGTAAAAAATTAACTTTTAAGTTAACCACAACACGAGCAAATAATATTTAAGTAAATAAATAACATTATAAAACAAAAAAAATATTAATAAATAAATTTTCTTTTGCCCAAAACAACAATGGTTGAACTAATGCATTTGTTAAACGTGGTTTGTGTTTTCTTATTTTTGTTTTGATCACGCCATTTTTGTTGATTATTGCTGCCTGTTTTTACACATTTTTTTTTTCACGATAGAACGGGGAGGTTTCCCCACAGTGACAGGTACCGCGACCAGATCAGGTCTATTGTACCCACTCCCCTTAGCTGGCCAAAAGTCCCTCCACTTCCCGTAGGAACCCAACCAGGGCCTTTGCGATATATTACCGATTTGGGACGCACACATTATACTATGCCCCAAGTGCCTCCTCCTGGCCCATGCCAGCGCCGGGCAGTCACACAGTACATGCTCCGTCGTCTCGTCCCCCCGTTTTTCACGATAGAACGGGGAGGTTTCCCCACAGTGACAGGTACCGCGACCAGATCAGGTCTATTGTACCCACTCCCCTTAGCTGGCCAAAAGTCCCTCCACTTCCCGTAGGAACCCAACCAGGGCCTTTGCGATATATTACCGATTTGGGACGCACACATTATACTATGCCCCAAGTGCCTCCTCCTGGCCCATGCCAGCGCCGGGCAGTCACACAGTACATGCTCCGTCGTCTCGTCCCCGTCTAGACATAGTCTGCATTCCTGATCCTCAGCCAGGCCTATCCGATAGAGGTGGTATTTGATCGTGTGGTGACCAGTCAAATAGGCCACCAGCAGTCGCAGATCCCGTCTGCCGAGACCATTCGTCCTCATTACATTCCCGGGAGAGATAAATCTCCTTGCCTGACGCATACCCGGAAGCGATACCCAGTATCCCCTATGTTCGTCCAGAGCCCAGTCCTCCATGACGGACTGGACCCCTGCCCAACTTTGTCCACAGAAGGGCTCGGGACCTATCATCCGCGCGTTAGAACCAGCCCTGGCCAGCTCATCAGCCATTTTGTTACCCAGGATCCCTGAATGCCCTGGCACCCAGCAGAGCGTCAATCTGAACCTTGTCCCCAGCTCCTGTAGCTTTCCACGGCACTCCGCCACCAGCCCTGAGGCCATTCTCCAAGAAGAGAGTGCTTTAATGGCCGCTTGGCTATCAGTGAAAATCACATTACTGCAGCCAACCATTCCCCTATCCAGAATGTTGCCGCAACACACATCAATGGCGCAAATCTCGGCCTAAAAAACATTCGGCGATTCGCCCATTGCCATCGAGAGTCGTGTATTAGGCCCAAAAACCCCTGCGCCCACTCCGTGCTCCGATTTTGACCCGTCAGTATACCAGTGCAATTCATGGTTTCCCCGACATGGATTCCCAACACTCCAGGACCTTTCGTCCGGAAAGATTGCCCTGAACCTTCTGTTGAGGACTAGTTCCGTGGTCATTATGTCTGCCCTAGTACAGACAGATAGACCCGGAGCCATGTCCATCAAGGTAGCATGCCCCTGGACTCAGCAAGTCCCGATGTTAGCTTGATCCTAAGGAGACCGGACATAGCAGTCTTCCTTATATGGATGTGTAGTGGCAATATGCCCACTATAACCTCAAGTGCTGCCGTGGGACTTGTGCGCATTACCCCCGTCAGGGCAAGACACATCATCCGCTGCAGCCTGTTGCACTTCCTCATTGCAGTCTCCTGCCGAATCTTAGGCCACCATACCAATGATCGGTCTGACCATCATAAAGTATAGCCACTTTACCATACTTGGACTAAAACCCCAAGTTCTGCCAAAGAAGCCCTTGCATGCCCAGAAGACCCTTACCGCCTTCCCGAGGGTTTGATCCAAGTGCGAGTTCCAATTGAGCCGTCTGTCCAGAATAATTCCCAGATATTTGACCTCATTGGAATACTCAACCTCAATTCCGTCCACTACTAGCTTCTCCAGCCTGTAGTTGTACCTCCTCGTGAACGGTATCACGACCGCCTTGTTAGGATTGATACTCAACCCCCTTACATGGCACCATCCAAGAACCCTATTGAGAGCACCCTGCATCACCTCCGTGATGGTGCGTCTGGGACTGTAAGCGCCTCTACGCAAATCCTCCCCCCCCCGGTATGGTCCGACAGCGAGGCCTCATCCGTAACCCTCCAGTTACGAATTGAATCGCGCAAAGCGCCGCTAACCGGTGTAAGGTCTAATACCTCCTCCCTGATCGCATTACAGCCGACATTGGCTATGTACAAGTTCGTACCAACCAGATATTCCAGTAGTAACTCACCTCTTTGGTTGATGTTGCTGCTACCCCAAACGGTGTGATGGGGATTGGCATCGCAGCCCAGGATAAGCTGCTTTCCATGCATACCGCAGTACAGCACCAAGTCCGCCACATCTTCTTCGCCGGGGAAAAAGGCCGATCTCCGACGACCCCCGTTCAGTGGGTATATTCATCTGTGCTGCCACTAGATCTCTGAAAATAAAATTAGTCAATGGAATTATGTCAACACAATTGTCGACAAGCAACGCTGTGCGAGGCTTGTCCACTGACCGATCATAAGTCAGCTTTCTTGATTGGGATTGTAGTCCCCGGATCTGGCCACTATTGATCCATGGCTACTGCAAAAGCGCAAGACCGATGTTTTCTTCGCAAAGATGCTGCACAGCGTGGCCGACGCCCCTTTGGCGTGGTGCAGGTTTGCCTGTAGCACCCTAATGGTGCCCATTGCTATCCCTAATGGACCGCTGCACTAAATCCCCCAACCGGTTACGTTGGGGTCCCTTCCCTCGCGACCTTTTGGTCGGTTTCTCCGAACTTTCCCCAGGGTTGGGTGTGCTGCTTTTGGCCGGGGGTTGAGGCCTTCGGACGATTTTCGCCACACTTCCCTTGTCTGCAAGTTTATTCCCGCGAGCATGAGCTGCCCCGCTGGTAGACGGGCCATCATCAAGGGCGGATTCTCTCCCTTTGATTGGCGACGATTTGCTAGCCTTTTTTGCCGCATCCTCCGCTGGCTTTTCGTCCTTTTTCTTGCCACCATCCTTTGAACCAGTGTTCTTAAGGTGCAGTCTCACCTGCCCAAAGCAGTAGCTGACCTTACCTCCCATCTTCACAAGCTTCTGGTAGGAGCAAGTATCCACTGCCAGACGAAGATGGAAGAATTCGCCATGTACTTGTCTTTGAGCCACTGCCCAATGAGTTGCAGCCAAGTCATTCTGAGCCGCCATGAAGGCCAGGACCCTTTCATTGGACAGCTCAAGACTATGTGGGAAGTATCCTCTCACAAAGTGCGTGCGGGGGAATTCTTCTTCAAGGACGATCTTACATTCTACCCCTGATTTCTCCTTGATGTAATCAAGGTTGGACTTAGTCCATTCCGCCGTCTCATTGTTGACGCACAAAAGCATCAACCAGTCGGTGCGCCGTAGACAGCTTCCAAACTGTGGTTTGAAAGTTCCTGCTTTCTCAATAACCGCCTGAAGAATCGTATTTTTGATCCTTTCAATCTGGTCGGCAGTTAGTGACGGAGCTTCAGTTGCTGAGACAAAACCCAGTCTAACGCCCTTTGGCATCTGGACTTTTTGGGCATATGCCTGTCTCGCACATGCACGCTTTGCCGGAGCTCCAGTAGAGGGAGAGTTTTCTGATCGTTCCCTCTTTAATGTTTTTACACATTGCCACTTCACTACCAAAAAAAACTTTGTCTTTTTCTTCGAAAGCTGCCCTCGCAACTGATTTGGGACTTTTTTACACGTCCCTTTTTACAGTTCCGTTAGTATTCTGTGGTAGGACTGTCCCGGATGCCCAAAAAAAGAGGACGGATTGCAACTTATTGTGTTTATGCCATAAAGCTGCTCTGCATAGCCTTTCTAAAAACTTTAAAATTTTATAATTTTGGGTCTTAATTCATAGCGCAACATAGCGGAAGTTATTTTCCTTAAATTTTATACTAATACCAACATTTTTTAAGAAGTAAAGGCAATAAAAGCAATTCTCAAAGCTGTATTTGCATGGGAGCTATTATCAAATACTGACTGATTACAATAAAATTTGTTAAGGTGATTTAGCTGGCAATAAAATGATTTTGGGCCAAATTTATTCTATATACCGACATAACTATACTAAACCTAAGTATCAAATTACATCACATTGCCTCTAAAATTGTGACCTGTATTTTGCGCAAAAGTTTTTCGTGAGTCTAGAACGAATATTTGTAAACGTAAGACACATCAACACAAACCTATGATACCCTCTCCACTATGGTGGTGTGGATATAATTATATAATATATAAATTTAATACTATGATTATGGGTATATGGGACTTGGTAAAACCAAATGTAGCACTCTTCTTAATGGTTGACTTATGGTTAAACACAACATCAAAACCATCTTCCAATATTTTCATTAGGACAACATACACAGTTAAACCAATAAGAAAACAAAAATTAAAAGCAGTATCTAAATAAATAATATACATAAAAGAAATAAATTTAAGCTATTGGTAAAAATTAAACAATAAATTTATAAAAAACGTAATTGATTGTATAATTTTAGGTTGATAGTTCCTTTAATATGTCAAGCCAATTTGTCGTAGATGTCATCCAAAATGTCATGAATCAGGATGCTACCAACGATACCAGGCCAATTAGTAACGAAAATGTTCGCACAAAAGACGACATCATTCGCATGTTTAACCGAATTTCTTTCCTAAAAGCAGCCGCTTTTATCCGTATGACTAAAGATATTTTAGGAGAAGAGAATTTTAGAACATCTATGAATGAATATCTTACAACTTAGTAAGTTTTTTTATTACTCAAGTAAAATACCACAATATCTTATCAATTACATTTTATATTTTAGTGCATACAAAAACACAATTCCTTCGGATCTCTTTAATATTTGGAAGAAGTACTGGCCTTTTGAATATAAACAATTCTCTCAAAAATATTTCGAATCCTTTACAACTCAAGTAGGTTACCCTGTGGTCACCTTTAGACGGACCTCCAATAATACTGTAGAAGTCAGTCAAAAACGTTTCTTATTAAAGGATTTTGATACAGCCAACACCAACCTAACATACACTGTCCCTATTACGTTCACAACAAGTTCTGAAAAAAATTTCCAAGACGTCTCTCCCAAATTATTCCTTCAAAAAGACCCAGTTACCTTTTATGTTAAAAATGAGGTTTCCTGGTTCATTGGTAATATTCAGGAAACCGGTTTTTATCGCGTTAATTATGATAACAATACTTGGAATGAAATCCGCCAAAAATTGTTTTCTGAAAGCAGGGAGGATATTCATGAATTGAATCGTGCCCAAATCGTTGACGATCTTTTCAGTTTATCTCGTGCGGATGAACTTCCTTACAATGTTTCTTTAAATATTCTTCTATATCTCAAAAACGAAACCAATTATTTGCCATGGGCTGCTGCCCTCAAAGGATTCAGCTATTTAATGACCCGTTTGGGTAACGAAAGTGATATCTTTGTTCCCTTCATCCGTGAGATTATTGTACTGAACTTCTACAGAATAAACTTTGAACCGCTTGAATCGGATAATACTTTTGAAATTTACGGACGTACTTATATTTTGGGTCGGTGCTGCAAAAATATAATACCCGACTGTGTTAAACAAGCCAAGAAACATTTCGATGAAATCTCCAACAACCGTTCCGTTCATGTCAATATCCGTTCTCTTGTTTATTGTACAGTTATGCGTGAAGGCAATGAAAATAATTTCAACACACTTTATAACAAATACATGGCCGAAACTGTTTCTAGCGAAAAAAATTTGATTTTAGATTCTTTGAGTTGCGTCAAGGACAGAAAATTGGTTAAAAAATTTTTTCAAATAATCATTTCCAATGACTTACATGCCGTGGACAGGACCATCGCTCTGTATAATTTGTGCACTAAAAACAACGAAAATGTTGACCTCGTTTTTGATTTAATTGATGAACAAATTGAACAACTTGCTAACGCGTAAGTTTATAATTTTTATTTTGAAAAACAAATTGGAATTAATAACGTAAATTTATTTTACAGCACTGGTGGTTACTATTTCGTTGCTTCCGTTATTGTGGAAATTGCAGAGCACTTCACAACTGAAGCTCAGTTGCAGAAACTTAAGGATTTTATTAAAAAACACACCGGCAAGTTCGGTAGATTAATTTCGATTTTACAAAGGGCAGTAAATATTGTCGAAGAGAATTTAAAGTGGGCAAAAGAAAATTTAAATAAAATCAAGAGCTATATGCATCAATTCATGCAGAGATATCACCAATGAAATCATAAAATCCTTTTTAAAAATACATGTAGTACTTTATAATATTTTGTCTTTTTTTTAAATAAACATTAGAATTCTTTTTCCGGCATAAACATAAGCCGGGAGAAGTCGAGCAAAGATTAATTTGTAATCCTTTTAGAATGTTTAAACAATTGGCGAGAAGTAGTTTTTGTATCGGATTGAAACTTACGATATAAAATATAGATATGACAATATCAAGCAGAATTTGGTGTACCCATTCAAAGCGGGTCAAATAAGCAAATCTTAAATCAAGTTAAATGTCCATTGCGCGTTTAGTAGAACTGGAGGGGTTTTGTGTGTTAATAGAAAAAACTTTTGTCAAACTAAAATAGTAGCCTCGCGGACAAAAATTGATCTATGCAAGGACATCAGTCAGCGAAAAAAATCCAGAATATACATATACGTAATGCCAGCTTTAACCTTTAGACATGGCAATGTTTTCAAAAATATAGTACAGAAATATTTTTCCAATAAATAGCCTTCTGATCTGGCCTAAGCAACCAGTTTAATGCGCGTAGGAATAGCTTATCCCACCAACAATAAATTTAAGTTTATCATTAATATTAATTGGGAATTTACCACATTTAAATGAAACTGTGTTAATGAATTTTTGACTCCCAAGAATAACTTTGATAACAAATATGCAAGTGAGAGTACAATAAAACTAAACTGGCATAATAAAGAAAAGTAATTTGTTTTTTCTTTACCCACTTACAACTACAAAGCAAAGCAAAAACCTTCGACTTTTATGTAAAGAAATTTCCCCTTACTACAAGAAATTGCCAAGAGTGTGACTGCGGGAGTTCTCTCTTAAAACAAAATGCTGTTTATATTAGAGTACCGCAACATTCACTCATTTTTCAGTTCGAATTCCTTATAAGCAGGGCTGTGGAGTCGCCCGAAAAAAGTACCAACTCCGACTCCGACTACAAGCGCTGAAATTTTTTAAGTGCGACTCTGACTCCCCACTCCGACTACGACTCCTACTATTATCTTGATGCTAAATGTATATGAGACTCAGTGATGTTAACTTTTATTTTTTCATTACCGTACGGCCTTCTAAAAATTACCGTTTTTGAGAAGAAATTGCCGTACGAAAACATTAATGTGCTGTTTCCAAATGACAGGCGATTTATTATTTATTTATTTATTTATTTCAGCTATAAGGACATTAAGAATTAAATTCTTTTATAGTCCAGAGGATTACATAATGCACACCAATAGTAATAATAATAATAATTATAAAAGTAATAATAATAATAATAGTAGTAATAATAACAATAGTAATAATAATATACAGTGAAAACTCTCTATAGTGGACAGCTGCGGTCGCCTGAAATTTGTCCATTATTGAGAGGTGTCCACCTAAGGGGAGGTCTAATAAAAAGTGCATAATATTTGTTTTATTTTATTTAATAACAAAAACAAAACCAAAAACAGATCATTTCAATTTCATTAATACATACATACATGTTCACTAGTTTATAATGTTTTGTAATTTATAATTTTAAATCGCTTTAAAAAAAATTGTTTATATGAAAGCCGATGTGAAAGCTGAAAGAAGATCAATATTAATTTGATCTACACCTAAATAGCACATACAATTTTATAATAACAAACCTTTGTGCTAATTTCCGAACCAAACATTTATCTTTTTTTGAGGATTCAATAATTTCCACTTTTTCTTTTAATGTTAAACACTTTCGCTGTGAAGCCATTTTTGACACAAAACCAATAAGTTAATTAAACAACAAAAACTAAATTTCGTGAATTCCCCATACACAGCAGAAAAACATACATACATATTTAGTTGCTTCAGAGTTACCAAATGAATAATATTTGAAAACAAAACGAAAATATGCAAAAGCGATGCCAGATAAAAACAAATTATACAAAAATATTTAAAAAATTTTCAGCGATTTAATGAAGATGTCCACATAATGGAGGGTTTTCAACCAAAATATGTACAAAATGCTTGTCCATGTCCATATAAGGGAGTGTCCACCTATCGGAGGTTCATTTACATGAAAATTATTTTTTGGTGCTACGTTTCAGAGTTTTTGTCCATTAAAAGGGGGTGTCCGCTAAAGAGAGTGTCCACTATACGGAGTTTTCACTGTAATTATAAAATCAAGTTTTGAACAAAACAATAAGTAATAAAACCAAAAGAAAATAAAAATTAGAGCAAAATTAAATGGTACATACTAAAAAAAAATTTTACTAAGCAGTTATAAAAAAGAGGAAAAAAAAAATATATAATAATAAAGAGAAAGATGGAGTTAAAGGCTAGCCGTTTAGTGAAACATAATCCATAAGAGTTTTCTTGAATCTCTGTCTGTCAACAATTAGTTTTATATTTGAGGGCAACGAGTTCCAAAGCTTTATGGCATTGATGAAGAAAAATTTGCTTGAGTTTAAATAGTTGTAACGAGGGGGTATTAAAGTCACACCCCTGGCCGATCTACCGAATGAAATTTTGTCAAACAGGTATGTCGGTGATCGATCATTTAATAATTTGTGAAGAAATAATAGGTTTCGCATGCGAAGGTAGTCTACCAAGTCACAACCAAGAATCATGGTTCTCCAAGATGAAACACTACTAAATCTGTGAATACCGTATACATAACGAGTTGCATTGTTAAACGAGACTTGTAATTTATGTAGAGTGCACGAGTCCAATTTGCTATACACCACCGCAGAAGTTGTAATAAGGGGCATAATTAACTGTACAATAAGACGTTTCCTGATCTCCATCGGTGTGTAACCAGAGGTTATTCGTAGATTGCGCAGTGTCATATACACACTGCGTACTACATTATTAATATGATCACTGCATGACAGGGCTGAGTTGATGTAAAAACCAAGGTACTTCAATTTTTTCACATATGCAAGTGGAGTGTCGCCTAAGCAAACAATTGGAAGCTGATTAAAATCAAGTTTCATCCTACTGATGGGTAATAAAACTGATTTTACCGGATTCAGCATAAGGTTGTTAGCTATAGCCCACTGAAAAACAGCTTTAAGGTCCTCATTAAGTTTGTAACACATATCATCAACAAGACCAATGCGACTAGATATATACAATTGGATATCATCAGCATATGCATGAATGTTAACAAAATTGACGACATTAAATATATCGTTGATAAAAATACTGAATAGCAAAGGTCCAATAACTGAGCCCTGTGGAACTCCAGAATGTACATCCTTGAAACCTGACTCTCTTAAACCGATAACAACCTTTTGTACACGATCAGATAAGTAGCTACTTATGAGGGACACTGCGCTTCGACCAAAGCCAAAGAAGCATTCTAATTTCCTACAGAGTAGTGAATGAGCTACTCTATCGAAGGCCTTTGAAAAGTCCAATAAGCACATTAGCGACAGATCACCCACATCATATGCTGGCCTGATATCATCAAGTACTTTCATAACAGCAGTAGTACAACTATGGTTTGAGCGAAACCCAGATTGCAATGGTGACAACAAGCAATTTGTATTGATGAAGTCAATCATTTGCCGTGACATTATTGTTTCACATACTTTACCAAGAACAGGAAGTATACTAATAGGCCTAAAGTCACTAGGGACCTTTGGAGAGTTTGTTTTTGCAACCGGTATAATCCTACCAATTTTCCATACTTTTGGAAAAGTGGAAGTTGTAATACAATAATTAATGATATGTGTGATAAAACCAACAACATAGGGTAATATTATTTTTAGAAATCTTATACACACACCATCTTCACCAATGGCATTAGAACGAATGCTCAACACAGTACTATAGACTTCATCATCAGATACAGTGGAAAACTCAAATCCATTCGGACAAACATAAGAGGGCTGAATAGTAGACAAGTCTGGATCATTTGGATTGTTAAATGAAAAAAAATCATTTAGAGTGTTAAGATCCAATAGACAATCTGAGTTTTCACGCGGGTGGACACCTAACCTTTTGATATTCATCCAGAGCTGTTTAGGGGGTAGTGACATGCTTAGCTTCCGCGAGAAAAAAAGTTTCTTCGCTTCTCTCACAACCAAATTAGCACGATTCCTAGCTCTATTATACAATTCCCTATTTGCAGCAGAGGGATTTTTTTTCCATCTGTTATAACTTCGATTGCGCTCACGAATTGAGTTTTTAACAGTCGCATTAAACCACGGACATGAAGATTTCCTAACGTGAAAACTACGCAATGGTACATGTTGATTGTAAATATGTAGTATTGTCGCCAGAAATACCTCCAATTTGTTATCTACTGTGGACTCGTACCAGCAGTCAGTTAAGTTACTATTAACAAGGTCCGAAAATAATAAGGGATAATTAATTGATTTGAAATCCCTATACGATACCAAACATGATGTCTCAGTTTTATTAAGACTAATATTAAGCGAGCAAAACAAAAGGTCATGATCTGAAACAAATGATATCTGATCAAATAGCATTAAATAGCCAGTATCCGATAACATTAGCAAATCAAGTAGGCTTGGGAAGCAATTTGTTGAAAAACGTGTAGGCATTTGCTGATTAACTATCGACAGACCAGCCGAACTTACGCAGTTTAAAAGATTTGCCCTATAGTTATCATCACATAACAAATTAATGTTAAAATCTCCACAAGTCACATAAAAATCATAATCAATTATGTACGAGTTAAAATCAGTGAAAAAAGGCATAAGATCAAATTTTTTATTGGGGTTATACACACATGACACTAGAACTCTAGTAGCATTATCATAAATTTCCAAATTAAGAAATTCAACTCCTGGTTCTAAGTTGCTAGATCTGCTGACAAATTTAGATTTAAGACTTGACTTGCAATATATTGCCACACCACCACCTTTTCTTTCACCTCTATTGTTATGATATAGAGTATATCCCCCTATAGCATAATGAGAAGTAGACACATCATTATGAAACCAAGTTTCAGTTACACAAATAACATCAATACTAGAGTTCTCAAAAGTGCTTCTAACGTCATCCAATTTTAAACCATGCAGACTCCTAGCGTTAAAATGAACTATATTCAAACCATTTCTCTGTCTACACAGAATATTCAACAAAGCAGAATTTCTTTCAACAGCGCCAACAGCCAGTAGTAAAATTTATATGAAAAGCACTCAGTCCATCGCCTGTCATTTGGAAACATAACATAAGAGCAGTTTTCAAAAACCATTTATTTAAATTTTAAATGTGTTTTAAGAAAAAAATTGAATAGAAATTTTGGTTTAAAATACATTTTTAAGCAAAATTATTGTATTTTTATGAATATGGCAGTAAAGTAATCTATATATGGGCATTTCCCCAGAATGGTCTACCAGGATGAAAAAATAAAATGTTGATAATCATCGTCTTTTATTGTTTATTATTATGAAAAAAGTCTATGTTGTTATAAAAGAGTGGTTTCAGAACATGTCTCAGCTGTTTTACTTGAGGAAATTACACTGGAAACTGGAAAATTTTATATTTTCTTATATTTTCTACTTCTAAAGACATTTTATATACTTATTTTAAATGCAAAAAATATGTTATGTTTACACTCTTTCTTCATAATCTCTCCATTGCAATCAATTATAAAGGGAGTATTTAGTTTTTTTGTTGAGGAAATTTGAAGATATTTATGAGAAAATTCATGGTGATAACAATAAAAAAACATATGGAAAAATCGTACGTTCGCGACCCGTACGTTCGCGACCAGTACATAAGCCAATTGAACAAAAACCAAGAGAGGTATTTATTTTTATAAATACTGGATGGAGACCTACATCAATACACTTTTAAAATAAATTAATCACCTTTGAATATTACGTTCCGTTACGAAGATTTCTACATTTCACTACTGTCAGCCAAAGTTGACTTCTATTTTGCGTACGTTCGCGACCACATGTTTATAACTATTATTATAAAAACTTAAACTCGATGAAATCCATATTTTGCACTAAACATAGAGCTACCCAAATGCTATCGAATCGCAAAAAAAATTCTAGGAAAAGTTTTGTTTTCTATATTATTTGTACAACAAAAGCGTACAAACGTACGTTCGTGACCCCAGGAAATGCCCATATATAAAATAGGATGTGTGTATGTATGTATGTGTGTATGTAACGTATGGACTCCAAAACGTCTGGGCCGATTTTGATGAAATTTTCAGGGAATCTTCAGAATATTCAGGCGGGTGACACTGTGAAGTCTGATTTTTTATTTTCGGTCTGCGGGCGAAGGTGCGTGGCAAAATCCAATGTTCATATTGCACCACCAATGACATCTATATAATTTGGACAATTTTTTCTTTAAAATGATCGCCATGGTCCAACTTAGATTTATACGAAAAGAAAATTTTGCCCCGCCCACTTTTTTCGAATTACCTAAAATCAGAAAACGGCTCCATCGATTTGACAAATTTTTCTTTCAAATGTTCGTATTAATCCATTTTAAGTTTTCATCGAAAGAAAAATTTACCACGCCTACTTTCGATTTACTTTTCATCGAAAGAAAAATATACCACGCTACTTTTTCTATTTATCTAAAATCGGAAAACAGTTGCACCGATTTTGCGAAGCCCTAAGGGAATCAGTTCGAACAAAATTTCCACTATTGAATCGACAACAAAAATAGGCATACGAAATCCTAATGAAAGCTGTGAAAGATGAAACTGGAGGGATTTTTTTCTAAACGCTCCCGGTGGAACTGGGAAAACTTTTTTAAGTTAGCTGAATATTGATCTTACCAACTAAAATGTAAATAGAACACTATAAGATTCACAGATTCAAAGGCGAAGACGTACTTATTCCCCGAATTCCGATGATTTCCAACGATTTACCATTTGAATTCAAGCGGCTCCAATTCCCTTTGCGTCTTGCCTTTGCTATTACCATTAACAAAGCACAAGGCCAATCATTGACTATTGCTGGCTTAATTTTGGAAAATTCATGTTATTCACACGGCCAGTTGTATGTGGCTTGCTCCCGAGTTGGCACCCCAAAAAATGTATACGTTTTTACACCAAATAAAAAACATTGTCTATCCGCTAGCCTTAAGATGAAGTAATCAATAAATATAATTTCCAATTTGCCATAAATACATGTGTTTCTTTTTTCATTGAACCCATATCTACACCATATGTAAGTTATTCTGTAAAAAAAACTTTATGATAGGTATTCCATGGATTTTTATTTAAAGGCCGTAAATTTCGTTTAAAGCTCAATTTAAATCGTCTGGTAATACAACACTAATGTTTGCTTAGCAGGGTTGTCAGATGTGGCGATTTCTCGCCAAACGTGGCGATTTTCAAACTTGTTTGGCGACCTAATTTTTGAGTTGGCGACATGGCGACTTTTTGGCGATTTAACAAAATAGTTGGCGATTTTGTTGGCTATTTTTGATGAGCTATGGACTTGTTTTAAAATTCGTTATATTCAACTTCTTGACGCGTCATTACGAGGTTTACATTATATGAATGTGAATAGTACATATTGCATTTTTTATACCTTCTTTGAATAAACATAATTCGCTCACAATTTATTCCAAAGAAGACAAATAGGGAGTCTTGGCAGTGAAGCGTTTTAGATAACTGCAACTTATATACAAATGTATATCCAATATTTGTTTAATACTAAATGCAAAAATTCTTTTTTTGTTGCTTTAACCCTTCTGCACTCCTTGGGTCAATTTGACCCAATTTTGGTTTTCAAACGCAAAATTTGTCTCTTTAAATATAAGATATGGACGTGAAACTTTAATTTATCCATTACAGGGACGAAAATTATAAATTTAAATGAAAATGAGAATAATAAAATTTAAATTTTTCCTCCCCCCCTCCACATTTAAAAACACGATTTACACACATTTAATATCCTTTGGGTCAATATGACCCAACAAGCGATATTGCAAGTTTAATTCCACCTTAAAATTTTTTTCCTATTGAATATAATTAAATTGAGTTCATCTTCATTCAGAATCATCGATCAATAATTTTTTCAGTTAAATAGTCAATAGAATCGCTTTTATTTTTTATTATACTTAAATATGAAATGTTGTTTACATTTTATTGTTGGGTCATATTGACCCAAAGGATCATAGGAAGGGCACATATCCAAGGGATGCAGAAGGGTTAAGTAGACTACTATCAGGGCTGGGCAGTATTTGAAATATATGTATTTGAAATACGTATTTAAAATACAAATACGTATTTTGTATTTGTATTTTAAATACATGACGTGCAAGTATTTTGTATTTTAAATACATAACCAGCAAGTATTTTGTATTTTAAATACATACAATAAATATAAGTAGTTTGTATTTTGTATTTTAAATACATAAAAAATGGGAGTATTTTGTATTTTAAAAACATAGTTTACAAAATATATTCTGTCAGTTTATTGATGGTTGATTGCATTTTAATCTACCAAAATATAAGAAAATATGGTGTCATTTTTCATCTTTCGTGGAAAAAGTTTCCGCACCGAAAGCGTTGAAGTTTTGTTTTTATTTTTTATTTTCATCATTAAATCAGTGGCTCTTGTCTTAAATAAGTTCGTTTTCGTTTAAATTCATATATGATCTTCAACATTAAACCATTTTTCATAAGTCTAATGCAAAATCAAAAGGGTTTCAATTTCCAAAAATAAAATTTACACATAATATGGAGTTTTAGGAATCGCTTACGGTGCGGAAACTTTTTTCACCGAATCAGCTTAAAAAAACAGTTTTATATTATCAGATCAAAATTCCCCACATGTCGCTGGAGTGGTATTTTGCACTCAAAAAAAAGTTATAAACTTAATGTACATGACGTGAAAGTATTTTGTATTTTGTATTTGAAATACGTACAATAAATAGAAGTATTTTGTATTTTGTATTTTAAATACATACAGGATGTGTAAGTATTTTGTATTTTGTATTTTAAATACATACAGGATGTGTAAGTATTTTGTATTTTGTATTTTAAATACATAACCTGAAAGTATTTTGTATTTTAAATACATGACCAGCAAGTATTTTGTATTTTGTATTTTAAATACCGCAAACCATGTATTTTGCCCAACACTGACTACTATAAACTATTTTGTATTTTGCCCAACACTGACTACTATAAACTATTTTATAGTAAAGATTGTACCTCTTTTGAATCCACTAACTATTTTTACTGTGTTCTAAATAAATATTAAACAAAACATATTATGGCGACTTTTTTTTAATTTTTGGCGTATTTTAGCGATACTGAACACATTTATTTTCTAGAATTTATAAAAAATATTTTTAAAATTGCTAAAAATATGTATTTTATTGTCAAAAACTGAAAAACAAAGGCTGTTGGCGATTTTTGACATTGAATTTGGCGAAAAAGTTCAAAATCAATCTGACAAACCTGTTGCTTAGGGCCAGCAACGCGGACCGGGTCAGCTAGTTTTGAATAAAATAGGTACATGTGTACATACATATATGTATATTCATTCAACTCAAAATATTTGTATTTAATACGCTTATAGTGCATATGTAAGTGATAAACATTAAAAACAAAAATGTTTTCTTTAATTCATTTAATTATATACTTAAAAAAGTTATGTACTATAATAATTTTTGAATTATTACAGTCACAAGAAAAATCAATCCATCCGTACTTAACCAAGGCAAAGTTGTGTCAAACAGATTTTCTTAAGTCAAGTACAGAATGCTTGATTCAAATACGGATTATTCAAGTGCCAAACAATTAACTTTAGCTTCATTTAACCCCTGATCCGTACTTAAAATAACCCGAAAACTATAGTAAAATTTATTAGCTCACGGCAACTTGATATGTAAGTTTGTTTAAATATTGTTGATTTTTAAACAAACAAAAAGTGTTATATAAAATTAATAATAACTATACACGCATAATTTCAGTCTTGCAAAAACATTATGTTCTTATTTTTTTGTTATAAAATTGATCTATTTTTAAATTTAAAATCACCTCTCAAACGTTAAAATTATTAAACATTCATTCATATTCATAAAAAATTAAAATGAATTTGAAATGTATTTTAAGAAAAATTTGTATGAAAATTTTGCCTTAAAAAACATTTTAAACTTATTTAATTTTTTATGAATACGGCAGTAAAAATCCAAATTTCTTTAAGTAACGTACGGAATGAGGGTATACTAAGTTTTGTATTCCATGTGAAACTTTTTTGTTATGCATCTAATACCCCTGGTTTCTTGAGCAATTCTAAGTCGATTTAGCCATGTCTGTCTGTCCGTCTGTTAAAAATACGCTTACTTTCGCAACATCTAAAACAAAAGTTCAATCTGCATGTCAAATGGCTTCTAGTTATCCTAAGCAGTTTGGGAGTGAAATCCAGCAAAATCAAATCAGTAGGATAATAGTTATCAATCAAAATGTAGAACCACCACCCTTAAAAATTGACAATTTTGCTACAAAAACTTACGTCAAAAGTGCCATAATGTACTTCTAAGACCGTAATAAATATTGCTATCATTTTTAAATGTGCTTTCGTAAAGATTGGTCCATAATTTACCATAGGCACCATATAAAGCCTACTCCCGGAATACAGTTTAGTGCGCATAAAAACGTAATAAATATTGCTATGATAATAAAATTTGGTACGTCACAGTTTTATAAGACACTGCAAAATTTCGTGAAGATCGGTCACTAATTTACCCTAGGCCCCATATTAAGCCTACCCTCGGAAAACAGTTTAGTTCGTTAAAAACGCAACAAGTAATGCTATTGTAATGCAATTTGGCACTATCACGCTATAAAATTTCTAGAAGATCGGTCCATAATTTTCTGTATAATGCCCCATATAATGTTTACTCTTATTTATTATTTATTTATTTTAGTACACCAAAAACCATAGCAGCTATAGATATTTTAAAATTTGGTCCAATTTTGGTTCATATGGCTAGAAATAATACCATGCAATTTTCTGATTAACGGTCCATATTAACCTAAGATCCCATATTAAGCAGCTTTATGAAAAGCACTTTAAGCGCTAAAACAAATTTCACTACTGTATTAAAATTTGTTCCATTAAGATTTTTAATAACGGACATCACTATACAAGATTTCGTGATGATCAGTCGATAAAAAATTTAAAAAAAAAACCTCTTATTTCTTAAAAAAAAAAGTTTTTTTTAAAAGAAAAAACAAAAACATGTTGAAAGGCTTTTTATATTACTGGTAAATAATTAAATGAAAAAAGTATATAGAGTTCATTTTATTTAAAAATATGTAAAAATTTAATTAAAAAATGTTTTTATTTTGAATACGCCCTCGCGAAAATTTTCAATATTTTGCTCTTTCTAATAATTATATTCCTAAAAATTAAAGCTCAAGCTACACAATAGCACATAATAGAGAAATACTCAATTGGTAACCTCTTATTACATAAAAAGGTGCAAGATCTTTGACGTGTTTAAGAAAGTCGTTATCACCCAGCAAAAACTTTACTTACAATCCTACTTTTAATGACTTCAAGAATTCATTACTTTGTAGCTTTATTCGCCACTTTTTGGATTATTAGTTATATATTAAATAATAACTTTATTATTATATCTTAAATATACAGAAAAATTTATATTTTCATTATGACAATAAAAATGTCATTATAGTCATAAAACATAGTTTTTTAATGCAAAAACTACACTGCCCCGGTAAACTAGCTGGTAGAGAGCTAGTCTATCAGCACCGAGGTTGCGGGATCAAATCCCGCCAGAGACTGAAAAAAAAAATAAAAAATAAAATAAAGTAAAATAGAATAAGAAAAAATAAAAATAAAATAATTAAAAAAAAACAAAAAAAAAAATTAAAAAAAAATAAAAAAATTTTTACTTTATTGACTTTGTGTAACTATATATTTTTATAAAAATTTTAAGTATCAATGCATTATTCCACTATTTATGTTAGTTTTTATAACAAAATTTTTTTATCATAACCGAAAAATGTATCCATATGGATACAGTCCAAAAAACACATTTAGGGTACATTTTTTCAAAAGTGAGTATTAATTGTTGTTGTTAGGGCCAATTATAATAAAAATCAAAAAAATTGTATTTTTTAGTAACCCAGTAAAAACTTGTAGCGAAAGGGTTAAACATGTTTTAGTTGTTTTTAAACATAACATGTTCCGCGGCAACCATAATATGGTTGTGACTTCTTGATGTAGGACAGAGAACTGCAAATATCACTATTTTTCTTGATTTAGAGCCTGTTTTTAGAAAATGAAAATATTTGTTCGTTCGTAAAAAAAACGAACGAAATTAGATTCAGGTTTTCATAAAATTAAAAAAGATTTCCGGTGAGTGACAAAAAAAGCTTAAATTTTTTTCTACATATTTTTGGTTCTTATAAAATGAACATCTTCGTAATAAATGAAAATATTCTATAAAGGTTCACTTATAATTACATAAATATATATTTACAGGTTCAAAAAATTCTGGAAACAATGAAACTACATACACTCAAAAATATGAACATACTAGCTGTCCCGGCAAACGTTGTTTTGCCATATAATTTATTTTTAGCGAAAGGAAGAGTAATAAAGCATTTATACCATGATCGGCGATGAAAAAAAGCATATTCAAAAGTTTCACCAAAAAAAGTGATGTAAGTGAAGTATGAAAATCAAACAGAGATAATCAAATTTCACTACGAAGAGCAATTGCGTGTACTATATTGTTTGTCAGTCCTTCTTTAGCCAACACAAATAAGCTTGATGGCTTGCCGATTCGAGAACATGCCACGTATAATAATCCGTGTGAAAAACATGGTGTGCCCATTGTCATTGCAAATGCTAATCTATTAGAAAATTAAAACCGTTTGAATTCAATTGGGACATGTGTGGCAATCATCGGAGTTCGTGGCAGCAAAACATTTTCGTCTCGGAATTTACCATTCAAAATAGTAGTTTCGATAACGTTTTTCATAAATTTTTTACCGACCAATCGTGTACCACTGCAGAGCCGAAGTAGAATAACCGGAGAAAAATTAAAAAAAAAAATGCATAAACTTTTCAAAAGAATCGGTTAATTACTTAAGTAGGTATAGGAGGGGGTGCTTTTACCCTTTTTTTCTTTTTTTTAAGCCGTAAATGTTAAAATTTATAGCCTTTAGTTTATGTAACACTATTTTCCTGCCAAATTTAAGGAAAATTGGTTGAATAGTTAATAGGATATAGGGAGCTTGTACCCCTCTTGCCTTATTTCACGCCCTAAGTAAAAAAAAATATAGGCTATAGTTCTTTCCAGCTGTAACATTATTTACCGGCGAAATTTCTTGAAAATCGGTTGATTATTCAGAAGATATAGGGTGGGGGAGCTTTTACCCTCTTGCCCTATTTCACGCCCTATTCGATATTTTCTTTCAGATGTAATAGTGTTTGCATGCCAAATTTTAAGAAAACCGGTTGATTAGTTTAGAAGATTGGGGAAGGGAAGCTTTTACCCTTCTTGCCCTATTTCACTCCCTAGCTAATAAAAAGTATAGGCTAGAGATGTTACACTATTTGCCTTCAAAATTTCAAGAAAATCGATTAATTAGTTAAGAAGACATAGAGAGGGGGAGCTTTTGCCCCTCTTGCCCTATTACCTATTTCCTTTCAGATGTGTCAGTGCCTGTATGTTTTAAGAAAACCGGTTGATTAGTGAAGAAGATGTATTAAGGGGGATCTTTTACCCCCTTGCCCTATTGTACGCCCTCTAGCGATATGAAATATACTTTACGACCTATTCCAATACCTACCTAATACACACACATATTAAAATCATAAAAATCGGTCAAGCCGTTTTGAATGTAATTCGAAAATGGGGGGCATTATGTTGATATTTGTATGGGAGTATATAGGGAAATCTAAATGCCATATCTCCGGAACCACTGGGCCGATTTCATGCAAGCTTCACATAAATCATCTACAGACTATCCCCACCCTACACTTAAATTTTGGTTGAAATGGGTCGACCCGTTTTCGCAGTTAGTGGTGACATCAAAGTGTACACTTCTTTTTATATATATAGATAGATGTATGTACTTTAGAGCGGGTCGACCTCCTTACAAAAATAAAAGTTTGTGGCAGTCACCCCTTGAATGAACGGTATGTCAATGATGTTTCTAAAACGGTTAAATTTTTATAGCCACGCCTCCATATGCAGCCCATTTAGTTTTTTACATATAGCGCTGCCATTTAAAGTCCGATCACATCATGTCGCGTACTGTTGTTCATGTCGGCGGTGCGCAAAATGACCCCAGGAAATATGGCCCCAAAAAAGAAATGAAGAATGGCCCCAAAATTTTACATTAGAAGCAACAACACGCAATTTCGGGGCGATTTTTATGGTTTTTTGGGGTTTTTTTTCATTTTTTCGTTGGGGTGATTTTGCATTTTAAGTGAAATGAAAAATTACCCCAATATCAAGTTATGAAAAATGGCCCCAAATAAAATTAAAATTTTTAATTTGGGGCTATTTTTCATTTACTAATATAAAATGCAAATTTAAGGAAATGAAAAATAACCCCAAAAATTCAGTGTAAAACTTTGGGGTGGTTTTTCATTTTAACAATATTTAGCATTTCACCAAAATTTACGATCAAAATAGCTGTAAATGTTGCGGTTCTTTTAAAGAAGTAGTAAGATCAATTAAAAAAAATTAAAATGCATTATTATTAAAAGTTTTTTCGGAGCGAAAGGTTGTGCCAATATTTTTTATAATGGAGTGGAGTGTATAGATGTATTTATTTAATTACTATGAAAAAGTTTAAGAATAAAAAAAATTTAGAAGCTGAACAATGGCTTTTTTAGAAAGCTTAAAATATCATATGTATGGAACTTTAACGTTTAAAATATTATTTCTGTTGTAAAACTTTTTTCTTATTTTCTAATTGAAATGTTAATTATTTTTGGTAAAAGACTTTGTTATTTATTTGTAATTTTGCAAAAAATATTATTCTTGAAGTTAAACCATTTTAATTTGCTAAATAAAATGTTAACCACTTTTTCATAAAATACCTACCCTGTATTCATTAAACATAAAACAGGTTTATAAAAGGGCTATTAATTAAATTTTTAAAGGAAATTTGTTTCATATACCTTTTAAACCTGTTTTATTTTTTATGAATGTTATTATTTTGTAAAACACTTCACGCCACCTTAATATTTTAATTAGAAATGTATAATTATTTACGATATTAAAGTTCAGAATATTAAAATTCGTTATTTTGAATCCCGGAGTTTAAGTTTCATATAGCATATAACCCCAATCCGTATTTTTAATATAATTTTCTTTGTGTTTTTTTTTATTTTAACTATTTTTGGGGCAAAAATTCATTAATAATTTTGAGGTGATTTTTCATAATAAAGAATTACCCCAAATTTAGGGTCATATTTCATTTTATCATTAGGGCTATATTTCATTTTTTTGGGGTAATTTTTCATTAAAAAAATGGGGTCATATTGCACTATGAAAAATAGGCCCAAATTTGGGGCCATTTTTCATTTTACTTTTGGGGCCATATTTCCTGGGGCCATTTTGCGCACCGCCGTTCATGTCATAGTATGCACTCCCTCTAAAATTGGAGCTTAAGAATAACTCTGAATTTCTGATCGATATTATTGCTTGAATTAACAAGGCCTCGACACACTGTCAAAATCAATCTACAAAAGGTTTGATTCAATTTGCGCTTACTATACTTTTACACTTATAAGTTAATCTGACAGCGCAGATAGTTATACGTACGATGCCAAATAGAAAACTGTCCTTTTTAAATTAAAAAGATTTAAAGGAAAAATAATAAACTAAAAGTGGCACAAGCTAAACTTGCAAGGAAATTATTAAAGATTGCAGTAATTTTAGAAAAAAAATATTACTGTTTTGTTAAAATAGGTAAGAAAACAAAGAACATGTGTAATGAAATGCGTGCATATATTTAAAAAAAAAGGAACGATAGAAATTCCTTGAGTTCAGATTTTAAAATTGTTAAACGTGTCAAGTGCAGACTGAAATAAAGCACTTGTCTGATTCTCAATTTCTAGTAAGCAAGCCAAAAACTGGACGTCCACCCAAAATTTCCTTACGAGTTGAGCAATTTATAAAAAGTGTTGTTAATGAAAATCCCAAAATAACAGCCGTGCAAATTCGAAACACTTTGAAAAATTACCACATTAATGTTCATTCAGAAACAGTGCGAAGTGTTCTGCGAAAAAGCGGATTACATAGCCGCGTACCAAGCAAAAACAAACATTAATTGGGGATATAAACAGATAAAAAAGAGACTCGACTTCGCACCTAAGTTTGCGGACAAATCAATAGTCTTAAATTTAAATAATGAAATAAATATTTGCTTTCATTTAAAAATTTTTGATTTATTTATTTTTTTAAATATCTAAAATTTTTGGAAAGTTAAAGAATTGTTAAGGCGTACGTAATATTATCTGTGTGACTTTACATACAGTGAAGTGTAAAATACCACCGTTCTTCCGCATGTTCCAAAAAATTATATCTTCGCAAATATCTTCTACATATCTATATGTTGATGTGCAGCAAAAGATCTGCTTTATGTATTTCTTTTATTTATTGCTTTTATTGTTAACATTTTCATTCAACTTTTTTATTTTTACTAATTTAGAACACTTCTTATTAAATATTTTGTTTTTTGAAATTTAATTTTAATTTTTGTAAACAAAAGCCAGGGTTATCCGCAAACACCTTTATATGAAAAAATAATAGAAATGTACAAATATTAATGCATAGGCAATAATATTGATTCACGAAAGAAAAAAGCTCTATTTATGTCAACCATGACTAGACGAAATCTTTTAAATGTTTTTTTAAAAACCAAATTTTGAAGTTCAACGTTGGTAATTTTTACATCGTTTCCCAGCGGGAAAACTCAGAAGACTTTCTTACTTCAGGCCTTTTTAAAGGCCTGCTTAAAAGATTTTTTGATTCAATTACTATTCTTATCTAACTGCTAAAGAAGGCCTCGGCTCTTTCGTATAAAAGATAAGATACACCTTCCACACTCGCTTCTATGAGAAGGGAGTAGAAAAGGAGTAACATTTTTTGTATTGTTTTTTTGCACAAGCAAAAGCAAAATCAATTTTTTTTGGTCCCGTTACCCTTCTTATGTACCTGCTGAAGAAGCGAGAGCGGAAGGCCTTCTCCGCAGTGACAACGTGTGTAAAAAAGATATGAGTATGGAATGGCGCAAGAAGGCCTTGTACATCCAAAAGAAGGGGTACAGAGGCCTTCTAGAAGGCCTTCCTACTCCTTCTTTTTCCCGCTGGGTATTGTTGCGCACGCAGTAACACAATTGCACAAAGTCAAAAGACAGACATTCTTATGATTTTGCATTCAAGTAGTCATTGCCCACTAGATGAGACAAAGACGAATGTAAATTGGTATGAGTACGAGTCGCTTTGTTGGTATGATTGTTGTAGTTCAAATAAACTAGTTGTTGTGTCCAATTTGTTTTTGTGTTTACCCTGCAAATAATATTGGACCACCTGATTTTGATCAAATGGACTACTCATTGGACTAGTCCGATGTAATGCAAGCATTTACCATGTCATTGTTAAAAAGTGTTTGTAGTGAGACGACATGTCTTCGTTTTTTAACGACATGTGTTCGTTTTTAAACGACTTCAAAACTAATCCTCTTGATCTTGATCCAAAGCTGGGTTATATGGTCACGCCCTAGGACATCGTAATGTTAAATAGACCATGTTTTTGTCCATACGATTGGGTTACTTTTGGACTAGTCCTAGTCCCTTGAGGGCTACATTTTACAAGCGTGTTTGGACTAGTCCTATTGTTCGCAGGGTAGTTTTTTAAAAGCGTAACAAGCAACATTAACAATAATAACAACCATACATTGTACATTGTACATACAGAACTACTGTACTTTTTAAAATGATTCAAAATAAAAACAGTCTTCTTGTTTCTATGGAAATTTCATTTAAATTTTTTTCTTTTGAATCCTGCATATGAAAAAACTTTAATACGTACTATATACATAGCAACTGCTGAATAGCCCAGTTGGCCAGATTGCCATGTATGCACGTTAAGGTTTTCTGGAAGACAGTTGTCAGGAAATCGTCGTTTACGACAGTTTGAGCGATATTGTCTTATAAGTTGTCTTCTATTTGGCTCTATGTGGGACAGTATGAGCCACATTGTCTTATAAGTTGTCTTGTATAAAAGCTTTTGACGACAAAGTTTTCTTGAATGCTATTCAATAACTTGCTTGGTTTTCTTAAAATTCACACATTCTTTTTTTTTAATTGTTGATTTAAATACCTACATACAATTTACGAATTAGCTCTAAACAGTAAAACTGAAAAATGCTGATAAAGTTATTCGAGGGCTGGAAAATGGATTACATGCAGTTAATACTTCACTGTCAACTTTAGGATTGCTTATAAGAGTCGAATATAAAACATGCAACAGAAATTAAAATTCCAACTATACTAAAAAACTGCCTGAAATAGATAACCATATAATAGTTTTTGTCGTGGATGTCGAAATAAACGACCTTGTCATGCATGTAGTCGTTGACGAAACATTGTCTTTCTTTGTGTCGTGCACGATTTTCGCGACACTTGTTCGAAAATGTCGTTGACGATTTGTTCCCGCTGTCCTTCACATGTCGTGCATCCGTCTTCAAGACGTGGCCAACTGGGAGGCATCAGAGCAATGATTTTTGTGTATTTTTCTTTGTATGTGTTTTTTACCAAAGCAATAATTGACGAACGAAGCTAAACATCCCTGCCGTCAAATGAGTAGCTAACTACAAAAAAAAACCAACTTTAAGTTAGCTTGTATAGACTAACTTAAAGCCAACTACTACGCAATGCAAAATTTACATTAACCAAAGTGTATACAAACACTAAAGGTATTCACCTCAGAATTTTTACTCTTGCGGAATTGCGGAATCGCAATACTTTTTATTTTTCACTACAACAAACACATGAAAATAATTTCCCGCTACTTTTTATATTTTGCAAGACCTTTTTGATGGAGCGGAATCGCAAGGGTAAAAGTTGCACAATTCAGCTTAGAAACTTCAATATTGGTATCGTTGCCACATTTTTAACAAGTGTATAGTAATATGTAAACAGTACCTAAAATTACAACCTTTAATGACAAAATTCCGTTGTCCAACACTGTTTTTTTTTTTAAACACAATCAAAGTTCTACGAAATAAACGAAAATTTAAAAAGTAAAAATGACTTCAATAAAAAATATAAAAAAAGAAGCAAAAAGTTTAGCAAAAAAAAAGAAACTGTGGCAAAAAAATGGATGGATTTCGAAATTCTAAAAATAATTGATTATATAGCCGACAATCGAAATTTTGAGGTAAATATTAAAAGAATTATTTCTTGGAAATTATTGAACAATTTTGTTTCCTTAGATACCAACTGCACAAGCTTATTACAGGAAATTTTTGGAAGATTCTAAAGTAAAAGCGAGGTGGAATTTAGTAAAGTGGAAAGTTCGCTATTTAAAAACATGTTTTGCAAAGGCTGAGGTATGGAGAAATAACACTGGCGCTGAAATTTTGGCAGAAGACGTTGAAAATGGTGTTAACACCGTAAAAGGTAAATAAAAAAAAAAAATAAAAAATTACTAAGCCCAATATAATTTTTGTATCTGCCTAGAAAAATTGCGAAGAATGTGTCCACATTATGAAAGACTTAAGGATATATTTGGTGAGAAGAGAGCCGTAGAAGCAGAAGTGTTTGATTCTTCGATTACCTCGGGAGACTTTTTTGGGTTTATTGACATAGGCGATGAAATACTGGTAGAAAATGAAGACACTGCTCCATTGTTTTCCACCGAAACTTTTGAAAATCAAACAAGTCAACCAGGAATAAGTCAACAAGTAATAAGTCAACCAGAAACCAGTCAACTAGAAATAAGTCAACCAGAATTCGCTGCAAATCCACGAAAATCTGGAACTGTAGAAAGAGTAACAGCCCTTGCCGAAAAATTTAAAAAATCAGCTTCAAAGGATTCCCTTTCTCAGTTAGCCAAATGTCAAACTGAACGCAACAATACTCAAAGATTAAAAATAAAATGTGAAGAAGAAAAATTTCAAACGGAACATGAGTTTCAAAAAGTAAAGTTTCAAGCTGAATTAGAAATACTTAAACAGAATCTAGAATTAAAAAAAATTTAAATGGAAAGGAACGAAAAAATAAAATAATTAGAAATTTAAAAAAATGAGCGTATAGCCAAATATGAATTAGACTTAAAATATAAAAACCAATAATTATTTGTTGTTCAGTATACGTATGTATGTATATTTAAGTTCTGTGTTTCATGAATTCATAAGTTTTTTTTTTATCAAAATAAAGATACAAAATAAAATTAATTATTAAACATAATTTTATGAATTGCTTGTCTTTTTATGTCAAAATGAGGTTGTTCAACTTCGTCGGATAATGTTTCAGACACTTCTCCATCAGCCTCATTAGAAGAAAAACTATTTGTATCATTTTCTGTTAATAGAATGTTATGTATTATGCAAGTTATTAATATCCACAAGCAGCACAATTTTTTATTTTTTTGTTTGCAAAACGGTGACGCATTTCTTTTAAACTGCCAAATCTTTCCTTTAAAAGACCAATGCAGTGTTCCGCTCTGACACGATATTTACTGTGTCTTAAATTAAATTCTTTGCGCTTGGAAGCGGTCATGGCTGTGGAATTTATTCTGTAAGGAGTAATTACTGTACTGGACAATGATTATGCTTAGTCTCCGGCAATCCATTGGTTTGAACTGAAATATGATGACGAGTTTAATGCTAAAGGGCATGAAGAATATATGCGTGCGTCGTGAACACTTCCAGATGATCCAATAGATACATGGCGAATACGTAGTTTATAGTCGCATGTTATCTGTGCTTTTACAGAGTAGATATTTTTACGTTTACGGGTTTTCGATTGGTGTTTCGGCCAATTTGAACTCTGTGCCGTCCACATACCCAATGCAAAAGGGCAATTCGCTAAACGTTTCTCGAACAATATAGTCCCTTTTTTCCTTGCTGGGCCAATAAATATATTTATCTTGAAGTTCAAGAAACGCACGAAAAACTCTGACAGTTATTTTTTGAATTGTGCCACCATCGCCAATTCCGAAAATTGTAGCTATTTTACGAATGCTACAGCCATCTCCATATGACCCTAGTCTAAACAGAACTATGGCTAATTGTTGGTAAACACTTAATTGTTTACACGAGTTTTTACCTTTGAATTCAGCGCTTGTACATATTAGGGAAGCGAGTAGTTGAAATTGTTCCCTGCTGCATCTTAACATTTGGCGGAAACAATCATCGTCCAACTCGGTAAGAACATCTTGACACCACACTTTTGATTTTGGTATTGAATATTCAATTCCTCGACGTGCTGACAAAACTGAAGATAAATCATCATAAAGTGTGGTTAATTCCTCTTCTACGAATTCGTCATCCAAAATATCTTCAGTTGTGAAATTATTTTCTTAAAAGTTTAATTACAAATTTTCATTTGGTATTTTTAATAAAATAGATCTATACTTACCGATTTCATCATAGATGTTTTCAATTTCAACAAAAAATTCATTAATTAAATGATTTACCAAAAATGTCTTAAAACTTTGCTTCGGCATCTTGAATTAATAAACTGCAATGATTTTTTTCAATCAGTTCACAATTGTGTGCTTTTTTTAGTTTTTGACAGTTCGTAATATTTCGAAATTGAAATTTCAAAATGTTTAAAGCTGGGTGTTCACGACACCGATAGTGCAGAACCGCAATTCCGCACTTCTGCAAGAGTAAAAATTCTGAGGTGAATACCTCTACTGTGTAGTATATTTTAAGTAGAGAGAGCCAAGTCGTTGTTATGTTATGACAATTTAATCTCATATTTACGCTCTTAATTGAGTAGTGGCAAAAAACATAGTTTCTTTATTCAAAAACTATACTGCCCCAGTAGGCTAGCTGGTAGTGAGCTAGTCTATTAGCGCCGAAGTTGCGGGATCGATTCCCGCCAGCGACTCTGGTTAAAAAAAAAGTTGAATAAGAACAACTTTGATTAAAAAAAAAAAAAAAAAAAAAATAAAATAAAAAAATAAAATTTTTTTATTTTTTTGAAAGTATTTTTATTTTTTTATTTATTTAATAGATATATTATACATATTTTACAAAAATTTAACTAAATTTATTTACAAAATTCATTTGACTATATTTAAATATCTATTACTGGCGTAACTTTATAGTTGTAAGCCAGGTTGGCAAAATGATTGCTGTTAAAATACATGAGAAAAGTAATTAAGAACCACATTACACAAATGTTATTATTATAGGGAATCTAAAGCTATACAAATTCATGAAGTAACAATTTTCTATATTTTAAACAGGAGTCTAAATAATTCACAAGACTGTTATAATTACAGGACTGACCATTAAGGATGCTTAAGACTTCTGGTAAGCTTAGGATGTTTTTGGTGAAGTATTTACGTCTGTATCCGTTAAAAATCGGACAAATTCCAATAAAATGAAGTGTATTTTCTGTTGCATCAAGGTTACAAAGTGTGCATAAACCGACCGTTGTACTTCTGAAAGGTCTAGAATTTATGTCTAGCAGACCTCCTCTTGCTCTTATTAGGATACTTATAGCACGAGATGTGAGATTAGAGATAGCAATTTGCAATGGAGAGTAATTTAACTGTGAGTATAAGTCGTGGAACTGAGAATTTCTTGCTGCAGTGATTAATTCTTTCTTTTCATAGGAAACGACGAGGGGAAGAATTGACTTGCAGTGTTTGCTGAGTATATCGGAAGTATTTGCCGGAACAAAGTTAATTTTACTACACAAAATCGACCAATCTTCAGCCCAAAAAGTATGTTTATCAATTATTTTTTCAGCAAGTTGGCGAGGTAATCTACTAAAAGGCATATTCAGTACTTTGTTTATATAATTAAAATGCAGATTTAATGTATCGACATATAAAGAGTTTAATCCAGTTTCTAATAATAGCATGTAGTTTGGGGTATTGGTAGGTAAAATTAACGAAGCAGTTTTTCGACTATGTCGTATTTTTTGTAGCCCCATATTTGGGCACCGTAAAACATAATTGAACGCGAAGCAGCACTGAAGATTTTTAGTTTATTTGTATTAGATATTTTTGGGTGGTTTATATATTTAGACCACGAAGAACACATAGCCAGTTTTGATGTTGATAATTTGCTTGATAAATGTTTATTAAACAATTTCCACCACATTTTCTCCAAAAGTCCAGGTTAGGGTTTCGGGTAACCTTGTACCACTGCGAAAAACAACTATTTTGGATTTCGTCAAATTGACTTTTAGATGCCATAAGTTACAGTACACGTAAAGAGAGTCAATCATAGTTTGCAGACCACACGGCGAGTCAGATAGTATGACAATGTCGTCAGCATAAAGCAAAATTTTTATCTCGATGTTGTCAACACTTATTCCACCAGGGAGTATATCGGCAAGGTCATTAAGGTATAGCGCAAACAGTATTGGGCTTAATATGCACCCTTGCTTGACACCCAGGTTAACGTCAAAGGAATCAGATAACGTATTTCCAAACAATATCTTGCTGGTAGTCCTATCATATGAGAGCTGAAGTATTCTTATTAATTTTGAGGACAATCCCATACAAGATAATTTGTAAAATAAAGAATTCCTGGGAATCGAATCAAATGCGCATGAAAAATCGACGAAGAATGCATAGGTATATTTGCCATTTAATTTGTTTAAATGAACAATATTGATTAGGTTGAAAATATTGTCGATGGTAGAATATTGTTTCCTGAAACCCGCTTGGTATTCATTTAAAATATTATTTTTATTAATCCAATCGGTAATACGGTTCAAAAGGATGCTGTTGAAAATTTTGCATAAAGTGTCTATTAAAGATAATGCACGGTAGTTAGAGGGACAGTTAGGATCTCCTTTTTTTAATAATGGGATGAGAATTGCAGTTTTGAAAGTAGACGGTATATTTTCTTTAAGAAATATAATATTTAGAACATATAGCACCTCCTTAATAAAATTAACTGGAGCATATTTATAAAACTCGTAACTAATGCCATCCGAGCCAGGAGATTTGTTGTCTTTTAAGCCTTTTAAAACCGAAAAGAGTTCACATAGTTCAAACGGAGAATCAAGAAAGGCATCCGTGTTGTAAGGCAGGCACCAGTGAAACGTACTTATGGAATTAGAACTTTGTAATATATTTCTAAAGTGTTGTAACAAATCGTCAGCACACAAATCACCACGAATAGAATGAGGACAAGATTTTAGATCATTAGATAATTTCCACCACTCTTTGCTGCTTCTTACTTTATTTAACTGATTAAGGTTAGTATTGTACAGCTGGATTTTACTATTTCGACACGTATTCAAATATTTGACTTTGGATGATATATATTTACATTTGTTGGTATTTGTTTGGTTTCTGCGGTATTTTTTAAGATACTTTAACATATTTCTACGATGACGGGCACACTTCCAATTGAACCACCTTTGTTTGGGCTCAAAACAACATTTGTGTCTAGTTTTGACGGTAGCGTGTAAAATTTTGTTTTTAATACCTGACACCAGTTTATCTACAGGACTTTCTTGTTGTAAAGTAGAAGTACGATAGAGCTGATTAAGATTTTCAGCATATTTAGCTGCATTAGTTTTACTCCAGTAGATTTTCTGTGGGCGTAGATCAGAAATAACTGTATTGTTGTTTATAGGGATGCTGATTTTGAAGTCTAAAGGCATATGGTCTGAATAAGGTTTACAATCAATTCTGAAATCGGATATAAACTTAAGAAAACTTTGTGAGCCTATGCAGTAATCAATTAACGTGTTTCCTCTACCACCGTAAAAACTCAGTTCTCCTAGATCATCACCAACAATTCTGCCATTTACCACTATGCCTCCTATGTTTTCAATTAACTCTATTAATTTCTTTCCTTGCATATTACATATTTTATCTTTAGAACATTTGATTTCGTTAATGTGTGGAAGGCCAGATAATAGATTAGGATTCAGAATTTTTTGTTCATCACCGATGCGGGCATTTAAATCACCAACTATGCAAAAATTCGAAGGACAAAGTTCAGTTAAGAATTCATTGAATGATTTAAAGTCGGCATACCAGTGTGTACAGTTAAGATAACGTGGGATAAAGTAGAAAATATCATTATTAAGTTTTGCAGTTAATACGACATTGCCACCAGATAGATTTACAAATTTAAAATTAAATATTTTTCTTAATTCTTTTTTGAACCCGTAGAGACATCCACCGCTAGCTCGCCCAGCATTATGGGTTTTAATGGCACTAATCCAGTATATATTGTAGTTTTGTAGAAAGTTAGAAAAGTAAGTTTTTTTATCGGGTAAAACATGGGTTTCATATAAAAAGAAAATATCAAATTTATTAATGTACGTTATAAAATTTCCAAAATTAATACTTTTATCAAGATTAGCAACATTATAAGAAAGAACACGGCATATATTGTATTGCTATTCTATATTTGTATTTCTTGGGATCATCGCACCAGAGTTAGTATTTAAATTATCTTTAACGGTGACTTCAATAGGATAATTGGCTTTGAGCAGCAAACTTCTCAGATATTCTGCATCAGAAATCGAATAGGCAACAATTTTACCAAGCGCCCAGGAGTACTTTTTGTTGTTAATAAAAGTGCAAAATTCACCAAGTCCAATCTTAATGTTCAGATTAAGGTTTGAAATTCTTTTGTTTAGCAGTCTTAAGTTGTACCGAATATTTTGTTCATCTTTTGTATAGTCTTTTTGAATAAAGACGTTGCTACCCTTTAATTTATCCTTAGCAGCAAGAATATTAACAGTTTGTAAGAACGTTTCCATTGTGAATACGAACGAGTTTCGAACTGGCAATACACGTGCAGTAACAACATTTGCGTGTACCATTAATTTGTTAGCACATAAATCCATAAAGTCCACTTTTGCGGAAGGTGCATTAGCACTAACAAGACCCCTGACAACAATATTTGTAGACCGCGACCTACGGTCAATTTGCTCAATGCGTGTTGAAAGTAATTTCACCTCATTTCGAAGCTTTAGATTTTCCTCTCGTAGCTCATCTATATCAGTTTTTATTAATAAAATATCTTCTTTTTTAGCTACAGCTTTTAATTTTTCATCTAGCAAATTAGAGAATTTGTCCCACGAGAAAATATCAGAGGCCGCTTTGTGGTTGATTTCCATATTGAGTTTAGTTTGTTTACTTAGTGTGTAGTTTAAAGTATTTACGTGAGCCAAGATAGCGTCGACGAAATAGCGTCGAATTTGGGAATTTAAAAACCGGGAAAACAAAATACCCAAATTATCGTCTTCTGCAGAATAAGAACAAAAAGTTAGCGTCGAATTTAGGAATTTAGAGGGATTTCAAAAAGTAAAATAAAAGTTAGCGTCGAATTTAGGAATTTAAAAAGGGGAAGTAAAAATAACTAATAATTTTAATAAAAATACAAAAAATAGTTAACACAAATTAAAAAATACACATTTAGGAACAAAATAAGCGATGCGTACAAAAAATCGTACGGTCTGTTCCCGAGATATTTGGGTGCATCCAAAATGGTCAGTAAAAAGCGTTGCTGATTTATCCCATGGAACACAGGCTTTTGCACGGTATAAACTGTATATATTCTGAAAGTAAATCGTTTTCCGCACAAAATGAGCGATGCGTACAAAAAATCGTACGGTCTGTTCCCGAGATATTTGGGTGCATCCAAAATTGTCAGTAAAAAGCGTTGCTGATTTATCCCATGGAACACAGGCTTTTGCACGGTATAAACTGTATATATTCTGAAAGTAAATCGTTTTCCGCACAAAATGAGCGATGCGTGCAAAAAATCGTTCGGTTAGTTCCCGAGATATTTGGGTGCATCCAAAATGGTCAGTAAAAAGCGTTGCTGATTTATCCCATGGAACACAGGCTTTTGCACGGTATAAACTGTATATATTCTGAAAGTAAATCGTTTTCCGCACAAAATGAGCGATGCGTGCAAAAAATCGTTCGGTTAGTTCCCGAGATATTTGGGTGCATCCAAAATGGTCAGTAAAAAGCGTTGCTGATTTATCCCATGGAACACAGGCTTTTGCACGGTATAAACTGTATATATTCTGAAAGTAAATCGTTTTCCGCACAAAATGAGCGATGCGTGCAAAAAATCGTTCGGTTAGTTCCCGAGATATATGGGTTCATCCAAAATGGTCAGTAAAAAGCGTTGCTGATTTATCCCATGGAACACAGGCTTTTGCACGGTATAAACTGTATATATTCTGAAAGTAAATCGTTTTCCGCACAAAATGAGCGATGCGTGCAAAAAATCGTTCGGTTAGTTCCCGAGATATGTGGGTGCATCCAAAATGGTCAGTAAAAAGCGTTGCTGATTTATCCCATGGAACACAGGCTTTTGCACGGTATAAACTGTATATATTCTGAAAGTAAATCGTTTTCCGCACAAAATGAGCGATGCGTGCAAAAAATCGTTCGGTTAGTTCCCGAGATATGTGGGTGCATCCAAAATGGTCAGTAAAAAGCGTTGCTGATTTATCCCATGGAACACAGGCTTTTGCACGGTATAAACTGTATATATTCTGAAAGTAAATCGTTTTCCGCACAAAATGAGCGATGCGTGCAAAAAATCGTTCGGTTAGTTCCCGAGATATTTGGGTGCATCCAAAATGGTCAGTAAAAAGCGTTGCTGATTTATCCCATGGAACACAGGCTTTTGCACGGTATAAACTGTATATATTCTGAAAGTAAATCGTTTTCCGCACAAAATGAGCGATGCGTGCAAAAAATCGTTCGGTTAGTTCCCGAGATATGTGGGTGCATCCAAAATGGTCAGTAAAAAGCGTTGCTGATTTATCCCATGGAACACAGGCTTTTGCACGGTATAAACTGTATATATTCTGAAAGTAAATCGTTTTCCGCACAAAATGAGCGATGCGTGCAAAAAATCGTTCGGTTAGTTCCCGAGATATGTGGGTGCATCCAAAATGGTCAGTAAAAAGCGTTGCTGATTTATCCCATGGAACACAGGCTTTTGCACGGTATAAACTGTATATATTCTGAAAGTAAATCGTTTTCCGCACAAAATGAGCGATGCGTGCAAAAAATCGTTCGGTTAGTTCCCGAGATATGTGGGTGCATCCAAAATGGTCAGTAAAAAGCGTTGCTGATTTATCCCATGGAACACAGGCTTTTGCACGGTATAAACTGTATATATTCTGAAAGTAAATCGTTTTCCGCACAAAATGAGCGATGCGTGCAAAAAATCGTTCGGTTAGTTCCCGAGATATGTGGGTGCATCCAAAATGGTCAGTAAAAAGCGTTGCTGATTTATCCCATGGAACACAGGCTTTTGCACGGTATAAACTGTATATATTCTGAAAGTAAATCGTTTTCCGCACAAAATGAGCGATGCGTGCAAAAAATCGTTCGGTTAGTTCCCGAGATATTTGGGTGCATCCAAAATGGTCAGTAAAAAGCGTTGCTGATTTATCCCATGGAACACAGGCTTTTGCACGGTATAAACTGTATATATTCTGAAAGTAAATCGTTTTCCGCACAAAATGAGCGATGCGTGCAAAAAATCGTTCGGTTAGTTCCCGAGATATTTGGGTGCATCCAAAATGGTCAGTAAAAAGCGTTGCTGATTTATGCCATGGAACACAGGCTTTTGCACGGTATAAACTGTATATATTCTGAAAGTAAATCGTTTTCCGCACAAAATGAGCGATGCGTGCAAAAAATCGTTCGGTTAGTTCCCGAGATATGTGGGTGCATCCAAAATGGTCAGTAAAAAGCGTTGCTGATTTATCCCATGGAACACAGGCTTTTGCACGGTATAAACTGTATATATTCTGAAAGTAAATCGTTTTCCGCACAAAATGAGCGATGCGTGCAAAAAATCGTTCGGTTAGTTCCCGAGATATTTGGGTGCATCCAAAATGGTCAGTAAAAAGCGTTGCTGATTTATGCCATGGAACACAGGCTTTTGCACGGTATAAACTGTATATATTCTGAAAGTAAATCGTTTTCCGCACAAAATGAGCGATGCGTGCAAAAATTCGTTCGGTTAGTTCCCGAGATATGTGGGTGCATCCAAAATGGTCAGTAAAAAGCGTTGCTGATTTATCCCATGGAACACAGGCTTTTGCACGGTATAAACTGTATATATTCTGAAAGTAAATCGTTTTCCGCACAAAATGAGCGATGCGTGCAAAAAATCGTTCGGTTAGTTCCCGAGATATTTGGGTGCATCCAAAATGGTCAGTAAAAAGCGTTGCTGATTTATCCCATGGAACACAGGCTTTTGCACGGTATAAACTGTATATATTCTGAAAGTAAATGCACCCAAATATCTCGGGAACTAACCGAACGATTTTTTGCACGCATCGCTCATTTTGTGCGGAAAACGATTTACTTTCAGAATATATACAGTTTATACCGTGCAAAAGCCTGTGTTCCATGGGATAAATCAGCAACGCTTTTTACTGACCATTTTGGATGCACCCAAATATCTCGGGAACTAACCGAACGATTTTTTGCACGCATCGCTCATTTTGTGCGGAAAACGATTTACTTTCAGAATATATACAGTTTATACCGTGCAAAAGCCTGTGTTCCATGGGATAAATCAGCAACGCTTTTTACTGACCATTTTGGATGCACCCAAATATCTCGGGAACTAACCGAACGATTTTTTGCACGCATCGCTCATTTTGTGCGGAAAACGATTTACTTTCAGAATATATACAGTTTATACCGTGCAAAAGCCTGTGTTCCATGGCATAAATCAGCAACGCTTTTTACTGACCATTTTGGATGCACCCAAATATCTCGGGAACTAACCGAACGATTTTTTGCACGCATCGCTCATTTTGTGCGGAAAACGATTTACTTTCAGAATATATACAGTTTATACCGTGCAAAAGCCTGTGTTCCATGGGATAAATCAGCAACGCTTTTTACAGACCATTTTGGATGCACCCAAATATCTCGGGAACAGACCGTACGATTTTTTGTACGCATCGCTTATTTTGTTCCTAAATGTGTATTTTTTAATTTGTGTTAACTATTTTTTGTATTTTTATTAAAATTATTAGTTATTTTTACTTCCCCTTTTTAAATTCCTAAATTCGACGCTAACTTTTTTTTTACTTTTTGAAATCCCTCTAAATTCCTAAATTCGACGCTAACTTTTTGTTCTTATTCTGCAGAAGACGATAATTTGGGTATTTTGTTTTCCCGGTTTTTAAATTCCCAAATTCGACGCTATTTCGTCGACGCTATCTTGGCTCACGTAAAGTATTTTGTTTTTTGCTATTGTTAATCAGCTGTTCCGGTGACAACTGTCGAGGACGTTTATTGTTCATAGATTTTAAAGCATACCTTAAGGCTTTGATACAAAAAACAAGATGCAAAACCAACTAGATGGCAGCGACCAGAAAGAAGAAACAATGATATAAATTCACAAACACCAGAAAGTACACGGCATCCAATAATAGAGAATAAGGAATGACATCCAGAAAGACGATGTACTCCAACCAATTGATAAAAAGCACCACTCAAATATTAATATATCAGCACTTTTAACCCACTTTATTTATATTTAGTATTAAAATCAAATTTTATTAAAACACAGCAAGAACTTTGTACGTTGTGACAGATCAGAGGTAGGGTTGCCAGTATGAAAGTATTCATCCAATGAATAACATTCATTGATCGGCCTTAACTTAAACTAACTTAACTTAAAGCTAGCTTAAAGTATTGAGTTTATAGGTAGGTAGGTAGGTAGAAAGGCTGGTGTGAAGTTTCCTTCACACCTTCACCCAGAGACCAATATGGTCCATTGCGACGCCTTAATTAAAATAGAAGGTGAAAAAATAAAAGGTAGATGAAAAAGAGAATGACAGCCCGAGAATCAGAAAATAGATAGAGAAATAAGTAAAGACCAAACCAAAATTCACCCTACGCGCGGACAGCGCCCCGTCTCCTCTCGCGCAGCCAGGTCATCCCCATTACGAATCCTCGAGTCCACACCCCGAGACGTCCCCTAACTCGCCCAGGAATCTACTGCCCAGCCACCTCAGCCTGCTGTTCTGGAGCCTGGGACAGTGGCACAGAATATGCTCAACCGTCTCCAGCTCCTCCGGGTCCTCACACAACCCGCACACATCCGACAAGTCGGATCCTATTCTCACCGCCATCCTGCCTATCATACAGTGGCCCGTGATAACCCCTATCAAGGTCCTAACACAGACCCTACTCTTGCCGAGCAGCAATTTCGAATCGGACTTCCTAAGCACCGGCCATAATGCCCTTGATACCCGGCAGTCCATTCGGTCCCCCCAGGCACGGTTGGTCGCACCCAGAATCCATTCCGTGATCCTTCCAAAGAGGAAGCCAATTGGAGGCCTAACTGCCTCCACACGGTCAGGATCCTCCGTCTCCGCCAACTCATCAGCCACCTCATTGCCGATTATGTTGGAGTGACCCGGCACCCAGCATAGTCTCAACGCATATTCCCCTAAGACTCCTCCTAGAGCCCTCCTACAATCATCAACCAGCCTGAATTTCACATAACAGCCCCTTACAGCCATAAGAGCTGCCTGGCTATCCACATATATAGTGACCTCCGAGCCCCTATCAATGTTGTCCCTCATCAGTCCCACGGCCCTCAAGACCCCCAGAAACTCCGCCTGAAAAACACTGCAGTCGTCGGGAAGCCTATATGACATTCTGATGTTCAGATCCTCAATGTAGACCCCCGCACCCGTGCCCCTCATCCTCGAGCCATCAGTGAATATAGCAAATCCACCAAATAATCTACTCCTACCTGACCAGCTCTCCCTAGTAGGCATTATTACCTCCGGCACCCGCCCAAAATCCACCCTAGTGCTCACGTAATCAGTAGAGCCGGGCGATCCCAGGCAGTAGCCCCCAGCCTCAATCTCACCAAGGATCCGTGCGTGACCCTGTGTGACATTCCCCATCAATCCTAACTCCCTTAGCCTAAGAAGGCTCCTGGCTGCCATTCCCATCACATAATGCTCAATAGGCAGAAGATGCAGAATGACATCCAGGGCCGCCTGAGGAGTACTTCTCATGGCACCTGTCATGCCAATTAAAGAACACCTCTGAGCCTTAGACAAAAGGTTCCTTCGACTAGTCAATCTCAATGACTCCCACCAAACACAGCATCCATACGTCAGAATGGGTCTAACCACCGAAGTGTACAGCTATCCCACTACTGACGGCCGGAGTCCCCAACTCTTACCTATTGATGACCTGCAAGCATAGTAGGCATTGAGACCCTTCTTTAGTCTCTCCTGAGCATTCCTTCCCCAAGACAGCTTGCTGTCCAGAAATACTCCCAAATACTTAGCACTATCGGATAGTCCAAGCTCCACACCTCCCAGTACCGGTAGCCTAAAATTCTCCACCTTGTACCTCCTAGTAAAAAGAACCAGCTCCGTCTTCTCCGGATTAACTCCCAGTCCCTTATCACTCGCCCATGCCGACAGTTCGCCCAGCGCCCCTTGCATGACTTCGCTTATTGTCGGCAGAAACTTGCCCGACACAATAAAACTACATCATCCGCGTAGGCAACGACTTTCCGACCCATTCTGTCAAAAAGTCCCAGAAAGACGTTGACGGCCAAGAGCCACAATAAGGGAGAGAGAACTCCCCCTGTGGGGTCCCCCTAGTCACCAGTCTCCTTACGCGTTCCCTCCCCCAGTCCGAGTGAATAACCCTACTACCAAGCATCCTGGTTATCCATTCGACCAAGAACATCGGAACCTCCAGATCGACCAGTGCCTGCCTAATAGCCTCTATCCTCAAATTGTTAAAGGCGCCCTCTATATCCAGGAATGCCGCCAAGGTGTATTCCTTGTTTCGCAATCCTCGCTCCACATAACCCACCACATCATGAAGCGCACTCTCAACTGATCTACCTTTAAGATAGGCGTGTTGAGCGCCGCTGATGATGCCAGCGTCAATCTTTGTCCTCAGATATAGATCAATCAGTCTTTCCAGCGTCTTCAGAAGAAAAGACGATAAGCTGATTGGTCTAAAGTCCTTGGGTTTAGAGTGACCGGTTTTACCAGCCTTGGGTATAAAAACTACCCTGACCTCTCTCCACCTTCTAGGAATGTACCCATTCAGCACACATACCCTAAACAGTTCCACCAACAATAGGAGCGATGATTTCCCCCGATATTCTGTAGCATCGCCGGAAAGATACCATCTGGTCCCGCCGATTTGTAAGACCCAAAGGTATTTACCGCCCATGTTACCCTATCCAAGGTGATCATATCCCCTACCGTTCCACTTTCCTCACCGCCTGAGCCCAACCCAGGGAAGGGGTCTCCACCCACATCACGTTCCCCCAACCCAGGATCCACACACCCCGGAAAGTGAGTCTCCATAAGCAGACAGAGAGATTCAGAGCCCGATTCTGTCCATGAGTTGTCCGGTCTCTGAATAAATCCAAGGACTACTGGGTCCTTGGATAAAATTCTCCTGAACCTAGACATCTCATTGACAGACTCAACTGACTCGCTAAACCTAATCCACGAGTCCCTTTTCGCCCTTCTTATATCCCCCTTATACTTCCTGTAACTCAATCTAAAGTTACTCCAATCCTCTTCCCTACGCGTATATTTCGCTCTATTGAACAGCCCTCTGACTGTGGACCTTAGAGTCCTCAACTCATCTGTCCACCATCTTGGCTGTGTACGTCTGCCCGGAAAATTCAGCGGACAGGATCGCTCATAACTACTGGTTAGCACCCCCGTGAACATGCCCACCAGCCGCTCCACACCGGTCGGAGTCGACCCCCAATCCCGAGTAACTCTGAGGTTACTCTGCACCAGACCCGAAAAATAATCCCAATCCGTCCTCCTCGGATTCCTATACGGACACCTTTTCGACCTCTCAAACACTAGCTTAAAGGACAGACGACTATGGTCAGAGAAGGAGAAATCCAAAGCCACCCTCCAGTCCTCTACTAATTCCCTACAGCTCGTCAATGTTATATCTATCACTGCCTCTCTATCCCTAGTTCTGAACGTCGGCGTATTCCCCCTGTTACAGATCAAAAGATTGCTGGCAATAATAAAATCAAACATAGACTCACCTCTTTTGTTGATGTCGGCACTACAACCCAGTACCAGTCTCAAGCCGCTTCTGCCTGAGTGCTCCACCAACTCTCGTACTTTTTCACCAGGTGGATCGACAGATTCATATGGCAAGTATGCCGATGCCAGTGCCAGGACTGATCTGTCCCTGGCCTCCCCTGTCACAACCGTGAGGTCTCCGTTACTGAAAGAATGAGAAAACATAAAATTGTGCTCAGTTCTTGCCAATATACATGTTCGTACCTTTTCCTCCGAGCGGGATTCGAACAAGGTATACCCCGTGACCTTTAAGGCCACGTCCACGTTGTTGTCAATGAGGTGGGTTGCCAATTCGGTTGAGGCCGCTTCACAGTGGTGCAAGTTTATCTGCACCACTTTCAGCCTCTTAGGGTCTGTTAGATTTAAGTTTCCTAAAGATGATAACCCGAATATAGCAGCCCCTCCCTTCGACTTCAGCTTACCTAGAGACTCTCGGTCTACTGCGAACCGGAAGTCTCTACCTTGGTTCTCCTTACAACCCAGTGAAGCTATCATCTTCCACTGGCCTGTAGAGAGCCCGTTATTCTGGTTGGCCAGTAACCCCAGTATGACCTCCACCGGTTTTATAGGTGGTGGTATCCATACTGTGACCACTGGCCTTAATGGCAACTCAGACGCGAGTATGACGTCCAGTCTGGCTTCAGGGCAAGCGATGCCACACTAGAGCTGCAAAACTATCGATAGTCGGCCCAATCGATAGTTTCGATAGTTAGGTTAAAAACAATCGATACTATCGATAGTATCGAAAAGTTTCTATGGACCACTTCTGTAGATGCGGAAGTCAATGAAGGTGGTAAAAAATGAAAAAGTTTTAAAACTTAATTTACAGAAAACGTTTTTTAGGTATAAAGGCCAGCATATTCATTTTAAATTTCAGTGTCATCTATAGTTTATAATTAATATAAACTTTATATAGATATAGATACGGTTAATTGTCATTAGGGTTGTTAGTTTTTTCACCTTCGAGGTCAAAATATTCAACTTAAGTCACAAATTTAAAAGGTTATTTCGTAACCCTTGCGTTGAAAATTTATTCATATTAAATATTTTGAATTTTTGAAAATTTTTATAAACATTTTCAAGGAAGTTGAATAAAGTCTTTTACAAAATAACCCCATTAATTTTTTTAAGACTTTTTGTTGAGAAGAAAATTATAAACAGGTAAAAAAATAGTCACATTTAGCGAAGAACCCTGGCTGCTATTTTCTTTTTTTTTAAACTTAAAATTTTTTTAGCTGAATAAACAAGGTAACACTCTTTGAATTAATTTAGTTTTTATAAGGTAGGTACGCTTAACATTATTTTAATATGTAAATAAGTACACAATTCTGCGGCAATAAGGAAAAAGTGCTTAAGGCTATTTTTTAGGTTTTAAAGGTGATTTTTGAAAATTTATTCCTATTCTAATATAATCATCACTTATCTGCGGTTATATATTTTTTAAAGTTTTTTTTCCTTAAACTTCCTTATGTCATAGAACGAAAGTAAACTTAAGTTTTTAATCCAAATATTTTTACACATTGAAAAAGATATGTACGCAAGGAGTAATTTTTTATAACTTCCTGAAAAGTCGTACAAAATAATTGAAACTTTACCCGTGTGTAATTTTGATTGTGAAGGTCTCAAGGGTTGCCACTGTTTCTAGTTGTTGTTGCATGTGTACATTTGAATATCAAGATCTAAAAAAAACTCAAATGTAGGTTAAGTCAACTTAAGTACTTTTTCCTTTTTCCCAAAGAACTAAAAAAGTTAAAAATCTTTCGTTTACTACATCTAATCAACTTAGCAGTTACCTTTAAAATTTTCCGATAGTATCGATAGTGATAAAACCTATCGATAGTCCGCCAAAAAATAAAACTATCGATACTATCGATAGTACTATCGATTGTTTTGCAGCTCTAAAACGGAGTGTCAACTATGTTCTTCCTACTACTGCTTGCGTATGGGCTTCTTAATTTTCCATCTATGTATATAAAATTTCACAAAAATCAAATGCGGCCAAATTAAATATGGAAAACTCCTATTCGTCATATGCTCCAGCAGTTATTTTAGCCAACACCCAACCTGGAAACAACAAACATTCATCAAATTTTCGAATAAACGATCTCCCATATTTTTAAATGGAAAAAAATTGAGGGCAATTGTTCTTGACGAGGGAGGAGTTAACGCTAGATACATTTTTAAATGAACTAACAACAAAGAACACGAGCAAGAATTTAATGCTGACGATATGTTTATGCAAAGGTATGTTTTGCTCCCGTTCCCAGCAAACTAATTAAATCAACATCAAATGAATTCCGAGAATTACATCAGGCGATGATTTGGTAATGTTTCCAGCAAATTAAAGAAATCAGCAACAAACTAATTCCAAGAATTACATCAGGTGATGATTGGGTAATGCATAGTTTTATATTCATGACAATTTTGTTTCAATTTTAAGTTTAGTTCTAAATTGATTGCATGAATTCATTCTAAGTTCAAACTTTGTGAAGATAAGAGCGCATCACGCGGCGAAAATTATAGTGAGCTGTGAATAAAAGCTGTAAATTACGGTTGTTTAAGTGACTAAGTTCTAAATAAAGCTGTGTAAATAATAAATGTTTTAAATTGTAAACAGTGTTGTAAGTGTTGTGTTTTTATTAATTTTAATAAAGTGCAATAAAGAACTCGAAACGGTTTATTATAAAGGAAATAAACCAAAACGTTATTGAAAGGTAGTAACGTAACAATTGGTGTCAGAAGTGAAATTGCATAAATAAAATAAATAAAAGTAAAAAAAATTGTTAGTTACGAATTCTGGTTGAAATTCAAGAGAATTCCAGAATCACAAATGAGAAACTTCAGGAGATTTCCAGTGAAATAAATGAAAGAGTAAACGAAATGGATATAGAATTTAACCAGAAGCTGTTTGATGTAAAAACTCAAGTCTCGGCTATAAAAACACAAGCTACGGTTTTTGATGAAAAACTACACCATCTGGAGGCAAAAGTTAATAGCATTGAATGCCAAGAAGTACCTACCAGTGCGAGTTATTCGAGAAGTCTCTAGTAGAATAAAGGCCCCTTGCTTTGACGGTAGTGTTCCAGTAAATGTTATTATGTTCCAGTTTGATAAAGTTGCCAACAGAAATGCATGGAACAGTGATGAAAAGGCCATAGAGTTAATTCTTGCATGAAAGGCGACTGCAGCTGAAATTCTGGAAAGTGAACCAGTAAGTTGCAGAAATAATTATGATGAAATCATGGTTGCATTGCAGCGTAAATATGGTGGCGACCACAAAAAGGAAATCTATAAAATGGAATTACGGGGTAGAATGCAAAAGGCTAATGAGACATTACAGGACTTCGCACTCGAGATTGAGCGGTTGATACAGCTAACTTATCCTGTGAGAATCATCCCTTTTTAGATCACTTTAAAACTGAGGCATTTGTAAAAGGTATTCGTGATGCTGATGTTAAACTTGCGGTATGTGCATCACAAAAACCAACATTTGCAGAAACTGTTTCATTTGCTTTAGCCCATGAAACCGCAAGAAATATTTCAAGACCACAAGTAGGCAGAGTGCGAAGGCTCGATGTGACCGCCAATGGTGAAAGGGACATTGTGCAGGATATAAAAGAGGCAGTAATGGAAACTTTAAGAGAGAAAAAAACAAAAAGATTGGTCACATACAACGTAACTGTAAAGCATCGAAAAAACTTTCCCTTGATAACGTAAATTTTTGGTCGGAATTTAAAAGATAACGACCAAATTGTAAAATTTGTTAAAAGACATTATTGTTTTAGTGTGGTTATCTATGCATAATTAAATTAAAAAAACAAATTTATAAGATAAAATTTGTCCCCACTTCACTCGTTGCTTGCTTAGCCTAGATCAGATGGTTATTTATTGAAAATATTTCTATCATGTCTAAAGGTCTATATTCTCGCTGACGGATCTCTTTGCATACATAGATCAACTTTTGTCCACAAAGCTAATATTTTAGTTTGAAAAAAGTTTTTTTTATTAAGGCACAAAACCCCTCCAGTTCTACTAAATGCACAATGGACATTGCGCTTGATTTAAGATTTGCTTATTTGACCCGCTTTGAATGTGTATACCAAATTCTGCTTGATATTGTCATATCTATATTTTATATCGTAAGTTTCAATCCGATACAAAAACTACTTCTCGCCAATTGTTTAAACATTCTAAAAGGATTACCAATTAATCTTTGCTCGACTTCTCCCGACTTATGTTTATGCCGGAAAAAGAATTCTAATGTTTATTTAAAAAAAAGACAAAATATTATAAAGTACTACATGTAATTTTAAAAAGGATTTTATGATTTCATTGGTGAAATCTCTGCATGAATTGATGCATATAGCTCTTGATTTCATTTAAATTTTCTTTTGCCCACTTTAAATTCTCTTCGACAATATTTACTGCCCTTTGTAAAATCGAAATTAATCTACCGAACTTGCCGGTGTGTTTTCTAATAAAATCCTTAAGTTTCTGCAACTGAGCTTCAGTTGTGAAGTGCTCTGCAATTTCCACAATAAGGGAAGCAACGGGATAGTAACCACCAGTGCTGTAAAATAAATTTACGTTATTAATTCCAATATGTTTTTCAAAATAAAAATTATAAACTTACGCGTTAGCAAGTTGTTCAATTTGTTCATCAATTAAATCAAAAACGTGGTCAACATTTTCGTTGTTTTTAGTGCACAAATTATACAGAGCGAACACAAGCTACGGTTTTTGATGAAAAACTACACCATCTGGAGGCAAAAGTTAATAGCATTGAATGCCAAGAAGTACCTACCAGTGCGAGTTATTCGAGAAGTCTCTAGTAGAATAAAGGCCCCTTGCTTTGACGGTAGTGTTCCAGTAAATGTTATTATGTTCCAGTTTGATAAAGTTGCCAACAGAAATGCATGGAACAGTGATGAAAAGGCCATAGAGTTAATTCTTGCATGAAAGGCGACTGCAGCTGAAATTCTGGAAAGTGAACCAGTAAGTTGCAGAAATAATTATGATGAAATCATGGTTGCATTGCAGCGTAAATATGGTGGCGACCACAAAAAGGAAATCTATAAAATGGAATTACGGGGTAGAATGCAAAAGGCTAATGAGACATTACAGGACTTCGCACTCGAGATTGAGCGGTTGATACAGCTAACTTATCCTGTGAGAATCATCCCTTTTTAGATCACTTTAAAACTGAGGCATTTGTAAAAGGTATTCGTGATGCTGATGTTAAACTTGCGGTATGTGCATCACAAAAACCAACATTTGCAGAAACTGTTTCATTTGCTTTAGCCCATGAAACCGCAAGAAATATTTCAAGACCACAAGTAGGCAGAGTGCGAAGGCTCGATGTGACCGCCAATGGTGAAAGGGACATTGTGCAGGATATAAAAGAGGCAGTAATGGAAACTTTAAGAGAGAAAAAAACAAAAAGATTGGTCACATACAACGTAACTGTAAAGCATCGAAAAAACTTTCCCTTGATAACGTAAATTTTTGGTCGGAATTTAAAAGATAACGACCAAATTGTAAAATTTGTTAAAAGACATTATTGTTTTAGTGTGGTTATCTATGCATAATTAAATTAAAAAAACAAATTTATAAGATAAAATTTGTCCCCACTTCACTCGTTGCTTGCTTAGCCTAGATCAGATGGTTATTTATTGAAAATATTTCTATCATGTCTAAAGGTCTATATTCTCGCTGACGGATCTCTTTGCATACATAGATCAACTTTTGTCCACAAAGCTAATATTTTAGTTTGAAAAAAGTTTTTTTTATTAAGGCACAAAACCCCTCCAGTTCTACTAAATGCACAATGGACATTGCGCTTGATTTAAGATTTGCTTATTTGACCCGCTTTGAATGTGTATACCAAATTCTGCTTGATATTGTCATATCTATATTTTATATCGTAAGTTTCAATCCGATACAAAAACTACTTCTCGCCAATTGTTTAAACATTCTAAAAGGATTACCAATTAATCTTTGCTCGACTTCTCCCGACTTATGTTTATGCCGGAAAAAGAATTCTAATGTTTATTTAAAAAAAAGACAAAATATTATAAAGTACTACATGTAATTTTAAAAAGGATTTTATGATTTCATTGGTGAAATCTCTGCATGAATTGATGCATATAGCTCTTGATTTCATTTAAATTTTCTTTTGCCCACTTTAAATTCTCTTCGACAATATTTACTGCCCTTTGTAAAATCGAAATTAATCTACCGAACTTGCCGGTGTGTTTTCTAATAAAATCCTTAAGTTTCTGCAACTGAGCTTCAGTTGTGAAGTGCTCTGCAATTTCCACAATAAGGGAAGCAACGGGATAGTAACCACCAGTGCTGTAAAATAAATTTACGTTATTAATTCCAATATGTTTTTCAAAATAAAAATTATAAACTTACGCGTTAGCAAGTTGTTCAATTTGTTCATCAATTAAATCAAAAACGTGGTCAACATTTTCGTTGTTTTTAGTGCACAAATTATACAGAGCGATGGTCCTGTCCACGGCATGTAAGTCATTGGAAATGATTATTTGAAAAAATCTTTTAACCAATTCTCTGTCCTTGACGCAACTCAAAGAATCTAAAATGAAATTTTTTTCGCTAGCAACATTTTCGGTCATGTATTTGTTATAAAGTGTGTTGAAATTATTTGCGTTGCCTTCACGCATAACTGTGCAATAAACAACAGAACGAATATTGACTTCAACGGAACGGTTTTTCGAGATTTCATCGAAATATGTCTTGGCTTGGTAAACACAATCAGGTATTATATTTTTGCAGGACCAAGCTAAAATATTAGTACGTCTGTAAATTTCTAAAGTAGTCTCCTTTTTAGTTGGTTTAAAGCCCACGATGTGGTAGTTATTTTTAATGATCTCACGGATGAAAGGAACAAAGATATCACTTTCGTTACCCAAACGGGTCATTAAATAGCTAAATCCTTTGAAGGCAGCAGCCCATGGCAAATAATCGGTTTCGTTTTCAAGATATTGAAGAGTATTTAAACTAACACTGTAAGGAAGTTCATCCGCACGAGGTAAGTTGAAAAGATCGTCAACGATTTGGGCACGATTAAATACATGAATATCCTCCCTGCTTTCAGAAAACAATTTTTTACCGATTTCATTCCAAGTATTGTTATCATAATTAACGCGATAGTAACCGCTTTGCTGAATATTGCCAATGATCCACGTAGTCTTACTTCTAACATAAAATTTAAATGTATTATTTTCAAGGAAGAATTTGGGAGAGACGTCTTTGAAATTATTTTTAGAACTTGATGTGAGTGTAATAGGGACAGTGTGTGTTAGTTTGGTGTTAGCTTTATCAAAATCATTTAATAAGAAACGTTTTTGACTGACTTCCACACAAATTTCGGAGGTACGTTTGAATGTGACCACAGGGTAACCTACTTGAGTTGTAAAGGATTCGAAATATTTTTGAGAGAATTGTTTATATTCAAAAGGCCAGTACTTCTTCCAAATATTAAAGAGATCCGAAGGAATTGTGTTTTTGTATGCACTAAAATATAAAATGTAGTTGATAAGATATTGTGGTATTTTACTTGAGTAAAAAAAAAACTTACTAAGTTGTAAGATATTCATTCATAGATCTTCTAAAATTCCCTTCTCCTAAAATATCTTTAGTCATACGGATAAAAGCGGCTGCTTTTAGGAAAGAAATTCGGTTAAACATGCGAATGATGTCGTCTTTTGTGCGAACATTTTCGTTACTAATTGGCCTGGTATCGTTGGTAGCATCCTGATTCATGACATTTTGGATGACATCTACGACAAATTGGCTTGACATATTAAAGGAACTATCAACCTAAAATTATACAATCAATCATGTTTTTTATAAATTTATACTTTAATTTTTACCAATAGTTTAAATTTATTTCTTTTATGTATATTATTTATTTAGATACTGCTTTTAATTTTTGTTTTCTTATTGGTTTAACTGTGTATGTTGTCCTAATGAAAAATATTCGTTCTAGACTCACGAAAAACTTTTGCGCAAAATACAGGTCACAATTTTAGAGGCAATGTGATGTAATTTGATACTTAGGTTTAGTATAGTTACAAGGACGTAGCATATTAAAAAGGGTAAGATTTCGTCCATAATTGCACATAGCCCCCATATAAGCTTCTTTCCGAAATAGCCATTGTGCACATAAATGTCGGTATATAGAATAAATTTGGTCCAAAATCATTTTATTGTCAGCTTAATCACCTTAACAAATTTTATTGTAATCAGTCAGTATTTGATAATAGCTCCCATGCAAATACAACTTTAAATCTCGAAAATATGAAATAACCCATAAAATAAGAAAGAACTAAAACCCCATAAATGGAAACTTATTTCACAGTGATATACAAAAGTCCCCGTTTTGAAAATAACACACACATTAAAAAAAAATTATAAAATTTTAAAGTTTTTAGAAAGGCTATGCAGAGCAGCTTTATGGTATAAACACAATAAGTTGCAATCCGTCCACTTTTTTTGGGCATCCGGGACAGTCCTACCACAGAATACTAACAGAACTGTAAAAAGGGACGTGTGAAAAAGGCTCAAATCAGTTGCGAGAGCAGCTTTTGAAGAAAAAGACAGAAAGCTTTTTTTGGTAGTGAAGTGGCAATGTGTAAAAACAGGCAGCAATAATCAACACAAATGGCGTGATCAAAATAACAAAACACAAACCACGTTTAACAAATGCATTAGTTCAACAAAGGTTGTTTTGTGTTTTGTTTTACAATGTTATTTATTTACTTAAATATTATTTGCTTGTGTTGTGGTTAACTTAAAAGTTAATTTTTTACAACAGTTTTGCAAATAAATCTCAACTAAATAAATTTGTGTTCATTGTATTGCGGCATAACAGATGATGCAAAGAGACATGCAAAAAGGGTAGCTTTCTTAGAAAGAGACAAAAAAAACGCAAAATCTTCCGTCTCGTGACAGTTCTGTTAGTATTCTGTGGTCCTACTTCTCTCTCAGCAAGTGTCCGTTGTTGTCCGACTTTTTCATCGAAATTTTTCTTGCACCTTAACTTAAAATTACAGGTCACAAGATTTATAAAGAAAAGATTTAGGTGCTCGTACAAATGTTTTGAAAAAGAACAATAAATTCCTCTTTGTACATTACCCAGGAAGAAAATTCAAGTTTTTTGAAGCACTTAAGAGAAAAGGCGCATAATCGAGCGCATCAATAAGATAGCTTTTATACAGCAGTAAATGATAAAGAATAAAATATATACAAAAGCAGCTGTTTAAGTGCTGACAACGAAGAAGGTTTTAAAGCGAAAAAAATAAAAATAAATTATGGTTAAAGAAACTGATTGAAAAAAGGCTTTTAAACCACTAAAAGCCAAACATTAGTGAATATGTTAAAATAGTTAGCCCTTAAAAACACTTTATGCTAGGAACATAACTGGGACGAATTTCGCCCTACACGACGAATTATTTAGTAAAAATTCGCTGAGTAAATTCGTCGTGAGCTTTACTCATTGAAAAAGTGTTTTGCTGTTTGTGCAAAGAGAGAGAAATAGTGTGACCATATAAAAACAAATTTACTTAAAAAACACAGATATTAATTTATTTATTTTAAATGCGATAAAATAATAAAAAACAATTATTAAAGTAAAAAAGTAACTTTTTATACTAAAATACTTAAAAACTAAAATCAAACATGGTCATGGTTCGTCGTTCGCTGGCGTATGAAATAGAAATAAATCTATTGCAAAGACGAATTTCAGCCGACGCCATGATTGTGTGTATTTTCATATACACAAATATGTTTTATTTTTGGCGACGAATGTTCACGGCCAAAAATTCGTCGTTCGTCCCAGTTGTGTTCCTAGCATTAGGAGTGCTTTGTTTGCACATTAAAAGAAGCGATTATTGTTAGCAGTAAATAGTCCTCCAAACCGGGAACCCCCATCCAAAATCAGGCATCCCATCAGCAGGTTTAAAGCGATTTGAGATTTGAATTCATACATAAACGGCCATGTTCTGACAATCGCACGATTTGAAATCGCAAAACGCCAGATTTATTTTATGATGTTCTGAAACTCGTGCCTTTTGCTTGCGATTTCTTATAAGTGTCCTGGAGCGTACTTTTGCGGTTTGATATCGCAAACTTCTCGCGATCGCGATTAACAGTACACCTATTATGCAATTTCAAGTCAGAATCGCAAATGTTAAGCGTTTTGCGATTGTCAGAACATGCACGTATACCTGCTTCTTTTGGAGCACATGTTTTACTGGGTAGTTTAACTTTCCTTGATAGTCGCTATTTTTCAAAGTGGCTTATTGTAACTTGTCAATTATTTTTGAAAACCGCCGCCGCACTCTGGTTGAAAATTTAATTTCATTGGCCAAAAGTCCAATTTTTTGTTAACACAATATAACACAATGGTTAACGAACGTTTTATTTTGAGAAATAATTCTGCAACTGATGCAAGCAGCTTTTGAGTTTATTTGAAGGAACACGCCTATATAGAGGGTCGGGAGAGTGACTTGTGGACCTCTTAAATTGGTAGCCTCCGATATTCAAACTTTTAAAAAATTCGCCAATAATATATGTATTTATGGATTGCACAAAAAATTAGACTTAAGCTGACCTGCAAAACATATGCTTAAATGCTTAGGTTATCTCCGTTGCCTTTAGAGATATGCGGATAAAACGGATTTTTTTGGGTTGATTTTTCAATAACTGCTAAACCGATTTTAATCACAGCTAAAGTTAAGTTAAGAGAAATTTTACATATTTCTTTTTTATCCCCCTAATCAAACTGTTGTTTCATTAAAAATTCAATTTAAAATTACTAACATTCCCTGATTTTTGGCAACGGTTTTAATTTTAAAAATGCGCTGCTGAGCACTTGGCTAAATCAAGTTACGTTGTTATTGCTTGTTGGCACAGATATATAAATGTAAGCATAAAAATCTAAAAATGTTTAGTGGTTGAGCTGCTAAGTTGACCATTTCATTAAGTCATCGGAATATCATAATACATAACGTAAAATACATTTAGAAGTGTAACAGATTTTTTAGGAGGATAAAATATATGACCGACCTCAATTAGTTTTTGGTCGTTAACATTTTCTCGATATATACTTGCGTTTTGAAATTCTTAAATTTATTAAAAATTTTCGGCTTTTGTGAATAAAATCAAAAGTTCGTAACAGATTTTAATCATTTATGGCTTGTTTTTTTGCAGCTTCGTTTCTATGTCTGCAAATATTAGAAGCCTAGCTGCATTTTCCAATTTGTTATGAATTTTTAAAAAACAAAACTTTCGAAATTTTGATAAAAAAATTATTTTTTTTCCAAAAACAAATTATGTTTCTAAAAATTATGTTTCAATAGATATAATTGCTCATATTAAAAAAATACTTTTCTTAAAGGGAATTTTATTGTGGAATTTCGGTTTTATAAGTAATTTCAATAAACTAAACCGTTTTTGAGTTACGCGAATATATGTTGTGCAACCTCCTCCATTTTCGAAATAACGGCATATCTCGAAAACAAGTGCTAACCGGTGGACACCATTGGATTCAGCGTACCCGAATTATACTAAAACGCCATGGCCCGGCTTGTCTAATTTTGCAACTAGCACAGTGTGATCTTCTTAATGTTGGTCTTGACGATAAATTCTATAATAGCTTGTATGTCATGCCAAAATTTTTTCTTGGTAGGCCCAGCGGAGTGTCTAGGTCCCATATAAGTCTACTCCCTACAGATGAAAAAAAAACATCTCAAAAAGTTGTCGATGTCGGTTAATTGTTAATTGTACCTATAGTTGGGGTCAAGTTGCATGTTCAGAAGGAAGCCTTCGGGAATGCCTTCAACATGACAACATGTGCCTTAATTTGCCTCCACGCGGCGACCCTGGGCATCTGTTTACAGATGGCAAAAAATTAAGGCTCTAGGTTAGGCTATCCTAAGATTTATCGGAGTCTGAAAGCTTAGTGTAAATAATATAATGCGCTTGCAAATTATATGTATTTATTTATTAATCAAAAAATATATTGTTCTAGAAAATACTTGAATTTACATTAAGGGATATAGAAAAAGAAGTGACAGTATAAAACTTGCAAACCATCTAGAGCAGCACAACATAACATAGTTGTATAATATGGTAGTACAATTATGTGTACTACTTCTCATCCCTCTTCTTTTGGAATAAGTCAGCAATACTGCAGACGTTGAGGTTGACTTCTTATTCTGGACGATCGTCTCAGAACAGAAAGTGGTTCCTTTCCCATGATCGATGACTGTGAGTCTTCGGACTCACCCTGTTCGGTTTCAGCAACGACTTCTGGCGGTGGTGTGATTTTAGCTTGAGATGGTCGAAGGCTTTGTGTATTTCTACGATATTGATTACCATTCAAGTCTTCAATTATGTAAGAACGAGGGTGGATTTGTGTCTTCACCACTGCTGGTTTCCAACATTTTTGGTTTTCTGTTCGTGTGACCACTGTATCACCCTTGACAAAATGGTGAGGATTAACTTTAGCATTACGATTTGCATAGTCGCATTGTTTATCTCTTTCTTGTTTTAAATATTCAGCTATTCTTTTGCTTTCTGGTGATAATAATGTATCCTTTGTTGTTGGTAATATACCTCGTATTCCGTGTCCAAAAAGACGTTGTGATGGTGAACCAAGATTACCACGTGGGGTGTTCATGTAATTAAGGAGTCCTAAATAGTAGTCGCTGTTATCGTAGGATGATTTTTTTTTCTTAAAGTTCTAGAACTTTAATAGTATGAGGTACTCACCAGAATACCTACGGTTATCTGGTTCCTCGGGTGTTAGAACTCCTGTGACTGAAGGTATCCAATCGGATGATAAGAATTTCACTTTTAATACATGCAACTTATGGAATTGTTTATGTTTTATGTCGTGATTGTCGTTGATGTAGTGAACGAGCTGGGTGCTCAAGTGCGTTGGAGTCTTTGGGTTAGAGTTGCTGGGTAACTTTGGTTGCGTTTTGCCTGAGGGTCATAGATGAGCTGGGTGAGTGAGGGAGGAACTTGCGTTGGATCATCAATGGCTTCATGGCAGTCCGTCTGCTTATAAATGGGTAATTCCGTCCTTGTATTGTGATCTTGGTGTTCTGTGTGCATTGGCGTAGTAGTGAGGTCTCAGTAGCCCATGGCTAGTACTCCACCGAGGAAAGCCATGGTGTGGAAGGATCGATCTGCTACCGGTGCGGTAGTGGTCTGTTTTAATGTAGGTTTGTTGCTAACGCGTTACGTGTTGATTGATGTATAGTTAGTATCCTTCCATGTCTAGTAGTAACATCTGTGAGTCAAGGGGCAGCTCTGTAGGCGAACGGATGGTTGGTGAACGCTATAATGTTGATGCTTCACGGCCGTATTTCCTTTTCCTTGGGTTAAGTCTTAATTTATGTCTTTGTGCTTTTTGTCAATTCATTAAAGTTTGCATGTATTGAAAGTGGAAGGACGATTGCTTGGTCGGAATGCTTCTTTCATTGGCCAGTTGATAAGGAGATACACGAGGTGGTTGTGGTTGTGCCTTAAGTTACGTAGGCAACAACACTGCTGGCTAACAATTTTTAGCAGAAGAGATCTAGATAGCTCGAACTCCTAAACAAGGAGGTATATATAAGCCGATACTTATATATATAATTGCAACCTGTATGTGCATTTTTAGCCAAATAGCATATGGGGGCATTTGGTAAGTGCTTTATATAATACACCCAAAAGTTAAGCACTTTCGTGGAATTGAGTAATTTCAGGTATCCACGAAAATGGACAAATCTGTACCTACAGTTACCAAACTGTTTAATTACTTAAGGCCGTTATACACTATTTCACAAAGTCATAGTTTTCGAAAATGCTTCCCTGATCTAACTATTGATTAAAATTTTCAAAAAAATAATAACAACTTATCATGACATGTTTGTATTTTTTTTCAAAATACGTAAGACTTGTGTGATACTGTAAAGCAGCTGTTAAGAAAGATTTTTTAACATATTGAATCCGAGAGATTACTCAGGAAATTTTTTTACAAAAATATGCTTTTTTGACATTTAAAAATGGTTTAATTTGAATTTTGTAAATTTTTTTTTAAACTTTTTTTTTGACGCTGTTTAATATTACAAGATTTTTATTTAAATATATATATTTGACCAAAAACGAGAAAAATATTTTAAGTTTACTGGTCTTATTTTATTTGCTAATTTTGTTTGCCCAAAATCAGCTGTTGTTCTGTTGGCCACTCAAAAATATTTTGTGGTCAGATTAGCTCAAACAAATATTTGACAATTTTTTGGAACGTTTGCCATATGTGACCGTATCTTCACAGCATTGTTATTATTTTCCTGTCATCATATTTTGAATAAAAAAAAAAACAGAACGTTAATTTTTCAAAAAGAAACACACAAACCTAAATATTTTAACACTTTTATAAATTGGGTGAAAAGCTTTCTTTGTGAAGTTCGCTTTATAAACGCAAATATCGGGTTTTTGCTTTAATCGGTTAATCGCTCGATTAATTAACCGAGGTTTTGGTTTAGTCGGTCAAATTTGTTATTGATCATTTTTTTTTATAAATTAAGTAATTTCAATAAATAAACATTCATTAAGGGTTTTTATGATATCGTTTAAAATTGCCATTTGTGCAAATGGGCAAACTTGCGAGACTCGTTTCATGAAGATCCTTTTTAATTTTTGTTTAATTTTAAATAAAAACGTCATTTCAAACTCAAACGTCAATAAAAAATATATGTATTAAAAATATAATAAAAAATGTAAAAAAAAATTGAAATTTGTGAATAAATTGTTTTTTAATATGGACAAAGAAAGCCAAAAGACTAATTTGCTTAAATTATTGTAAGAATTCATTGGTTATACATATTAACACTTGAATTTTTCATTGAAAATGGCGGTAAGCATTAAAAAAATGTTTTTGTATAAATCAGGGCTGTGGAGTCGTTAAGAAATAGTTATAACTCCGACTCCGACTCCTTTTGCTGAAATTTTTTAAGTACGACTCCGACTCCTACTCTAACCCATGGTGGAATAAGCAGGTGGCATCGTTACGGCAACAAATACAACATTACAACGAAAATGGAAATTACATCACCGTTTCCGTCAAAAAATACATTTAAGAAAAATCACAGCGTGCCACTGAACGTGATGCAATAAATTAATTTTTAGCCAATTTTTATTTAATTATGATCAATATCTTATTTATTTTAATTAAAAATTATCAAAAACTTTAATAAAATACAATAATCACAGCACAAAACGTGGACTTTTTGTAAACATAAACAAAACTTTGACATAAACCTAGACAAACAATGCAAGAGCAAAAAATCGTCATCTGGCGTAGTGCTGCCACCTGTTTATTTCACCATGCTCTAACCTAGCATTATTTAAGCCCTTAAGCCCTTATGACACTACATTTTTTATTCATTAATTGATATAGAATTGATAGAAAGAAACAGTAAATGTAAGAAAGAGCAAACTATATGTATGTTATGTTTTTGTTTCAGGGATGGCGTTGAGAATTTTTAATATTGTACCAACAACCTTTAAAAATTATAGTTTTTTACCCTAATTGTACTAAAAGATTTTTTTTAGTTGAAATTAATTTTAATTATGTTCATAAAAAACACCACAAAAAGGTATTATAAATCTTAGTTAAAAAAGTATCAACAAAAAAGAACAATTGAAACAACTTAGCCATCCCTGTTTTGTTTATTTTATTAAATGCTGCCAACTTTTTGTTTATGAGAAACCTAAAAACAAAAAGCGGTAAATCGCTGAATTTGCCCATAAACCGCTCATTCAGCAACACTTTTAATATTTCAAGCTTGAAATGTCAATTTTAAGTTAAACAATTTTACATTTTTTTTGACATAACTTCATTTTTTATCGATAACTTTTTAAAAATTGTTGACAGTTTGCCATTTATCTTAATACAGCTGAACTCTTTGCACTTGGTAAATTTTTCTATTACATTATATTTGTACTGTTCACCAAAACTTGAACAATGCATTAAAAATGTAGTGTCATAAGGGCTTTAAGAGACTAGTTTTTATTTGACTTTAAACTCTTCTTTAATTTAGTACCTGTTAAATGGTTAAATATAGCAAGAAAATGATTCTGTAAAAATTTTAAATCAATATTTCAATTCTAACGTGCCGCGCATTGAGCTTTAACCTACTAGTTACTAACATATGAGTAGGAAAGCTGCAAAATATTTTATTTGGATTTTGGAAAAAATTTAAAAAACATATACCGCCCGATTCAATAGACCAAATGAGTTGAACTTTTTTAATTCTAAAGTGTTATGACATTCTTGACTTATAACTCAACAGTTGAGAAATTTAAACCAACTGAAATATAGAAAAATAATGGATTTAATTTTGGAACGAACGAGTTTTGTTACGAACTTTCGAACGAAACGAGTTTTGCTTCAATCCGTATGGGATCATTGAACTTTAGTATATTTTAAAGGTTATATTAATTTATTAAAATTATGCAAACAGTGTTAAAGAATGTAAAAATAGTTCTGTAGGGAGAGATAAACTACACCAATTCACATCTTTTTCAAAAAAAGTTTTTTATACTGTTGGAAATTATAGATGTGTGAATTTCCATAAGTCCTATCTAATGTAGCTTTCGAGATAGAAAAGTTGAAAACAACACCAAGTCCAATTGGCTTAGACGTTAAAGGCATCAAGAAATCGCCATTGCATTTTTCCGTTCCTAATTCAATATTATTATTGTCCAAGACCGAAATTTGAAATTGCAAGTCTTTATTATCTCTCCAATTTTCCCTAAAGTGAGTAGATAAAAGTATTCTCAAATCATTTTTCGGGTTAACCCCCACATTGATGGGAATTATATCTGGAATAATGTCATGTATTTTTCCGAGTTCCTTTTCCTTTTATTCTATTATAATTCACCTTGAAAGTTGGAACTTAAAATGTAGTTCACTTAATGCTTTCACCACATGAGCTACAGCTGATTTCAAGTCATATTCATGAACATGGCTACAACAATATTTGTTAATATACGATAAATAAAAAACAACATCTTTACAAATTTAATTTTTAAATTCCTTAATTCGGCTCTATTTCATTAATGATATCTTGGCGAAATTCAAATAGTGAACCCGCTGGTTTTGAGGTCACATTAAAACATAGAAAAGGACATGCTTCGATACAATCTATATAACTATTCTTATAAATTGTCAAAATAAGATGTTATCTCAATTTTTTAATTTTTGATATGAAAAGTATACTGGTCCTTATTTTCTGACTTCACAATTTCAAAAAACGGACCCTCTTATGGCCAATTCCACTAATTTATTTAAATATCAATTTATGTTTAAAATTTGTTTTTTTATGTCAAATTAAAATAAAATTATAAGAAAAATTATATTTAAATATGAATTGATATTTAAAAAGAATTGGAGAAATTGGTCATTAAAATTTTTTATTTTGAAAAATTTTGGAAAAATTTTAATGCAAAAAAGTCGGAGTCGCTAGTTTTTGTGGGTGCTTCGACTCCGACTCCGGTACAAAACCTCAACTCCGACTCCACAGCCCTGGTATAAATGCACAATTGAACAGCGCAAGTTTACGAGTAAAAATCTCATACAATTGTTGACAGTTCATTTGCGAGGGCGTGAAAATTAGGGTATTCATTTATTTGGGCTTTTGCTTTAATCGGTTAATCGCTCCATTAATTAACCGCGGTTTTGGTTTAATCGGTTAATAATCGGTTAATTTGGTTTTTGATCGGTTAACCGATTAATAAAGTTTTTTTTAATAAATAAGGTAATTTCAATAATAAAAAATGGATAAATTAAATTTAAAAAAAAACAAAAATAACAATTCTTGATCTAAAACGAGCAAACAAAAAAAATAATTCATAAATATGTGATATGTATTTTTAAAGTAATACATAATCAGTGGTGTTCTGGAAATCGAAAACGCAAAACGCAAGAATTTTAAACGTCGTTTTTTAATAAGATTTCTGTAGTTAAATAATTTTATTGACAAATATTTCCCTATTAAACAGAATTTTATAACTAAATTAAAAAATTAGATTCTTATTATTTATTAGTTATTTCAATAGTTTAAGGAGATCTGATTAAATAAATTTTGAAAAAAAAAAATTTGTTTAAATGTTTAGGATTAAAGCGATAATTTTGTTTAGTTTTGACAACAGTTGACTTGGAAAATTTTTTTTCTCTTATCGTGGGTTCTGGAGGAATCAGAAGCAGCCATAATAAAGAATATCTAGTTTCTCAGTCCTTTTCCTGGATTTCTCTTAACATATAAAATCTTCCATTATGCCATTAGAGTCCTGATTTAATTTTTAAAAATTTTTAACACTTCTAATTGTTCCGGGTAATTCTGTTAAGAATGTTTTGCTAGAAGGAAATATACACCCCAATTATGATTAAAAATTCCCCGGGAGTTTTTTACCTTTTCCCATTTTTACATTTGAATAAACATAGGAAAAATGGGAGAAGGGAGCAACCTCCCGGGGAATTTTTATTCATAATTGGGCTGATATTGTATAAAAAAATATTTTCTAAACATGTATATGAGACGAAACAATTAATTAAAACACAAAAAATTTGTTATAATATTACAAAAAATTATGTAACATTGGTTAATCTGTTAATCGACTGAAATTAACCGGTTTAATCGTTAATCGAAAATAGACAATTTTAAATTAACCGATTAACGGTTAACCGAATGAATACCCTAGTAAAAATTCACAGTTTGCAGAGATTGCGAGACTTTAAAGCGATATCATTAAAACAATTATTCATTACTTATTATTTGGAGTTTATTAGAAAAAGAAACAAAACATAACGAGCATAACAATTCTTGAACTTAAACGAACAAAAAACAAGTAAGAGTGCTATATTCGGCTGTGCCGAATCTTATATACCCTTCACCACTGTGCGAGCAGAATACAGAGCAACTAGACAAAATCTATTTAAATAATTTTTACGTATATTATTATTTAATTTAAAAAGCGAAAACTGGTTAATATTTTTTAAAATCGTTTTAGAACATAAAAAAATAAAAAAAAAATTTATTTTTGAAAAACCAAGATTCAAACCAGGGGACTCACAGTTTCTAACCTTAACAAACCCCCTAGACAACTGAACCATGAAGGAACGTTGTTTGAATATCATTAAAATGAAATATGGCCCGCTTACGGTTCACAACTCAACAAAGTTGAGTTGTAATTATTTTTGATGTTTTAGTTCACCACAATGTAGCAAAGTTGTAAACCACAATACATAAATTATAAATCAACTTATTTGAGTTGTGAACCTTAATAGGTGGCCTTTATTCACCAAAATAGTTTGTACCATGTACGTGTGTTTCAAGAATGATAAAATAAAGATTACGACATGCGCATGATTTCCCGTTATGTGACGTAGAAGGGCCATTCAAAGGGTTACCAAGAATATTTCATGTGTTAGATTTAAAATTTCTTGCGAAAAAATGTATGTATTATGTGATAGTTGGTAACCTTGTAATTGTTGAAAAAAGAAAAACGAACAAAAAAAAAAACAACAACAAATATAAACATGAAGTGTGCAGTGGGCAAATGTAAGCAAAGCAGCAGTAAAAAAACAAGTGAGAAAAAAATTAAATTTTGGATATTTTTAATGGAACTAATATATTTTACAAATTTCCCAAAGATGCAGGACAAAGAAAGCTTTGGGTTATGTTTTGCAATCGATGCAAACCCATAGATGTTAAAAATGATAGAATTTGTGCCTTACATTTCAAAGAGGAGGATTTTGAAAGAAATTTGATGTTTGAAATGGGTAAGTCAACATATATTTAATTGTTGCAGTTCACTGCTTCATAATTATGAATAGGATTTAGCAATCGGCGTGCACCAAAGTTGAAACCGGGAGCAGTTCCGACCATTGACAGCAGTATTTAAAATGAAATTCCAACTCAATTTGTAATTCAAAATGAAATTGTTTTGTCTTTTATTGTTACATAGATCATTTTTATTAAATGGAATAAATATAAATAAAAAATATATATAGAAAGAAAAATTAATTTTTAACTACAAAATAATTTGAAGAGAAAAATTATAATTTGTCCCACTGTTGTGTTTACTCATAAACATTATGCGCCCCATACACGGTTCAATTCAGTTGTCAACTGAGTCTTTCAACTCAGTTGACAACTTCATCAACTGAATTGAAAGATTTTAAATTAATTCTAAAATTTAATGAAATAAAAGACAATTTTTAAAATACTTAACTACAAAAATTAATTTTGACAGCAAATCAAGAGACTCGAGCACACACAGTACAATCGAATTGAAAGACTTAGTAGTCAACTTGAAAAAATCAAAATCTTTTGATTTTTCTTCAACCAACTCGACAACCGTCAAACTAATCAACTGACAAGGCCATACACGCTTTGATTTGGAGAACAACCGACTCAGTTGACAATTGAATTGAATCGTGTATGGTCTGCTTTACAGTTCGACAGCTGCAAATTATTAGCCAATAGAAACACAGAATGTGTGACGTCACAGGGCCAACATGCGCAGAACATTTTAAAATTTTAAGCTTGTTGGCGTAATCTTTATTTTATCATTCTTGTGTGTGTTTGTTTGGCTTCGTTGTGTTACTTTTGGTTTTTCTTTTTATTTTTGTGTTCTACTTTATTTTAACTTTTACTTTTGTGGTTATCGTGCCTTACTTACGTTCATGATTCTGAATTTTTCTACGCTATTTATGATAATTTTGTTCTTTTTATCACTAATAAATTTGTTGAAAAAAATTTCAACTGCATATTTTTTAAATTGTTAGCGCATATTTTTCTATTTTTAGTGCATTTTTTATGCGCATAAAACGCTATTTTTACTGCATAAAATTCGGGCCCTAGTTATAATACTTCAAAAATTCAAAATTTTGTTACATTTTGTTACATCGAAAATAGTCAATTTTAAATTAACTTTTAAGTTAATCGGTTAGTAAATAATCGGTTAACCGTTGATAAATACCCTAGCAAATAGTGTCATTTCGTTTATGAAATGCCATAAAATGTATAATTTTCTTTTGACGTTATACTTTTTAGGTGTATGTATTTCTTTCTATTTATATTAATACTAACGGCCAATTTCATCACGTTCAGTTCAAATTAACTATTGCTCTAGCTTCCAATTAACAATAAGTTTTGACAGTTATAACTGCACTTGGTGAAAACGGCCATATGTTTTCGTCAAAAAAAATGTACTGTTATTTTCTTGATTGTACTGTTTTTTGTATTCAATTACTGTTTTTCCGAATTTAAAATTTGGCTACCCTATCTATAATAATCATTTTATTAAAAATATTTTTCGGAATCAAATATTTAAACATTTTTCGTTAAATCTTCAATGAGAGACTGAATTTTTTTCTCTTTTTTTTTGTTTTCATTCAATGTGTGGAACCGTGTTTTGCAAATATCTGGTCGAATCAATATTTTTAAATGTTAAATATGCAGTATAAACTTGAAAATATGCCCTGAAAATTGTTTAAATAATGTTAGTAAAATGGGTTTTCGAAAAATTTTAAAGTTTCAAGTCCCGGAATTTCGAAAATCCGTTTTACATACATTGTACGATTTTTCGGTCTTAGATTTTATGCAAAAAATATTCATCGAACATTTTAACCCTCTAAAGTGGCGTTTTAGTATACTTCTGTGTGGATGTTAAAAAAAAGGACAAAATTACCCCTTAAAATTAGCGTTATAGTGCATTTACACCTACATGATAAACAGGTTATAAGTTGTTTATGATGATCAACTAGTTTGAGAAACTTCCCTACAAGAAGAGATTGAGCGAGTTGTCACTTTTTTCACATTGGTGTTAAGAAAATGATAGAAAAAAATGATAGAGAACTTGATTTCGCTCATTTCTTTCTATCATTTTCTTAAAACCAACGTGAAAAAGTGACAACTCGCTTTTTCTTTGGCATTTTTTAGTTATTTATTTAGCATTTTCTAGCAATTTTTATAATAGAGTTTACACAATTTTCAAAAATATAATGTATGTATGCAATTTTCGGTATATTAGAATTTTCACCATTGGAATAATGTGAACGTGCAAGTTCCCTGCTATTATGTTAAGGCCAAAATAAACCACACAAATTGCTTGCCAAACATGTTAAAATTATATGTTTGTACATTTCAGCGAACATTTTTCAGAGTGAAGACATTAAAGAAGAAGCATTCTATTATTTTTAGTGCTAACTTCAAATTTGTTTTAAGCCACATGACTTACCACAAAACAGCTCGTTGTTTAAACCACTATTTACTAAAAATTCTTTTTCTTTAGTTTATTTTCTCTTCCGTTTTAAACGAGCAAAATAGCCGCAGCACTATCCTAGTCTGCATTCCTAAAATACATATTTATATTGGTGGCTATTCTCGAATACGCGCCGAGACCATATTGTAATATGTACTCATAAAACCATCTCTTTTGTTTTTTTCATATAAAAATAAAAAACTTGGGATTAAAAAATTTTATAGGTATTTATCCATTTAGAAAAAATATTTTTTTTCAATAATTAGTATTGTGGTTATTTTGTTGAACTATTTATGGTTTTTTGAATCCAAATTTTAAAAATTTTTATTTTAGGCTCAAGTTCATCAAATTGAATTTTTATTAAACTATTTTTATAAAGAAAGGAATTTTACAACATGAAAGTTAATTAAAATTGTTATTCATAATTTTTCATTCTTGACTGTAGACGGGCTCGAACCGTGGCCGGCAGGTTACCCTGACATGTTTCGATTGCAACCACTCGATCTCCTCAGAGGGATTTGCCGTCTTACACTCGCAGCCATCGAAGACTGCTGACGTCAATAGTCAAACATCAATCCTTAAACCAAATTGTATTTTAACCTTTGGTAGATCGAAATTTTTTAAAAGGAATTTAAAACTATCTGTTAGAGCTTTCGAAAGAAACTACACCACGTCTGTATTTAACGAATTCATTTATTAAACTCAAATTAATATTAAAAATATAAAGTAAAAGGAATAACAAGGAATAAGAAATAGAAGAAATGTCAAATCCAATTGGTTTGCCAGTAAACAACACTATCTAAATAAGGAGCTTTGGGCAAATTTGAACCGATTACAATTAATTTGCAGTAAAATTGTGCCCCGGTAGGCTAGCTGGTAGTGAGCTAGTCTATCAGCGCCGGGGTTGCGGGTTCGATTCCCGCCCGAGACAAGCGTAGAGCTTCGTGGGAATTAGCTTAGGGAATTCAAAATAAAAAATATAAAAAAAAAATATATTTGGGGCGAATTTAAACCAAATGCCAACATAATTAGAAGGTTCACGGACACAAAAAGTCTAATTTGGAAAGAAGTTTTTTTGTGGAATGTGTGAAATTATAGACCGATTCTTCGCATTAACATAGACTTATTCCTTAGTACAATTAAAATGCATTTCCCAAATTTGATCAAATTATCTACAAGATTGCAACTTTTACTTTGCGCACAAGGTTAACATTGACAGACAACCAGCTTTGTCTTACAATTTTAGAGTAAAATCGAAGCAACACGTCGATTATACAGATAAATATTTAAAACTGTAAAGGCAAAATTTCCCAAAAAAAAAAAAAAAAAAATATCTAAAAAAGTTTAACATGTATTGAAATATGCCTCAAAAAGGAAAAATATTAAAAAAAAATGCAAGAAATGCTGCAACCGGTAAAATAGGCAGTAACAAATCGATGCCAAAATTTATCAAAAGCTCTATACGGATAAATATATTGTTTATGCCTTCATTGGTGGTACAAGAAAAACATGCAATTGCATATTTATGGTTTCCCTGCTGATAAGATTTGAACAAGGATTGAAGTAAAATAATAGTTCGTTAATTATAAGTACACTTCAATAGAGATTTATGAGTAAATATGAAAGGCAGTCCTAGCTTTGTGCTCATATTTGAGCCATTTGTTGAACGATTTATCTAAAATAGTATACATTTGATAATTTCCCTTATATCTCGGGTCTTCGGATAACCATTTCAACCAAGACAACAATTAAGTTAATTGGTTTTTGTGTTATTATCTTATTTAACTTATGGATATAGTATTATTTGCACTCACCAAATCAGTACCAAAATATTGGAAGTAACTGGCGAAACCTTCATTCAACCAGGTATCACTCCACCATTTACAGGTTACCAACTTGCCCCACCACAAGCGGGCTGCTTCATAAGCAACAATATTAGTAGCCACTTGTTTCGCTTTCAATGAACTCTCGTCCTCATCGTAGAGTACCACAGATTCAGCGAGTTCGGAATTAGGAATAGCGTCCAAGTGTATTTGACTTTCGGTTATTGTGCTTAAATTTGTATTAAAGAAGTTACGATAGACGGCCAAAAGATGTTTACCACACTCGTGGCTATAATTTGTTTGAGAGGAGTATTCAGGTCTGGCAATAACACCAAGTTGGCCTTCATAGCGAAAATAGAATTCGGAAACGGTGAAAGTCAAAAAATAGGTGGGCATTATAGAAGTAGTGCTATAATTAACCGTTTTATGATCTTCGGTAAGCAATATCGTATCAAGAGCAGTAGGGCCCATAGATTCAAATGACCTGTCATAAGTCAAAGAAAAATCAAAGGTTGCCTTGAAATTCGGTTCATCAAAAGAGGGAAAGACACAGCGGGCATACATTGGTTCGAGCTGGGTTGCACCAAACCATCTATAAAAGAATTTTAATACCAGAAAATTTCAAAAAATTAATTTTGTATCAAATAGAGGTTGTAAAACTTACTTGGTAGCATTTTTGGTTGTGTATTTGCTGCGGTAGAAACCTCTCACCTCTTCATTAATGCTACCAAAATAAACATAATGCAAAATATAGGATACGTTAGCTTGTAATTCTTCGTTTAAGTTGTAAACCACGATATCGGTTAAACTGTTGGGAGTGGCCTTGGGAAGGACAGTTTTGTTATTGGTATCCTTTTTGAAATATTCACTTAAGGACACATTCAAATTACTAATATGCAATTGAATTTGTGTGGTATTTTGTAATGCTTGGATTTCAATGAAACATTCACCATCGAAAGTAAATTTTCTGGTATCAGATTCATTCAAGTAAGGTCTTAGATGAATATTGTAATTGATGGGCTTAATGTTTAAAGATAAACGGTAGTTAACTTCGGGAATGGGTGTGGGTCTGGGTGTGGGTCTGAGTGTTGGGGAGGATAAGGAATTTTTCGGTGCATCTCTTTTCGTCTCCAGCACTATTAAAGAAATTATTAATGCCGCTACAAAAATAACAATTAACACAATCGCAAAACACCCCGCCATATTGTATATATTAATATTTAAAAAAAAAAAAAAAATTTTTAATTTTCTCTTGAAATCTAAGTCGTTTTTTTCTTTTACGCACTTTTTTACTTTACAGTTAATTTAATTTGATTAAATAGTTGCCAAAATTGTAGGTCTTACTAAAGCTCTTAACATTGCAGGTCTTTCTTTTATAAGAAAATAGTAACAAATTTCACACACAAACGTAAAAACTTTCGGTTTATGGGTATTATCAATACGAATTATTTGATGAAGAGTTCAATGAAATCTAAATAATGAAAACAAGAGCTAAAACGTGTAAAAACGTGACTTAGTTTCCATTTATTTGAGTTTTTAAATTATCGTGCCTAAATAAACTACCGAGTTCTGGCCTTAATTCTTTTGAAAACAACTTATTGCGTCAGCGAAAGACAATCATTCATGTTCAAATAATGAAATTTAATGGCGGTTTTAACTATTTGAAAAACAAATTTTAAAAATTATTCTTATTAAAATGTTGCTTACGACTTAATCAGAATAGTTTGCTTACCTGTTAAACAAAATGATCGTAAACAAAATAATTTAAATGAAATTTAGAACATTATTTATCCAAGTAGATTTCTATTATTTGAAAAGTAAAATATCTTAATTTTTCTAGTTAAAAAGAAATGTTAAAATAACAGACAGTGTCGAAGATCGATCATCGATTTTATTGACATATTTACTATTGATGTAGTTCTATTATTTTATTGAAATACTTTAATTGTTTTCCCTTTAATTTTAAAACATTATGACACACTTAAATATGTTTCCATTTAATTGAGTAAGCAAAATTGAAACATTGTACTTACTTCCTGCCTAAGCCACTACATACATCCACACATACTTAAACGTATTAAAATTTGTCTTTGTTATTTTTTATTTTATTATTTATAAATTAAAATATGAAGAATAATAAAGAATTCATTGTAATACTGACTTCAAAGTGAAAACTTAAAGTGTTATTTTCTCCTCGTTAATGAGATAGTTAACTGGCGCAGTCGACGCACAGTGGGAAATTTAACGAGAAGGCGGTCAAAATTCCATAACTTTTGACTGGATCGGTATTTTTTATGCGATTTTTTTTGCTCGATAGGTGCGACGTTAGGCTTTAATTTGCGCTATAAAACGTTCGACTAATAGGAGCAAAAGTTATGGGACGTTCAAAATGCATTTTCATTTTTTTGTTGAGTTTCGGTGTAAAAGTTGAATATTTCAAATATATTTCTTTTATAATTTATCATTATTTTTCTTGTATTTTACAACTGATACTTATTTTTGATTGTCGAACTTAGATCCTGTCAGAAAATGCCAATATTTGGCCCCTGTAAATTTTTTAGTCGCAATATTCACAGGGGCCAAAGGTTGGCTTTTTTGGGACGGGACGAGTTGTTATAAGGATAAAACTGAAAAGGAATATTTTGAAAAATGCCCAAATAGCATTCTTGTGTATTTTATTTTTATATATTAATACAAATATATACTTGAATCAAAAACAGATTATAATCTATAAAAAATTTTAAATTAAACAATATTAGTAAAAATTTCTTCTAAATAGCTTTGGGTTTCATTTTCCAGAAGTTGTTTAGCTTCTTGTTAGCATCAGATTTTTTATTTTTTTTTTTTTTTTATTGAAACAAATAATTGAATGTAATTTTTACAAATCATTTTCTTTGTTTACTACAACTACAACTAGTTCATACTGGGAACTATCTAGTAGTATTATTCTATTGATATTAGATTTGATAATGATGATTTAAGGCAAATTTACCCCAAGCAGATCAATGGGTTTTGTACGAACCAATCTTCGTTCGTTACATGGGTTAAAGAAAAGCCGAGATGCTTCCTCATTGATGTGGCGTTGTAATTTGGTATGATGATTGACTGCATATTTTTTAATAGTGGTATTTATACTATCAACTCCCAAGTCACGATGAAGGTCTGTATTCCTTATGTACCATGGAGCGTTCACCATTTTCCGTAAAACTTTATTTTGAAAACGTTGTATAATATTTATGTTGGATTTCTGCGCACATCCCCACAGTTGGATACCGTAAGTCCAGATGGGAGCTATTACTTGTTTGTAAATTATCAGCTTATTGTGCAAAGATAAATCTGATTTAAAATCAAGAAGGTAGCTTAGTTCTCTGTATTTCATCTCGAGTTGAGTGTGTTTTTTTTTTAATGTGTTCCTTCCACTTCAGTTTAGCGTCGAGGTTCATGCCAAGATATTTCGCAGTGTTTGCATATGGAACTTCAACATTCATAATGTAAAGTTTGAGGTGACTAAATTTCTTATTTGTAAAGTCTACGTGTACCGATTTTGTATTGTTCAATTTTATTCGCCATTTTGTTGTCCATTCTGTTATTTGGTTAATGGCAATTTGGGTCCTTTCAACTGATTCTTGAATGGTGTTACCAGTAGAAAGAATGGCCGTATCATCAGCAAACGTTGCTATTACGGTGTTTTGAGGATGTGGTATATCACTTGTGTATATTAGATACAATATGGGACCAAGTATGCTTCCTTGGGGTACTCCTGCTTGTATAGGTTGAAGTTTTGAGTAGGATCCTTCGTATTTTATTCGAATATATCTCTGAGATAAATAAGATTCTATAAGTTGGCTTAGTTCAATTGAGAAACATTTTCTTATTTTGTAAAGTAAGCCTTGGTGCCAAACTTTATCAAACGCCTGTGAGACATCTAAGAATACTGCAGTACATATTTTTTTTCTTTCTAATGCATCTTCGATAGTATCACAAATTCTATGAACTTGCTCTATAGTAGAGTGATCGGACCGAAAACCAAATTGGTGGGTTGGAATGATGTTGTATTCGATCATTACATTTTGGATCCTTTTAAGAATTATTTTTTCGAATAGTTTTGACAACAGTGGTAGCAGTGAAATTGGCCGGTATGATGTGGCTGCATTAGGAGGTTTACCTGGTTTGTGAATCATTATGACTTCTGCTGTTTTCCAATAAATTGGAAAATAGTTTAGTCTGAGTGAAGTATTTATTATACAGCTAAGTTGCTCAATGGCCTTATGAGGAAGTTCTTTTAACACCTCGCCTGTGATCAAATCGAATCCTGGGGATTTTTTTGTTTTTAGCGATTGAATTACAGTTTTTAATTCAAATGGTGTTGTTGGTGCAATATCTACGTTTGGTTGTTCGATAAATTCAAATGAGGTGTTATGATCGCTGCTGTTAGGTTGAAAGATATTGACAAGATGATTAGAGAATGCTGTGGCTTTTTCTTCATTACTTTTTGCCCATTCCCCATCACCAAGTTTAAGTGGTGGATTTTGAAACATTGGCTGTTGGTAGGTTTTTATGTATTTCCATAAGGAGTAGTTTGAGCTTTTGTCATAAGACAGATTTTCTAGCAGTTTTTTAGTTTTATCGTTTTTTGTATTCCTGATAGAGTTACTTATATTTTTGCAAAGTTTATTAAGTTTGGATTTCAATGATGGGTCACGAGTTTGCTGCCAGTTTTTCCGTAGTTTTCTCTTTTCTAAAACCATTTCACGTATTTTTGGAGAGTATCCATGCTGCTGAACCTTAGGTTTTAATATAGGTGTGCTTTGACATGCTGCTTGTTGGACTTGTTTGGTAAAGGTTAACACTTCTTGGTCTAGTTCATCTACATTATGAATTGTAACGCTGTGATTGATTTCGTTTTCTAGCAAAAACCGGAAGTAATTCCAGTCTGTAAACTTGTTGTATAGGTAAGCGTTTTGGTGTGTTTTGCAAATTGTTTCATGCAGTGTGAGGTAAATTGGTGAGTGGTCTGAGCAAAGTTCAAAGCCCTCCTCAATCCCCATAAAGTTTTTTGAGATTTTTCGGGTTACAAAAAAGTCTATAAGATCAGGGACTTTAGTTCTATCCGTTGGCCAATATGTCGGCTTAGAAGTAGATAAGTATTCACATCCTGTTTCTTGTATTGCTTGGTAAAATTGACGACCTTTAGTCGTAGTCAGCCGCGACCCCCATTGCACGTGCTTTGAGTTAAAGTCGCCTCCCATGATGAACTTGTTCTGGTGTTTATTTATAAGGTTTTTATATTGTTCCTTGGATATCTTGTGTTTTGGCGGACTATAAACAGACGTAATAGTTAGTTTTTGGTGTGTTTTTGTATATAAAGTTATGCTCGTAGCCTGAAATTCTTCGCTTTGAATTGTATCATCTTCGTAATGAAGTATACTTTTTTTAACCATTACCGCACTACCGCCCCTCGCGCAGTTCTTTGGATGAATGGTATGATAAATCTGATAATTGTTTAGGGTGATATACGATTCGTTGGTAAAATGTGTTTCGGAGATGAGGCAAATGTCTATATTTTTCGTGTCTAGGATTACTAGTAAATCATCGATGTGATTTCGTAACCCGTTTGCATTCCATAACATAATTTTAAGTGAATTAGCCATTGTTATTTCTGAAGGAAGAACTTTGTTCTAGGAGATCTAGACGACGCTCTAGAGATTTGTTGAAAGTATCCTGTTTTTTTAACATTTCTAATATTTGCTGCAGCTTTGTTTGGCTGTCACTACAGTTATTGTTATTTGAGTTGGTGGGATTCAAAACATTTGCATAAGAGAGTTCCTTTTTTGATCATTTAGATTGTTTTGAGTTTTTGTTTTCGGTGGATTCTCGATTGGTTTATGTTGTATTTGTCGATGCTGTTGATTATTGCTACGATACAATTGGTACCAATGATTTTGTTGCTGAGGAATGTCGCTACCATGATGCTGTTGTTCACTAGACTGCTGTTGACCGCTACGATAAAACTGGTAACGCTGATTTTGCTGCCGAGAAGCATCACTAGAATTATCCCATTGTTGATCGCTCAGATATTGCTGTTCTTGTTGGTTGAGATGTAGTTGCTGAGTATTAATGGCTTGTTTTTGAATTTGCTCTCTTTTTTGACGATTAGCTGTATTTCTTATTTTTTGTAGTTCCTTTGCCACTATACATCCTCTATAGCTGGCTGGATGATGATCTCCACAGTTTACACATTTAGGGGGCTGATTTGCGGGTTTTTCACATGATGTTGTGGGGTGCTTGCCTGCGCATTTAACACATCTAGCTGGCTTAGAGCAGTAGTTTTTTGTGTGTTCATAACCCTGACAGTTTTTGCATTGAGGAATCTTATTTGAATTTGCAATTGATTCAATTTTCACTACTGAAGCAAGAATTGTTTTTATGCCGTATATTTTATTAATATCTTCTGAAGAATCAAAAAATAAATAGAACATATCTAAGGGCTCCTTGGTTTGCCATTTAAGTTTAGGTAGGGCTTTGGTTACTTTAAAACCTTTATCTAATAGATCTTCCACAATAAGTTTTGGATCGCAAGAGTGATGAAGATTTTTTACCAGTACCCTGATTGGGCGTGTTTGTTTGTCTTCAAAAGTAAACCATGCACAATTTTCTTTATTGAGATTTCCTGTTATGGCCCTATAATCAGTGCTATCTTTTGTGTTAATTTTATAAGTGCCATTTCTTACCAGTTAAATCGTAAACGTTTCTTTAGCTATGTCTTTTATATCAGAATATAGCTTGTTGTAATCTGTTATTCCTGACAGCATTATTGGAGGTGGATTATAATTTTCTTTGTGTTTTGGAACACCTGAATTTCCAACAGGATTTTCGTTTACTGCAGTTTCCATCAGTTCAGGAGAAGATTCTGCTTTTCTTTTTTTGTTGATCTTTCGTCGGTTTTTTTGAAGTATCCAGCCTGTCTCCCGAGTAAGTTCTTCCTCATCGGTACAATATTCTTGTGCTGTTGCAACTGGGCTCTTTATGCTGACATCAAGATTTGTTTGTTGATTTTCATCAGTATACATAAATTTTTCATATTTTTCTCTAAGAAATGCGTTTTCATTTTTTAGCTGAGTACATAGATTTTCAAGTTCTCTTAGTTTTGCATTTAAAAATACATTGGCTTTTTCTAGCTCTTTTAATTTATTGACTCTAAAGGTTGATAAGCTGTTACGATCACTATCTATTCTTGATGTGAATTGATCACTCAACATATCATCTTTTTGTTTGTTGGGTGGTGTTGCCATAATTTGCAATAGATGGCGCAGTTGATGCGACCTATCTAATTCACACACCGACTTAGTTTATTTACGGACCACTAGTTGTAAAAAAGTGTATTGATGAATAAATGAAAACAGATGATTACACTGTTGAATATTATGGTAATAAAATTTATTGTATTATTGTTATTGTTTTTTTTTTTGGTTTTTTTTTTTTATTTTTGTTGGGTTGATTGAAAGTTTTACAAATTTAATTTTAAATTTAATGGGAAAAGTGTCATTTAAGCACTGCTTTTTTAAAACACAGATAGTTGTCATTAATGTCTTAATTTTTTTTACTACACAATAAAACAATATTGATGTTAGAAACTCTTAAAATTTATATCCAAACCGGAGCGACATGCAAACACATCCGAACGCGATTACACATGACACTCGATTAGCATCAGATGAGTTTTCTGAATTACATTGCTTGTATTGTTTCTGACCAGAGATTCCATCACATCCCCATTTACACCCAATTTTCATGATGATTTTTTCCCCTATTTTTGAAACATGTCTTTTTTAGTTTGAAAGCGAGCGGGGGAGAGAAGTAAGCAGGGTAGAAAAAAAGACATGAATCGTAATTTCTGTGATTCTTTTGACATTCCTCTTTGCACTTATTTGGGTTTTTTTAATTTATATGTATGTATATTTTATTATTATTTCAAAGTGACAAGTGTTTATTGAAATTATTATTTGTGATAAAAATAAAAAATTTAAATCTCAAAAGTTTGCTGTTTTGTTTAAAATTTAATTTAAATTCAATAAATTTATAAAAAATTATGTGGAATAACGAGATTGTGGAACTGTTGATAATGAAATACCAGGAGCACGACAATTTGTATAATGTGCGTAATCCTACATATATGGACCGTGTGAAGCGATTAAATTCGTTGTTTTCCATATGCCAAGAGCTTAAAAGTTTAAACAAAGATATTACGGTTGAAGCTATCAAAAAAAAGATACACACATTGAGGGCACAATTTATTAAAGAAACGCGCGAAAAGAAGTGGTGTTGGGGCGGAGGATGTATACGTTCCTAAGCTTTGGTGTTTTTCTCATTTGCAATTTTTAAAATCTCATTGCACGCTAAGAAAGTCTGTGTCAAACATTTCACAGGTAAGCAGATATTGTTGGCGTTAATTTATTTTGTTTTTAAATATATTTACATATTTACTTTTCTTATTTTTAGGTTGATAGAAGAAATAGCAGCTTTGAAGATGACGATGAACCTGCTGTAGTAATTACTGAAGAAATAGCGCAACCTTCTTGTAACAAAACAGTAAGTTTTTGAATATACAAAAATACATATCGTCAGTTGAGTTGTAGAAAATTAATAACGGGCATATTCTACAAATCGAATTGAAGCGGATTGAAAATTGAGTAAATTTAAAAAATTTTCTTGTAATGAATGAAAGTTCATTAAAATATTCCATTTTTATGCCTCAGTTTTTATTATCAATTAGTTTTACAAAAACGACTCTTAAAACAGGAAAAAAAAAATTGCTTTTATTTAAAAATTGTGTTGATAGAACTGTATTTTTTCTTCTAGGGAATGGCAAATAGATTCAAAAATCGATTTTCGATTTTTCCATAAACTTATAAAATTATTTTGGTTTGTGAAATGGGTTAATTTCATCTAAAAATCGTTTAAAACAAATTTGTATTGAAGATTTAAAAAAAAACTTTCTTGAACGACTGCTAAGCCTATTGCTTTTCTGAGTTACTATTAATTTGTTGTGTTTTTTTAACACACGATTGGAATCGAAATTGATTTACTATTCCCATTTTTACTTATGCACACATAATATTGAGTGGCTGGCATTATCGTCATATCAATCATTTAAATAATAAATAATTTTTCAAATAATTACAAACAAGTACATTTTTATTATGTACATATGTGAATGCAAACATATTTTTTATTTCACATTATTAAAATGTTAACATAACAATTTTTTTGCTTTACAATTTCTTATCCAGCCAAGATAATTTTCCTTCGTTGTTAAAGTACTCTTCAAAACCTTGGCGAATAGCTTCGGCTGCACCTTTTCCATTTTGGTTTGTGTATGATAATTCCGGGTTGGCTGCCTGAGTTTCAGCAGACAATACTCCAATTAAATAATTTTCGTTTTTCTCACATAATAAGTTATGCAAAACGCAACAAGTTTTAGTGACAAGCTCAACCTTATCAACTGACAAATTTATTTTTGTTTGCAATATTCTAAAACGATTAGACATAATACCAAATGCCCGTTCAACAACATTCCTAGCTCGTGCTAGGCGAAGGTTAAAAATTTGCCTTTCTATTTTAGTGGTGTTGAGGGAGTAGGGCTTCATGATGTGCTTTTGAAGAGGAAAAGCATCATCACCGACTATTACGTATGGAAGTTTTCTTCCATTTCCTATTACGCTATCTGCTGGGAAGTGATTGTCAGCGTCATTAATAACTTTCCTTAAATCGCTTTGCATTAAAACACCTGCATCATGAGTACGTCCATTGCATCCAACATCTATATAAATAAAGCGACGATCTGCATCCACTTAGGCAAGCAAAACTATACTGTTCGTCCCCTTATAATTATAAAAAAAAGATCCATCTCTTCTGAGGGATTTGAAAGTAACGTGTTTGCCGTCTAATGCCCCAAGACAATGCGGAAACTGCCATTTTATGGTACAGTTATCTGCAACAGCTTCCCATTGATTTTTCGTTGATGGAAACTAAGAAATAATATTAAATAAACTGTTTTATTATATTATTATGAAAAAAATTTATTTTCTGAAACAATTTACTTTATTTTTAATTTTAGAAAAAAACATTGGAACTAGAAGAAAGAATTAATAATGTAAAAAAGTTGATTATCAGCAGAGATGAACAAAAAAGTTGTTATGATTGGCTTGGTAAAGAAGTAGTTTTTGAAATAAACAAAATTAAAAATGAAGATATACAACGAGAAGTTGTGTGGAAAATTCAGCAAATGTTGCGACAAGCATCGCTTGAAGACAAACAAAGTGGAACCAAACCAAGCTCTTCCTTTTTTACATCAACTCCACAACTATCGTTTAAACCAATTCAGCCTTATAATAGAGTGTCGACACCAGACATTAGCAGTCAATCTTCTTCAGTCTATACACCTGACATTTTAAAACAATCACTGATTGATGTCCTCGAAGATGAAGACTTTTAATTCTGCAACCGAACTGTTTTCCTGTTTCATAGATATGAAAGTGCTAGTCTTTTTATATGAAATATCAAGTACAAATTACATCTGTAATATTATGGCGGCATGAAATAACCCCCCAAAATATAAGCCCCCAAAAAAAATAATGAAATAACCCCCCAAAGTGTGGGGCCTTATTTCATATGCAATAAACCCCCAATTTTGAAAATGAAATAAACTCCCAACGAAATAAAATAACACCCCAAACATATATGAAATAATACCCTAATTTTTGGGGGCTTATTTCATTTGAAATAAGACCCCAAATTCTGGAATGAAATAAGACCCCAATCATAAGACCAAAATAATGCGATGGATAACATTGTTGAGACTTCGGCCAAGCGCAAGGATTTTCTCCTCTATGATATGCCAATAATCGGCTTCGATAACTAAAGCTCGTCTGTATAGCCGGCCTTCGGCCGGGCGCAAGGATTTTCTCCTCTACGGTATAACAAATACTGGCTTCGCCAACTTATTTTTATCGCAAGGTTTTATTCCTTACGGTATTACAACTACCGGCTTCGCTAATTAAAGCTTTTCTGCATAGGCGGCCTTAGGCCTATATATATATATATATATATATATTATTTCATTTTCTTAATTGGGGGACTATTTCATATAAAATAATTCCCCAAAAAATCATTATGAAATAAAGCCCCAATATATTTTTTTGGGGATTATTTCATTTTTAAATTTATTACGGAAACGTTTTTTGGCGCTAGGACTTTCTCCTCTATGATATAACAAACACCGCCTTCGTTAGCAAAAGCTTCTCATATATATATATATATATATATATATATATATATATATATATATATATGTTTCTTTAACTCCCATTGGAGATATATATATATGTTTCTTTAACTCCCATTGGAGCATAGGGCGCCAACATAGGCCTAGCGCAAGAACAAATTTAGGAGCTTTACTTAGCGAAGACGGTGTTTGGTATACCATAAAGCAGAAAATTCTAGCTTCGGGCCGAAGGCCGGCTATACAGAGAAGCTTTTGCTAACGAAGGCGGTGTTTGTTATATCATAGAGGAGAAAGTCCTAGCGCCAAAAAACGTTTCCGTAATAAATTTAAAAATGAAATAATCCCCAAAAAAATATATTGGGGCTTTATTTCATAATGATTTTTTGGGGAATTATTTTATATGAAATAGTCCCCCAATTAAGAAAATGAAATAACACCCCAAATAAAAAGAAACAACCCCCCAAAAATCGTTGTTGTTGTGCTCTGTACAAACTTTTGGGGGTTTTTTTCATTATTTTTTTGGGGGGTTATTTCATGCCGCCTAATATTATATTAAATAACGTTTTATTAAAATTTCGACCTCGGGTTTTTGATGTTTACTTTAATAACAAATTTATTTGAAATTTTAATTAACTTTATAATTTTCTTTATCGCAGCCATTAAAATGCTAGCCTAAAGGCTCAGTTAGTCTTTACTTTCTGTTCTGTTACGAATCAGCTGATTTGTTTTTGTTATTAAAAAACCTGTGAAATTGATTAGTTTTTCTGTTCTGTTGCGGTTCAGTTTGTTAAAATCAAAAACTTGTGAAGTAATTGTAAGTGACAGCAAAATAAATAATAAATATACATATTTATATTGAAATAAACAATTTTTTGATTTTAAGAATTCATAAAATTTAATTTCTTCAAATTAATGTGCATTTAAGTTATTGAAATAAGACAATGGATGGTGTAAAACTAATAAATTTGTCATAAATGGCTGATAAGTTGCTACAGAAAAAGTAACTAGTACAATTTCGTAACAGAACGGCACGGAACAGAACAGAAACAGAAAGTAAAGACTAAAGGCAGAATTAGTCTTTACTTTCTGTTCTGTTACGAATCAGCTGATTTGTTTTTGTTATTAAAAAACATGTGAAAAAGATTAGTTTTTCCGTTCTGTTACGGTCCAATCTGTTAATATCAAAAACTTCCCTACAAGAAATGCATAACCAAAACTAAAAAAATTACTAACACACTTGCAACAATTTTACATTAGTTGTTCCACTCTAACATATATGTAAGAATGGTACAACTATCATTTTCCAAATAATGCCAATATTTTAATATATTTTTGTCATACGCGTGTAAAAATTTGTGAATTTCTTAAATTTAGTATTTGCCATTGGTAATAAAGAAAAAAATCAATTTTATTAATTATATAATTTTACTTAAGTAGTGAGATAAAAAATTTCTATAAAAAAAGTGACACCGCCGAATAGCTGTAATCAGAATGCTAGTGGTAAAGGAGGTCGTACTGATGGTGGCTTCATAGGACGTGGTGGTGGATTCTAAGTAAACAACATAGGTCATTGAAAGGAGTGGTCGTCCAACAGGTAGCCGCCATGCGGATGGTGGATTTGACCAGGATAATCGTTGAGGATTTGCCGGTGGTAATAAGGGAACAAATAATGTTATTAAAAACCCTGATAACTTTTGAAGTATGTATTTAATATTTTGGTCACAATTAATTGGTTACACGTACGTTTACCTCCATTTCCAGACCCATGCAAGAAGTGGAACGTCATAAAGCAGCCACAGAAATAAAGATACATGGTACATACTTTTCTCAAGTCTAATTTCCTATGAATTTGATTATAATTTTTTCAATAAAATATTTAATTAAAAATGAAAATTAGAAAAAAGGTTAGTATTTTATGAAGGTTAGTACTAACCAATTTTTACGTTATGAATAACTAGTTAGTGCTAACCAATATTTACGTTAAGACTAACTAGTTAGTGTTAACCACTATTTAGGTTATCATTGACTAATTAAAAGCAGCAGAGTAAGCAGTACAGATATATGTTCCGTAGTCGAGTGGAATTCATTAGTTAGAAAGAGAGGCAAAATCACATGTACACAAGAGTTTCGGTTAGTTTTTTCATTTTGCTCTTAATAAACTAATAGAAACTTTAACCAATATATTGGTCAACACTACCGGTTATAAAACTAGTAAAATGACCGGTAGTCTTCTTGTAGGGTTGTTAAGTAATTGTAAGTGACAGCGTAACAGAACAGAAAGTAAAGACTAATTCTGCCTTAACTGAGCCTTAAGCTTTTGTATTTACGTATATTATATGCATTTACTTTTAATTGTTTGAAATATGAATTACATCTGTAATATTTAAATGTTTTGTTTTGTTTACTTTAATAAAAAATTAATTTACTATTTTAATTTAATTTATTATTTATTGAATAATATAAATCTTATTATAAACATGTATGTATCCCATAAATAGCATACTCTTAAAATATTCTAACTGTTCGTGAAGAGTATCAAATATTCGGCACTGCCGATTGTAGCACTCCAACTTCAGATACAAATCTTTAAATATTCATTTTTCAAATGTTTTCATATTGCCTGGCATACTTCAGGAATCTCATGACAAAGAAACGTTTCCGATTACCTCGTCTGGTAGTTTGTACTCTTGAGAGACTCTCCAGTGGCGAGGTATCGCAGCGTGGCTGCTAGTTTCTCCGCCGGAGCTATTGCTTTTCTCATGACAGTATCTGGTTTTTTATATCTTTTTCGATTCTTGCAAGAATAAAATTAGAAGTTTCCGGGCTCATTCTGATATAGTTCAGAAAAGATGTCATATCACTCAAGAGGTCGTTCATGAGAAATGAAAATGTACCTCGCTCCACCCTCTCTTTCATTTTTCTTTCTTTTCTTTTGCAAATGGCTTACGCTTTCCAAGCATTCTACCAAAGCCAAAACAATTGCTTCATCCTCACTATCATCCAAATCTAAATTTTTAATGGCCACTTCCGTTAAATCAAAAAGTCTTCCCACTGTTTTTTCTTCCATGGTATTTATTAAGTATTTGTATATAGTATATATAAAATTTGTTTATTTTTTTAATTTATTTAGTTTTCAAACTTCAAATCTCGTTACACAAATAATCATATTAAGGAAATCAGAAAAAAACAACTCTGGCTGCAAAAAAAAGAAACATGGTGAAAACTTGACAAGTCTGCAATTTTACTTCCTGCAATTTTACTTCTGCTGAACTTAAAGTTACACTAATAGCCGTTTGTGAAGGTAAGCACTCTTTTTTGAGAGAAACTAAATCTCGATATGCTGGAAAGATTCCACAATTTTTTTCATTGGTTCGCTTTCGCAGTTCTGTATACTGATTTTTTGTCAGTTTTAAATCCAAAAATAGTGCAAATGCTTCTTCTGGAGTAAATTTTATTTCTTCAGTTGGTGTAGGCATACTTTTGAAAATCCTCTTTGTGCGTTTAGGGCTCGCTTCCACTATTTTTTCAATTATTGCAATTTTTGTTTTCTTATTTTGCGTTGGTTGAATTTGATGCAGAAATTAATCCTTTATCCTACTATGAGAAATTTCTTCATTGATATTTGCAAGCTTGCGTCTTCGTGATTTTTCACTGCAATTGTCAATTTGTTTTGCGGGCCGACCCACTTTTCCAGTTTCCTTAGCGGTTATTGACAGCTTCTTAAAAGTCAGATCATTTGTTAGCCATTTTTCGTTGCGAAAGTAAAACGTTTTCTTGTTTCTAGAACATTTAAGGTACCGTTTTCTTAATTTAAATGAAAAGTTTTTATCTTATGAATTTTGATTTCTTGTTCGTTGCATAATTTAAAGAATTCATTATTCATTATGTGTAACACAAAATCTTTTTCATCTTTCTGTTGAAAATATATATCTGCGAGAACTTTATAACTGAACTTAGCCATTGTTTAAACAATAATGAAGGTAAAATTATGAATGCATGCACTTTTATACTCTTGATAGAAGTTTTTTTAAAGATCTTTTGTTACCACTTCCTTGAAACATAAAAACCCTTTTTTAAATACAAATTTAATCTTTTATTAGCATTTCTTTGAAACATAAAAAAACCCCTGTTTTCACACTTTTTAAAAGGATAACATACCGGCAATAAATTAAGAGGTAACATGTAGGTAATTTTCACGTAAAATATAACTGCGTGCTAGTTTTTTTACCATTTACCTGCTCTTCCATTTTTTTAAATTAAGTTGCAATTTTCAGGTAATTAAACTATGAAGTTTATGTTGCGGCTATTTACTAATGTTTAACCTTTTAACTTACTCAGAACTCTACCGTATAAGTCTATTTATGACGCCTATTCGTTTTGCAGCATCCGTTCACCCACAATAAGTTCATAACAATGGCAATACCTTTACCTTCTCCAAATTAATTGATAACCTGACGTGCTAGATAATTTATGTGGCCTGAACTGCTTTATTTGTCGAAAATTCTTTAAGATTCACCTTCTTTAATTTCAGTAATGTTTCCTTGCAGGACTTGTTTTTTGAACCGAATATCTTACCTTGGGTCACAGAAATTGCTGTAGTTCGCAAGACCGTATCCAGATGTGTGTACAATGGGGTATAGAAATGTAGGTTAGATTCTGGACTACAAGAGAGTATAGATTTTTTGACGCGTTTTGACGGAAAGGACTTATGCTCTATAAGTAGGAAATTTCCGGGAAATTTTGACATTAAAAAAAAAAAATAAATTAAATAGTTCTAGAGGTCGCGGAGTTTAATGCTTTAAACCACGTATAGCTAATAAAATAAACTAATACACAAAACTTATTCTGTCAAAAAATCTTAAAGAAACAAAAAAGTAATGAGCATTTCAACTTCAAAAATTGACTCAGAAATTCAAAACTATAACCAAATATTGAGAAAGTCCATTTCGAACCACCCTGTTCTCAATGAAATAGTTGAAATAGGGTTGAAATTTTTTGGTTCCCGAGGTTCACTAGTATTTACTTTCACATGAATAAAAAAATTTTTAAATCGGAGAACATAAAAAAAAATAATTTTGGCCGCCTTCTCAAAATATGAACCAGTGTGCGACGGCCAGCAAATCGGAATAATTGTTAAAATATATAATTAAATAAATCCTGTAACCAAAGCCGTTGTTCAACATTCAAGAGGATATTGAATAGGGAACAAGTGCCGAATTATTATCAACACTAGGCTAACAGGGATAAACCTCAAAAAAAAAAAAAAAAAAAAAAAAAACAACGACCATCTGTTCAACATACAAGGGAACATTGTACAAAGAACAAGTATCGAAGGCATATCGACACCAGGTCAACATAAGCAACCGAGGAAACCGCAATTAACCGAGAGGATTTCAATCCTTAAATTGCTGGAAAAAGAACGACACTCATGTACGGGATCATCATCATAGGGGCTCTGTAAGTACTGTGTTGTTGTGTTGTGTGAAAAAAAAGAAAATATTTATTATTGAAAAACAAATTTTAAAGAGAATATATATACGTATAATAATAAATTTTTAAATATTAAAATTAAAAAAATAAAACAAAAAAAAAAATCAATATATACGTTAGGGCGGGTCGATTTTTTTTTTGTTAAATCGTATAGCAAAAACGTAATCTACATAAAATTCTAAGAAAATTCTCCGAAGAAACCATGGGTCTAAAATAAAATCCTAATCCGCACCTCTCGACTTGAAAATTTATATGCCGGCTTTTGGCAAAAAAAAAAAAAAAATTTTTTTTTAAATAGCTTTTTCAAAAAAGAAATCGAATTTTCTGAATAAAATGGTTTAGTAAGGTAGTTCTTTTGCACTTTATATTTTTCTACACCCAAAATTTTTTGGAATTAAAAAAATATTCACGCAAGTAAAAAAGTTTGTTTATAATTTTGTTTATAATATTTTTCTAAAGCTACGGTCAGACTTATCAAATATTTGACGAAAAAAACGGGACCAACAACCAAACTAAAAAATCATTTCGCTTAATATCAATATTTTTTTGATTAAAATACCACATCTTACAAAAAACTGTTTTTTGCTATGTCTGGTAGTATAATTAGTTTATTTTGTAATATTAAGACCATTTTAAATCTCACTAACTATTAACAAAAGTAGGGGTTACGCTTATTTGATCAAATATTTAATAAGTGTGACCGTAGCTTAAGGAACATGGATAAAAACATTTTCTTTCATAATTTAACAAAAAGATTGAAAATACAATAAAAAAAATATTACACTCAAAAAATTGTTGTCAGTATTTATTAAATAACGTTTTTTTGTTAACTTATGTGTCCCGACGTGTCACAGAAAAGAATAGAGATGATGTTCTGGCAGTAACTATAGAAAGTCGTGCCAAAGTACCTTGAAAGGAGAGTAAAAAAGACTATAAAAAATTAACATGTAACCAATAAGTGAAGTCTTCTTAGTTTTCTATAATTGCAAAAACATAACTGAAATATTGTTTGAGTGAAAAAACTTTTTTTTGTTTTTATTTGCATTATAAAATAAAAATTGTTTATCGAAACAAGAAAAAGTTATTTGATAAATACTGAAAATCATTTTTTGAGTGTAATTTTTTTTTGTATTTTCAATCTTTTTTATTAAATTATGAAAGAAAATGTTTTTATCTATGTTACTTAGAAAAATATTAAATACTAGAATTTAAACCGCTACTTCATTAGCGTCTCTTTTTTCTTCGTGGACATATCTGTATGCCAAAGTTTATTTTTCTAGGTTTTAACTTGTTTCAATTTCGGAAATTCCAAAAGTACCAGTTAATATACAAAAAGTACCAAAAATTTTCCTCTTATTGATGCTTATTCATTCAGGAGATTGCATCTTGAATTTTATGTTTCTAGGTCCAATATTTACGAAAATTCAAAAAGCACCAGTTAAAGAACAAAAAAGTACCAAAAAGTTACCTCATAGATTCGTATCCATTCAGAACATCGCATGTTGAATTTTATGTTTGAAGGTCCAATATTAACGATAATCAAAAAAATACCAGTTGTAGAACCTGTAAAGCTGATGAATGATATTAAGTTTCCCGTATTTCCCCCCCTAAGTATCAAAAATTGCAGTATTGTAGTGGGGGAATATAATTCAGTACGAATATGGCAATGAATGGAGAAAAATGTTTTTTAAAAAAAGTACCAAAAATAGTTACGATTTTCACCCCTTAAACTTTCGAATTTCGAAAAGGTACCAAATTTATACTCGTATTTTTTTGATAAGTTTCGAATGAGGTATAAACTTTTTTTCTAAGTTATTGGTAACTGCCTTACTAAACAATTTTATTCCGAAAATTCGATTTCTTTTTGGAAAAAGCAAATTTTTTTATTTTAGACCCATGGTTTCTTCAGAAAATTCTCTTAGAATTTTATGTAGATTACGTTTTTGCTTTACGATTTTTAATTTTTTTTCATCCATACCAATCGACCCGGCCTAATATACATACCTTTTTTTATAAATGAACGAGTGGAATAAAAATAGACAAAGATAGGATAGCAATAATTAAAAACAAATTTTATAAACACAAAGAATTAAATAGAAGAAATATTATCAGACGGATTAAAATTAGGAAAGAGGTGATACAGTTTAAATAAGTGTGTTATTATTTATCGAAAATCAAGTGGTAAGGGTATTTAACCGGAAGTTTTTATGACCGGGAAACATCGATTCCTTCCTTATTCTAAACTTTTTAAATCAAAAAGTCTTTCTACTAAACCCGAAAATAAAAGCTTGGATTTTAGAATGCTCGGGGGAAATGCCAATCAAAGTGAAACAGTGGCTCAGCCACCTATACAGACAATTGACATTTTCAATTCATTAAGAATTCCGGACGCAATTAAAGATCTACCTAAATTCGAAGGTAATCTTAGATTACTCTATGAATTTATAAGTAATGTGGAAGAAATACTTCTCCACATTAGAGGAGCCGATAACACTCCTCAATGACTGATTCTTTTAAGAGCTATTAGGAACAAGATAGATGGCCCAGCCAATTTAGTCCTAAATATGTACGTACATCCCTTAACTGGGATGAGATCCGGGGAAATTTAATATCACACTACTCGGACAAACGGACAGAGACTTCCCTAATAAGAGACCTCCATTCTTTAAAACAGTACAACAAATCAATCGAAAAATTCTATAGTGAAATCATGGAAATTCAATCAGCTTTGTAGAACAACCTATATATTCATGAATCTGAAGATAACGTAATCAGAGCAAAGAGAGATCTCTTCGCTGAAATGTGTCTAAATGCATTTCTATCAGGTCTACGAGAACCTATGGGTTCTTCTATTAGAGCAATGAGACCAGAATCATTGCCAACAGCCCTGGACTACTGTATTAGGGAACAAAACATTCACTATATTAGGTCCAATTTGAACACGCCAAAATATTCTCAATGGAGACAAAACAACCAATATACTCCATACCGGAGATATTCACACAATTTCTCAAATACCGTACCAAGACAGGGAAATTATTATCAACCTCAACGAAATTTTAATTATTCTGTTAGACCTAACTATACTAATAATAATAATTCTGAATCGAATCTAAGCAATAATAATCGAAATTTTTCCTGCCGGAACAACCAAACACCTCACAGGAAGTTGCCTGATTACAAGACTAACCAACATTCTGATAACTTTTTTTAACAAGCAAATTGGGGGCACAGCCGCCACCCGAACCAATGGAAACCAACAGCGGGTTTTCAAGAATTGAAAGGGGTATTAATAAATTTAAAACAAGCCCAAGTACTCGGTTTAGTAGGATAACAGGCAGGAACGAAATGAACAATATCAATGAATTTAGGAGTCCTCGAAACGAAGATCAACTCCATACTTAAATCATACGAATAAGACAAATCTGGACCAATATGTAAATTATAATATTGACGACAACCAGGATTTTTGGCAATCAGCCTTAAACAACAAACAGGATACATAGACTGTAATAAGCATGGTAGTGTACTACCCTATATTAACATTAACTCTCCATTTGGCAGACAATTAAAATTCTTAATAGACACTGGTGCTTCTTCTTCTTTCATTGACCCAAAATTTATAAATCCGTTAGACATCGAAAAATGTACCCCAATAACCATATCCACAATTTTAAATAAATACAGTATTGAAAGGAAGGTGACATTGCCCATCTTCAAGGAAATTCAGAGATCAGGAACTTTTACATTCCTAGTTTTCAAATTCCACGGTTATTTCGATGGGTTGTTAGGTTTAGATTCTCTTACTAAAATTGGAGCAAAAATCGATTTAGGAAACAAAATACTAAGCACCAAGAGTGTGACAATACCCCTAGAAATGAAACCAAATTTTTCTTTTGGAAAATATATAATAACTGAAAATTCAAAACAACTCGTGAAACTGCCTGTTGAAGTTGAAGAGGGGGACATAATTGTAAATACAATAGCCCTGGATAATGGTCTGCTTATTTCTCCAGGCATCTATAATGCAAAAAATTGGTTTAGCATAATAGAAGTGGTTAACCCCACTGGAAGTGATCAATCGATTTTCTTAGAACAACCCATTAAGGCAAACGCATATAACTCACAAAACTTCATTCAATTGAATAACTTTAACATTAACCACAAACAAATCAATGACAGAATTAAAAATTTACCTGAACTACTCCGCACAGAACATCTTAATAACGAAGAAAAACAAAAAAGTTTTAAGTTATGTGCTAAATATGAACACATCTTTTATAGAGAGGGAAAAAATTTTACGTTTACAAACGAAATAAAACACAAAATCCAGACAACAGACGATATTCCTATCCATTCAAGATCATATAGATATCCCTTTGTTCATAAAGAAGAAGTGAGAACACAAATATCAGATATGTTAGAACAGGGAATTATTAGGCCAAGCTTTTCCCCGTGGAGCTCTCCAGTATGGATTGTCCCAAAGAAAAAATATGCGTCATGAAAGTTAAAGTGGAGACTTGTTATTGACTACAGAAGGTTGAATGAAAAAACTATCTCAGACAGATATCCACTCCCAAATATTTCGGAAATCTTGGATAAACTAGGCAAGTGTCTCTACTCTGGATTTAGCTAGTGGTTTCCATCAAATCGAGATGAGTCCACAATATATTCCAAAATACAATATGAATACGTAAGAATGCCCTTTGGCTTAAAAAACGCAACCTCAACTTTCCAGAGGGTTATGGCTAATGTCTTGAGGGACCTGGTGGGGAAAATCAGTTTAGTTTATTTAGATGATATAATCATCTTCTCGACATCCCTCCAAGAACACATTGAAAATTTAGAAAAAGTCTTTTTAAGATTGAGGTCGTCAAATTTTAAAATTCAACTTTATAAATCGGAGTTTCTCCGAAAAGAAATAGCCTTTTTAGGGCATATAATATAAAATATAATATAAATGAAATAAAGTCATTTATAGGTCTACTGACCTACTACAGAAAATTTATTCCCGATCTAGCAAAACTCACAAAGCCATTGACAGAGTGTTTAAAAAAAGGCAGGAAAATAACGTTAGACGACTGATATCTAAAGGCTTTTGAAGCCTGCAAGAACATTTTGATGAATGACCCGATATTGCAATTCCCTGACTTTTCAAAGCCATTTATTCTCACAACTGATGCAAGTAACATTACACTAGGAGCAATCCTCTCTCAGGGACACATTGGTAGCGATAAACCAATTTGCTACGCAAGTAGAACCCTTCCGAAAGTGAGAGCAATTACTCCACAATTGAAAAGGAGCTCCTAGCAATAGTGTGGGCAGCTAAATATTTTTGGCCCTATTTATTTGGTCGAAAGTTTAAAATAGTTACAGACCACAGGCCACTTACGTGGCTAATGAGCCTTAAGGAACCCAACTCCAAATTAGTTAGGTGGCGTTTGAAGTTAGAAGAATATGATTACAAAATCATATACAAAAAAGGAAAATTGAATAGTAATGCGGATGCCTTAAGTAGGATAAGATTAGACAATAGTAACGTCGCCGAGGTAAATATGAATGCTTCAAGCCAATTATCTACAATACACTCTTGTGAAGAAAACTTGAATGATGGCATACCAATTTCGGAGAAACCTTTAAATAAGTTCAATTTACAACTTTTATTGGAAAAATCAGACGAGAAAAATGAGACGATTGAGAAGAGTTGAAACTATTTTCAAAAATAAACAACGTCGAACTATAAAAGAAAAAGAATTCTCCCAAGATACAATAATTCAAATTTTTAAAAAATTCATTCCCACAGGTAAACTAACTGCAATTTTTTCAGATGAATTAACCTTCAGAACTATGCAACTAAAACAATTCCGTATCATCCGTTGAACTTAAATGTTAATAGATATTACTGATACTGATAAACGTAGAATTGATTCGAAACTCTCACGAAAATAGAAACCACAGGGGAATTAATGAAACCTATGAATATTTAAGAAGTCAATATTATTTTCCGTTTATGCAATCTATAATAAATAAAACTTTGAATAATTGTGAAATTTGCAATACCCTAAAATATGACAGACATCCACCGAAATTAAAATTTCAAATTACAGAAACACCTGATGAACCACTTCATATTTTACATATCGACATATATACAATAAATAGTAAATGCATTTTAACCATCATAGATACATTTTCTAAATATGCGGCAGGGTATACCCTACCATCAAGAACTAGCGTTTGTGTTCTCAAAGCCTTAAAATCATTTATGAACCTTTTGGGAATACCTAAGAAAATCGTTTGTGATCAAGGTACCGAATTTACTTCAAATATTTTTTAAGATTTTTGCAAGCAATATGAAATAATGCTTCACTTTACATCATTCCAACAATCAAGTAGTAATTCTCCGGTGGAAAGACTCCATTCGACTTTAACAGAAATTTATAGAATCATAATAAGCATTAGAAAATCAAAGAAAATGGAAGTAGATCACGAAGAAATATTAGATGAGGCATTTATGACTTACAATAACACAATTCATTCATCCACTAAATTTACGCCATACGAACTTTTCTTTGGAAGACCAAATAATTTCTCAAGAGAAATAAAATATAACAATAAACATGAATTTTTGACCAAGTTAAATGAACTCAAAGAAAAACTTTATCCTTCTGTCAAAGAAAAAGTTTTTAAAGCAAAAATAAAAAATATTAATAACCTTGACAAGATTAGGAAAAACCCAGAAAATAGGGAAGCGGATGAGGAAATATATAGAAAAGAATGTAGGAGAAACAAATTAACACCTCGATTCTCTAAACATAAAGTAGCGAAAGACAATATTATTACAGTAATTTTGATTAAGCTGCACAATCTCCTTTGCACGATTTTTTGTGCAGGTAAATCAAAAATGCAGCTATCTTAAATGCATTTAGCTGCCTTAATGTGCAGGTACACAATAGTGGTTACCGGCACAAAAGTGCAGCTAAAGTAAAGTGTTTGATTTAAAAGTGGAATAAGAAATCTTTTTATTAATACAGTTATTCCCGCTTAATTGAGTTTCTAAAAACGCACGACTCTTATCGCAATTAAACAGGACGGGAATTCAATGAATCGCCGACGCAATTAAAAAATAAATCGCTTAATTAATTGAGCCAGATGTGCAATTAAGCGAAACTCCCATGTGTAGGTAAAAAATAAAACTAATTTTTTTATTTATTAACATAAACAATGGTTTAGGTTTTTTTAAAACAACCAAACATTTGCTTTGGTTTTTCGCAATGCGGTCTTATTTTGCGAAATAATTAAGCTTGTGACGCGATTTAACGGAACTTAACCAAACGGGTATTTTTACATTGACAGTTATACTGAATGATTCGTTCCATGATTTTTAGTGCAATAAATCGGGAAACTCAATTAAGCGGGGCACAATGAACCGAAAACAACGTACATAAATTTATATTTTATTAAAATTTTCTTTCAAATAACAGATCATTTTATACATGTATGTACATTTAATATGTATGTATGTATATTTAATATAAAAGGAACATTAACAAAAACAATGAGAATTCACAAAGAACATAAAAATTATCGCGATTTATATTTTTATAAACATCTTAAATTGGATATTTATGTGAAAAAGTGGCCACCATATTTTTTTTTAATTTGTGCAGCTAACTTTGAATAATTCCAGAAAATATGTATTTTGGGCAGTTAAGTCAAAGTGCAGCTAACTTGAATTTTTTGTATGAAAATAATTTTAAAATGCCAAAAATGTTGGGCACTTATCTTAAATGTGCAGATAAAGAAAGTGCACTTAAAAAAGGAATTTGTATGGGATCATAAAGAATAATGCCAAAAATTATCAATTTTTTGCAGTTAAGTCAAAAGTGCACGTAAATAAAAGGCAGTTAAGTCAAAACTACTGTACAATACAAACTACTAAGGACAAAAAATTACACAAGTCAAAAATTAAGCTTAGGAAAAGAAAACAACCGACATAAATTCCATATTAACAGCATACCTCTTATTTGCGGACAGATGTTGGAAATTCGGAATTTCGACAACGAACAAACTATGATAGCCCTAAAGGTTGGTAAAGCAAGGACGATCGAAAATCATTTTAATTTCATACATATAATAGACTTAGAACATTATAATGAACAAACGTCTAAATTATTCAACACCATAGATAGAATCAATCAGAAAACATAGCACATTAAAAGATGCCGCTAAAATATGTAAACTAAAACTGAAAGGACTTGAAAATAAACTGCAGACGTTGAACCCATACAAACGACCAAAACGTGCACTATTTAACGGCATATGTTCTATAATTAAATTTATTACAGGAAATATGGACGCAAACGACGCACAAACTATAAACGGACAAATCCAGGAACTTCAGGAAATTGCATCAAATTCGGTTAGTATTGCTGAAAATCAGAAAGGCTTAAATATAAAAATGATGCAGAGATTTAAAAATTTAACGGACCATATCAATAACGAACAAGAAACAATTACAAAATTTCTAGGAAAACTTTCAACCGAAACATCTAATAGTATTCAGAAAGAAAATGATGCATTGGCAGAAATTCAATATATGAATCAGCTCAATTATAATATTGATTTGTTAGTAGACCACATCTCAGACATAATTGAAGCCGTAATGCTTGCTAAGCTTGGTATAATATCAAAACTTATTCTTAACCCAGATGAACTAAAGGAAATAAGGGACCATTTGAGATAACAGAATGCCGATTTTGTTTCAGACGGAAACCTTTACGAACTTCTAGAACTCCATGCATATTATAATAACAGCAACCTAATTTTTAACATAAAACTTCCAAATTTTTCCAAAGACACAAGCTTACTTTACCACCTCATTCCTCTTCCGATAAATCAAACAAAAATAATTAAAACTAAACCCTATGTAAGTTACAATGCACACAACCTCCAGTACTACACAGAAATTTGCCCAAAGATTGAGAACATTGGTTATTGCAAAATGTCGAACGATTTCGAAGAAACTAGTAACTCAAAATGCATCGGAAGAATATTGGATGGGCAAAGCCCAATATGCCCAGTAAATGACGTGGGAATCACCTCAACTATCTTCCAGCCGGAAGACAACTATATAATAATCATAAATGTTGAAAAAATATTAATAACTTCTTCTTGCAGAAAAAATTTTACAATAAGAGGCACACTACTCCTCCACTATGAAAATTGTTCCGTCACTATAGCAGGAACAACCTAGAGAAACAACCCGCACGTCCACTGGGACACAATGTTTGTGGAACCACCAAACCTAAACAAAATACAGATTGAATCGACTTTGCAGAAAATAAAAGCCTACAGCTTCATCAATAAAAACGATATCTTACGATTAAGAAAGAATACAATACAAAGCGGAGGCATACTTATATATATATATATTATGTCCTGTGGTTCCTAGTAGGAACAAAGGGCCGCAACGAACTCTTTCCATTCGATCCGGTTTGATGCTAGATGTTTAATTTCCCTCCAGCTTAGCCCACTTTGGTTTACTTCAGATTCAAGTTGACGTCTCCAGGTGTGTGACGGCCGGCCAACTCTTCTTGTATTACCATGGGGGTTCCAGTCAATCGCAGATTTAGTAGGGTCGCCATGTGGTCTACGGAGCGAGTGACCTATCCAGCGCCATTTTCGATTAAGGATCTCGATGTTAATTGGCCGTTGGTTTGTCCGTTGCCAAAGGTTAGTGTTGGATATGGTGTTTGGCCAGAATATCTTGAGGATCCTACGCAGGCAGCGATTAACAAACACCTGAATGGCGTTTATTTCACGTGATGTCGTGTTCCATGATTCGCAGGCGTAAAGGAGCACCGATTTGACGCAAGAATTAAATATGCTAATCTTAGTGTGTTCCGAAATAGAGGTAGACTTCCATACAGGGCGCAACATGCCAAATGATTGCTTGGCCTTTGACATTCGATAGGCTACATCATTGCTGCAGCCGCCAGTATGTGTTAAAATGCTACCAAGATAGCAAAACGACTTTACTTCTTCTAGCTCAACATCCTGTATTTTAAATTTGCTGTTATTGAGGGTATTGCAACGCATTGCCTTACTCTTTCTAATATTAATTTTTAATCCAGCTTTTGCAGCTTCGGTTTCGAGAGATTTCAGTTTGGCTGACATATGACGATAGCTGTGAGATAGGAGGCAGATATCGTCGGCGTACTCCAGACTCTCGAGTTGTTGAGTAAGCCCCCATCTTATACCTCTATTTGTTTGAGTGGCATTGCGCACTATGACGTCAAGGACTATGTTGAAGAGAAGGGGTGATAGTATACATCCCTGGCGCACTCCGGTTACCACATTAAAGCTGTTACTAAGAGCGTTGTCATGAACAATTCTACATTTAACGTCTGCATACAGTGCCTGAGTGAGTTGGATGATCTTAGGTGGAACACCTTTACACGCAAGGGCGCTCCATATTGCATTATGGCTTAAGGTGTCGAAAGCTCTTTCAAAATCGATAAAGACCATGTAGAGGGGGGACTGCCACTCTGCGGACTGCTCAATTATGATTCGCAAGCTATTAATGTGGTCAACGCAAGATTTTTGTGGACGAAATCCAGCCTGCTCTGGTCTAAGATCATCCATTATAGCATCCGAAATTCTTTTATTGATGATATGCGCTATAATTTTATTAACTGCACTAAGGATTGTGATACCTCTCCAGTTCCTGCAGTCGGTAAGGTCGCCTTTTTTAGGGATGTTCACAATTATACCTTCCTTAAGATTTGCGTCGAGTTCAAATGATAACCAAAAGTTCTCGATGAGGGGTAGCAGAATGTTAGCTGTTAATTGGGGATCAGCTTTAAGCATTTCGGGGGCTATATTATCAACACCGGGTGCCTTGTTTACCTTTAAAGCGTTAATAGCGTTTAACACTTCGAGAATATCAGGACATTCAGTTGATATGTCCTGCCTGACTGTGTGGGATGGACATGAGCAAATATTCGAAGCATTATGTGGTGGATTTGAAAGCATACAAGAGTAATGCTGTCTCCATATTTCCAATTATTCATTCCTAGATGTTGATACTTACAGCAACAATATTGATATCCGTCATCATAACCTTCACTTGTTTGATCCTGTTATGGAAAAACCCATAAGTCCGATATTATCCCCAACCAGCTGATGTCGTGCTGTCCCCACCAAATTCACTGTGGGCATCACTCTATTCTAAGGGGGGGAGCTATGTTATCACATAAACCACCCTCGAAACCCCCAAGAACAACAACAGCAATACAACAACAACAATACAGAAATAGCAATACAACAACATAATTGATATATTTACATTTTTTCTTATTATTTTATTAACATACTTACTATTAAAATTTTTATTAATTTTATTGACATACTTATTATTACATTGTTTTCTTATTATTTTATTAACATAGTTACTCTTAATTAATTATTAATTTTTTTGACATATTTAAATAAACTACCGAGTTCTGGCCTTAATTCTTTTGAAAACAACTTATTGCGTCAGCGAAAGACAATCATTCATGTTCAAATAATGAAATTTAATGGCGGTTTTAACTATTTGAAAAACAAATTTTAAAAATTATTCTTATTAAAATGTTGCTAACGACTTAATCAGAATAGTTTTTTTACCTGTTAAACAAAATGATCGTAAACAAAATAATTTAAATGAAATGTAGAACATTATTTATCCAAGTGGATTTCTGTTATTTGAAAAGTAAAATATCTTAATTTTTCTAGTTAAAAAAAAAATATTAAAATAACAGAGAGTGTCGAAGATCGATCAGTCGCTATGGCCCGAGTTATGTTATCACATAAACCACCCTCGAAACCCCCAAGAACAACAACAGCAATACAACAACAACAATACAGCAATAGCAATACAACAACATAATTGATATATTTACATTTTTTCTTATTATTTTAGTAACATACTTACTATTGAAATTCTTATTAATTTTATTGACATATTTACTATTGATGTAATTCTTATTATTTTATTGAAATACTTTAATTGTTTTCCCTTTAATTTTAAAACATTATGACACACTTTAATATGTTTCCATTTAATTGAGTAAGCAAAATTAAAACATTGTACTTACTTCCTGTCTAAGCCACTACATACATACACACATCCTTAAACGTATTAAAATTTGTCTTTGTTATTTTTTATTTTATTATTTCGAGTCATCAATTTTATACATAAGAATTTTTATAAATTAAAATATGAAGAATAATAAAGAATTAATTGTAATACTGACTTCAAAGTGAAAACTTAAAGTGTTATTTTCTCCTCGTTAATGAGACAGTTAACTCCCGCATTATAAGCGACCTGACCGACTTCGACTTTAAGTGACAGTTCCCGTCGTGTAAGAACGCCTAGTTCAAAGCGCCAAGACCAAAGAATAGAAAACAAGGCACTTGTCATCGACAAATAAACAAAACAACATCTCCAACGGAGAGTGGAAACAATTTATTCCATTAAAACATTAAATAAAACAAATCTATAAGTTTAAACAAACAAGAACAATTAAACCCAATAATACTTAAAACAAGCAAAACCAAGCTTAAATATACGAACGTATTATAGGCAAACAAACACTGAAAATAACGAACAAAGTTGTTGTCAATAAATTCATATTTTTAATAATCTAAACATTATCTTTGGTTTTAATCAGCAAACCATCAAGCAAGTAAGTATATTCAATCCCGTTGAATAAAATATTAGCTGATCTACAACACCGCTGTTATACCCTACACACATTTATTACATTTCGTGTAATAAATTATTTCAATTATCTACTTCGGTCACGCCAAGTAGAAACGAAAATGTTCCAATTCATGATTGGAATTTTGTTAAGACAGACAGACAGACACATGTTCAAATAATAACATTTTTAATGGCGGTTTAAAATATTTGAAAAATAAAATGTTGTTTACGACTTATATTAGAATAGTTTTTTATAACTTACGGTTAATTTCTCTAAGTTCAGTTATAATTCACTATTTTTTTAAGTGACGATATATATTAATTTGAATTACATAAAAAAGTATAACTACTTGTTTTGTTTCATAATTATAGGTACATACATATTTTGTATTGTTATTTACAAAATTAATTAGCTCTGGTTAGGTTAGGTTCCATTGGCAGCCGTGATCAAGCACAGCTCACGTGGGTCCATTAATTACTTCCCGTTGTGTTACCATGTCACACCGTCTCCCATGGATCCTATGTTATTTGGCTGCTAGTATTCCCATGCAGCCCTCCGGCCGATTCAATAAAGGAGTGTATCCTGTTTACATCCACATCAGAGAGACAAGTTTTTTCCCCAAGGACTCTTCGATCAAGCATTTCGAGTCTTAAGTCTCTGAATGCGGGGCAATTACAGAGAAGATGTTCCGTTGACTCTTCCTCCTCCTCGTCGCCACAACTTCTACACAAGTCATTATAAGGTAGCCCCAGCCTCTGGGCGTGCCTCCCAATGGGTCAGTGGCCAGTTATAACCGCAATTAGGTTTCTTAGATGATGTCTGGACAGCTGTAATGCCCGCCGTGTTCTTTTTTTCTAGGATGGGCAAGATTTTCCTGGTTTCCCCACAGGTAGTTTCATCTTTTAAACTTTTTTAAAATGTTTCAAAAGTTTACAGATCGTATTATGTAAAAATAGGCAACAATCTCAGCAACGAAGTACAATACGACTGTGGAGTGCCACAAGGATCTAAGCTGGTACCAATATTATACATTATTTATGCGAATGATATGCTAAATTGCTTAAGAAATTGTGAAACCTTTGCATATGCAGATGACACAGCTGTTATTGTTGCAGATAAAAACATTTTAAATGAAACAGAAACAATGTAAAATCAATTAAATGTCGCAACAAAGTGGTGTCATGATAACAGCCTTATAATCAATGCTAAAAAAACGAAGATTATGCTCATTAAACCTCGTCATCTACCAAATTCACAAATAAACCTTTTATTCCACAGTACAGACTGTCTACATGCCAAAGTACTTAACAACACAAACTTCTTTGAAGAATGCTCCACAACTATAGAGAAAGTTGAACATACAAGTATCTCGGAGTGTACGTTGACAGCAGTTTTAAATGGAAAGTACACATCGAAAACTTGCAAAAAAGCTTAGAACAACATCCTACATGTTCTACCACTTAAGCCACTGTGCAACATACAGCGTACTACGACAAGCATATTTTTCGCTTACGGAGTCCTATATTCGGCATGGCATAACAGCTTGGGGAAGCGTAAAATATAGCACCACACTCAAAAAGCACAAAACCAAATATTAAAAATCATATTGAAAAAATTACAAAAAACATACAGAATAAACAACATTATTGATAGTTCAATACCACAGCAAAACCATTACGCAGCGACACAACGTTTTAATAACATTGAAAGCAACATTTATAACAGCAGCATAAACAGTAACATGCACATCAGCATTAACAATAATAGGAACGTAAACAATAACAACTCCCGTAATAACAGCAGCAACAACAACAGCGTTTACACAACTACACACAACAACATTAACATCAACAACAACGCCAGTAACAATGAAAATAACAATAACTATGTATCAGCGACAACAATGTTATTATCAGCGGCAACAACAATATTTTCATAAACAACATTAGAAACGTCAACTTCTTTGAAAACAACAACAACATCGTAAATAACAACAATATCAGCCACAACACCAACAACAGTAATAGCAACCACACAAACTCTCTTGCAAAAACTCTGCACGTTCTTAACGTAAAAAATATCTACTACTCAAATATAGTTTTCAAGGATAACAGATTTCTGCGGCCAATTGACCATTTCTACAACACCAGGATACGTGCACAGGGAAGATTTAAAATAAGCCATTTTTCTAGCGAATATGGCAGAAGTACTCTCTCTGTAGTTTTGCCCAAAACCTTCAATCTACTGCCAACCAACATAATTAATACATCTAATGAAATAAAACGAACTCACCTAATCAAAAACCACTTTATAAATTTGCAATAAATAAAATTTGTGAAAATATTTATGAATGTATTATCTTGAAGTTTAATAAGTATATTATATTTAATATTGTTTTATTATTATTTTATTTTATATTAATTTCTTTATACACTACTTATTTCTTATTAAAAGAATATTAGCAACCAGTATTCTGTGCAGACAAGCTCTAAAGCTTTGCGGATCTTACTGTAATATGAATTTTTAAATAAAATTGTTAAAATTTTAATGTTGAATTTATTCGACCTTTAAATTTGCAATGTAAATGAAATACTTGAGCTCGAGGTCAGTTGTTTAAATAATTTTTATTTTATTTTTCCGATATTTCGAAATTCATCGAATTTCATCTTCAGGGATAATCTATGGTTTAACAATAAACATAAATAACAATAAAAACATTTATAAATATGTACATCGATCAAAGAATAAAACAAAAATTTTTTACGAAAAAATATTGAAAAAACTCTTACTGTAAAAATTACACAAACAAATAAACTTTTAGCTATAGTTCTTTTTACATCGTCGTTTGGTATTGCACTGATCTACTTAAAATTAATTATTGCTTCTTTTTCGTTACTAAATGTCTATAGCTGCTGGCTGCGCTGCACTCAATGTCTGCTTTATAGTTCATACGTAAAGTTGTTGGCGTATTTATTATATTTAGCATCTCCAAAATGTAACGACGTTTGTAGTTATTCTCCGTATCCAATATACGAACATTGTCGAAGTCAGGAGAGTGTTTATAACTAACGCAGTGGCTCATCAATGCAGTTTTTTGTGTTTCATGATTAAATCTTAACCTTTGGTCTGACTTGTGGGCCGCTAGTCTTGTTTTTAGCTTATTTTTCGTGGTACCTATATAAACTTTTTTGCAAATTTCAGTATCGTTGCCCGTACAGGGGATTTTATAAATTATATTGGACTTTTCCATTGTGGGTATTTTGTCCTTGGTTTTACTAAATAAGCTCGCAAGTGTGTTGTTGGTTTTGTGTGCCAATTGGAAATGTTGTTCATTAAACAATTTTGATTTTTCGAACCTTTCCGATAATTCAGGTACGTATGTGAGGGATTTATAAGTTTTTGGCTCATCAGAGATTCTCAAACTTTTTTCCTTATTTTTATTTGTATTATGGTCACGGATAAGTTTGTTAATTAACTGTATTGGAAATTGGTTTTCTTTTAATATTCCTTTTATTTTCATTATGTTTCTATCGTGGAACTCCTCGTCACTCAAATTTAACACTCTTCTTATTAAGTTGTTGGCCGTATTAATTATAATTCTTTTTGGGTGTTTCGAAAAGAAATTAATTATTCGTCCTGAAGCCGTGGGTTTTTGGTACCAATCAATTTTTAATACGTTATTTTTTCTTATTACTATTGTATCTAAATATGGTAATTTAGAATTAAACTCTTTTTCGGCTGTAAACTTAATATTACGGTGAAAGCTATTTAATTTTGTCAATATTTCCTCTATTGCATCTTCCCGAATTATACAGAAAATATCATCCACGTATTTCGTCAAAATTTTGGGTTTTTGTGCCAAGTTTTCTAAGGAAGTCTCCAACAATTTTTACATTACGACGATGTAAAAAGAACTATAGCTAAAAGTTTATTTGTTTGTGTAATTTTTACAGTAAGAGTTTTTTCAATATTTTTTCGTAAAAAATTTTTGTTTTATTCTTTGATCGATGTACATATTTATAAATGTTTTTATTGTTATTTATGTTTATTGTTAAACCATAGATTATCCCTGAAGATGAAATTCGATGAATTTCGAAATATCGGAAAAATAAAATAAAAACTATTTAAACAACTGACCTCGAGCTCAAGTATTTCATTTACATTGCAAATTGTTAAAATTTAAAAAAAAAGCGACGAAAATTTACTAAAATTTCAACGACGGCGGCGAAAATACAACCGTCGGCTGTACCAAAAAATGTAAAGTGCGACTTTAATGTCACAAAATTTGAAAACATGCGTATATTTTTAAAAAATTTTAAAAGCAATAATTAAACAAAGAAAAAATCCACCAAAAACAAAATACTTATCTCTTCCGTGTTATTATTCATTGCATTTTGTATTTTTAATATGTTTTTTTGTGTAAAAATTGTTTTTTCGCCACATTTTTATTCGTGAGTTTATCTCACAGTTCAAAGCGGGAACTTCTTCACCAAAGGGTTGCATGTAACATGAAACATAGAATGCATTGAAAGTATACAAATTATGCAAAGCGTGGAAGCGAAAACGCGTGGTGTGGACCTCCAGCTTTATTCAACGCATACAAAAACCGGAGAGCGTAGCTATCAGCTTTAAGGCTCAGTTAGCCGGGAGTAACAGTAACGTTGAAAACCAGCTGCTTCATTTTGTTGTATGCAAAGCAATTAGAACGATTATAGTTAGCAGTAACATGTAACGTCTCAATCTGTAAGAAATAGATTAGTCTTACTTTTTTACGGTAAGGTTAAGTTACAGTTACTCCCGGCTAACTGAGCCATTACACCTGCGATCGGCAAAATCAGGGCGCCGCGCTTTATCTTTTATGCTCTTTTATTACGTACGTGTGCAAACGCACTCAAGAGAATTTAACAACATTAACAACAGCACATGTAAAAGTCATACAACGCATACAAACGCAAAATGTAAAAGTATAGGTTGCCGATCGCAGCTTCCCAGCGGGAAAACTCAGAAGACCTTCTTAATTCAGGCCTTTTTAAAGGCCTGCTTAAAAGATTTTTTGATTCAATTACTATTCTTATCTAACTGCAAAAGAAGGCCTCATAGAAAGCCTCGGCTCTTTCGTATAAAAGATAAGATACACCTTCCGCACTCGCTTCTATGAGAAGGGAGTAGAAAGGGAGTTACATTTTTTGTATTGTTTTTTTTTTGCACAAGCAAAAGCAAAATCAAGTTTTTTTGGTCCCATTACCCTGCTTAGGTACCTGCTGAAGAAGCGAGAGCGGAAGGACTTCTCCGCAATGACACAGTGTTCAATTGACGAATTGAAAAGTGCAAATAGAGAAATTTTTGCAGTGACAACCCGCGGAATGTCCAGGCAAAATCATGATAAGCACGGCAATGTAGCCACAGCGAATAATTATGACAAATTGAATGAAATACAAATATACGACAAGTTTTCTCATGAGTTTAGAAGCAAAATACCCAAAATCAGATCTGAAATTTTTTATTCCAATGGGGAGCTAACAGAATTGCGAATAAATATTTATAGAAAATTTAAAAATATAATATGTTTGAATAATAGGATTGATAACAAAACATTGAATTTAGCGGATTTGCTTTTGAGGCTGCAAGGGGAAGCCGTCGATCAGAATATTATATACATTAGAATGGCCAAAAGATGATATTTTTTTTTTCAATTTGTACAATACAAAAACTAAAAGACCATGGCGGAAAAATATTGGAAAATTTAAAAATTATATTAACTGATCCAATAGTGACAGTACTTGATAGCAATGAAAGGCAGAAACTCATGAACGTTTACCATAAAGATCCACTCGTAGGGGGTCATTGTGGGCGTAGGAAACTATATGCGAAATTGTGGACTTAATACTTTTGGAAGAACATGTCAAAGGATATTAATATTTTCGTAAAAAGTTGTAGTAAATGTTAAGTGAATAAATTTAGGCCAGGAAACAAGGAAAAACTGGTTTTAACACCAACGCCAATTAGGCCATTTAATAAAGTTGTTTAAGACACTATTGGGCCATTAGCGGAATCTAATTACGAAAAGAAGTATGCTTTAACTCTTATGTGCGATGTGACAAAATATTTGGTAACAATTGCAATACCGGATAAAAGTGCAAATACCGTTGCTCGTGCAATCTTCGAGAATTTCATTCTGATATATGGTTCAATGCACTCAATTAAATCTGACTTGGGAACAGAATTTAAAAATGATGTATTAGGAGAGTTATGCAAGTTATTGAGGATCGAAATAAATTTCTCAACAGCTTATCACCACGAAACTGAGGGTACGGTTGAACACCACCATAGCGTATTCAACGAATATTTAAGGGCATACATTAATGATAACCTTTCCGATTGGGATGTCTATTTAAAATATTTGACGTTTTTTCACAATACTTCTTCAAATACAGTTTGTGACAATAAATTCTCACCTTACGAATTAGTTTTTGGCAAGAGTCTGTCGATTTGTCAAAGGGAACTGTAGATCGAATCTATAACGTGGAAAATTACAGTAGGGAAGTCAAATATCGATTGCAGAATGCATATAAATTGGCAAGGGATTTGATTGATAAACATAAATTACGAAATAAGGACCTTTACTATAGATATGCGCGGCCCTTGGCACTGGAAATTGGGGACAATATATTGATTCAGAAACAACCTTACGACAAACACAAAAGCATTTACGAAGGCCCATATGTGGTTAAAAGTATTGACGGTTGTAACGTAATAGTCTATGATAAAATAACGAAGAAAGAAAAGAATAAAAACAGAGTTAGAAAAGCGTATCAAATAAAAATAATTATATTATTTTCATTTCAAAAAAAAAAGGGAAATAAAAAACTAATTCCTACAAAACTATATTTTTAAATACATTCTATTTACTAAAGAGGAAAAAAGAAGATGCAATTATATTTTTTATAAAAAAAGACTTAACGAAATACCTTATCTGCATTCATTCATTAAAAATACATTAGCTTATATTCTAATTTCAAATTTAGCCAACCTACAAAATATTGTTACATACATTCATACATTTAGAATACTTCCTATTAAAATACATAGTTCTTAGTTTAGAAAAAGCAAGAACGAAGCAAGGACGATACCCCTTGCTTACTTCTTTCTTTTTATTAAAAAAAGGGTAGGTGTAGTACATCCCTGATAGTAGTAATAACTAAAAACACTCAAATTAAATATTACCAATATTTACCACTCTACTTATCTACTAACAAAATCATTAAGTTAAGTTGTTATTGAATTCGCAGTAGTTACTAGATATAAATATGTAAATAAAAGAACGACCAGTCAGTCGATATTTAACAGTGACCAAATGTGTTTCAATAATACCTTTACACGCCATTAAAAATGGCACGTTTCGAGTGACATTTCGTTGTCGGATCATCAGTATCTGCTTTTCGACATCAAATGCTTCTCGACGTTTGTTCACCCGTACGCAACCCTAGAGCAGCTGTCGAGTCCGGATCCGCAGGCCTCAAAGGGATGTTCCCTGGTGGAATGAACATCTGGAGGGGGAAGGGCAGAGGCCAGACGTTTATTCAACAAAGCTATGGAAACTGGTGCGTGGAGCGTCTATAAAGCTGCACTCACTTAATATAATAGGGAGATCAGGAAGTCCAAGAGGTCAACTTGGCGTGAATATTGCGGAAAGATGGACAACCTTCCTGAATCACTCAGGCTGCAAAAGGCGCTTTCTCAGGACCACATAAATGGTCTTTGCACACTTAAGCGACAGAGAAGACCTGTGAGCTCCTACTTGCGACCCACTTCTCAGATTCTCTGCCCTTTTCGTCACCAAGATTGTCCACATGGTCGCCCTCGTCGTCCAAAAGGAACATCAGGTTGGCGAGTAGAATCTTTTATGCGAAACGCGTGATATGGGCTGTATCTAAATCCAGCCCATTCAAATCACCTGGACCGCGTGGTGTCCTTCCATGCTGCTTTCAGCAAGGGGGGAGGGTTATAAATTCTCAAATGACTACGATATTGAGATCCAGTTTACTGGCGTGCCACGTGCCATGGCCCTACAGACTAATAAGCCTCAGCTCGTTTGACCACCATGGAAAAACTAATAGACAGATATATAAGGTATGAATATCTGTCGGAAACCCAGATACATAGCTTTCAGTTTGCATATCAATCGGGCAGGTCCACGGTGACCGCCATTCATCACGTTGTGTGTACGATTGAGAAGGCACTGGAGGCAAGGCAAGGCGTTCGTCGGTTTTCAGGGAGCCTTTGACAACACTTCCTATGAGCGATTAACTTTGCTTTTACGAGGAAGGGTATTCCAGCTCTCATAAGAAACTGGATAGGGGAGATGCTAGCATCCAGGGTGTTCAAGTTGGATCTCGTTACGCAAATTTTTTTTAAATAATTAATAAATACTTATTCTAACACAATTATTTTTAATTTGAAGTACTTTTTTAATTTTTGGGCATGTTCTGGAAATCGAAATCACGTCAAATTGAAAACGAACAAATTTAAAATTCTCCGTGTTCAAAATTTATAAAAATACCTAATACATTTGAGGACCACTTTTCTTTACCTCAACTATTTTTGAAATAGGGAAAAGCTATGTTAATTTTTACACACATTTTATTGAAAATCTTCATCGTTTTCAGTTGCTCTTGATTGTTTACAGACTGAAAGTTTTTTTTTTAATGTTATTGAAACTTTTTTTACTTTTTTAGATTTTGTGAAATAAAAATAAATAACACTATTTTTTTTGGATTTTATAGATTAATGGCCAATTTAACCAAGTTTTTGAAATTGGAAAATTAGTTTATTAAATTTTCTCACATTCTATATGATTTGTGCAACTATGTGTGAGGTAAAAATTGCTTTATATTCGAATATGTTTACAGGGCTGTCAGATAAGGGGATTTATCCCGAAAGTTGGGGATTTCATGTGAGCAAAAAGGACAAAGAAAGTAATTTGGGGTTTGGGGATTTTTTGTGGGGATTTAAAAAAAAACTTCGGGGATTTTTTCTGTATTTTACACTTTTTTATTATTTACGCTTATTTTTCTTTGAAAAAATGAAATTAAGGTTACCATTTTTTAAAGTGTGTAAAACTTGTTATTTGTTTTGAGTGAGTGTTTAAAAAAAAATTAAAAAATTTAATCTAAAACCGTTGACAACACAAAAAATTTTTGATTTTTTTGAAGGCAAATATGTATGTATGTCTTCCCCAAAAATAAGTAAATATGAAAAACTATATAATAAAGATTGGGAACAAAATGCTAGGCTATTGGTTTGTAGTTATGATGCATCGAAGTACTAAATAAATGACGGATACATTTATTTTTATTGTTGATTATAAGGATGGCTTAAACCGATTAAACAAGTGCCAAATTCTTATAAATTGGCTCATTCGTCTTTAATAACAGCATATTGTTCTGCTTGTTATTCCTCACTGGAATCGCATAAAAAGGATTAAAAAGAACATGCCAAAACCAGTCGCTACAATCAAAATAAAATTATTTTTTTGACTAAAAATTTTTATTTGGGGATTTCTTATTAACATTTTCTAACTATTTTTTTTTAAAAAAAATTTAAAATTTGGTCAGAAAAAAACAAAAAAAATATTAACTTTTTAAGGTTTTGTTTTTTGGGGATATTTTTTTAATTTTTTGGGGACAGGGAAAAAAGTGCCTGGCAGCCCTGTATGTTTAAAGAAAATCGTACTAACACAATCAATGAGTTAATTGTTTTAAGGTAAGTTAGGCTTCTCTCTGTTCTTATATGGCTTACAGCAATGTTATGGTTTTTCAGTCTTCATATTAAAAAAAAAACAGAACGTTTAGGCCAAATGCTTTTTTTGTGGTGTTTGCTTTTTAAAAGCAAATAGAGTAATTTCGTATATTTATCAAATGCCATAAAATGGAAATCATTTCTTCGACGTTACACATTTTAAGTGCATTTTATTTTATAATTGTTGTTGTATATTCAATCGAAAGTTTAAAATATTTTTAATAATTTAAATAACTAGTTATGTTTTCGTCAAAAAAGATTTACTGTTTTTTTGTATTCAATGTACTGTTTTTCCGCATTCAAAATCTGGCTACCCTAATGTAGGGTTGCCATCCGTTCTCTTTTCCCCGGACACCGTCCTTTTTTTTTGGGTATCCAGGGCAGTCCTACTTCTTTTTCATCAAGTGTCCGGGGTTGTCCGGCTTTTTACACCTTCATTGAAAATTTGTTCCTGGATTTAAATCACAGTTCACAAAATTCATTAAAAAAAAAGATTTACGTGCTCGGGTTTTTTTTAAGATAGGTATGATTTAATTTTTGGGGACGTAACGTGACAAAAAGAGTACTTTTCTTTGAATGTGCCCAAAATGGAGCTCCAAAAAAAAATGGAACAAATAAGCAAAAGCAACCTTATCAATGTCGTTACTTTTGTTCAAATAAATACTTATTGCTCAAATGATTATATTAAAATTTTATTTTAAGATTATTTTTAGAAAGAAAAAAAAAATCATATCTTAAAAAAAAGCACATCCTTCAAAGTTTTAGGATTTTTAAAAAACAGTTTGAAGTATTATATAAAAAAAAAATCAGCAAAAAAATAGGGTTTTGACTTAGTCCATTTTTAAAATTTTATATTTTGCATAGACATTTTTTTCAACATATTTATTGTAGCCTCAAGTATTCTCTTTAAACTGACAAAAATCATCTTCGTATGTAAAGTAGTTTTCAGCGATATTATGACAATTTGAATATGACATAACTTTTGAAAAAAAAATCTAAAATTGTTTTTTGTTGATATGTATTATTTATGGGATCAAATAAACCCTCTCGCCAAATTGCATTCAAATCGAAAGGGGTCGAGTCCCACTCTTGGTCGACTTGACATGGAATTACCCAAATTAAGTTTTTGTGTACAAACAAATTTTGGTTGTTAATTTTTATGCCGTCGTTAATTTTATTAATATTAAGCCGTGTGTCCACTATCAATTTTTCTTGCATGTATTAGAAGCCGACTTCCAGAAGTCACGGCTTGCAGAAGTTACTTGCAGCAATTATGTGGAAACACGCGTTTGTTACTTGCTGGAAGTAACTTGAACGACTTGCTGTGAACTACAAGTGTTTTGAAGACTTGCAGAAGAAGTCGGGTATACCTGAGTAAACGTTTTGTGGTATTCTTTTCTGTTTTCAGTTTTGTTTTGTGTTTTTTTTTTTAGTTCTTTTCCGCCGCAGCTCCCAATTTCTCACCCAAACACTTCTTTTTGTTTTTTGTTTTAATTTGTTTCTTTTTAATTAAAAATGCTGCGATGGCATCTGCCAATTTTATTTTGCCACAAGACATTTTTATACTGTCATTCGTGGACACACGGCTTTAGGTTGTTTAGAAAGTGTACTCTTTTTTTCGAACAAATGTCCTACATTTTTTATGCTGGCGTCCTCTTTTTCTCAAAATAGAAATGGCAAGCCTATCCTAATGTGATATCAATTATTTTAAATAGTAAATTGAAGTATGTGTTTGTTGTTTGTGTATAATACAGAAGGTAATAAAGGGTGGTTAAATTTCAAGGGCCGATGTTGATTTTGAATAAAACACAAACTATTTAGGAAATTATTGTAATTTTATTTTTTTATGATATATTGGTATTACTCAATTATGTATGGAACAAAATATCGGCCAAATGGGCGCCGCGACCACGGCGGCACACCTCCATCCGATGGTCCAAATTTTCGATGACCCTGAGGCATAATGGAGGTTCTATGCCGTTAATGTGCCGAATTATCTCATCCTTTAGCTCTTGAATTGTTGCTGGCTTATCGACGTACACCTTTTCTTTCAAATAACCCCAAAGAAAAAAGTCCAACGGTGTCAAATCACATGATCTTGGCGGCCAATTGACATCGCCATTACGTGAGATAACACGGCCATTGAATTTGTTGCGCAAAAGAGCCATTGTTTCGTTAGCTGTGTGGCAAGTGGCACCGTCCTGCTGAAACCACATATCGTCCACATCCATATCTTCCAATTCGGGCCATAAAACATTCACAGTAACTGCCTGACCGGCCTCATTTTGGAAAAAATACGGCCCGATGATGCCGCCAGCCCATAAACCGCACCAAACAGTCACTCTTTGTGGGTGCATTGGTTTTTCGACAATCACTCTTGGATTATTATTCGCCCAAATGCGGAAATTCTGCTTATCGACAAATCCACTGAGGTGAAAATGTGCCTCATCACTGAAGATCTTCGAAATTTATCATCCATTTTCATAATAAGTCTGGATAACTTTAACACGTTATTGGATTGTGTATCTCTCCATGGTTCAAATTGAGTAAGTCTGAAATAGAGAAATGTCAAATAAAATTCGGAAAAAAACTTGGCGTTTAGGTGTGGTTCACATTCAACATCGGCCCTTACAATTTAACCACCCTTTATAAAAGAAAGGAAGTTCACCACAAATATTTTAAATGAAAAAAACCAAAAACAAAAAAACAACACACAACTATTTTACAGGGTTGTGCAACCTCCTCCATTTTTGAAATAACGGTATATCTCGAAAACAAGAGCTAACCTAAAAAAACGGTGGGCACCACTGGATTCAGCGTACCCGAATTATGCTAAACGCCATGTGCCCAGCTTGTCTAAAAAAAAGTGTCAATTTCGAGCACAGTGTTATTAAAATCTGTTAGCAACTTTTGATTTTATTCATAAAAGTCGAAAAATTTTAATTAATTTAAGAATTTCTTGAAACGCAATATTTGTATGGGAGCCCCCCTAAGAAGTGGCGATAAGAGGCAAGTATGTCTCGAGAAAATGTTAAGGACAAAAAACTAATTGAGGTCGGTCATACATTATATCCCACTAGGGGCGACTCCTGAGCATTTATGGGACTTTTTCTGCAATATATTTCTAGTCTGCATTGAACATTATGTATGGGAGCACCCTTAAGGAATGGAGATAGCGGGCAGCGAATTATGCTAAAACGCCATGTGCCCTACCCGGCTTGTCTAAAAAAGTGTCAATTTCGAGAACAGTGTTATTAACAATAGTTGCCAACTTCACAATTAAATGCGTTTGTTTAGGTACGGCTACAAGAAGCCCGAACTTGGCTCAGATAGTTCTTTAATAAAAGAAGTATTAATATCAAAAATGAGCCAAATTGGTCCATTATTTTACCTGGTCCCCAAATAAATGTTCTCTCTAATTTAAGGTTTTCGTACGACTTTTAAATATTATATGGAAGGTGATATATATGTATCACTTGAGCTTGTTTTTTTTTTTGGCTTTTTCTAAGCCACAACTGTCTCTTTAGGGTCCTCAAGTAATCTTAATGCTGGGTACAGGCAGTGCAATTTTCATCAATGCAATCTCAAAATATCAAAACGTTGGATGTTGATGAAATCTCCAATGAATTAAAAATGAATAAAATTGAATTTAATTTGCTAGATTGCATAAATGCATTGCATAATGTTAACCCAGCATAATAGTAGATAGTTAAGTCCACCATATTCTTTCCGCCAAGATCTTCAGAACAATGGGGCATGTATTTCTAAATATGTGTTCGTGTATTTACAAGTTATGAAGTTTTATTGTACATATTTGTGTGTTAGTTTGTAGCCCGTGAAATATTTGTGGCTCTGTTTATGAGTGAGTAAAAACTATGTTTTATATGAGTGTCGATTGTTCAGTAGTTAAGGTCATGTTAAAATTATTTCTTCCTCTGTGAAAACATATTTTCATGTTTTGTTAAAGTTTTAGTTACCACTACTTCCGCCATCACTGCTGCTGTACTTTGTGCTAATGTAAAGTTTAAAAGAATGCATTAATTTGTTAGGAGCTGAAAAAATTATATAAACAGCCTGGCCCATGATATCGGACGACAACTTAAGTGAGCGACAACAAGTCACTTATTGTCGTTCTCATAAGTGCCCCACCAACTATCGACTTTTCGGTCGACAGGTTTTACGTTTCTAACGTAGTCCATTAATTAAATGTCAAATAACTATGTTGTATGTAGTTTAAAAATAAAAACCGACAAAACATGTAAATTAAGCCATACAAATACAACTATGTGTTTTACAAACAAAGCAGACAACAAAACAAAGTAGTGAACAAAAAACAAACGAAGCAGTAAATAAGACATAAAGAAAAGAATTTTATGGTCAATCTATACTAATATTATAAATCTAAAAAGTCCGATTTGAAATATTTATTCAACAAAATGAAGAATATAATCTTCTAACGGACATATACTATATAAGGTTTTACTTAAGTGCTTGGGATAAAGTCCATGGGCGCTAAGACATTCATACTGCCTGTTTTTAGAACGCGCGCTCAAGTGACTAGTTTAAAAAAATTTAAAATAAAAACAACATTCGCATTTTAAAAACAGGCAGATAGTTTTTGGTATTATCTAGGTACATAACTAATTATGTTCCTATGTATTTTTATTATTTTATTTTTAACTAAAATTTAGTTCACATGCAACTTAAATTTAGCTAACTTTTTTTTTGTTAAACTATATCTAAGAAACAAATATTCTTATTTAAAATAAAAATTTTTTAAATTTTAGTATTTCATATATTATTCCTGGTTTGTTAAAATCAAGTAAATAGTATAGAAACACAGTAAATTTTCTTTATTATACCCTTCACCAAATGTGGAAAAGGGTATATATAAGTTTGTCATTCCGTTTGTAATTTCTACAATATTGATCTTAGACCCTATAAAGCTTATATTCTGGGTCCTTATGAGGAGAGAAGTTGATTTAACGATATCCGTCCGTCTGTTCGTCTTACGTTTGATATTTGATTTCCGGAGACTCCAGACATGATAGCGGCTAGGTTGTTTTACATTTATGTCACATATAGTCCACCATTTCTTGCAATTGAAATTTAGCAAGATCGGTCCATAAATGGCTGAGATATGACAAAAAAAAACCACGACTACCTCTAATTTTTTCCAAAAACCCCTTGTTGTTGTATTTTTTTTTTTTTACTTTTTTCTGCATATCTGGAGAACGGCAAGATTATCAAAATACAGCAGTGGAGAAGTGAGCGTGGTACCTCCCGTACAAAAAATATCATAAATTGTATAAAAATCTGAATTTTTGGACTGTGTTATAACCTATGCTTAGGTTTTATATATTAATAGATCGGAAATCTTTAGTAGAAAATATTTTCTGAAAATTTCGGAAAAATCGGTTTGTACAAAGAAGATATGACCAAAATTAAATTTCTCTTTAAATACCTACTTTCGGGAACCATAGATTTTCCCGAATCCAAGTTTTATAACACAACTAACTGGCAAATTTCTTCTTTAACACGTCGGTATTTAAATCTGTCAAATCGGTTAAAAAATGGGCAAGTTATGAGTAAAATACTGCTTAAATGGGCTTAAAAACATCAAACATTTTTTATGAACCTAAATTTTGGGGCTGTCATATGACCTATGGATACGACTTATGTATCAAAACATCAGGAATCTTTAGTAGAAAATATTTTCTGAAAAATTCGGAAAAATTGGTTCAGATACAAAAAAGTTATGACTAAAATATATTTTTCTTTTTTTCAAAAATACCCATTTTCGGTTACCTTGGATCTTCCCGAGTCCAAGTTTTATAACCCAAGTAAATGGTAAATTTCTTCTTAAACACGTCGGTAAATAAATTTGTCCAATCGGTTAAAAAAAGGCTGAGTTATAACCAAAATACTGAAATCCCAAAAATTACCCTTTTTTTATAATTAAGTTTGTTTAAATAGATATACATATACATACATGTAAGTATATATACATGTATACCTATAACCCAATTTAATGGTAATATTATTCTTAAGCACGTTTGTATACAAATCTGCCAAATCGGTTAAAAATGGTTAAGTTATGAGCAAAATACTCCAAAAAAAAGAACTAAAAACATTAAAATTTTTATAAAAACTAAAATTTTAGAGCTGTAACATGACCTATTTATACGTCTTAAGCTACGGTCACACTTATTAAATATTTGACCAAATAAGCGTAACCCCTTCCTTTGTTAATAGCTAGTGAGATTTAACATGCTCTTAATATGATAAAATAAACTAATAATACTACTAGACGTAGCAAAAACCTGTCTTTTGTAAGATGTGGTATTATGTATAATCAAAATAAATATTTGAATCAAAGGAAATGATTATTAAGTTGGTCCCGTTTTTTTCGTCAAATATTTGACAAGTGTGACCGTAGCTTTAGATATCAAAATATCGGAAATCTTGCTAAAATACTAGGAAAAATCGGTAAAAAAAAGTAATGTCAAAAATATCATTTTTTTTAAATACCTATTTTTGGGATCCATAGATCTTTCCGACTCCAAGTTTTATCACCAAAGTACAAAGTAAATTAATTCTTATAGATGTCGGTATAAAAATCTGTCAAATTGGTTACAAAAAGTTATGACCAAATACTGAAATTCGATCAAAACTAAACTTACTACAGTATTTTTCGTTGTGGTACGCAGGTACGCAAAATATTTTGCTACGCAGTATTCACTTAGCAGCATTAATAGTACTGCTAAGGGAATTCACTTACCTGTATAAATGTGCCCTTATGTAAAATTTTTTTCCTATTACTATGAGGCTAAGTTGAAACAAATTTGACCTCAATATCTACATATATCAGCTACAGTTTTAGGCGCATTTAATTTATTTCCTAGAGTAGGCTGTATACGGGCCTATAATTTCCAATCGTATCAAACAAATTTGTGCAAGATCTTATATTAGTGCGTGCATTATTCCACCATTTATTTTAGTTTTTGTAACAAAATTATCATCTTTTTAGGGTAGTGGTTCCACATTTTGATTCACAGCTCTGATCCTACGGAACCGATTTTGCTGGCTTTCAATCCCAAACTGCTTCCACAGAAAAAACTAGCAGTAGTTTTTTATCAATTTAAAAAAATTGTTTAAAAATTATTTAAATTTAATTAATGTGATATTGAATCAATTATTTTTTTGTTGAAAGAAAATTAAAATTTTGATTTAATTAACATTTAATTTGTTTTGAAATAAATTTTTAATTAAAATAGGTATCATTTAAATAACATATAATCTTAATGGATTTTTTCGTTTAAAATAAAATAATTTAAACTTGTAGAATTGTCGTAGGGAATTGTAAAAGCCTGGGCTATACTTAATTAAATCAATTAACACATTGTTTAAAACGGCAAGGTTTTTTGATCATTTTTCATTTAATAATATAATTTATTGAAAAAAATTCACAATTTTAAGTTTTTACAGTTTTTATGCTCAATTTTGAGGATAGTAATTAAATCTAAATAAAGTTAATTTTCATAAAAACTTAAATCGTATTTAAATACAGATTGATTTTTTGAGTTTTATTTGAAAAGTCTTATTTAAATTAGATAAAACTATGGTAGCACTACTAAATATAAAAAAGTATCATAAAAAAGTATAATTATTTACAAGGTGGTCTCAAAAAACAGCTGATTGCTATTGCTTTGCCTCTTGTTGTTGTATTGTCGTGATATTGAGGCCACCTTGCTAAAATATTAAAATAGAAACTTAAGTTGAAATTAAGTGTACCACATCGGTGAATTAAGTTTGATTTAAGTTTTTAGTGAAGAAGAGAATTTTGAATTTAAAACGATTTTAAATATAAATGTGTTTTAATATCAATCCCGAAAATTAGACATTAGTTATTTATAAAATCATTTTGGTAATAGGTGCAAAAGCAAAAAAATGTTTGCTTGATTTTTTCTGTATATGATAACTACATGCAATTCGAGACCAACCCTACAAGAAATGAATAACCAAAACTTAAAAAAACTACTAACACACTTGCAACAATTTTACATTAGTTGTTCCACTCTAACATATATGTTAGAATGGTACAACTGACATTTCCCAAATAATGTCAAAATTTTAATATATTTTTGCCATACGCGTGTAAAAATTTGTGAATTTCTTAAATCATCTAAATTTATTATATAATTTGTAACTTAAGTAGTGAGATAAAAAATTTCTATAAAAAAAATGTAATCAGAAAGCTAGTGATAAAGGAAGGTGTACTGATGGAGGCTTCAGAGGACGTGATTGTGGATTGTCTGGAAACAACAGAGGTCATGTACAAAGCGGTAGTTTTGAAACGAGAGGTCGTTTAACAGGTAGCGGCCATGCGGGTGGTGGATTTGACCAGGATAATCGTTTAAAATAAAGGAACAAATATTGTTATTAAAAATCTCGATAACTTTTCAAGTATGTATTTGATTTCTTGGTCACACGTACGGTTACCTCCATTTCCAGACCCATGCGAGAAGTGGAACATCATAAAGCAGCCACAGAAATAACGATACGTGGTATATACTTTTCTTATTTCCTATGAATTTGATTATAATTTTTTCAATAAAAAATTTTATTAAAAATGAAAATTTAAAAAAATGTATTATGTATTTTTTAAAGGTTAGTACTAACCAATTTTTACGTTATAAATAACTAGTTAGTGCTAACCAATATTTACGTTATGACTAACTAGTTAGCATTAACCACTATTTTGGTTATCATTGACTAATAAAAAGCAGCAGAGTAAGCAGTACAGATGTATGTTCTGTAGTCGAGTGGAATTCATTAGTTAGAAAGAGAGGCAAAATCACATGTACACAAGAGTTTCGGTTAGTTTTTTCATTTTGCTCTTAATAAACTAATAGAAACTTTAACCAATATATTGGTCAACACTACCGGTCATATAACTAGTAAAATGACCGGTAGTCTTCTTGTAGGGAAGTTTGTTCTTTTCATTTGATTTCCAAAAATTTTGTACATTTAAAAAAAAAAATATTCAGGGTTGTCATAGAAACCAATATTGGTTTTGCTAATTGTCGGTTTTGAAAACCAATATTGGTTTCATTTGGTGTCACGAAACCAAGTTGGTTTTGTTAATTTTGAATGTAAATAAAACCAATATCGAAACAGCTGTTGTTTACATTTTTATTATTTTTTCTTTTACTTTTTTGCAGAAAATTTACAAACTATTATATTTTTTTCATTAAAATATCAGTAAAAGTGTTTTTTGTGAAAATAATTGATATCAAATAATTAAAAGGTGATAAGTGCTTATAAAGAAAATAAAATGACATCAGCAGTTGTAGCATTTTTGTTATTGGAAGATGACCTTGCATTGCATTTGCTGTTTTAATTTGTGTAATTTTATTGTTTTGTAAAAATATGTAATTATAAAGCGAATTTATTAAAAATGTAAACAAATTTGTTGTTTAACGTTATAAATAAGTAAAGTGACCACTGCTGTTGTTGCATATTTGTTGTTAGCAGAAAAAGTGAGAAGACTTTTGCAAATTTGCAGCAGCCCGCTGCCGGAGACTACCGGAAACATGCAAAAAATACTATTTTACCAATTTATCAATTTTATTTTTTCTATCTGTGGAAAAAAATAAAATTTAAGTTTTTATATATTTATTTCCAATAAAAAAAACAAGAGCTGTAAGCTGCTTGGTTTATTTCTAATAAAAAACCGATAACATTGGTTTCTGTGACACCTAAAACCGACACTAATTTTAGTTCGAACATAAAACCAATAACATTGGTTTCTATGACACCAACGCATTTTTTCTTGTCGGTTTTAAAACCAATTCTGACAATATTGGTTTCTATGACAACCCTGATAAAGTAAGAAGAAACAATTTTTTTTTCGAAATTGAATTAATTCGCTTCCGCTATAAAAACATTTTTTTCAATTAATTTTTTGATTAGGATTAACTGCAATTCTGTCAAATTATGTTCAGTTAACAAAAATAATTCGTGGTTTTATAGTTGATTATGCTAATTACACTGGTCGGAAAAATAAAAAAAGGCAGGAGCAAGAACCTTCTTATGTGATTTTAATTGACTTTACCGTGCTGAATTTAAATCTGTTCACATATTAATTCTATTACGTCTAGTTTTTTATGGGCTTGTCTAATATTTCGTCCGAAATAAGGTGGCTATGGTTTAAAAGGAATTTTATTCCAAGTCATATGCTAGTAATTTAATCCAAATCGGACAATTCCGGCGAAATATTAGTCATTTTCATAATATACGAATCTGTTCTGAAAATCGTGTCATTTTGTGGTGTTCTGAAAGTCATACCGTTTTTGTGTTTCTAGGTATGCTTTCACACTGAAACATAAAAAAGCGGAACACCAAAATATCATAGGTGTGATTTCAAAAGGAACATGTGATTTGAAATCACGTGATTTTAGGTAAAGTGATTTTCAGAACAGGCCTGATATTTCTTATTTAATTTGAAATATATCTGGCTTTTTGATAAATGATAAAAATTTAAAACTTTTGTCCTTATAAATTTTTTTTATACATTTCTGAAAACAAACAAGTAAGAGTGGTATATTCGGCTATGCCGAATCTTATATACCCTTCACCATGATGAGATAAGAACAAAAAGTTATATAAAGGGTGTTTTTTAAGCTAGATAGAACTTTAAATTGTAAAAAGTAACACAAAAAATTAAATTTTGATGAAATATTTTTTTTTATCGTTTCAGTATACTCTGACAAATCATCATGAATAGACTCACGCTTGAACAACGCTACGAAATTATCCAAATTTACTTTGAAAATCAGTCGTCGATTCGCGCAACCGCAACCGTTGTTTTATCGCAAAATTGTGTTCAGCGATGAGGCGCATTTTTGGCTTAACGGGTTTGTTAATAAGCAAAATTGCCGCATATGGAGCGAGACCAATCTACAAGAGACCCTACAGACTCCATTACATCCAGAAAAATGCACCGTTTGGTGCGGTTTTCACGCTGGTGGCATCATCGGACCTTATTTCTTTAAAAATGAGGCCGGAGCTCGCGTTACGGTCAATGGAGATCGTTACCGCACCATGATCAATGATTTTTTGTTTGAAAATATGGATGACATTGATCCGGAGGAGATGTGGTTTCAACAGGATGGCGCTACGTGCCATACGGCGAACGCAACCATCGACTTATTGAAATCAAAATTTGGCGATAAGTTGATTTCGAGAAATGGACCTGTCAATTGGCCTCCAAGGTCGTGCGATTTGACACCTCTCGATTATTTCCTGTGGGGCTACGTGAAGTCACTGGTTTATGCTGATAAACCAGCAACAATTGACGCCTTGGAGGCCAGCATTGTTCGTGTTATTCGTGACATACGGCCAGCAGTGCTCGAAAAAATGGCCCAAAATTGGACGTCCAGAATGCGCTTCGTCAAGAACAGCCGCGGTGCCCATATGCCCGAAATCATTTTCAAATGTTAATGTCACGTATTGATCTTTCGAATAAAAAAAAAATTTTGATTACAATTTAATTTTTTGTGTTATTTTTTACAATTTCAAGTTCTATCGAGCTTAAAAAAACACCCTTTACATGAATAAAGTTCTTTAGATAGCTATAAATAAATATTAATTGAGCCACGCCAACTTTTCATTTCGTCATGCCGAAGAATATAAAAAAACAAAAAATTTATATCGTATGTACCTAAGCCCGTTTCCTCTTTTGTCAAAGTTGATGTTTGGAATTCGTTTTATAGTCTTAAAATCGTTTTTTAGAACATAAAAAAATTAAATAAAAAAATTGAAAAAAATTATTTTTGGGATTCGAACTGGCAATATCATCGGTCTCAGGAGAGAACTTAACAACTCGGCGACGAATGCATTTACTGAAGAAGCGTTAAATTAAAATATATTGAGTCTATTGCATTAAACACATTCACCACAGCAGGCTACACGAACACAATACTACAAATGCTGCTAGCTGAAACTTTAGTCGAGTAGTTAGCTACTAAATTATGTTGAAGACGGCAGCTACAATCATGGTGGAATAAGCAGGTGGCATCATTACGGCAACAAATACAACATTACAACAAAAATGGAAATTACATCACCGTTTACGTCAAAAAATACATTAAACAAAAATCAAAGCGTGCCGTTGAATGTGATGAAATAAATAAATTTTTAGCCAATTTTTATTTAATTATGATCAATATCTTATTTATTTTAATTTAAAATTATCAAAAACTTTAATAAAATACAATAATCACAGCACAAAACGTGGACTTTTTGTAAACATAAACAAAACTTTGACATAAACCTAGACAAACAATGCAAAAGCAAAATATTGTCATCTGGCGTAGTGCTGCCACCTGTTTATTTCACCATGGCTACAATTGAAAAAATACAAACAGCTGTTTTTGTTTACTATGTCTTTATATTTCAGTGGTGCCACTATCATTTTATTTTTCTTTTAAAGAATGGAAAAACATGCATAATTGCAGACTCTTATTCAAACTTAATTTAAGATTATCAACAAATGAATTTATTTAAAAAAAATTTAAATATTTTAATTTTGTTGCTTTTGTAACTAATAAACAATATAATTTTAACGGCAGATTAAACAAAAAATACATATAAAATGCTTTTAAAATAAGAAAATTTGTTCCTTCAACACACGTGGTATAGTTCGTAAAAGTTTCAGAACACTTTGGGTGCGTACGTAAATGCATAAAAACTATGTATTACTGCTGCAATGATGCATAATGTTGTTGCTGATGCGTGATTACCAGTTGCAGTTGTGTTCAGTGTTACCGTCGGATATTTTTAAAAAGTACCAAAAAAAGGGGATATCTACAAAAAAAGTGGCACCAAAAAGTGGATTTTTTTTTCTATTTATTATAATTTTAAATGGTATAAAAACTAAAATAAATATTAAATAGACTTTTATTCGACCTTTACAAAATTTTTATTATTATTATTATATAAAAAAAGACCTCAAGCTTAATTAAATAATAATAATAAAATAAATATTTTGTAAATATTTCTCTCGAGAAGTAATTTTTATAAAATATTTACTTTAATGTTTTGTTAATTCAAAAACGTTAAACTTGGTTTCTGCCAAACATGTTTTTAGGATTATGACATTGTTGCAGCAAATAGAAGATATTTATGAAATGTGTTTTATATATAAATTTACAGCCAGGCCCACGATGTCACACGTTACCGTTCGCATAGAAAATTACATTTAAAACAAAAACAATTTCTAAACAATTTCTAAAATTTGTTTTTGTTTTAAATGTAATTTTCTATGCGAACGTTAACGTGTGACATCGTGGGCCTGGCTGTTAGTAATATATTTCTTGTACTATTCCTTCTGAATACATTTTCCATGATTTATTTAAGACACTATATTGCACAGGTAGACATCTAAAAACTTTTTAGAAATTTATTTGCCCATTCCACCAGATTCTTATGTTTTTTGGAATGCTATGGCCGAATATGAGCACAGTTTTCTCCCATCACGTCACATTTATCAGATACACCAATTATTGTAATTTCGGATGATGTTTTGTACCACAATTAATAAAATATCTTCTGATAAATGTGACGTGATGGGAGAAAACTGTGTTCATATTCGTCTTTAGAATTCCAAAAGCATAAGAATCAGTTGGAATGGTTAAACAAACTTTTTCAATGTCGTCCTGTGCTACATATTTATTAATGGTCAGTTTCACAATTAATTGTTCTTAAAACGACTTCCATACTTTCGTAAAATGTCTTTAGCCTATTTTTTATTTTATTTTTGATTAAAGCTAACTTAGTAAAAACACGCTCAGCAGAAGCACTACCATGTGACAATGTAAAAATATGAGAGATCAATTTGTACAAGTTTGAATATATATTTTTTTTACCAAATATTTGAAACTTTTTGCTATATATTCTTTTAAATATTTGTAGGAACTTTTCCTAATTCTTGATTTATAAAAGAATATATTGCAAAAAGTTTCAAATATTTGGTAAAAAAAAAGTATTTTGTCTTTTCTGAAAAGTAGTTGTTTTTGAGTTAGGAGGTTGCAGAAGAAAACCATCGATATGTGAGATATTATATCCCCTTATTCATAATAAATAAAACAGGTTAATAGAAAGCTAACCACGCATGAAAAGAAAAAAATTTCATATAAACTTGCTTGCATACAGTTTTACATATATTAAAGCTGGGGGCTATAATAAAACAGAAAGAAAAAAAGTATATTTTTCTAGCGTAAAAAGTATCAAAAAAGTGGCAAGAATCGCAAAAAGTACCACATTTGGGTGAATTTTGTAAAAGTGGCCAAATAGTATCCAAGCAGTCGAAAAAGTGGCAAATTGCCACTTTAGTGGCACCAACGGTAACGCTGGTTGTGTTGCTGATACTTTGCACAACAGCTGTACAAAGTTTGAATTTTTGAAATTTCAAAAGTTTAATAAGCAAACATTAAATAATAATAAAAATGCTTTTTACAATAAAGATGACAAATTTAATTGAAAATATTGAACCAAAAAGTAACAGTTTTCTTATAAATGACGATTATGCTAAGTTCACACTTAGGTTTTTAAACGCGTTTAAGCAAAATGTTGATTTAGCTAATCAAAGCCGTTCACATTACATTAGAGATGATTAAGATGACAGATGATTAACAAAAAAACACAACAAACAAATTTTTTTTTCTTTAAAGTATTAGAAATGGTTAAAAACACTTTTATAAAGTTATTAGAAGATTATTTTAAACATTTTAATGATGAAATTATGAGAATTTATGAATTATTTAAGGAAAAAAAATAAAAACATTAAGCAGAAGTGATTAAGTTGTAATCATGCCAATTTGAAGTGATTAACAAATCACTTCAATGTATGGGCAATCATCTCGATTTTGAAGTGATTAGAGCTTAATCACGTTCGAACTGCTTAAACGCGTTGAAGAAGCCAAATGTAAACATACTATTAAACGATTTCTTTTTTGTCAAAAGTTATTGCTTCAGAAAATTAACTGAAATAATAATTGCCAAAGTTTGCTGCAGAGCTGCGGCATTACTGAATAAAAACTTTTGACATATGAGAGTGATGCCAAGTTTCTTACAAGTGATGCTTTTACGAACATTAAACTTTACTTCTGCGCAAGTGATACCCAACAACTGCATCTACGAACGTACCCTTTATCAATAACTTTTTAGGTAAAAACTGGATCTAAGAAGTAGTGGTATTATTAGAAACTACTTCGAAATGGCTTTCACTTGATCTTTAAAAAATTCCGATTTATTAGCCCGTTACGGGCCAATTTCAAAAATAAATATTTCTTGAAAGATTTTTCTACAAAACTTAAAATTTTGTCAATATACATATTTATTAAAACATAATATCTTTAGGGAAAAACACTGTATCTTTTATATACCATATTATTAGTAACTTCATCATATAAAATTTTAAATTTATTAAGCTTTACAAAATTTTTTTTTGGAAAATTAGTCAATTTATTTAAAAGTTTGATTAAAAATAGTTGCGTCATAAGAAAAGCTTGTAGATTATGCATGAACAATTATTATTATGATATTTTAAACCAAATTCAACAGGATCCAAAAAAATGTTGGAAGTTTTTAAATGAAAATTTAGGTCGAAAACTTAAAGGTGAAATAAGTATTACCGACACTGACGGTGCTATTATTGCAGGTGAACAAAGAAGTAATATTTTTAATAATTTTTTTCTTCAAATCCCAAAAACATTAAAACGAGAAATTGTATGTCTACCTGGAGATTCATGTAATAGTTTAAGAACACTAGAGCCTTGTAGGAGCGTTTTTAACTTTGTTGATATAACAGAGGTTGAAATAACGAATACTATTTCAGAAATTGATTTAAAAAAAGGCTCTGGATATGATGGGATTTCACAGAAAATGTTGTTTGAATGCAGAGAAATTATATCTCCTCATCTAAAAAAAATATTTAACAATATTATAACTATTGCTACATATCCTGAAGATTTAAAAATGGCTAAGGTTGTGCCGATACCTAAGACAATTAACGCTACGAGAGTAGAAGATTTCAGGCCAATTGCTTTACTACCAAGTATTGACAAAATATTTGAAAAAGTACTTTATAAACAATTATCGTCATATTTAAACGAAAACAAACTATTATATGAATTCCAATATGGTTTCAAAAAAGGATGTGGTACTGAAGAAGCTGTTGTCAATGTAGTAAATTACATATGTAAAGGGTTAGATGAAGGATTTGTTGGTGTTGCTGGTATATTTTATGATTTTTCAAAGGCGTTTGATCTCGTTGATCATACAATTATTATTCAAAAACTAATGTATTATGGAGTCGATAGACGAGCTTTAGCTTTATTAAAAAGTTACCTGTCAAACAGGAAACAATATGTTGAAGTAAATAATCATAAAAGTTCGATTGGACTTGTTGAATATGGAGTCCCACAAGGAAGCGTATTGGGACCATTACTATTCAGTATTTATCTAAATGATTTAAGAAACCTACAACTTTTTGGAAAACTGATTATGTTTGCAGATGACATAAGTTTGTTTTACCCATATAAACATGAAGCTTCTCTAAAAGCTCATATGGAATATGATGCAGCAATGATAACGGAGTATGCGAGGATAAATAAGATATGTTTAAATGCGGAAAAAACCAAACTTTTAAGATTTAGGCCGTATATGGTTCATGATCAAAACTTCAGTATATTTGTGGATGGTAAACTTGTACATGAGGTCTTCTCAACAAAATATCTTGGTATACATCTTCAGAGTAACCTATCGTGGGATATGCATATAAAAAATTTGAAGTCAAAGATTGCATCTGCCACCGGTTTGATTTATAAATTTAAAAACAAATTTAACGTTAAAACAAAGCTGATAATATACCAAGCCCTGATTCAAAGTCACCTTAATTATTTGGCGGTTGTGTACGCGTGGAAAAAAAGCAATGAGCTGAAAGCACTTCAGAGATCTCAAAATAAAGCGTTGAAAACTGTATTCAATCTTCCATTGTCATTTTCGACCTTACATTTATATAAAGATATAACTGCAGGAATTCTTCCCGTATATGGTTTATACAAAACGCAACTCTTAATGTATGTTTATAAGTCTTTACACGATATTGGTCATCATACCATTCTGTTCTACAGGAATCAATATGCTTTTAATACAAGAAATGCGAGTAATCTAAGAGTGGCTATTTGCCGCTTAGAAAAAACAAAACAACGAATAGAACACATGGGTAGTTTAGAATACAACAAGTTACCGGAAGCTTTAAAAAATATCCAAAGAATTTCCGTTTTTAAGAAAAATATTAAAGAATATTTATTTGAATATTTAGAATTGCTTCTTATGTAGTTAAACGACTACTATAATGATATCATTAAAAATATATTTTCATGTTATTTATTTTTTCTTTTTTTTTTTTTCTCTTTTATTAATATGTATGAAAACGCTATTTTTTTTTGTATAAATTGTTAAGTTTTTAGTTCATTGCCAACTAGCCTCAATAATGTCCTATGGACGCTGAGGCAATACCTTTTTTGTAAAAATTAAATTTTTGAATAAATGAATTTTAATAAAAAAAAAAAAAAAAAAAAAAAAAAATATATATCTGGTAATAATTTATGTACTTCTTACATATTTATCCCAATTATGAATGAAAATTCCCCGGGAGTTTTCTCCCTTCTATCATTTTTCCTATGTTAATTCAATTGTAAAAGTAGGAAAAGGGAAAAAAACTCCCGGGGAATTTTTATTCATGATTGGGCTGATTGAATTATTGTAATATGTACATAAATAATAAGTGTTCTGCAACGCCGAAAAACCGCAATTCAGAAAAACTTTATTAAGCAAATATCTAAGGGTTAAATAATTATTGTTATATCGACATGATTTAAAGATAAAGCCAATTTTGTAAAAAAAAGTCAGCCACGGAGTATAAATATATAAAATTGGCTCTTAATTGGTAAATCGGCGTGCCATAAACGCCATGTGGAACACACTTTAAAGAATTTTCCAATGATTCCCATATTTTATAGATTCATTTTATACCTAAAGAGATATGGATAAAGTATTTTGAAACTTTTACGACCTATAACTCCTGAACTAGAAGCGTTGGCGCGAAAAACAACTTCCGATAGAACTTCTTTCAAGGATATAAAAAAAATTATATAAATAACAATTTGGTGTTGAGCCGAGTTAATATTCTTGTTTCAAGCCGATTCTTTTCTGTTAAGCAAAAAAAAAAAATAAAAAATTTTAAGCACTTATTTTTTAAATATTTTTTTATATTAGCAGCACTTTTTCTGTTTTGTAGTGGACAAAAATAGAAATTATGCTTTAAACACATTCGAGACAGCAAGCTACCGACTTCAATATGTCAAAACTAGAATTCATGTGTGCATATGGAAATAATTATTTTCACGACGACACGGATACATGGCTGCAGGTTTTTGTCTGTGCTTATTTTGTCGTTGTAGTCAAATTAAACTAATTTCTATTTTTGTCCACTACAAAACAGAAAAAGTGCTGCTAATATAAAAAAATATTTAAAAAATAAGTGCTTAAATTTTGTTTGTTTTTTTTTGTTTAACAGAAAAGAATCGGCATGAAATATTCGGCTCAACACCAAATTGTTATTTATATAATTTTTTTTATATCCTTGAAAGAAGTTCTATAGGAAGATGTTTTTCGCGCCAACACTTCTAGTTCAGGAGTTATAGGTCGTAAAAGTTTTAAAATACTTTATCCATATCTCTTTAGGTATAAAATGAATCTATAAAATATGGGAATCATTGAACAATTCTTTAAAGTGTGTTCCACATGGCGTTTATGGCATACCGATTAACCAATTAAGAGCCAATTTTATATATTTATACTCCGTGGCTGACTTTTTTTTACAAAATTGGCTTTATCTTTAAATCATGTCGATATAACAATAATTATTAAACCCTAAGATATTTGCTTTAAAAGGTTTTTCTGAATTGCGGTTTTTCGGTGTTGCAGAACACTTATTATTTATGTACATATTACAATAATTCAATCAGCCCAATCATGAATAAAAATTCCCCGGGAGTTTTTTCCCTTTTCCTACTTTTACAATTGAATTAACATAGGAAAAATGAGAGAAGGGAGAAAACACTTATTAATTATTATTTATGTACATATTACAATAATTCAATCAGCCCAATCATGAATAAAAATTCCCCGGGAGTTTTTTCCCTTTTCCTACTTTTACAATTGAATTAACATAGGAAAAATGAGAGAAGGGAGAAAACTCCCGGGGAATTTTTATTCATAATTGGGATGAATATGTAAGAAGTACATAAATTATTACCAGATATAGATTACACTGCTATACAAAAAAAATAAAAAAATCTGCGGCAGGGATTTTGTTAATGGTTTTTGTTAATACTCATATTAGACCTTCACGCTGCATGCTTATTTATTTTTGATTCACTCTGGTTATTGAGATAAACGGAACTAAGAAACAATTGAAATACCCTATAAACATAAAAATAAAATAAAATAAAATAAAATAAGAGAAAATCCCAAAGAAAAAGTTTTTTATGATCTTCATTTATTTATTCTAGTTAAAGGTACCCCAAACTATTATTTTTGTGTATTTTTGTAAAGATAAACAATAAAAATAAATTTTAAATAAATCTTTTGGCCCATTTATTGAAGCATTTTATGGAAAATGTTAGAAGCGTTTATCTCAAAAACTGGAGTCAATTTGACAATTCTGGTATTTTTCCCGTTATCAGCACACTCGTCTTATACAAAATCGACTTCAAGTATGCCTGCCGCAAAATGACTGTATAGCAGTGTTATTAATCAAACTAAATAAATTTAAAATTTAATATGATGAAGTTACTAATAATATGATATATAAAAGATTGAAGTGTTCTTCCCTAAAGATATTATGTTTTAATAAATATGTATATTGACAAAATTTTAAGTTTTGTAGAAAAGTCTTAAAAATTTTTTAAATTGGCCCTTAACGGGCTAATAAATCGGAATTTTTGAAAGATCAAGGGAAAGCTATTTCGAAGTAGTTTCTAATAATACCACAACTTCTTAGGTCCAGTTTTTACCTAAAAAGTTATTGATAAAGGGTACGTTCGTAAATGCACTTGTTGGGTATCACTTGCGCAGAAGTAAAGTTTAATGTTCGTAAAAGCATCACTTGTAAGAAACTTGGCATCACTCTCATATGTCAAAAGTTTTTATGCAGTAATGCCGCAGCTCTGCAGCAAACTTTGGCATTTATTGCTTCAGTTAATTTTCTGAAGCAATAACTTTTGACAAAAAAGAAATCGTTTAATCGTAATTTTAAGAAAACTGTTACTTTTTGGTTCAATATTTTCAATTAAATTTGTCATCATCAAAAGTAATTTTTGGGAATACATCATCTTTATTGTAAAAAGCATTTTTGAATTTTTTTCACAAACAAAACACATATAGTTAGCTTAAAGGCAAAACAATGTAGATATTATTTGAAAATTACAAATTAATAGAATACAATATTTTTTCCTTAATTTAGTAATACTCTTTGTGAATGTATTTATTTATTTATTTGCAAATAATTCATGTCTTTGTGAACATCTTCAAAATGTTTTTTTAAATTATATTTCTTAGTTTTTTTAAATGTCTTATGACAAATAAGACATTGCATGTCATCAAAAGCATTTTGTAACATAAAATAATTTTCGACTGACATCATTAATAAATCGCAATAATTTCAATTTATGTGTTAACTCACAGCAGTCTCGATGACGATTAAAATAAGACACAGAAGTTCTGCCAGTGTAGTTTGTCTCTCGCACTCAACATGCTGATTTCCTATTGGTTGATTGACGATCAAACAAAAGAGCGTAAGTATACGTGTGAGTTTCATTTGCTGATATCAGCCACTACTGGGCATCTTTGATTTAAATAAAAGACATTTATTTTATAAAAAAAGGACTTTATATTTTATTTAATTATTTTTCCTTTATTAAATTTTTTATATAAACCGTTTCATTTTGATGAGTTTTTAGAACTGATTTTGTATTCAGTTCTTTTCATATTCTTAGCCTAAACTTATGAACTAATTTTGCATGATCAGCACAACGATCATGGATGATGAAATTCCATTGATCGTTGGGCAATCAGCAAAAAATGTACAGAAAACGAAATCAATCATTTTGTAAACAATTTCATAAATCATTGTTTACAAAATTATTGGTTCTTCTTGGGTGGCATATATAACTCGCCCTCCCTTAGAATTCGAGTCTCTTCGAATTAGTGTAAATAAGAAATCTTTCTTGTAAATCACAAGCAAGATCACAATGCAGGTAAGTAACCCATAAATTGCATAAAAGTTGTAATTTATGTTTTGTTTTAAATATACCTCATTACTGGTATCAAGATTAATCATTTGTGGTACATCTAATAGTTCGGTTTCGTTTTCTGGTATTACATTAAAGTTAGGGATTACAATATTCATTTTAATTTCATATCTTCTTAAAAAGTAATCACCTATTTGAATTCCACATTTTTCAGTTCTTACAAAATAACTTCCATTTAAAAAATATGTGAAATTGTTACAAAAATTCGTTAAATTATGTTTAACATTAATTAATATTAAATTTCCTATATCTATCTCTTTTACAACGGTTCCAACAAATTTTCTTCTGGAACAGTTTCTATAATTATCTTTGATTAGGTTTACAATGCAATCATTTGGTTGTAACATTTTTGGTAAAAAATTTTCTTCATTTACAATAAAAGTTGTATTTTCTATTTTAACAATTTTTGTTTCATTAATGTCAATTTGCATGGCCCTTTTATTGGGGACAGGCATAATATAATTAGTTATATACATCTTGTTAAAGAATTCTGGAACCGAAATTACAAATATAATTACATCATTTGACAATGAGCCAATGTTAAATTTTAAGTGTCTTAATTTGGAACTATCAATATTATATAAATCAATTTCGTCATTAGTAAGAACAAATCTATTCATTACGTTATATCTTGCCATCAATATGTTTTCTTGTATTCTCTCAATCTTATCCCTGATTTGGTTAATTATCAGCCAATAACTATTATATTTTATGACTGGTATATTATCTATAATTTCTTTTGACATACTTGCGTTAAACAAGAGCCTATTTGATTCCAACAACAAATGAACATTTTGCATAAATTTTTGTATGTCTGTATTGATCTTTATTTGTTTGTTTAAGTTCCCTATTAACTGTTGCTGGTTCATGTCAATTTTTGCAAAGTGTGCATCAATCATTTCCTTGTCTTCATCGTCCATATTTCCGAATAACCATTTTATGGTTCTTCCCCCAAAATTCAGTAAACCTCTTTTGTTTCTAGTATGAATTGCTATTGTTGATAACAAATGTTCCAGCTCTTTTATTTTATCCTGCAGACCCACTAACATTTCACCTTGTTTTATTAAGAAATTTTTTGAAACTTCTATTTTAACCTTTTGAATGGTCGCTCTAATATCTTCCAAATCAAAAACATGTATTATTTTATTATATCTACGAATCACGGAAATAGGTTCACTTTCTATCATCACATATCCTGCTTCCGATTCAATTTTTGTAATTTCCACCGTGCCCACTGCAGTTGATTATATTAAAAGGAACAAAGCCCCGATCATCTAAAAAGAGGACATATACAAATATTACGTGAGAACAAACTTTTACGATTATCTGATTAATATTTTTTTTCATCTAATAACCTTCAAAGGTCGTTTTATCTGAGCAATATCGATGCGTTTCATTCTTATAGGATTATATTTATTATATCTTTTAGCGGTTTTATGTCTTTGGCCCTGTATGTTCTTTACATACATATTATCAGGGTTATAGTTCGGTACAGGTTCCCTCGTGAGATTAAGTCTTTGAATAGCTTTTTGCTTTCTAGAGTTCATTTGCAAGGCAATCTTTGAAAAATCTAAATTCGCACGGTTAATAAAATCCATAGGCTTAATTCCTATGGTGGAATGGATTGAATTATTATAATATCCTATAGCTCTAATGACCAACTCCTCTATACTCATATTCTCGTTGCTTCTTTTGATTATTCTAATATGCTCTAAAAGCGTAGAATGTAACCTCTCAACATCTGAATTTCCTGTGTGTGAATTTGGTGTGGTAAAGTGGGCATTAATGTTCCTCTCTGAACAAAATAATTTTATATATGTGTTATTAAATTCATTATCTAAAATCAGTGTTTCTGGCTTTCCCAAATAAGAAATTCTCTCATCCAACTTAGTTTTGATTGTGCACATATTTTTATCGCTGAGCCTATGAGCGGAACCCAATTTAGTAAATCTGTCAATGGTAGTCAAAAAATAATTTTTGTGGACATGAAATATGTCGGCATGCACAATCTGGTTTGGTCTATTAGGTGTCTCAGTAAAATTGAAATATTTTTTGAAGGGTTTTCTATCGTACTTATTTTCAGCACACAACTGACAATTATTTATATATTTATTTATATATTTTACTAAGTTCGGATAAAAATACTTAAACTTTAATTCTTCGAAATTTTCAACTACCCCTCTATGATTGGTCTCGATATGATTATTTTCAATCACTTGCAACAATCTTTCCACGTTTTCAACGTCTACTGCCAATTTTGTGCATTTTATAAATTTTAAATTACTATCATTTGAAAAAAGTTGGATTAATTTATTTTGGACAATATTATATTCTGAGTCACCCAATTCAGAATAAATTCCCACTGTACCTTTGTTCAATTCTCTTCTAAAAATGTCATTTAAATAATGATCATTTGGCAAATCATTCCTTTCGATATAAATTATTTTATATTTATTGTACAATATTTCTATTTCTTTCTCTTTTTGATTTAAGATTCTTATTTGCTTTCTATATTTATTAACAACTGTCTCACTTATGAGAAAATGTTCATTCAAATCTTCATTGGCACTATGAACAGTGCTCATATCACTGTCTGTTAGCTCAAACAGCGATTTAATATCTAGATTTTCTTCATCTTCCACATTAGGTTTCGGAATTCTGCTTAAGAAGTCGGCAACCTTATTATCTTTACCCTTTAAGTATTCTACATCAAACTCAAATTCTCCTAACATTATTTTCCAACGAATTATTCTGGAATTTGGCTCTTTCAAAGAATATAACCATTTCAATGGTTGATGGTCAGTTCTCACCAAAAATTTTCTCCCATACAAATATGGTCTAAAGTACTTCACGCTCCAGACAATGGCCAGCAATTCTTTCTCCAAGGTGTGATAATTTCTTTCGGCACTATTTAGAGTACGACTGGCATAAGAAATAGGTCTACCTTTCTGACTCAGGACAGCACCAATAGCTATATCGCTGGCATCAGTAGTCAGAACGAATTCTTTATCAAATTCTGGGTAGGCTAGAACAGGGTATGTTGTGAGCAGAGTTTTTAATTTATCAAAGGAGTCTATGTATTCCTGATCTCGCATATTTATATGAGTATTTTTCCTAAGATATTTTATCATTGGGTTGGCTATTGTTGAATAATTTTTTATAAATTTCCTGTAAAAGCCAGTTAATCCCAAAAATGATTTTATCTGTTTGACACTTCCCGGTAATTTCAAATTTTTAATAGCTTTTATTTTTTCCGGGTTCGGAATGATACCATCAGGAGTTATAATATGACCAAGAAATTCAGTATATTTGGTAAGAAATTTACATTTGTCCAATTGGACTTTCAGATTAAATTCGTTCAATCTTTTAAATATTTTATTTAGACTCTCAAAATGCTCTTTGATTGTCACGGAGAAAACCAAAATGTCATCCATGTAAATGACACATATCTTATTGATGTAATCACTTAGTACATGATTCATCATTCGCTGAAACGTAGCGGGCGCATTCTTTAACCCGAAGGGCATACGAATGTACTCGAAATGTCCCAGGGGGGTAGAAAACGCAGTTTTCTCAATATCCCTTTCGTCCATCAATATCTGATAGAACCCTTTAGCCAAATCTAAGGTGGTATAGTATTGCGAGCGACCTAATTTGTCGAACAGAGATTCCATGTTTGGAATCGGAAATTTGTCTTGTATTGTTACTTCGTTTAACTTACGGTAATCTATGACGACTCTCCATTTCTTAATCCCAGTATCGCTCATTTTCTTCGGAACTATCCAAAGGGGCGAACTATATGGGGATTTACTAGGTCTTATTATACCTTGTTTTAACATTTCCCGGATTTGCCGTTCGATTTCTTTTTCGTGAATTTGGGGATATCGATATATTTTTGAATATATTGGTTGGTTTGATGTAGTTATGATTTTGTGCCTAATGCTGTTGGTACTAGTTAAATTTTGTCCTTCAATATAAAATGTTCTCTTATTAACTTGTAAAAATTTAGACAGTTGTTCTCTTTCTTCTGAGCTCAGGTCGTCGTGCAAAAATTCATCCAGCTCCCTATCATGCCCCTCTAAACAAAAAATATCTCCATATTCAAAAGGTGGTTTATTTTCGCCAATTAATATGGTTGAGTCTCTAATTTTTAATTCGTTATGACGCAAGTCTATTTGCGCACCTAAAGGATATAAAATATTATTGCCTATTATGCAATCAAATGGTTTGTTTTTAAAATCTACAAGCTTTAAAGACATCGTTTGGCCTGGGCTATTGAATTCGTTTGGCAAATATACGATAACTTCGTCCTCTATGATAGAAGAGCCAATGAGTGTATTTAATTTGATAGGGTTTATTAATTTTTTTCGGTTTGAAATCTTTCCAAAAAATATGGAATCACCCAAGCTGGTAGCTGCACCCGTGTCCACTAGGCACCTTGCACGGCGGAACCCGAACGTAAGCATTACTATTGGTAATGTACAGCCTGAGGCTGTTGAGGAAAATTTTCATATTGCGCATGGTCAATTTCCATGGGCATTGGTACTTGATGTTGCACACGCCTATTATCTACCGGATTCCGATAAAAATTTCCACTGTATCGATTAGCGTTTCTATTGAAATTTGAACGGGAATGATCTACGTTTTTTAAAAAATTTTGCTGATTCAATCTTGGATAAGACTGATTAAAATTTGAGTTGTAATTTCGATTTAAAAAATTTTGATTATTTTGATTTGGGTTGATATTTCGATTAACATTTTCCCTTTTATAAATTTGTTGAACACTGTTATTTTTTTTATAGTGTTTTGCCGATAAGATTGCCTCGCTCATAAGGTTATTTTCTATTAAAAAGCTCCGAGAGCTGCTCACGCTAGAAATATTATTTTGAAGCAACAATGCTTTTATATTCAAACTCAAGTAATTTATATAAATATCGAAAATTAATTTAACATTATTTGCAGGCGTAAAATTAACATCCTTCTCTATTTCTAAACTGTATTTTGTATTCATTTTATTCAAGCATTGGTCCAACTTATAATGTAATTCTTCAATATTATTAAAATTTAAATTCATGGCTTCTTCCCTAATAGAGAAATAAGATTCTTTAACCCCAAATTCCTGTCTTAATTTATTCAAAATATTTGTCCATGTGGGTTCTGTGAGTGTTTCTACAGCATTCAGAGCTCGACCCTGAATTTTATTAGCCAAAATAGTTTGCACGATTGCTTTATTGCTATCTTCAGTTAATGATAATACTGTTGTCACATCCCTAAGGTAATTTTGCAGAGAATATTTAGATTCTCCATCAAAAACAGGCAAGCTTCTTGCCTCACGCAAGCAGTCAGTAAGACCCAATTGTGCCATAATAATTATGTATTTTCTTTTTATAATAAATGTAAAAATTAATTTTTTTCACTTCCAATCAAGGATAAAGAAATTAAGAGGTGATTACTTATAGATAAAAGAATTATCAATATCCACCTTACAAAGAGGTTAAATGTCTTAAAAAAAATTATTTTATATAGAGAGAAAAACTTTATTAATTTGAATTTCAACCACACAACAAAAAAAATTTCTTTTCTTTATTCTTTACAAATTCTAAAAAAAAATTTCCTTCTTTTATTCTTTATTGAATATTTACGAAGATGTTCTAAATCTCAAAACAATGTTTACAGAACATATGCTTACTTTCCTTTATATTATCTGCTGACAACTCCAACTCCAAAATCTAAAACAGGATTTTTTTTTTTTGTTTTCAGGTTGTTATAGTCTTCCTTCAATTGTTTAATATGTGTCCTTAGAGTATATATAATTGATTGGCTGTTGTCCAATAGAATTCACAATTTTTGTTGGTTGTATTTATTTTGTTAGCATCTACTTTTTCACACAACCCTGTTTATATAATAATTTTTTTTCAGCATCTACTCAATTTTTTTAATCTTGAGTATTTTTATTAAATTGAGTTCTAGATATATTCAATAACTTTTACTGGATAAAATTGTTATTAAATTTATTTTTATTTTAATTCACGTGACCCTATTTTTTACTTAGGGTCCTGTCTCGGTCGCCAGTTTTCTTTTATTTCTGTATTTAAATAAAAGACATTTATTTTATAAAAAAAGGACTTTATATTTTATTTAATTATTTTTCCTTTATTAAATTTTTTATATAAACCGTTTCATTTTGATGAGTTTTTAGAACTGATTTTGTATTCAGTTCTTTTCATATTCTTAGCCTAAACTTATGAACTAATTTTGCATGATCAGCACAACGATCATGGATGATGAAATTCCATTGATCGTTGGGCAATCAGCAAAAAATGTACAGAAAACGAAATCAATCATTTTGTAAACAATTTCATAAATCATTGTTTACAAAATTATTGGTTCTTCTTGGGTGGCATATATAACTCACATTACAAATAAAATCCACCACTTGTAGTGAAGGGTATAAAAAAACAACAACAAAAACCGCATTACCAACACTGTATTACCATAGTCACTGTATGACCGTAGAAACCAAAATTGAATTGGTTTGTATGGTATGTTTATATCGTTTTGATAATACAGTGTTGGTATGGTAATGTCACGTCTAATTGGACTAACCCTGCGGCCACACGATCAAGTTGTTCTTGATAGTCTTTTACATATACTGCTTGTCAAAATTTACAAAAATTGAGAGGTGTGACGTAGGTGGCACTCAATTTACTTTCAAGATGCCATAAAAAAAAACAATTTATAAAGACAAACATGTACTCAGCTGTTAGATTGAATGTAAATTGTCAAACAAATGGAAAGGTGAAATTGAAAGCCATCTCGTGGTCAATTTAAAAAGTGTGAGTGTGTTAGTAAAAAAATGAGAGAGTTGAGTAAATTGAATGGAATTGAAAGGCTTAACTTGATCGTGTGGCCAGCGTTGCCACGACCAAAAAAAATTTGTAACCAAAATGTAAAAATAAAGTAACCAAAAGCGAAAAAAAGTAGCCAAAATTATTTTGTATCAAAAGTACTATGTATTATATTTGCACTTCAGTTTAAAAATATGTCTAAAAAAGAATTGTTTTTGCTTGTATCTTGTAGGCTCATAAGCCACTGAACCGATTTTTATAAAGCTTTGACAGTATTTTACCAAAAGAACCGGAAAAACAATAGGCTATAAAATTTTTCGAAATTTTCGTTGCAAGTGGCACCACCTATGCAAAGATTACACTTGTTTTCGTCAATTTTAAAACCTATATGAGCTATAGTTTTCAAACTATGGTAAAATATAATCATATTAAAAGGGATGGGATCGGAAGGCCTTTGACCTTATCGTTTATTTAGAAAAGTGTTTCAGTTAGCCCTATGAAGCATGAAGAGTAGTAGATAATGGTCATCTACACTTCAAAGTATATACTTAATATGGTTAACTTGATAGTCTATTACAGTTTAAGCTTCTAAAAAAACAATTTTTAAGTAGATGAAAAAAAGCATTGGTTTTAAATGCAAAAACACACACAATTTTTAAGGGTCACAAAAAGCGGGTAGTTCTTGTTCTAAAACAAAAAATTGGTTATTTTTGTATTGAAAAAAAGTAACCAAAATGGAAAAAAAGTACACAAGTACACATTGAGAAAAAAAGTAACCAATTTTGGTTAAAAGTAACCAAAACGGCAACGCTGCGTGTGGCCACCAAGTAAAAGACTAAAAAAGTCAGAGAAAAAAACGTTACTATATAATTTTAATAAAAAGTCGTAAACCTTTAAAAAAGCACCCTATATCTTGATTTGTATATACATGTTGCAAAATATTGAGGTTTTGCGACATTTTACGCTAAATAAACAATTTTGCGGCTTCTAGCGGTTTTTGAAGTACGATTTGACGGCAACTCTTCAAAAAAAGTTGCCAACAATGCAATAAATACTCTGTTTTATTCGAGCAAACTTAAGTCTATTTGTTCAAAAATAAAACAAACTAAATGAGAATTATAGGATGAAAAAGTTTTTTAGTAAATAGTAAGGTTATTCATAGTGTTAAGTAAAATATTAAGGGTATTCACATTGTTGGGTTATTCATACTTCATAAAGTTAGGATTAAAATGGTAACATTAAATGTAAGTGTAGGGTAAGTTTGTAACGTCACGTTACAGCCCCCTCCAACTTCGGGAAAAAAATCCATTACAGGGTTTTTTTTTACTAATGTATAGCTAATTTAAAAAAAAAAAATTTGTATTAATATTAAAAAAAAAATTTACCAATTCCAAAAAAAGGGAGAATGCCCTTTGCCGTTTCAGATGTGTGAGTTCGCTGCGCTAACGAGGGAGTTGATCAACAGTAACCCTTTGCTTATAAGTTTTCCTGCTGACGACATACTTTTGTCAGTTGGTCCTCCCGTAGCGGATAGATCTATCACCGTGGGTTCTTCGGTAGCGTATTTTTAGTTCATAAGATTTCGTTGCTTTGTGCTTGATCCGATCCAGTTACGTTGGTGGTCTGGTGAGGTTTTACCACAGGATGCGTACTTGAAATCGGGTCCCTGCTCGGGCGCCATTGTAACGCAGTTTACTTTCCCAGCTGAGGTATGACTCAGTCTGTCCTGGGTCAATTCGAAGGTCTGCTTCCTTTGAAATGAAACACGTGATGTTTTCGTGTATGTTCGCTTACAATTATTTAACAAAGCTTTATTTACGAAATCTTAATCTACGCTAAATACTTAGAACTATGATGGCTTTTGGCAGATTCGGAGTAGATGTAGACGGGAACGGGTGCTGAGGCAGCGTAATTCCATGCACGTACGGCTGATGATGTAAGGAAACGGCTAGATGTTGTTGGCACGCTGTAAGGCTCGTTCTGTGGCGATCCGTGGGGCAGTGTTAACCCTTTCGGTACGGGAGACGATTAGTTAGTTTCAAGCTTTTATAATGGGCTATTTTTACAAGGATATGCATATTAAACTAATATTTATCTTTTTTTGTGTGTCCCTACCCAGGGAAGGGACTTGGGGTGGGACATATATGTCCCATCAGGAGTTTGGAATGGGACATAAAAGTCCCATTAGTCTTAAACATATAAAAAAAAGGTATACAAAATCAAGAAATTGGTTTCTTTTTACGATGTAAATTCACATATATGACCCACGAATTTACAGCTGACATCACCAATCTATAAAAACTTTATTCCAGCATTTCTGTGATTTACAGTCTAGTTCATACATTTTGGGTAACTGATCAAAAAACTCCTCCAAACAACACGTGTTATGATAATAAGCAAGACTTGTTTTAATATTTGTACTTAAACGTCTAAATAACTAAATGGGACGGTTTTCAATCATTTAAAGTAAAAAACTTTAATACTAGGACTCTGGGAACATTCAGTGGGATACATATGTCCCAATAGGTGCGAAAGGGTTAAGTTACTGATGGTTCGATCTTTTTTTTTTTTTTTTTTTTATTTTTTTTTTATTTTTTTATATTTTTTTTTTTTTTTTTTTTATTTTTTTTTTTCCTAAGCTAATCTGGCAGAGAAGATGATAATAAACGGGTTTCGGCTATGATTTGTTAGTATCTAATTCTACGATCGAACCTTTGCCGAGTACGGGGCATTTGGTTCGCCCCGCAGTTGGCTATACACACGACTAACTACTGCGACTAGTTGGGTCGAGCTACCTCGGGTGTTCGGCTAACTATGGCCCCTGATAAGTCGACGGCTGACGGTTGTCTGGCCATGGTGTGACTAACTACGGTGGTAAATACTTCGAACCCCACGGGAATGCGGAGGCCGTGGCGTTCTGCTAACTACGGTCTTAAATACTAGACATGACTTAAAAATACTTCGGACACCAAGGGATTTCGGGAGCGTTTGGTTAAATACTGGGTAGAATACCCCGGGCACCATACTGAATACGGTTCTGGTTAATCAGGTTCGGTTAAATACGGTTTCGTTTAATCAGGTTCGGTTAAATACAGTTTGGTTAAATGGTGGTTCGTATTCACTACTGGTAAGAATATGTTGACTACTGGTTTGCATTTATACGACTAACTACGGATTGAATACTGGTTTGTATTCAGTCGGCTACCGAATGGAATTCGGAGGCACCGGCAGTCGGCTAGGTAAATGAGGGTTTGTATTTAGTCGGCTACACTAAAGAGTGGAGAGGGTATTATGCATTTGTGCTGATGTGAGAAACACCTTAAAATATTGGTCCTTGGGTATACCGATCAACTCAGAATCACTTTCTGAGTCGATCTAACGATGTCCGTCCGGCTGGCTGGCTGTCCATGTAACCTCGTGCGAGTTACATCCAAACCACCCCAGCTAACAATACCTGCTGGCAAAGTGTAGGGAAAACTAGAAGTCTTAAGATTCATTCAGTAAATAAAACAAAAGAACCAAATATTCTAAAGAATATTTTTGGACTCCCTAAAACTAAGTGAAATAAAAGTAGTAAATAGTTTTTAATAAGAAGTTTAATCAATTAAATATTTACAATAAACTAAGAAAAATGTATAAAGTGTCAAAGAAGTAAGGAATGAGTAAATTTGACCAAATCAGAAACCTTCAGGATGTCATTAACGAAGGAAAAATGGAAGAATTAAATCAAAAAATATACGAATTAGAAGCAGTTTTACGCCAGCAAGAGCAAAGAATTGCACAACAAAATCAGCAGCTCGAAGCGGCAGCAAACCGTCAATAAAAGCAACAAGAACACCAAATAAATTTACAACAACAACAGCAATTGCATGTTATTCAACAACAACAGCAGCCCGAGGGACTTTGTTTGAATTCTGAACACATTATTAATGAGTTTAGAAGAATAAAACCCTTGGACGAACGCCATAATGTAAGACAGTTTATATTGTCGATGGAGTCGACAATGGCGCTAGCAATTGGCAACGAACCTCTACTCGCTTATGGTTTGCGGATTATCGTCAATGAAAAGCTTGAAGGGAATGCCGGTAAAATGGTAGGAGAACTAGATGATGGCGCAAACTGGCAGCAGATTAAAAAAAAGTTATTGAACTGTCTTCAGCCAAGATAGACCTATGCCGAAATCTTCAATTTTTGCAGAAACGTCGAAGTAAGTGATTTAGATGAACTTTTTACAATATTTTTAAGAGCCAAATTAGAAATAAATGAGCTAGATATAAGAAGACCTTCAGTCTATAACCCCGCTAGTATCGACCGAGACCTAGTAGATTTACTTTTGGAAAATATAGATGGAACCGTTAGAATACATATAGAAGAAAGTGACACACTGCAAGATACAATCGCAAAATATACTAGATTTAAACTGCTCACAGACAGAAGAAAAATAGATTATAGACATCGAAAAATTACTGACAAAAGGAATCAAACTGACCTTGCGAAGAATAATTTTCAGACTGAAATTGGTCAAGTTTACCACAAAGATACAAAACCGAAGATGTACATGAATTTAAGGGGTAATTCTAATAGAGATATTAACACTGATCATAAACAGGACAGTGGAAATGCTGAAGAACAGATAAATAGAAAGCAACCCTATTCTGAACAGACATATCGGCGGGACTGGTACCCACAGTTTAACCAAAATAGTAATTTTAGAAGGGATCATTTTCAGAAACAGAACAGGGATAACTTTCAGAACAATCGATTGAATCAAGGGTCTTCGAATAGAACTAGAAACTCTCACATGAGTGTAGATCAGCAGACAATTCCAAATTCAAGGCAAAATGTCATGGAAACCGACAATTCAACGTGATAAAAATTTTATCGTGGAAGCCCAAATTCACACTTGCCCATAGTAAAACTTTCTGTTGGATGTAGCAAAATAAATTGTCTGCTTGAAGCAGGCTCTACTGTAAACATTGTGAGCCCTAGAGCACTACAAAATGTTCGCATTAACTTTTTTAAAAATAAATTGTATTTTAGAACTCTTAGTGGAATTACAGAAATAGATAGGCAGATAATAACCCCATTTCCAGACGAATTTTCAACAATTGGTAACATAACTTGGATTGTTAATCACTTTATATGAAAAAGATATAACGCTATAATCGGACAAGATGTTTTGCGACAAATGGAAGTTAACAACAGGAAAATATTTTTTAACATTTACCTATTTGATATAGATAATGTTTGTGCTTTACAGGCGACACCAAATAAAATTTATGATCTTTTGAGGAATTGCAATTTAAATGAAGAAGAAAACAACAAAATGTTTAAATTGCTAAAACAATATAACAACTATTTTATCAAGAAGGTGATAATTTAACTTTTGCTCATAAAATAATGCATGAAATAGTCACAAAAACTGACAGGCCAATATACTCTAAGATTTACAGGTACCCAAAGGCACATAAACAGGAAATTGAAAGACAGATCCAAGAGATGTTGAGGCAGGGTATAATAACCGAAAACTCCTCTCCATATTGGATTGTTCCTAAAAAGGATGATAGTCCCGGGACCAAAAAGTGGCGCATTGTTATGGATTATAGAAGCCTTAACGATAACACCATCACTGACAAGTTCCCAATTCCCAATATAGAAAATATATTGGACAAGCTGGGGAGAGCTCAGTAGGTACATCTCAACTATAGACTTAGCCAAAGGTTTTCACCAAATTATGCTAAAACCCAAGCACAGATACAAAACTGCTTTTTCTACCCCTTTTGGGCACTACGAATTTGTCTGGATGCCATTCGGACTTAAGAATGCACCTGCCACATTCCAAAGGCTCATGAATTCAGTATTGAGGGAACATCAATAGAATATGTGTGGTGTACATGGACGATATTCTAGTTTTCAGTACATAATTGCAAGAACATATAGATAGTTTAAATAAAATTTTTGCTGCGTTCGAAAAAGCAAATCTTAAGATACATGTTGATAAATGTAGTTTCCTGGCAAAGGAAACTTGTTATTTAGGGCATGTGTTGACTCGAGATGGAATAAAGCCAAAATTAACGCTATTAGGAACTTAAAACTGCCTTCGAATCAAAAGCAAATTGAATCGTATTTGGGAGTTACAGGGTACTACCGCAAGTTTATAAGGGACTACACAAAACTAGCTTACCCAATGATATCTTACTTAAAGAAAGAAAGAAAAGTGAATATAAAAGACCCTAACTACATAATGTCATTCGAAAAATTAAAACAATTAATCACTCAACATCCCATTTTGAGATTTCTAGACTTTAATAAAAAGTTTAGGTTAACAACCGATGCTAGCAATTTTGCTTTGGGTGCAGTCCTCTCTCAAGAAGGACACCCTATATGTTATGCATCGAGAACTTTAAACAAAAATGAGCCATAGAAAAAGAACTCTTAGCAGTGTTCTTGGCCGTCAAATATTTTAGACCAAATTTAGACGGCAGTGAATTTGACTTGCAAACAGACTATCAGCCACTTAAGTGGTTACAAATAAAAAACTCTGCAAGAGATATTAATCCCAGATTGCAGAAGTGGCTTCTTCAGCTGGGAGAATACGATGCTAAGATTGATTATATTAAAGGCAGCGAAAAAAAATCGCTGACTTCTTAAGTCGTATTGATGTCGACATAAACGAAATTTAAAATATTGAAGATCAGAATGACTGTAACGACTTCATAGCAGCGACAATACACTCACAACAAGAAGATCTAAACGATCACATTCCTATACTGGACACTGTTGTGAACCGATTTAAGACTCAGATAATCTTGACAAGCAACAAAACTAAAGAAGTAGATAAGGTAAACGGAAACAAAAAGATCTATGTTGACTCAAACGATTTACAAAATAATAATTTGGAGGATATACTGAAGCAACATATTACGAGGGGAAGAGTAGGAATTTATACTGACTTAAATGACCATGAATACAACATTTTACAAAATAAAATAATTGAGCTGTTTGGGAGATGCGGTCAAGTAAAATATGTAAGATGCGCTTATAACGCAAGGGATATGTCTTCCTAGGATGAGGCTTCGAGGCAAAATGAAAAAAGAGAAAACTACGAAGAAAATAGGCCAATAGGTTTCATAAAAAATTATGCAAACGTTAGACATAAAGAACAACCTAAATTTAGAAAGTTCAAGTCAGAATATATTCATAGTCCAACATTAAACGTCCTTTTAAATTTTCAGACCCTAGCAACCATTCTGGTACTCCTCCTACAAGCCTCTTATGCTAAGGGGTTCTTACAGATCAGCCAACTACCGGACAACAACGGGTATATAGACGTAAAGATTAGCGATGTAGAAGTAGTAAATACTACCAATTCCGTTATACACATCGTTGATGTTGACAAAATATCGAGAACACTAAGCATGTTGGAAGAAAACATTAAAACAGGAGATTTAAGTAATAGACAGATACTTTTACAAAAGGTACAAGAGATACACGAAAAGATTCTGACAACAAAGCCAAAACAACAAAGAGAAAAGAGAGGTTTAATTAATTTCATAGGCACAACACAAAAATGGCTGTACGGAACAATGGACGATAATGACAGGACGGAAATTTTGGAGCATATCTCCGTTACCGAAGAGAATAACAGAAATATCATAAAAACGGTAAACAAACAGATTATTATAAATGACTCATTTAACAAACCAATTATTAGTTTAAAAAATTCGATCGAACAAGATAGAATGAATATCAAATCAGGAAAAGTAATTACGAAATTGTAAAACGATATCTATACTTGGATCAATTGTCAAAGTTAAATTTTTTGGAGGATAAAATAGAGAAATTTCAAGATTATATTGCATCAGCAAAAATAACCTCATTCATCCTAGTATATTTAAAAAAACAGAAATCGAAAACTTCGATATTGATTTTTATAAGTAAAAGCTCCTTTAAATCGGAGTGATGACGTATAATGACAATTCTTTAATAATAGCTGTACAAATCCCAGATCAAATAAGAACTACACAACTAAGGTTGCTTACAGCAGTACCAAATGAAAATTATATGGAAATTGATGAATTTGACGAAAATGTAATCGAAATAAATAATGTTATTTTACACTAAAGAAAGTACCATCCTTAAGCATCTCCAAAAGAGTAATCATTGTACGATTAAAAATAATTGTAGATACTTATTTAATAATAAAACAGAAAGAATAGAGATTGACAAAGAAACTGTTTTATTAAAAAAAGGTAGGAAAATAAATCTAAAACAAACTTGTGACAATAAAAATTTAAGTTTATTTGGAAACTACTTAAGGCGCCCGTACACGACATGTTTTTGTCATCTGACATGTCAAATTTCCTACTGCAAAATACATACATGTCGTGTGTTACCTTTTTAACTTTGCTTCTGTAAAAGTCAGACGCAAAGTCATCTGACAAAATTTCTATTATTTTATTTTCTTCTGACAAATCATCTGACATCAGAAAGCTATGCCGGGAAGAAACCGGCAGCGGCGTTCACTATTGACGGAATCATTGGCCGGCTGAAGTTAATTTTTTACAATACCGAGATATGTTTGATCATCTTACCATTGAATAGAATTTATGTGAATATATATACATATATAAAAACCGTTTTATTATAAAATCCTAAATTGGTACATATCTTTGAAAAAAAATGTTAAGATGGCTAAACTATTGTACGGCGCAAATAAAACTTTTCATGGCGGCAGCAAGCTATTTTGAAACCGAGCACTACTTTGGTTTCTGCAATAACAATGCGAAAAAAACAGAGACAATGTCAGAAGCAAATTACATGTACGTTTGTGACCGAATATTATAAAGCTTATGTAAAACAGCGATTTTGACAGACATGCACAATTACATGTGACTTGAAAATTTGACATGTCAGATGACAAAAACATGTCGTCTATATGCTCCTTTAATAAATTTTAATAGCTGTAGCATAACAATTACTAATCAGACCTTTAAAAACAAAAAACACATAATTCATGAAAAATTTTATTTCCAAAAAAAAAAAAAAAAAATAAACTTCGTTACTGAACCACCATTTGGAAGAACAACAATTAACAAAAGAGACAGAACAATACTTGACACAGTGGGACAATCAAAACAATTTTTGAAAAAAATGATGACATACTTATTCTCAAAGCTGATAAGGGAAGCAATACACCAGCGATTGACAAAAATGACTATAAGGAGAAGATGAAAGCAATTTTACAAGATTTTTGCACATATCGTCGTTTAAAGAGAGATCCGACATCTAGTTTACAGAGTAAAAACAACTTATATGTGGACAAATTATACAAACTTAATTTAATTGATATATATGAAAAGCACAAAAGAATGGCTATATATGGACTTCCTAAGATTCACAAGGATGGAACTCCTTTGAGACCAATATGCTCGTCGATAAATTCACCCTCCTATGGACTCTCTAAATATATGATAGACGTACTAAAACACTTGACAAAGAATTCAAAATATAATATTAAGGATGCTGTTGAATTTAGTTCAAAAATAAACAACACATACATAGCCGATGACGAAGCACTTATTTTATTTGACGTGGTTTCATTATTTCCAAGTATTCCGATTAATTTAGCGTTAAGGACAATTGAAGAAAAATGGGAACTTTTAGAGACACATACACTTATACCAAAGGATTTGTTTATAGACATTTTGAGGTTTTGTATTAAGGAAAGTAGATATTTTATGTATTATGACAAAATCTATGAAAAAAGAAAAGGAATACCGATGGGCTCTGCAGCCTCACCAGTGATAGCTGACATTGTTATGGAACAACTTCTGGACATATCACTAGATAAAATGGACGAAAAACATAGGATAATGATGAAATACGTAGATGACTTATTCGCAATATTAAAAAAGGACAGAATAAATGACACAATCAAAAAACTAAATTCATTTAATGAACAAATACAATTTACCATGAAGGAGGAAAGTCATAACCAACTGCCATACTTAGACGCGATTACCATCAGAAAATGGAACCATTTAAAAGTAAACTGGTATCAAAAACCAACAGCCTCATGAAGATTGATCAATTTTTATTCCAAGCACCCTAGAAGAATAATTATAAATACAGCATCAAATTTCATACGACGAGTTTTGAAAATAACTGACACGGAATTCCATAAAAATAATATAGCAAAAATAACTAATATATTAAGCATGAATTACTTCCCAATAAAGACAATTAAAAATCTTATAGAACATAAATACAAGAAACAACAGGCAGCAGGAGGAAAGATAACCAAAAAGATATTAAAGCGTATCATATATATCTGGTTTTTCTGAAAGATGGAAAAACTCTGATATTTATGATGAAGAATATTTTGAACTAGCATTTAGAACGGACAACACTGTGAATCAGTTGTTTAGTAAGACAAAATCGAAAATTAAAAAGGAAGAAAAGTCAAATGTGGAGTATAAAATTCCGTGTGGTGGTGACGGGCCCAATATATATGCAATAAAGTATACGTTGGAACGATAAAAACAAAACTTAAGACAAGAATATCTTCGCATAAATCTGACCAAAAAACTAGTGACAAGCCTATTGAGCAAAAAACTGCGCTAGCAGCCCACTGTACGCTGACAAATCAAAAACCACATTTTGAAGGAGTACAAATATAACAAGAAGAGAGAAATTATTCAAGGAGATTTACGCTAGAGATGCTACATATTATTGATACTGACCCAGAACTTCGTCTCAATTACAGACAAGATACAGAAAATTGTGCTCATATATACAGACAAATAATAAACAAAAACAGACGATCAAAAAACTAGATTTAGTTAAGAAAATCTTATAGCAAGGGAAACAAGTGCTTTTGTGAAGTTTTGTTATTATTTTTTTAATTGTTTACTTGTAATTATCTTTGTTAAATTATGTTTTGTTTTTTGTTTAATATCAATAATAATTATTTTATGTATTTAAATATAATAAATAAAAACAAAAATCACGAGTTTTTAATTTTTATTTGTTTACTAAGACCTCAAGCCAAACCAAAACAACTAATAATTAATCTATTTGAACAAGGTCAACTATAAAAACATACTTAAATAAATGAATTGAAAGTCCATAGTAAAATCACATATTTGCCGTATTCACAAGACCCCTTGTATCGTTGTATGTATTGTATGTTGTATAAAAAACCAATAGTGAGCCAAGTATTTTAATACAACATACAATTGATACAATGATACAAGGGGTTTTGTGAATACGGTAATTAAGTTTTACACTAATTGTTATTGCCATTATCGCACTTTTATTGTTTTATATTGTAATAAAAAAGAAAAAAATTGCTATAAGTAAAACTGAAGTTATAACGGTTCCAAACGTATCAAAGAGTCCTTCAGACATTGAAGATATCCTAAGTAAATACAAACCAAAATAAAAAAAATAATAAAATAGAAACTTAAGCATATCAAAACCAAATAAATTAATGATAAATTGTAATAATCAGTATCTTAAAATATGTTTTATACAATATGTAATGAAATCCAGGAGAATTTCATACAAGGGGTGGAGGAGTTACATCCAGACCACTCCAGCTAACAATACCTGCTGGCAAAGTGTAGGGAAAACTAGAAGACTTAAGATTCATTCAGTAAATAAAACTACAAAAACCTAAGTTTCCGTTTGTTTTATTTAACAAGTTAATTTGCGAAAAGAACAGGTCGCAATTTTTAAGATAATTTAATGAAATTTGGTACGTGGGTTCTAATTGGCACAAGGGCGAATCGGTCCATAATTTAATATAGCCCCCATACAAGCTGCTAACCGGAAGAGGGTCTTTGTGCCCACTATCAAACCTATTTTAATGCAATTTAAGACATATGTTGATAGAGCCATATTTATATGGACATGTAAGGTATGCATTTTTTAAAAAATAGGACCATGAGGGGAGATAGGGTAAATTTCTGCCCTTTCTGCCCATCAGTAACTATTTTACCGATTTTAATCAAATTTAAAACATAGATAGATCCCATATAGACACACACTCTCGAAACTGGTTTTTAAATACTGTGGTGTTGGGTATCATACGGTCGGGATTGACCGACTATATTTTTTTACTTGATTTTTATGCAACTCTGTCTTAGCGGTACTGTAACGTACTTTTTATAGTGTTGTGTATAACTTTTATGTGTTTATGATTTTAGTATTAAACCTTTTTATCAACTTATTTTATTATTTGCTTGTTTAAGTTCTTTTCTCTCGAAAATTCCATAGCTGTATTCTTACGATCAAATTCCTCAGTCTGTAACATCTTTTACCACCATACTTTGTTACGTCTTATTTATTTTTAAATATAGTTTTTGTATAAAGTAACGTCTGTTATTTCCTCTTCCCTCTGTTTTTGGTATAGCAACGTCTTATTTTTTGATTTTTTAATATAGTTTTAGCTATTAAGAAATTCTCTGTATATCAAATATTTCTGCTAATTTTGGGGTTTTACACGAAGTTTTAACAAATTTGGAAACAAAAAATCTTTCATCGGCTTTCTAAGTGAACATAGTTATTGACCGTAAGAAAAATGTCCCGTGTTCGAGGGGATATAGGAGACAAAGTTAGTACAAAATTTAAATCAGTTTCATTAAAAAATTAAGGATTTTCGGTATTAAAAGATATTGGGAATATTTTTGGAGGCAAGCGGAATTATGAGTCCAATCGTATAAAATATACTTCAGAGCAAATACTCAATTTTAAATATGCTCCGTTAACATCTGTAGACGAAGTAAGAACTTTTTCTATGTAGAAGCACTTTCTGACTCCAAACAGACATAGTTTTCTTGTCAAAAAATTTATTGCGCCAAGCTATTATTTACTACAACAACGTATTAAACGAATTAAGTGGAAAATAAACAAGTTTAAATTGCTTTTTTTTTTAATTTGAACAGCTTATTTTCATGTTTTTAAACGCTTTTTTTAAGAGCTTAAAACTGTTTTTTTTAGTGCTTTTTTTGGTTGCCCTAGTATGATGAGTATGATCATCATACTATGATGTCATTGAAATTTCGTATATTCGTAAAAGTTTTGTATAAGCATAAAATATTTCTACGTCAATAAATATATATATGTCATTAATTTTTGTAAACAAGAACCTGAAAAATTAAAAAAATTACAATGCAAATATGAATTTCAACATTAAATTAAGAAATTTATAAAATAAATTAATCACTTTATTTTTTGGCACTTTTACTCTTTCGTCTTATGGCAACACTGGTTACCAAATTATTTTCGCAAAGTCGCTAAACAAAGTATTGTTACAAAAGTAACTTTAGTTAAGACTTAGATTAATTTATTAGTTATTTTGTATTGATTAGTTATTAAGTATATGTTAGTAATTGTTGGGGTGTAAATGGGGTTACCTGGTTCTGGATAAATGCACTAGGTAGACTGTGGCACAATCGAGCTTTGTCCGGGGATCGCAAGCAATAACTATTTGCGGTAGATCGTGTCTCGTTTACACACACACAAACGTTGGTGATATACAAAAACCAACCCTTATTTTTTGTGGCTCACTGGCACTTTGATTTTTTTAATTTTTCAATGATTTTATTTTACAACTTTTAACTTTGGCCCAATTTACAATTTATTTAACAATTTTTATTTATTATCTGCCGGCGTCTGGCTGATTACAGTTTTAGTTTACAAGTAAAAAAGGAAGCTCACTCAACAGGTGACGTTAACAGCCCAGCTGGGCTACATAACACATGAGGTGTTGCCACCACATGAAGTCCCGTTGCACACAATCAAAATAGTGGGAAACATAACGCCCGGCTTACACCAGCCAGACGCCAACATACACCCCGCCTTGCAACGGTGGTGCAACAAAATATCTCAACACATAAATAATTAAAAAAAGGATTAAAAACTCAAAAAAAAAATCAAAGTTAAAATTAACAAAAAACTAAATTTAGCAAATCAAAAAAGGAAAAATTAATTCAAATAAAATAAAATAAACTTAACAATAAAAATGATAATAAAAAATAGCAAAATATTCGCCCTCAAAGGCAACAAAAAAACGGACTGCTTTACGTCTTCAGCACCACTCCCTGTCCCAAGGACACGAACTCAAAACACGGTGTCTTGGACGTGGATCGTCCCAGGCTTCCTCATCAAACGTCGGGCCCAGAAATGATGTCGTAGGTTGTGCTATAGCGCCACCAAAAAAGATACCGTTTATTAGAGAGGGTAAAAGTTAGAACGAGGGATTTTAAGTGTCGTATTTAGGCAGAGCTACTAATTTGTGAATCGGACGGGTGATCGAACGATACGACCCAGCCGCCACTCAGTTAAACAGCCTGGTTCACTTTTTAGAGCCAGAAGGTCGCCTTTTTTAAGTCTAGCTGAGAGTGTTGCCACTTGTTGCGTTTATTAAGCTCCTTTAGGTACTCCTACTTCCATCGGCGACAGAACTCTTGTTGTAGGGCCTTCACTTTACGCCAACGATTTACAATGCTAAGGGGTGAAGATAGCTCTTCGGGCTCAGCAGGGGTAAGATAGAAGTGCCCTGGAGTAAGGGCAGATAAGTCTTCATCGCTTTCTGACATAGGGCCTAGCGGACGTGAATGAAGACAAGCTTCTATTTTCGCCAAAACGGTTGAGAACTCCTCGAACGTAAATTTGAGTTGACCAGCTGACTTTTTAAGGTGCATTTTCATACTTTTTACCCCTGCTTCCCAAAGTCCTCCCATGTGAGGCGCTGCAGCAGGGATAAAGTGCCACGACAAGCGTTGGTGACCATAAGTTTCAACAGCCGTGTCACGAAGCTCTTTCACGTGCTTTGAGAAGTCTGCGTCGATCTCTCTAGCGGCGCCGACGAAGTTTCTGCCGTAGTCCGAATAGATGCAGCGAAGCGGGCCAAGGCTGCTAGAAAGGCAGGGGTAGACAAGTCGCTAACAGCTTCTTGGTGAATCGCCTTCGTCGCGAAACAAACAAAGAGACACACGTAGTAGAGTTGGGTAGTTCATGAACGAACTAGTTCAATTGAACTAGTCAGTCAGATGAACGTTGAACTGTCATTCAGTCTGACAGTTCCTTTTAGTTCAACAGTTCACTTTTCGTCACTTTGTCTTTTGCGTCAGCAGTCTTTTGAGACGGTTCATTTAGTTCAATTCATTTAGTTCAATTCATTTAGTTCACAGGTTCATTTACTTCAGTTGCTTGTCCACTTGATTTCTTATTCTTTACCGCACTGATTGAAAAGAAACAACAATAGTATTAGTGTCTCTATGTTTAACATTATATTGTTTCTTTTACTCATTGCCAGATAGCTTTAAACATTTTCATAATAAAATCAAGGCTGCCATACTTAGAGATGTCTAGTTGCGATTTTTTCGGCAATTTATAAAATATTTTGTATTATTAATAAAGGGTCACATAGACACATACTTCTCATGCTCATGCAATCAGCATGTGTTTGTAAATTTGAAATTTTTATTTATGTATGCGTCACACAGACAATGCAGTATGAAAAACCAAAATAGGTTTGATTTCAAAATGAACTCATACTGCTGACAGTTGTTCAATGAACAATAAAAAAAATTATTAATTTTATCAAAAAGTAATTTCAAATTTTGGGAATACAAAATTTTAATTTCAAAAGATTTTGTTATTCGTGCTTAATTCCCAGTTTTTATTATTGATAAAAACACTTGAAATTTATTGTTGATGGGATAAGCTATTCCTATGCGCATTTCACTGGTTGCTTAGGCCACATCAAGATGAGATAAACCCACTGTTTATTGTTGATGTGTTTTGTTTAAACTTTGATATTATTACAAGTAGAACTGTTGCTATAAGTCTTATACGCTTAACAGTTTTATTTGGTTTAATATCTTTAGTTTTTCTAAAATCATTATGGATGAAGTTTCCTGATGATCTGGCCTAAGCAACCAGTGAAATGCGCATAGGAATAGCTTATCCCATCAACAATAAATTTCAAGTGTTTTTATCAATAATAAAAACTGGGAATTAAGCACGAATAACAAAATCTTTTGAAATAAAAATTTTGTATTCCCAAAATTTGAAATTACTTTTTGATAATAAACAGGCAAGTGCACGGCCTAAAAAACACTTAATTGACAACATCTTTTGTAAAGTTGTTGTTGTTTTTATTTTGTTTTTCTTAACCTACTTACAACTACAATTAATGTTGAGAGAATTTCAACTAATTGTAGTGGGGAATGTAAGATGAGATAAACCCACTGTTTATTGTTGATGTGTTTTGTTTAAGCTTTGATATTATTACAAGTAGAACTGTTGCTATAAGTCTTATACGCTTAACAGTTTTATTTGGTTTAATATCTTTAGTTTTTCTAACATCTTTATGGATGAAGTTTCCTGATGATCTGGCCTAAGCAACCAGTGAAATGCGCATAGGAATAGCTTATCCCATCAACAATAAATTTCAAGTGTTTTTATCAATAATAAAAACTGGGAATTAAGCACGAATAACAATTATTAATTTTATGATATATTTTTCTTTCAATTTAAATTAAAACAAATTTAAAATAGTTTCTGAGAAAAAAACGTGTGAAGAAAGTAGGGGTTCTCTTGAATTTCACGATATGACATTTATTTTAAAATGATGATATAGGTGTGTAGTAAAATATCAATCACACACGTATACGAAGGATTCATCGGCAGTAGGTGTCAGCAGTATGTGTCTATGGGCCGCTTAAGATTTCCGTAGGACATGCTGAAATTTATTGTTGAGGTGATTTTGTCGGCATTAACATACCGTTTTCGCCTGACAATTTTTTGTCATCGCAAATATTTTGGGAGTAAAAATTTATATTGTGCATTATTTGTCAGTGCTTTATAAACAAATGTCTCTATTATGAATAAATTGTCAGTGCTTGTATTCTGAAAGAAAAATATACAAAATAAAACACTAATAAATATATGATAAAATAAATAATGAATAATGTTTATCTTAATTTTTCTTATTAATACTCCTTCAATAAAAGAAAAAAGTAATATAATTGAGCCCTACCTTAAAATACAAATTAAAACTTACATGTTCCCTACATGTTTTTAGTTTGGGAATTCGTTCCCATAAAATTTGTTATAGGAATCATTCACAATACGAAATAAAAAAAATATAGGAATATTTTCATGGGAGTAGTTGTTTATGTAATAGTATTTCACTTAAGCGGCTCATACACTTAGAATAAAATTGTTAAATTTTACGTATAGTACAATTATATCGCCAATGTGTATGTGATATTCGAAGGTGGAACAATATATTGGCAACAATCAAAAGACTTGATTTTTATTGCACAACGAAAAGAAAGAGAAGTGTGTTGGCAACATTATACAATGCTGTTTATATTATTCCTATAGGTTATGTTCGCCTTTTTATTGAATGAATGAAACTATTGTGCGACTTATACTATGTTTCCACTATGAGCAAAACAACTTGTTTTGGGCAAAACTTGTCAAAGTGTTTCCATTATGTAAAACTGGTTTTGGTTTTCGAACTTTCGAAATCAATTTGACATTTATGTTGTAAACAAACATGGAAGCAAAAAAAAAAATATGTGTTGAAAAAAAATATTTATCTTTAACATGAAATTTCCTTTTTTGTTTTTCAATACACAGATGTACATATATGTACTTATATAAAAGCACATAGTTTACTACCTTTTTATTCTATTGTTTTATTATTTTTACGCTGCAAACAAATAAATCAGCTGGAGAGTTGCATAAACCTATTTAATAAGTCTTGATAGTTTGGTAAATATGTCACTTTTTTCGAAATTGTTAATCACCAATAATGGATAAGCCAGAGTTGTATTCATGATTTTCGAGATGTTTTGGAGCAAAACTAGTTTTTGTTTGAGTTTTTCGAACATGAAAAATGTATGGGAAAACAAGTAGCAAAACACTTGTTTTGCTGCAAAACTAGTTTTGTGGCCCAAAACATGTAAGTGGAAACGTACTATTATTGTAAAATATAGGACAAAATGGAAATGATATGGCGAATATCATATACAATAATATTGTAAGTGTATGGGCCGCTTTACATTTTTTGGGCCACAAAACTACATTTGCAGCAAAACAAGTGTTCTGCTACTTGTTTTCACATACAGTTTTCATGTTCGAAAAACTCAAATAAATACTAGTTTTGCTCCAAAAAATGTCGAAAACCATTAAAAAAACTCAGCAGAGTTTTCCATTATTGGTGATTAACAATTTCGAAAAAAATTACAGATTTACCAAAATAACAAGACTTATTAAATTATATGTATAATGTGTATTAAAAAACAAATAAGAAAATATTTATTATTTTACAAAAATATATTTTGCTTTCATGTTTGTAAACATTATTAATGCCAAATTGATTTCGAAAACCAAAACCAGTTTTACATAATGGAAGCACTCTGACACGTTTTGCTCAAAACAAGTTGACAACAAGCTGATAGTGGAAACATAGTATAAGAGTCTTAAAATAAATTAATAGCTTATCTAATTTCAGTGTATTTATCAAAAATAATAATTGGAAATTTAGCACGTCATACGGAAATCTTGTTAATAATAAAAAAATCGCCATATATTTTATAAATCGCAGTGTAGTCAAAATGTTTGAAAATTGCCACATGTGGCGAGACATCTCTTAATATGGCAGCCCTGTAGCCCGTTTCTGTATTTCTCGCATCGTAAAATTTTCCGACTGAAACCAGTGAATCGGGACAGAAACAGTGAAAAATGAAACAAAAAATGGTTTTTCTCACACAAGTGTTTCTGTATCTTTTTTTTGCGAGAATTATCTGTCATTTAAATATTTTTCCAGCAATTATTGGAAGGATGCGAGAAAAAGTGTTTCTATAACAATATTTTGCGAAAAGTTTTTTTCAAGAACTGTCAAAATAAGTCACATTTGAAATTGGTGGCGAGAAAAACAAAATGTAGATATTTTGAATTTAAAATATGTTTATATACTATTTTTTTTTAATAAATTAAAAAATAGAAGGAATATAAATGATAAATTCATAATTTATATGATAAAAATAAACAAAAAACAATTGTTATATTTTGTTAGTTTAAATTTTTGTTAGCCTTCTCTTGTTTTGGTTTTAATCGGTGCTGCCAGATAAATTTGTGTCAAAATCGTCAATTTCCTGAGAAAAAAATAAAAAAGATCGTCTTTTTTGTTTTAAAAATCGTGAAATTTAAAATCAATTTTAAACAAATTTGTTTCGACTTTTATTAAAAAATAATCAAACAAAAACATAGTTAAAGTTCATGGGTATTAAATAATTATTATTTAATAATTGAGATATAAATCTTTAATTTACCTATTCCTATTTTACAAGGGTTGTGCCAAAAAGAACAAATTCAAAAGTAAGTCATTTTTTTATCGTAATACATCCAGAAAAAAGTAGTTATCGAAGTTCTTATGGAAGAAAGCTACTTAATAACGAGTGAAAGAAGCTATCCATTTTGAAAAAGCTTTTACTGGGAGACAAACAAATTTCTTTCTTGCCGGAATAATGGTTTTGGCACAAAAGTGTACATATAAGATAAGAATATCAAATATCAATCATATTTTGTATATGTATATAGGAAGTGTTATATGTTCAAAATAAGCCAAGTCGGTCCATTACTTTCCCTCGAAATTTTGCTTTTGCCGATACATTTTTTAGGGAAGAAACAAACAATTTCGAGGACAATTTTCACAATAGGGATAAATATAAAAATTTAAGCAGCCTTGTTTCTACAGATATCATTTTTTCTAATAAACAAACATATAAAAATATTTACAACTATCTTATTTCGAAGACTAAGGGGCTTATAGTGTAAAACGCAACGCCAACAATTTCATTAAAAGCAAGAATAATATCAAAAATATTTTATAAATTTGTTGTTGCTTTCTACAGACATTCATATTATTTTTTTTTTTTTTCAATTTTCAACGCCACAAAATAGAAGTGTTTGAAATTTAAAAGTTTAAGATAAATTTCTATAGAAAGTAACAACAAAATTACAAAACGTCACTTTGTTAATATCGAAACACAAAATCGTCAAGATGACGATAACTCGTCAAATCTGGCAGCCCTGTTTTTATTATATTTATTTCTTTTGTTGACGTTTCGCTTTTATTTGACACTTAAGTACTGGAAATATTCCAGTATAAACAGAATTTGTTGTGTCTGTTTTCGCATTCAAATACAGAAACACTTTTATCTCATAAATCGAGAAACGATGGAATTTTTTGTTTCACACTTCATGTAAGAAATTTTACGATGCGAGAAATACAGAAACGAGCTACTGATTATATTATGAACATATTTTAGTAATCTGGCAATGAGTAAAAGAAACAAGTATATTATAACATATAGAAACTAATAATATTGTTGTCTTTTCTATCAATTCGGTAAAGAACATGAAAAATACTATGCATTTTGTTTTTGTAAAATGAGGAATGTCAAATTTATTTCTTGAAAAACAAAGAAAAGGAAATTTTATAAAAAATTCACAATTGTGTTTTTGAACTTGATTAAAAATTTATATTTATTACATTATATTTATTATATTTAAATATTTATTAAAAATTTAAATAAGTTTTTTTAAGTATTTAAATTTTTATTAATTTTTACAAAGCTTGACACACACAAAAATAAACAACAACAGAATAAGAAATCAAAACAAGCAACTGAAGTAAATGAACCTTTAAACTACATACATGAACTGACTTAAATGAACTGACTGACGAAATATACAGCTGGCTCAAAAGACTGACTGACTAAAAGTGAACTACTGAACTGGAAGAACGAACTAGTTCACTTTTTTTAAATGAACTCTATTGACAAGTCACCCAAATGAACGATTAAGCCCAAGACTAACACGTAGCCTTTTGAGATTCTGCAGTATCTGCCGGTGAAACTTTTAATCTCGAACGGGCCAGCAAAATCAACGCCAGTATTCGTAAAAGGGCGACAAAGGGTAGTTCTTTCTTCCGGCAAAGCAGCCATAATCTGATTTTGAAGCTTTTTTTTATAAAGAACACAGGCTTTGCAGTTACGAACTACTGTTTTTATCAGAATTTTTGCCCGAATGATCCAGCACTCTTGCCGGACTACGTTAAGGACTAGACGAGGGCCTCCGTGCAGGTGTGAATGAATTCGACATACAGCCGAGCCAATCTACTGCCATATGCCAAGATAATAGGGTGCCTTTCGTTGTAGGACAGACAAGTACTAGAGCTAAGACGACAGGGGGCTACGTGAATCAATTTTACTACTCGCTTTAAGACAGCTGAATTCCCCTGAGAAGTGAATTTGTTGAGAGAGATAGAATCAGCGATTTCTCACGAATTTCAACTCTAGCCGAAATCTTGAACGAACTGTAACAATTTTCAAATAATGTTATATTTTTCACTGCGAACTGGGCTACCTTTTAGTTCGGCTGTGCTCGTCAGTGGGAGGGGTTTAATTGTGTTCCCAGGTAATTAAAAAAAAAAAAAAAAAAAACAAATATGTTACTCGAGAAGTTAAATTTTAGGTAGCTAACTCTAAAAGTGATACAAACTGTTAAACTGAGGAGGTTTAAATAAGAGAAAGGTTGATGACCAATGTGTTGCTTCAGATGTTATTTGCTACACAGAACCTCGCCCACCCTCCATGCTGACAGATAGTCATATTTTGTTGTCAAAATAAGAAGAAAACTGAAAATAAAACTTAACCTACACTCAGTTTCATTACTTCACCTTTCGCAATTAATAAAAAACAAATTAAAAATTCATGCTTTTATAACATTATAACATCAAATTAATTACATGTTTTATTTATTTAAATTTAACAATTTAAGTATTTTAATAATATTTAATTCAAAATTAATAAAAACAAAAACTAACAAATTAAATTATATTTTGGTATATGGTCCAATAGGTATTCTTTCCCTTTTATTCAATATACATAACATATATCTGTATATAGATGTATGTATATAGATATATATATATATATATATACCTTTAAATTCTCAATAAAAAAAAGGGTTTTTTTTATATATTTGAAAAAAACAACAAAGCAGAAAAAAGGAAACGGATGGTTTTGTAATTCACATGAAATGACTATATAAAGTATTAACGGTAACGTAACATCAAGACTTAAAAGTTACTAAATTCGTAACGTGAAGTTACAATAACCAATTTAAATTGAAATATTAATGTTACGTTAAAGAATCCACGCAATAAAATAAATAAAATGAAATAATAATGTAAAATACGAGTATTTTAGTGTGAGGGTGTAATTTTAAAATATGATGGAAATAAAAGAAAACTCAAAAACTTACATTACCTGGTGGTCCAACGAAGTCAGCAGGCGCCGGTTGACAGTAGACTGTTACGTAGAATAACACAAAGGTGTATGTATGTATGGGTTTTATGTATGACGAGTTAATTTAGTAGTAATTGAATTAGAAATTTCGTTTCTTTTTTTCTTTTCACTTAAAAAAAATAAAACATTCAATTGATGACCAAACCAAAATAAAATTTTCTCAAAAAATTACCAAAGGAATAATTAACGTTTTAACAAAATGTATGTCTGAAATGATCAAATAAGTTGATTTCGAATTTGGAAAAATTAAACGTTATTACAAACTAAAATTTATATAAGGTAAAGTTAGATAAATAGATCCCAAAAACAAACTTCGAAAATTGGGTTGAAATGCTGACGTTACAAATTGAGATTTCCCAGAAATTTGTATTAAATGTTTTAATTCTTGGCCGGGTACACTTTCAAACCACTATGTACGACAAAATGGTTTGCTGTTTAGTTCCCTTTTTCACTAAGGACAGTAATTAAACTCAATCGTACAAACAAAAATAAATGACGTTTGATTCTCCAAAACTCTATATTTGTTTCCTCTTCTTCACTTTATTTCCTAAGGCTCCAGAAATCTTGTATAGTTTTTCTATGCTTTACGAAGCAAACTGGAAAAGCCTTTAGCAAAAACCCCGCACCAATATTTTAGTTTCCGGGCACGTCTAGCCAATAAGGAAAAATATTCAAGGAATAGTAATTGTCTTCCGCCTAAAATATAAGATAACCGTCAACATCTGTTCTATGGGACTAATCTATTTAGGAAAATCCTTACCAATTTGTATTTTAAATCTGTGTACACCTCCAATAGAATTGAAAACTAAACTTTACGACCGTACTAATTGAAAAAAAAAATTTCATTTATGAATAAAAATTTTCACAGGCTTGACAAATAATTGAATGATTAAAAAATACAAACTTGATTAAAAAAAATTAAAAAATACATACAGTCAAAATAAGAAAAAACTTAGTCCAACTAAACAAAATAATAAACGAATTCTGAATCACGTATATCACCAAAACAGTCGCTGTCACAGAACCATAATCGACCTTTTCGCGTCTTTTCTTACTCGCCAGGGCAACAAACCGAAACATATAAGCGATTACGCTTAGACAAACTAGAAAACCTGTCTAGAATATCTTCTTTATCAGCAGATCTAGCAACAAAAACTTGAGTTCCTTTGACTCCTACGGGCCACGAAGACTGCTCCAAGTTAAGCCACTCAGGCTCGTGCCACCAGAGCCTATTTTCTATTAAATCAGCAGGGATCAGCCCCCGGGTTGCTAGATCGGCAGGATTATCGCCTGACGTCACACAGTGGCGCCATTTGAGTTTTTTCGTTGCAAAAATCATATCTTTTGAACCGAATAAGATAAAAAAACTGTTTAAACAGCATATGATAGATAACTGTCCAGCCTATGAAATGAGCGTTTGGAAAGGGTGCTACGCTTTGTAGGGGCCTACTTATGGGTTATCAAAGTTAAAATTAGTAGAAAAATCAATTTTATGGTAACTAAAAAAAATTATTATTACATTTTTAGATTGTTTTTATTTTTTTTTTTTAGGGTTTTATGTTTTAAATTATTACCCAACAAATTAAAAAAAAATAATTTTTTTTTTAAATTTATTTTTTCAATTTTCTGTAAAATATTCATCACAATTCGTAAGAGAAGGTATATCTAAAAGACTAACAATTTCTAAACTATAATTATTTTCTAACTCTATTCGTAACTTCTTTCTTGTAAAAATTGAACACTCCTCAATACTTTTGTTTGGCCTTCCTTTTGCTCCTCTGGTTGATGTGGTGGGTTTATCTACTGCCAATATATCCAGGATGGTGTCTTTATTAAGCCAGTCCTCGTATTTGGAGTTGAAGTTCTGAAGGGTTCGATTAGATTTCACCCATTTTGCCTTAATATTTGCATATATCAGATAAAAATTATTTTTTATAATTTCGCTTCTCTCAATATTTCCGTATAAGCTATCCAGTTCTTCTAAAGCAGCTTCCGTGAAAAACTTTGGTGTGGTTGACTTTCTAAACAGTTCAAATAATTTAAAATTGTTCAACGCCATGTTTTCAGTACTTAAATTGTTTAATGGTTTCAGTAATTGTTGCGCCAACTTTCAGTCGTAGACTAATCCAGGCATTATGCTTATTTTGCAATATATAGGCTTATGCTACCATGCCTAAAAACTTACCTGGTCCCTGCATACATATGGATTTAGGCTGAATAATGCATTTTGATATTATGCACGTGTCCAAATAAGATTTGTGCCTACCTGTAGGGGCCATAAGTCAATATTGTTCTTGACCATTTGCAATATATAGGCTTATGCTACCATGCCTACAAAACTTACCTGTTCCCTGCATACATATGGATTTAGGCTGAATAATGCATTTTGATATTATGCACGTGTCCAAATAAGATTTGTGCCTACCTGTAGGGACCATAAGTCAATATTGTTCTTGACCATTTGTACGCCAAAGTATTGTTTAAGTGAGGTACGTACCTGCTAATTTCAATGAGTAGTTTTTTTCAAACTATTAGATCAAACTACTGTCAGTCAAAACATATAAGGGATGGACGCCATACAATTTCTGCAACCATGTCTTTTTAACCTTTTTTACCTCTAGAAGCCAAACGGGCACGTACGGGCAGATGAAACCTTTTGAATTATGTACAAAGAACGGGTTTTGCAAATATGGCCAATATAGAAAAATATAGATTTTTTTTATTTTCCGTCAAAGTTGAAAAATAGTGAAAAAACGGATAGTTTTTAAATTGTGATTTACCAGGAGAAACACAAAGCAAACAGCTAATTTTTTTTTATCATTATACATTTAATAAATACATCAATCAATACAAACAAAAAATAAGGCGATTCGTTACCTATTTTTCGTGATATTACACCTGAAATCGCAACAAATTTACTAAAAATGATGTGTTTTTTTGAAAACCGAAAGTCGGTCAACTTTGAACGGTTATATCTTCTAAACTAAAAATGTGAAATTATTAAGAGTGACAGATTTGAAATCGTTGAAAAGTTTCCTATAACATGGGCTTATTCAAAACTTCGTCGGCGCTCATGAAAATTTTGATTTTTGCAACCTCGTTTGCTCTACGGGCGCTACAGTGCGTCACGTGACACCAAATTTTATTCCCAACTTTTTCTAATATGGTAGCCACTCTATTTGATACGAATGTTTTCCAGCTACAAGGTGGTTTTCTCAACCAGGCTAAAACAATTGTGGAATAGGACCACAAATAAAGGGGGAATTTGCCCACGTTAAAAGTTGTAACCACACTGTCTACCAAATTTGCCAAAACAACTGCTCCACATAACTCCAAACGAGGTAAAGACGGCTTCTTTATTGGGGCCACTTTTGTTTTACATGTGAGCAAACTTGACAAAACTTTATTTTCGAGCTGTATCGTTATATATACTGTAGCTGTATACGCCAACTCAGACGAGTCACAGAACCCGTGAAATTGAATAGTACAACCAGGCGAATATTGAACCCAGCATGGCAATTAAATTTTTTCAATATCCGCATAATTTGCAACAAAATTCTGCAGTTTTTGCAGAGCCACTGGTTTGATAGCCTCGTCCCACTCGATCTTATCAAGCCACATTTGCTGCATTATAATTTTGGATGCAACTACCACCGGAGCCAACCAACCTGCAGGATCGTACAGCCGAGCGATGGTAGAAAGAACCTCTCTTTTGGTATATTAGTTTTTAAGTGTAATCATTTCATACGCAAAGAAAAACACATCTTCTGCCGCATTCCAGCGAATCTCTAACGTTTTCGTTGCGCTTTTTTCATCGAGCGACAAAAATGAAGAATTAAGCAGGTGATCATTGGCCAAATTTTTCAAAATTTCTTCAGAATTCAAGGTCCATTTTCTGAGTTCAAATCCCCCCATATCTAAAATGCCAATTAATTCCTCTCGTGCCACCAAAGCATCAGTCATTGAATGTGCTCCAACTAGGGCATCGTCCACGTACATATTTTCTCGCAATATTCTAGCGCCTAAAAGAAAACGTCGCTCCTCATCATTTGCCAACTGCAGAATTGTTCTTAGGGCCAAATAAGGGGCACAAATTACGCCAAAAGTCACCGTTTTCAGTTGGTTATCAGCAATTTCCGCACTATCACTGCTACGAAAAACTATTTTCTGAAAGGGTCTATGTGTGGGAGTCACGAAAATCTGCCGGTACATTTTTGAAATGTCCGCATTAAATACAAACTGAAAAAATCGCCATCTCAGAATCAGATTAATTATTTCAGCCTACAAAATAGGGCCAGTGTACAACAAATTATTCAAACTTCTGCCATTTGCAGAGGGACTCGAGGCATTGAATACCACTCGCAATTTAGTCGTTGTACTCTCAGGCTTAAAAACGCCATGATGGGGTAAAAAATAACCCGGGCCACCTTCAGCATTTTCTGCTTTTTCCATATGCCCTAGGGTTAAATATTCTTTTAGGACCTCATCGTACTGGGCCTTACGCTCAGCATTGCGCATCAAAGATTTTTCATTTCTCAGAAATTGACAAACAGCTATATGCCTATTGGGACCAAGCGACAGCAAACTATTTTTAAAGGGCAGACTAACAGTATATCTCCCTTCAGAGTTCCTAGTGGTAGTAGAGCTGTAGATCTCCTCACATTTTTTATCCTCTTCTGATAAAATACGTCTCTGAGACACATCTTCTAACTCCCAAAACTTCGATAATTGGTCATCAATTGCAACTTTTGTCATATGAGACACTCTTAGTATTCGAGGGGAAACTCGAGTAGGCGTTGGACCTGTAACTATCCAACCGAAAATGGTTTCTTGAGCCACTAACGATGCCTAACTCCACCACAAAGAATAGAAGGATACAAATCACCTCCTAACAGCAAATCAATCTCACTACTTTCGTAGAACTTCGGATCAGCATAACATAATTTGGGCAGCTCAATCTCTTTTTGGGGCAAAAAAGAATGCGTTGGAATACTACCCGTGTAGTGGTGTGTGGTGGTCATCTGTTTGTTAAACAGACAGACTTAAACAAAAACATCGCGTGGCCAGATTGCCAGCGGCGCTGGTATGCCCGCGTTTAGCTCGGCTGAAGCTCGCCGGATGGGGTGGTTCTTGCCGGCAACTGGACCCTGGACACACACACTAGCAAAAAAAATCATACCAGCTAATGTTGGTTTTGTTAAATTTCTAAGGGCTCAAAGTAGTCCTGCATCTCCCTACCGGTCATACCTATACACAAATACATTGCCCTCCCACTCGAGAACTTCGTCTCGCCATGACGTCAACTAACTCGACGTCCCAAATCCAACCTGCAAACATTATTTCCCCTACTTACCGCCTCTTATTATTTAAATTTAACCAATCATATTAAATGATAAAACTTTAATAATTTCATTCAAACATTATAAAAATTAATTGATTTATTAAAAACTCTTGAATATAATTCACTTATTTCACAAAACAATTTAGCAAAATTAACTTAAAACAACAAAAAAAAGGTAGCAAAAATTTTAATTGAAAATATTTAAACCGTATGAAACAAAATTTATACTTATTTATTTATTTTATTTATTTATTCCTATTGTTAGATTTAATTTCTTTTCTAGTTTTATTCTACTTTTCCTTTGAGTTTCTCCCCAGGTAGATAAAAATGTTTCCACTGCCTGACCTCCGAGTATTCGCGGATTACAGGAACTGCCGTCTGTCCGTCACGTGTCCTCCCTACTTCCGGTTTAGGTAAGTCTCTTAGACAAGCAAAAACTATGCATATATATAGTATATGAATTTTACTTTCTTCTTTTCAATAACCTTTTTTTCTTATTTTCTTTGGTAAGGAAAACAAATTCTACCCTCTGGGCAACTAACCCTACGATGAACGACAGGCCTGAGCTCAACCCTAATCTGACGCGCACCTGGACCAAATCTCGTCCAGGGACTGACTACGGGTAACTACAACCTTGTTTTCCCTATACGCAAAAAAACACATACATATATATATATAATTTATATTTTTGTCCGTTTCAGCTGTCCGTCGTTGTGTCTATGTCAACCAAATTGGAAGAATACCTGACCTCGGGACGGGTGTTGTCCCGAGGACTGATGATAATTGTTCCCACGATGGATGTGGCAGCGACAATGTGGTGGCTTATTGTTTAGTTTACTTTTATTTTATATCAATTTCCAATTGTTTAAAAATTTAGTTTTAAGATTTTCAATTAAGTTAATTTCTTGTTTTTCTTTTTTTTTAACGTTACTTTAGCTTTAAGTTTATTGCTTCTAGTTCTTAACTTTGTTTAAACTTTCCTTAACTTTAGATCTTAAGTTTGATTAAAGTTGTTTTTATTATTATTCTTTAACTTTATTGCAAAATTGTCTTTTTCTCTTGTTGTTGCAAAACACCAATTTTAATACAATAAAACAAATTATTAAAAAAAAACAAATTTCCGATGGGTTCTCCCTCTTTTCAGATAAAAAAATTATTTTTTTCTTATTCCACATTTGTTGCTGACCCTGATACACTTCCGCCACCACCTACCACATCTTTTTGTCACCACGGAGAAACATAAAAAGGGCCGACATTTTGCTCTTTTTCGACCAAGAAACCTCGGTCGTCAAAATGCCGGATTCTACACATTTTTTTTTTTTTTTTAATTTTGCAAACAAACCGTTTTCAGCAATTAATTTGCTAATTGTTGGTCTGTTTGTTTACCTTTTTTTCCTCTTCTTCTTCCCTATTTAAAAATATTTCACCCTCTCTTTCTAACCCTAGTGTTGTCCCTTTCTTGCTATAAATACTGGCGTTGCCAACCAGCCTTACTACTTAACCCTCTAAAGGGTGCACACGACACCCGTTACTCGGGGACAACAATGGCCTGAATATTTATAGCCACGTTCTGATCGAAAAGAGAAACAATAGTAAAAACTGCCATTTTAGAAGACGTACTAATTATATTTCCGCCTAAACCTGAGACTTCTGCAGAAACTGGATAAGTTGGCAACTTCAATAATTTTTGTATTTTTTCCGAAATAAAACTCTCATCAGAACATGGATCTATCAGGGCATGAACCTTGTAACAGGAACCAAAACATATAACGTTAACCCAGGCTGTGGCTAACATAACCTTTTTTGCGACAGACGTATGATGTGATTGAAGACTAGAAGGGCCGGCAATATTAGTGGACTGTATATGATTTTGAATATTTTGACTTTGAGCTTGAGAATTAGTGTTTGATTGACTGTGATTACTATTGTTGTTTCTTTGTATTTCTTTTTGTATCAGTGTATGGTGTTTTCTATTACATTTAGAACAGCCATTAGGACTACTGCAATCTCCATACAAATGCCCCATAGTAAGACAATTAAAACAAAAGCGAAATCTTTTCAATGTTGAGACACGATTCTTGTAATCCACGCTCAAAAATTTATTACAAACACTAATCTTATGCCTCTCTTTACACAATTTGCATGAGCTCGAGTCAACTTTTGTTTGATCAGCCTTAAACTGCTTAACTTTTGTAGAAATATTGTTATTATTTGAAGGGCCTGCATGGGAACCACTGGCAGCTATATTATTCGCTACTATAATGTCAGACACACTTTCAAGGGCATGAAATCTATCGGACAAAAAAATTATTTAATTCTTCCCACTTGGGAACCTCTGTTTTATTTTTTACTGATTGCTCCCACAGATGTAAAGTATTTTCTGAGAGCCGAGACGAACATTGAAACACAAAAATTGGGTCCCATGAGGCAATATCTACATTGTATAATTTTAAGACAGAAATACAATTATTAATCTCCCTTTGGAGCCTTTTTATTTCTGAAGCCGTTTCTCGCTGGCATGGAGTCAAATTAAATAAAGCTTTTAATTGACTATTTATCAAAACGCGTTTATTTTCATATTGGGATTTTAAATTACCCCACGCAATTTCAAAATTTTCTGCCGTGAGGGCAATATTTCTGTTTATATCCCGGGCCTCACTATCAGTCTTTTGAAATAAGTAAAACAATTTTTCTACTGGGCTAAGTCTCGAATTATTTATGTAGATTGCCGTAAACATGTGCCTGAAGGTGGGCCACGATACGTAATCTCCATGAAAAACGCCAGTATCACAAGGGGGTACAGGTATAGAACAAAGGTTGGTAGCCACTGTTTTATTTTGCTGGCTCTCTTCTTCTAATACCTGCCTAGCCTTTGCCAAAATATTTATACATTTTACATATATTCTCCGCACCTGAGGATATTTTGTCTTGATCGCTACTAATTCTTTTTTTTTCCTCTATAGTGTCCCCGGAACACTCGTCAAAAATTTTCTCAAATTTGGCCCATCTTTTGTCTAGTTCTTTTTTCTCAAAATCTAACCCATCTTTGGTATATGTTGAAAAGTCTTCCTTTTTCAACATAACCTCGAAATTTGTGAGCTCATCTGCTGCCCGAATAAATTTTTCAAATGTAGACATATTTTTAATTTTATTTTCAAGCTACAACAAAATATGCGATTTGTTTTACGAGCAACAAAATAAAAATTCCCAGCAAAATAAATTGAAAAAAAATTCACGCAATGGCAACACTTTTTTTTTATTTATAAAATCAAAAAAAGATGCCTCTTAAAATTTTGCGGCTTAAAATTGGCGCAACGTAACCTCACCTTTTCGACACAATATGGCGCGACACAATACAATGTATTCACTTCAAAATTCCACAGTACGTACCTTTTTATTCACTTCACGGGAGAAGTACCAAATGTTGGGGTGTAAATGGGGTTACCTGGTTCTGGATAAATGCACTAGGTAGACTGTGGCACAATCGAGCTTTGTCTGGGGATCGCAAGCAATAACTTGTTGCGGTAGATCCTGTCTCGTTCAGGGTTTAAAAGCACCCATCATCTGGATGCTTGTTATTTTTGCTTTTGCCATTGCTATTGAAATTTTTCATTTTTTTCCAATAGCCAATGTTTTGTTTTTCGTTTGTGCAAAAAAGCAAATCTCCTATTTTGCATATTTTTTTTTTGCTTTTTATTGCTTTTTTACCAGCCAGTGACAAAAATGGACAACCACCTAAAAAGCAAAAGCTAAAAAAAATTATTTCGCCTTTTGCTTTTTTACTTTTTCCTAAAAGAAGAGTTAGTTAAAAAAGACAAACCAAAAAAAAATCTAAAATTCAAAGAACAAAAATTCTTCTCTGGCTGGTACATAATAACAAAAAGCCGTTTCAATAAAATGAAAAGCAGCTGAAGTGTGTGCTAAAAGCAGTCTGAGCAGAGCTATTAGCTCTGCAAAAAGGCAGATTACAACGATAAAATACTGATCAGTGTACAACAAAGATGCCCAGTAGTGGCTGATATCAGCAAATGAAACTCACACGTATACTTACGCTCTTTTGTTTGATCGTCAATCAACCAATAGGAAATCAGCATGTTGAGTGCGAGAGACAAACTACACTGGCAGAACTTCTGTGTCTTATTTTAATCGTCATCGAGACTGCTGTGAGTTAACACATAAATTGAAATTATTGCGATTTATTAATGATGTCAGTCGAAAATTATTTTATGTTACAAAATGCTTTTGATGACATGCAATGTCTTATTTGTCATAAGACATTTAAAAAAACTAAGAAATATAATTTAAAAAAACATTTTGAAGATGTTCACAAAGACATGAATTATTTGCAAATAAATAAATAAATAAATACATTCACAAAGAGTATTACTAAATTAAGGAAAAAATATTGTATTCTATTAATTTGTAATTTTCAAATAATATCTACATTGTTTTGCATTTAAGCTAACGATATGTGTTTTGTTTGTGAAAAAAATTCTTTGTACCTGAAAAGGGTCACTTTTACTTTCGTTAAAAAGACGTACCTAAATGCAGAAATTATTAAGAAAAAATAGCCACAATAATTTGTTGGTATTTTGTGCTTGTAAAAATATTTTTGTTTCTGTACCAATCGCGTCGGTGGGTTTTTTTCTTTGAAAACAATTTTCTTAAGTAAGTAAAAATATTTAAAAAACAAGTTAAAAAAAGTCTTGTTTTCCTACAATTTATGTGTAAACCTATACACATAAAAGCAAATGTGACAGCAGGTAAAATTTTTGGGTAAGAAGATGTGTTTTATTGATGTATTAATGAAACTTGTTGGTTTCGCACTATTTTTATTGCTTACTTTTTTATGCCACAAACTCGAAATTTTACAGGGAAGGTTTTTTTTAAATAAAATCAGTTTGAAAAAAGCCATTATTTTAAAATTTATAATGTAAATATTATTTATTCAAACTGATTTTATTTAAAAAAAACCTTCCCCTGTAAAATTTCGAGTTTGTGGGATACAATTTTTCGGCGGTAACTTTGACCTGTTATAATGACTATACATTTTTGCAGGCAAACTCAGAATTTTCAGATTTGAATTATATTTGCTCAAAAAAACGGAATAAGCTGAATTCTTCTAGTTTGAGAAATATACTTTTATTACGTAACTGCAATAAGAGTATCAACTTAGAAGATTTTATTACTTTTTAATTGCAAATTGAACAATGATTAATTGAGGAAAAATTTATAAACACTTCGAAGAATCTTTTTATTCCGAAATATATCATACTATCCAGATGTCCGCATATATAAATTATATATGTATGTATTATAGATATATATATACCAATCAATACATTCATCAAGAGAATTACTAAAATAAATACATTCACCAAGTGTATTACTTAAATATGTACATTCATTAATTTTAAATTTCCCTTTTGTTAAACAAAGAAACAGAAAAAAAATGACAACACCCGTCACACATGTGCTTTCGTCGCAATCTCGCTGACGACTAAATAAAATGAATAGCAAATTGTTTTCTTCCAGTGTTATTTCGTCACTCTCACCAATACTACTACCGTGGGCATCAATGGTGTACAACATTGATGCCCAAGGTAGTAGTATTGGTGAGAGTGACGAAATAACACTGGAAGAAAACAATTTGCTATTCATTTTATTTAGTCGTCTACGAGATTGCGACGAAAGCACATGTGTGACGGGTGTTGTCATTTTTTTTCTGTTTCTTTGTTTAACAAAAGGGAAATTTAAAATTAATGAATGTACATATTTAAGTAATACACTTGGTGAATGTATTTATTTTAGTAATTCTCTTGATGAATGTATTGATTGGTATATATATATATCTATAATACATACATATATAATTTATATATGCGGACATCTGGATAGTATGATATATTTCGGAATAAAAAGATTCTTCGAAGTGTTTATAAATTTTTCCTCAATTAATCATTGTTCAATTTGCAATTAAAAAGTAATAAAATCTTCTAAGTTGATACTCTTATTGCAGTTACGTAATAAAAGTATATTTCTCAAACTAGAAGAATTCAGCTTATTCCGTTTTTTTTGAGCAAATATAATTCAAATCTGAAAATTCTGAGTTTGCCTGCAAAAATGTATAGTCATTATAACAGGTCAAAGTTACCGCCGAAAAATTGTATCCCACAAACTCAAAATTTTACAGGGGAAGGTTTTTTTTAAATAAAATCAGTTTGAATAAATAATATTTACATTATAAATTTTAAAATAATGGCTTTTTTCAAACTGATTTTATTTAAAAAAAACCTTCCCTGTAAAATTTCGAGTTTGTGGCATAAAAAAGTAAGCAATAAAAATAGTGCGAAACCAACAAGTTTCATTAATACATCAATAAAACACATCTTCTTACCCAAAAATTTTACCTGCTGTCACATTTGCTTTTATGTGTATAGGTTTACACATAAATTGTAGGAAAACAAGACTTTTTTTAACTTGTTTTTTAAATATTTTTACTTACTTAAGAAAAGTGTTTTCAAAGAAAAAAACCCACCGACGCGATTGGTACAGAAACAAAAATATTTTTACAAGCACAAAATACCAACAAATTATTGTGGCTATTTTTTCTTAATAATTTCTGCGTTTAGGTACGTCTTTTTAACGAAAGTAAAAGTGACCCTTTTCAGGTACAAAGAATTTTTTTCACAAACAAAACACATATTGTTAGCTTAAATGCAAAACAATGTAGATATTATTTGAAAATTACAAATTAATAGAATACAATATTTTTTCCTTAATTTAGTAATACTCTTTGTGAATGTATTTATTTATTTATTTGCAAATAATTCATGTCTTTGTGAACATCTTCAAAATGTTTTTTTAAATTATATTTCTTAGTTTTTTTAAATGTCTTATGACAAATAAGACATTGCATGTCATCAAAAGCATTTTGTAACATAAAATAATTTTCGACTGACATCATTAATAAATCGCAATAATTTCAATTTATGTGTTAACTCACAGCAGTCTCGATGACGATTAAAATAAGACACAGAAGTTCTGCCAGTGTAGTTTGTCTCTCGCACTCAACATGCTGATTTCCTATTGGTTGATTGACGATCAAACAAAAGAGCGTAAGTATACGTGTGAGTTTCATTTGCTGATATCAGCCACTACTGGGCATCTTTGGTGTACAAGCAACATGGTTCTTTTCATGGTGGTGAGCAAGGTCTATCCAATAGGTCTGCGCGAGAAACCAGATGTTTATTTGGTTTATTCCTCAACGATGTCAAAAGTTGTTTAAATTTTTCTTATACATGTATATTGTTGTTTACATTTTTGTGTTTTGCCACACATATGAACATGCACGCAAAACACATTTTTCCTTTTGTGTCGCCTATGTAGTAGTAAGATTTTGACAACGGCGAGGAATTTTACACAAACAAAATGCCTGTTGTTTTTTGTATTGTTGCATTGTTGTAGAAGTAAGCAGACCTATTGGATAGGCCTTGGTGGTGAGGAAAAATAAATTTTTGCCTTTCTTCAGTAATGTTGTTGTTGCTCGACAGTTTGCATGACTATAGCACAAAATGTGTGTGCGTGTATTTTGTTTTTCTAAAATATTTTTATTACTTTTCATACAAATACCGCTTGTAAAAGGCAAAGCACCCAAATTGTGACGTTGATTTGATTCTCTTATTGCATAGAAAACAATAACAAATTCTTGCTGTGTTTGTTTTGCATGAAAAATAACACTTGTCGTCGTCGATTATTTTTTCGCAATCATGTGCCTTTCAGCAACCTTTTGCGCTGCTTTTATCTCCTATTTTGCGGCTATTAGCATGCATTGGTTTTTGATTTGGCGGCTGTTTGACAGAAGCTGTTTTTTTCATTATTTTTCCTACATATTTTTTTCTACAACATAAAAGTGATTGCCGTTGCTTTTTGAGTTCCATCAAATAAGAAATTTTTGCTATTGTTAAAAAAGCAATAGTTGGAAAAAGCCAGTGTCCATTAAAAGCCCTACAAGAAGAGAATGAGCGAGTTGTCACTTTTTTCACGTTGGTGTTAAGAAAATGATAGAAAGAAATGACAGAAAACTTTATTTCGGTCATTTTCTTAACACCAACGTGAAAAAAGTGACAACTCGCTCATTCTCTTCTTGTAGGGAGGTTACTTTTCAAAAACAGTGTGTTTATTTTGCTGCTGCTTTTGAAAAGTGTAGGCTTTTTCAGCAGTGGAACTCGAAAAAGGCAACATTTGGCTGCTTTTGCTAATATGGCGATAGCATTTTAAGCCCTGGTCTCGTTCACACACACACAAACGTTGGTGATATACAAAAACGAACCCTTATTTTTTGTGGCTCACTGGCACTTTGAATTTTCGGCTCTTTTTATATTAAATTAGAAATCACTTTCTTTTAATTTTTCAATGATTTTATTTTACAATTTTTAACTTTGGCCAATTTGGACAATTTATTTAACAATTTTTATTTATTATATTTACAAGTAAAAAAGCAAGCTCACTCTACAGGTGACGTTAACTGCCCAGCTGGGCTACATAGCACATGAGGTGTTGCCAGATGCCACAACCACATGTAGTCCCGTTGCACACAATCAAAATAGTGGGAAACATAACGCCCGGTTTACACCAGCCAGACGCCAACAGTAATTTTATTAGTTTTAATTGTAATTGTATAAGTTATGCACACTTCTAGTGTAAAAATCAATGTACAGATGTAATGTTAAAATTATTGTGCATAATTCTACTTCAACCCCACTGTAAACACTAGAATCTTCGTTATTACGTTATCTTAATTTGTTGCAACGCCTAAAAGTATGCCTTAGTTTATGATGCCTAATAACTCAATTAATTCAGCCATATATAGTAACTATAGATAAATAAGTTTAATTAAAAAAATAGCCGCTAGAGGGCAAACTTTCTAGAGCCATCTAGACGCAAAAGATTGCATAAATTCATTCTAAGTTCAAACTTTGTGAAGATAAGAGCGCATCACGCGGCGAAAATTATAGTGAGCTGTGAATAAAAGCTGTAAATTACGGTTGTTTAAGTGACTAAGTTCTAAATAAAGCTGTGTAAATAATAAATGTTTTAAATTGTAAACAGTGTTGTAAGTGTTTTGTTTTTATTAATTTTAATAAAGTGCAATAAAGAACTCGAAACGGTTTATTATAAAGGAAATAAACCAAAACGTTATTGAAAGGCAGTTACGTAACAATTGGTGTCGGAAGTGAAATTGCATAAATAAAATAAATAAAAGTAAAAAAAAAAATAATAAAAAAATAGACTGCAATGAAATTTGAAAAGCTTAAAGTAGAACAGCTCAAGAAAGAATTGGGCAAGTTGGATCTGCCAACTGCAGGTAATAAAGCAGAGCTGCAGAAGAGGTTAATAGATGAATTCTATCGACGCAATATCGACATTGTTAGTTACGAATTCTGGTTGAAATTCAAGAGAATTCCAGAATCACAAATGAGAAACTTCTGGAGATTTCCAGTGAAATAAATGAAAGAGTAAACGAAATGGATATAGAATTTAACCAGAAGCTGTCTGATGTAAAAACTCCAGTCTCGGATGTAAAAACACAAGCTACGGTTTTTGATGAAAAACTACACCATCTGGAGGCAAAAGTTAATAGCATTGAATGCCAAGAAGTACCAGTGCGAGTTATTCGAGAAGTCTCGAGTAGAATAAAGGCCCCTTGCTTTGACGGTAGTGTTCCAGTAAATGTTATTATGTTCCAGTTTGATAAAGTTGCCAACAGAAATGCATGGAACAGTGATGAAAAGGCCATAGAGTTAATTCTTGCATGAAAGGCGACTGCAGCTGAAATTCTGGAAAGTGAACCAGTAAGTTGCAGAAATAATTATGATGAAATCATGGTTGCATTGCAGCGTAAATATGGTGGCGACCACAAAAAGGAAATCTATAAAATGGAATTACGGGGTAGAATGCAAAAGGCTAATGAGACATTACAGGACTTCGCACTCGAGATTGAGCGGTTGATACAGCTAACTTATCCTGTGAGAATCATCCCTTTTTAGATCACTTTAAAACTGAGGCATTTGTAAAAGGTATTCGTGATGCTGATGTTAAACTTGCGGTATGTGCATCACAAAAACCAACATTTGCAGAAACTGTTTCATTTGCTTTAGCCCATGAAACCGCAAGAAATATTTCAAGACCACAAGTAGGCAGAGTGCGAAGGCTCGATGTGACCGCCAATGACGAAAGGGACATTGTGCAGGATATAAAAGAGGCAGTAATGGAAACTTTAAGCGAGAAAAAAACAAAAAGATTGGTCACATACAACGTAACTGTAAAGCATCGAAAAAACTTTCCCTTGATAACGTAAATTTTTGGTCGGAATTTAAAAGATAACGACCAAATTGTAAAATTTGTTAAAAGACATTATTGTTTTAGTGTGGTTATCTATGCATAATTAAATTAAAAAAACAAATTTATAAGATAAAATTTGTCCCCACTTCACTGGTTGCTTGCTTAGCCTAGATCAGAAGGTTATTTATTGAAAATATTTCTATCATGTCTAAAGGTCTATATTCTCGCTAACGGATCTCTTTGCATACATAGATCAACTTTTTTCCACAAAGCTAATATTTTAGTTTGAAAAAAGTTTTTTTTATTAAGGCACAAAACCCCTCCAGTTCTACTAAATGCACAATGGACATTGCGCTTGATTTAAGATTTGCTTATTTGACCCGCTTTGAATGTGTATACCAAATTCTGCTTGATATTGTCATATCTATATTTTATATCGTAAGTTTCAATCCGATACAAAAACTACTTCTCGCCAATTGTTTAAACATTCTAAAAGGATTACCAATTAATCTTTGCTCGACTTCTCCCGACTTATGTTTATGCCGGAAAAAGAATTCTAATGTTTATTTAAAAAAAAGACAAAATATTATAAAGTACTACATGTAATTTTAAAAAGGATTTTATGATTTCATTGGTGAAATCTCTGCATGAATTGATGCATATAGCTCTTGATTTCATTTAAATTTTCTTTTGCCCACTTTAAATTCTCTTCGACAATATTTACTGCCCTTTGTAAAATCGAAATTAAACTACCGAAATTGCCGGTGTGTTTTTTAATAAAATCCTTAAGTTTCTGCAACTGAGCTTCAGTTGTGAAGTGCTCTGCAATTTCCACAATAAGGGAAGCAACGGGATAGTAACCACCAGTGCTGTAAAATAAATTTACGTTATTAATTCCAATATGTTTTTCAAAATAAAAATTATAAACTTACGCGTTAGCAAGTTGTTCAATGTTTTCATCAATTAAATCAAAAACGAGGTCAACATTTTCGTTGTTTTTAGTGCACAAATTATACAGAGCGATGGTCCTGTCCACGGCATGTAAGTCATTGGAAATGATTATTTGAAAAAATCTTTTAACCAATTCTCTGTCCTTGACGCAACTCAAAGAATCTAAAATCAAATTTTTTTCGCTAGCAACATTTTCGGTCATGTATTTGTTATAAAGTGTGTTGAAATTATTTGCGTTGCCTTCACGCATAACTGTGCAATAAACAACAGAACGAATATTGACTTCAACGGAACGGTTTTCCGAGATTTCATCGAAATATGTCTTGGCTTGGAAAACACAGTCAGGTATTATATTTTTGCAGGACCAAGCTAAAATATCAGTACGTCTGTAAATGTCTAAAGTAGTATCCCGTTTAAACGCTTCAAAGTTTACGCTGTAGTAGTTCTTTACAATGATCTCACGGATGAAAGGAACAAAGATATCACTTTCGTTACCCAAACGGGTCATTAAATAGCTAAATCCTTTGAAGGCAGCAGCCCATGGCAAATAATTGGTTTCGTTTTTAAGATATCGAAGAATATTTAAAGAAACATTGTAAGGAAGTTCATCCGCACGAGGTAAGTTGAAAAGATCGTCAACGATTTGGGCACGATTAAATACATGAATATCCTCCCTGCTTTCAGAAAACAATTTTTGGCGGATTTCATTCCAAGTATTGTTATCATAATTAACGCGATAGTAACCGCTTTGCTGAATATTGGCAATGAACCAGGAAACCTTATTTGTAAAATTAAAGGTAACTGGGTCTGTTTGAAGGAAGAATTTGGGAGAGACGTCTTGGAAATTTTTTTCAGAACTTGTTGTGAACGTAATAGGGACAGTGAATGTTAGTTTGGTGTTAGCTTTATCAAAATCCTTTAATAAGAAACGTTTTTGACTGACTTCTACAGTAAATTTGGAGGTCCGTCTAAAGGTGACCACAGGGTAACCCACTTGAGTGGTAAAGGATTCGAAATATTTTTGAGAGAATTGTTTATATTTAACAGGCCAGTACTTCTTCCAAATATTAAAGAGATCCGAAGGAATTGTGTTTTTGTATGCACTAAAATATAAAATGTAATTGATAAGATATTGTGATATTTTACTTGAGTAAAAAAAAACTTACTAAGTTGTAAGATATTCATTCAAAGATGTTCTAAAATTCTCTTCTCCTAAAATATCTTTAGTCATACGGATAAAAGCGGCTGCTTTTAGGAAAGAAATTCGGTTAAACATGCCAATGACGTCGTCTTTTGTGCGAACATTTTCGTTACTAATTGGCCTGGTATCGTTGGTAGCATCCTGATTCATGACATTTTGGATGACATCTACGACAAATTGGCTTGACATATTAAAGGAACTATCAACCTAAAATTATACAATCAATCATGTTTTTTATAAATTTATTATTTAATTTTTACCAATAGTTTAAATTTATTTCTTTTATGTATATTATTTATTTAGATACTGCTTTTAATTTTTTTTCCTTATTGGTTTAACTGTGTATGTTGTCCTAATGAAAATATTGGAAGATGGTTTTGATGTTGTGTTTAACCATAAGTCAACCATTAAGAAGAGTGCTACATTTGGTTTTACCAAGTCCCATATACCCATAATCATAGTTTTAAATTTATATATAATATAATTATATCCACACCACCATAGTGGAGAGGGTATCATAGGTTTGTGTTGATGTGTCTTACGTTTACAAATATTCGTTCTAGACTCAAGAAAAACTTTTGCGCAAAATACAGGTCACAATTTAAGAGACAATGTGATGTAATTTGATACTTAGGTTTAGTATAGTTACAAGGACGTAGCATATTAAAAAGGGTAAGATTTCGTCCATAATTGCACATAGCCCCCATATAAGCTTCTTTCCGAAATAGCCATTGTGCACATAAATGTCGGTATATAGAATAAATTTGGTCCAAAATCATTTTATTGTCAGCTTAATCACCTTAACAAATTTTATTGTAATCAGTCAGTATTTGATTTGAGAATTGCTTTTATTGCCTTTACTTCTTAAAAAATGTTGGTATTAGTATAAAATTTAAGGAAAATAACTTCCGCTATGTCGCGCTATGAACTAAGATCCAAAACAAAACAAAAAAAAAACAAAAAAAGCCCTTAAAATACGGGAATTTTGAAAATTATACAAATCTCGAAAATATGAAATAACCCATAAAACAAAAATGAACTAAAACCCCATAAATGGAAACTTATTTCACAATGATATACAAAAGTCCCCGTTTTGAAAATAACACACACATTAAAAAAAAATTATAAAATTTTAAAGTTTTTAGAAAGGCTATGCAGAGCAGCTTTATGGTATAAACACAATAAGTTGCAATCCGTCCACTTTTTTTGGGCATCCGGGACAGTCCTACCACAGAATACTAACAGAACTGTAAAAAGGGACGTGTGAAAAAGGCTCAAATCAGTTGCGAGAGCAGCTTTTGAAGAAAAAGACAGAAAGCTTTTTTTGGTAGTGAAGTGGCAATGTGTAAAAACAGGCAGCAATAATCAACACAAATGGCGTGATCAAAATAACAAAACACAAACCACGTTTAACAAATGCATTAGTTCAACAAAGGTTGTTTTGTGTTTTGTTTTACAATGTTATTTATTTACTTAAATATTATTTGCTTGTGTTGTGGTTAACTTAAAAGTTAATTTTTTACAACAGTTTTGCAAATAAATCTCAACTAAATAAATTTGTGTTCATTGTATTGCGGCATAACAGATGATGCAAAGAGACATGCAAAAAGGGTAGCTTTCTTAGAAAGAGACAAAAAAAACGCAAAATCTTCCGTCTCGTGACAGTTCTGTTAGTATTCTGTGGTCCTACTTCTCTCTCAGCAAGTGTCCGTTGTTGTCCGACTTTTTCATCGAAATTTTTCTTGCACCTTAACTTAAAATTACAGGTCACAAGATTTATAAAGAAAAGATTTAGGTGCTCGTACAAATGTTTTGAAAAAGAACAATAAATTCCTCTTTGTACATTACCCAGGAAGAAAATTCAAGTTTTTTGAAGCACTTAAGAGAAAAGGCGCATAATCGAGCGCATCAATAAGATAGCTTTTATACAGCAGTAAATGATAAAGAATAAAATATATACAAAAGCAGCTGTTTAAGTGCTGACAACGAAGAAGGTTTTAAAGCGAAAAAAATAAAAATAAATTATGGTTAAAGAAACTGATTGAAAAAAGGCTTTTAAACCACTAAAAGCCAAACATTAGTGAATATGTTAAAATAGTTAGCCCTTAAAAAACACTTTATGCTAGGAACATAACTGGGACGAATTTCGCCCTACACGACGAATTATTTAGTAAAAATTCGCTGAGTAAATTCGTCGTGAGCTTTACTCATTGAAAAAGTGTTTTGCTGTTTGTGCAAAGAGAGAGAAATAGTGTGACCATATAAAAACAAATTTACTTAAAAAACACAGATATTAATTTATTTATTTTAAATGCGATAAAATAATAAAAAACAATTATTAAAGTAAAAAAGTAACTTTTTATACTAAAATACTTAAAAACTAAAATCAAACATGGTCATGGTTCGTCGTTCGCTGGCGTATGAAATAGAAATAAATCTATTGCAAAGACGAATTTCAGCCGACGCCATGATTGTGTGTATTTTCATATACACAAATATGTTTTATTTTTGGCGACGAATGTTCACGGCCAAAAATTCGTCGTTCGTCCCAGTTGTGTTCCTAGCATTAGGAGTGCTTTGTTTGCACATTAAAAGAAGCGATTATTGTTAGCAGTAAATAGTCCTCCAAACCGGGAACCCCCATCCAAAATCAGGCATCCCATCAGCAGGTTTAAAGCGATTTGAGATTTGAATTCATACATAAACGGCCATGTTCTGACAATCGCACGATTTGAAATCGCAAAACGCCAGATTTATTTTATGATGTTCTGAAACTCGTGCCTTTTGCTTGCGATTTCTTATAAGTGTCCTGGAGCGTACTTTTGCGGTTTGATATCGCAAACTTCTCGCGATCGCGATTAACAGTACACCTATTATGCAATTTCAAGTCAGAATCGCAAATGTTAAGCGTTTTGCGATTGTCAGAACATGCACGTATACCTGCTTCTTTTGGAGCACATGTTTTACTGGGTAGTTTAACTTTCCTTGATAGTCGCTATTTTTCAAAGTGGCTTATTGTAACTTGTCAATTATTTTTGAAAACCGCCGCCGCACTCTGGTTGAAAATTTAATTTCATTGGCCAAAAGTCCAATTTTTTGTTAACACAATATAACACAATGGTTAACGAACGTTTTATTTTGAGAAATAATTCTGCAACTGATGCAAGCAGCTTTTGAGTTTATTTGAAGGAACACGCCTATATAGAGGGTCGGGAGAGTGACTTGTGGACCTCTTAAATTGGTAACCTCCGATATTCAAACTTTTAAAAAATTCGCCAATAATATATGTATTTATGGATTGCACAAAAAATTAGACTTAAGCTGACCTGCAAAACATATGCTTAAATGTTTAGGTTATCTCCGTTGCCTTTAGAGATATGCGGATAAAACGGATTCTTTTGGGTTGATTTTTCAATAACTGCTAAACCGATTTTAATCACAGCTAAAGTTAAGTTAAGAGAAATTTTACATATTTCTTTTTTATCCCCCTAATCAAACTGTTGTTTCATTAAAAATTCAATTTAAAATTACTAACATTCCCTGATTTTTGGCAACGGTTTTAATTTTAAAAATGCTCTACTGAGCACTTGCCTAAATCGAGTTAAGTTGTTATTGCTTGTTGGCACAGATATATAAATGTTAGTCTGAGTTCATACGGCTCTTTCTTTATGACATGAATCATTTGAACATGAATTGGTGTTCAAATGATTCATATCATGTCGACGCCATATTGTTTATTTTGTATAGTCGTGCGTAGGAAAACAAAAACAAAATTAAACAACGAATAAGAAAGCAAAACGTAAAGACAGTACAGGCATGTGTGTACTCATTTCTTTTCCCCTCGCCCCTCTCGCCTTTAAAGTAGCAATCTTTTCAATAAAGAAAGAGCCGTATGAACTCAGACTAAGCATAAAAATCTAAAAATGTTTAGTGGTTGAGCTGCGAAGTTGACCATTTCATTTAGTCATCGGAATATCATAATACATAACGTAAAATACATTTAGAAGTGTAACAGATTTTTTAGGAGGATAAAATGTATGACCGACCTCAATAAGTTTTTGGTCGTTAACATTTTCTCGATATATACTTGCGTTTTGAAATTCTTAAATTTATTAAAAATTTTCGACTTTTGTGAATAAAATCAAAAGTTCGTAACAGATTTTAATCATTTATGGCTTGTTTTTTTTGCAGCTTCGTTTCTATGTCTGCAAATATTAGAAGCCTAGCTGCATTTTCCAATTTGTTATGAATTTTTAAAAAACAAAACTTTCGAAATTTTGATAAAAATATTATTTTTTTTACAAAAAAAAATATTATGTTTCTAAAACGAATGCTCATATTAAAAAAAAATACTTTTCTTAAAGGGAATTTTATTGTGGAATTTCGGTTTTATAAGTAATTTCAATAAACTAAACCGTTTTTGAGTTACGCGAATATATGTTGTGCAACCTCCTCCATTTTCGAAATAACGGCATATCTCGAAAACAAGAGCTAACCGGTGGACACCATTGGATTCAGCGTACCCGAATTATACTAAAACGCCATGGCCCGGCTTGTCTAATTTTGCAACTAGCACAGTGTCACATTCTTAATGTTGGTCTTGACGATAAATTCTATAATAGCTTGTATGTCATGCCAAAATTTTTTCTTGGTAGGCCCAGCGGAGTGTCTAGGTCCCATATAAGTCTACTCCCTGCAGATGAAAAAAAACATCTCAAAAAGTTGTCGATGTCGGTTAATTGTTAATTGTACCTATAGTTGGGGTCAAGTTGCATGTTCAGAAGGAAGCCTTCGGGAATGCCTTCAACATGACAACATGTGCCTTAATTTGCCTCCACGCGGCGACCCTGGGCATCTGTTTACAGATGGCAAAAAATTAAGGCTCTAGGTTAGGCTATCCTAAGATTTATCGGAGTCTGAAAGCTTAGTGCTCTTAAAGTTCTAGGACTTTAATAGTATGAGGTACTCACCAGAATACCTACGGTTATCTGGTTCCTCGGGCAATCAGAAAGCCCCCGGTGGCACGGCACCTGCTGATTGGATGGTTGCAGGTTCTCCTTATTGTTAGAACTCCTGTGACTGAAGGTATCCAATCGGATGATAAGAATTTCACTTTTAATACATGCAACTTATGGAATTGTTTATGTTTTATGTCGTGATTGTCGTTGATGTAGTGAACGAGCTGGGTGCTCAAGTGCGTTGGAGCCTTTGGGTTAGAGTTGCTGGGTAACTCTGGTTGCGTTGGGCCTGAGGGTCATAGATGAGCTGGGTGAGTGAGGGAGGAACTTGCGTTGGATCATCAATGGCTTCATGGCAGTCCGTCTGTTTATAAATGGGTAATTCCGTCCTTGTATTGTGATCTTGGTGTTCTGTGTGCATTGGCGTAGTAGTGAGGACTCAGTAGCCCATGGCTAGTACTCCACCGAGGAAAGCCATGGTGTGGAAGGATCGATCTGCTACCGGTGCGGTAGTGGTCTGTTTTAATGTAGGTTTGTTGCTAACATGTTACGTGTTGTTTGATGTATAGTTAGTATCCTTCCATGTCTAGTAGTAACATCTGTGAGTCAAGGGGCAGCTCTGTAGGCGAACGGATGGTTGGTGAACGCTATAATGTTGATGCTTCACGGCCGTATTTCCTTTTCCTTGGGTTAAGTCTTGATTTATGTCTTTGTGCTTTTTGTCAATTCATTAAAGTTTGCATGTATTGAAAGTGGAAGGACGACTGCTTGGTCGGAATTCTTCTTTCATTGGCGAGTTGATAAGGAGATACACGAGGTGGTTGTGGTTGTGCCTTAAGTTACGTAGGCAACAACACCGCTGGCTAACAATTTTTAGCAGAAGAGATCTAGATAGCTCGAACTCCTAAACAAGGAGGTATATATAAGCCGATACTTATATATATAATTGCAACCTGTATGTGCATTTTTAGCCAAATAGCATATAGGGGCATTTGGTAATTTGCTTTATATTATAGATGAATTAATATTAATAGAATTAATTGAGTTAAAATTTAATTGAAATATTATTTATTTAAAATTAAAGTTAACAGCAAAATCCAATAGTAAAATCTATTTTTATAAAATTCAAATCTTAAAGAAAATAATTGGAAACTCAAATGATTAGAAAAACTTATTACATAAAAAATTGAACTTAAAATTTTGTATAATATAACAAAGTATTTTCATACTCCTACATATATAATACACCCAAAAGTTAAGCACTTTCGTGGAATTGAGTAATTTCAGGTATCCACGTAAAATGGACAAATCTGTACCTACAGTTACCAAACTGTTTAATTACTTAAGGCCGTTACACACTATTCCACAAAGTCAGAGTTTTCGAAAATGCTTCCCTGATCTAACTATTGATTGAAATTTTCAAAAAACAATAACAACTTATCATGACAGGTTTGTATTTTTTTTTCAAAATACGTAAGACTTGTGCGATAGTGTAAAGCAGCTGTTAAGAAAGATTTTTCAACATATTGAATCCTAGAGATTACTCAGGAATTTTTTTTTAGAAAAATATGCTTTTTTTGTCATTTAAAAATGGTTTAATTTGAATTTTGTAAATTTTTTTTTATAAAACTTTTTGTTTGACGCTGTTTAATATTACAAGATTTTTATTTAAATATAAATATTTGACCAAAAACGAGAAAAATATTTGAAGTTTACTGGTCTTATTTTATTTGCTAATTTTGTTTGCCCAAAATCAGCTGTTTTTCTGTTTGCCACTCAAAAATATTTAGTGGTCAGATTAGCTCAAACAAATATTTGACAATTTTTTCGAACGTTTGCCATATATGACCGTATCTTTACAGCATTGTTATTATTTTCCTGTCATCATATTTTGAATAAAAAAAAAACAGAACGTTAATTTTTCAAAAAGAAACACACAAACCTAAATATTTTAACACTTTTATAAATTGGGTGAAAAGCTTTCTTTGTGAAGTTCGCTTTATAAACGCAAATATCGGGTTTTTGCTTTAATCGGTTAATCGCTCGATTAATTAACCGAGGTTTTGGTTTAATCGGTCAAATTTGTTATTGATCAGTTTTTTTTTTATAAATTAAGTAATTTCAATAAATAAACATTCATTAAGGGTTTTTATGATATCGTTTAAAATTGCCATTTGTGCAAATGGGCAAACTTGCGAGACTCGTTTCATGAAGATCCTTTTTAATTTTTGTTTAATTTTAAATAAAAACGTCATTTCAAACTCAAACGTCAATAAAAAATATATGTATTAAAAATATAATAAAATATGTAAAAAAAAGTTGAAATTTGTGAATAAATTGTTTTTTAGTATGGACAAAGAAAGCCAAAAGACTAATTTGCTTAAATTATTGCAAGAATTCATTGGCTGTGATATACATATTATGCGCCCCATACACGGTTCAATTCAGTTGTCAACTGAGTTCATCAACTGAATTGAAAGATTTTAAATTTATTCTAAAATTTAATGAAATATAAGACAATTTTTAAAATACTTAACTACAAAAATTAATTTTGACAGCTAATCAAGAGACTCGAGCACACACAGTACAATCGAATTGAAAGACTTAGTAGTCAACTTGAAAAATCAAAATCTTTTGATTTTTCTTCAGCCAACTCGACAACCGTCAAACTAATCAATTGACAAAGCCATACACGCTTTGATTTGGAAAAAAACCGACTCAGTTGACAATTGAATTGAATCGTGTATGGCCTGCTTTAACACTTGAATTTTTCATTGAAAATGGCGGTAAGCATTAAAAAAATGTGTTTGTATAAATCAGGGCTGTGGAGTCGTTAAGAAATAGTTATAACTCCGACTCCTTTTGCTGAAATTTTTTAAGTACGACTCCGTCTCCTACTCTAACCTAGCATTATTTAAGATACTAGTTTTTATTTGACTTTAAACTCTTTTTTAATTAAGTACCTGTTAAATGGTTAAATATAGCAAGAAAATGATTCTGTAAAAATTTTAAATCAATATTTTAATTCTAACGTACTAGTTACTAACATATGAGTAGGAAAGCTGCAAAATATTTTATTTGGATTTTGGAAAAAATTTAAAAAACATATACCGCCCGATTCAATAGACCAAATGAGTTGAACTTTTTTAATTCTAAAGTGTTATGACATTCTTGACTTATAACTCAACAGTTGAGAAATTTAAACCAACTGAAATATAGAAAAATAATGGATTTAATTTTGGAACGAACGAGTTTTGTTACGAACTTTCGAACGAAACGAGTTTTGCTTCAATCCGTATGGGATCATTGAACTTTAGTATATTTTAAAGGTTATATTAATTTATTAAAATTATGCAAACAGTGTTAAAGAATGTAAAAATAGTTCTGTAGGGAGAGATAAACTACACCAATTCACATCTTTTTCAAAAAAAGTTTTTTATACTGTTGGAAATTATAGATGTGTGAATTTCCATAAGTCCTATCTAATGTAGCTTTCGAGATAGAAAAGTTGAAAACAACACCAAGTCCAATTGGCTTAGACGTTAAAGGCATCAAGAAATCGCCATTGCATTTTTCCGTTCCTAATTCAATATTATTATTGTCCAAGACCGAAATTTGAAATTGCAAGTCTTTATTATCTCTCCAATTTTCCCTAAAGTGAGTAGATAAAAGTATTCTCAAATCATTTTTCGGGTTAACCCCCACATTGATGGGAATTATATCTGGAATAATGTCATGTATTTTTCCGAGTTCCTTTTCCTTTTATTCTATTATAATTCACCTTGAAAGTTGGAACTTAAAATGTAGTTCACTTAATGCTTTCACCACAGGAGCTACAGCTGATTTCAAGTCATATTCATGAACATAGCTACAACAATATTTGTTAATATACGATAAATAAAAAACAACATCTTTACAAATTTAATTTTTAAATTCCTTAATTCGGCTCTATTTCATTAACGATATCTTGGCGAAATTCAAATAGTGAACCCGCTGGTTTTTGTTACAGAAATTTGAGGTCACATTAAAACATAGAAAAGGACATGCTTCGATACAATCTATATAACTATTCTTATAAATTTTCAAAATAAGATGTTATCTCAATTTTTTAATTTTTGATATGAAAAAGCGGACCCTCTTATAGCCAATTCCACTAATTTATTTAAATATCAATTTATGTTTAAAATTTGTTTTTTTATGTCAAATTAAAATAAAATTATAAGAAAAATTATATTTAAATATGAATTGATATGTATTTAAAAAGAATTGGAGAAATTGGTCATTAAAATTTTTTATTTTGAAAATTATTGGAAAAATTTTAATGCAAAAAAGTCGGAGTCGCTAGTTTTTGTGGGTACTTCGACTCCGACTCCGGTACAAAAACCTCAACTCCGACTCCACAGCCCTGGTATAAATGCACAATTGAACAGCGCAAGTTTACGAGTCAAAATTCTCATAAAATTTTTGACAGTTCATTTGCGAGGGCGTACAAATTAGGGTATTCATTTATTTGGGCTTTTGCTTTAATCGGTTAATCGCTCGATTAATTAACCGAGGTTTTGGTTTAATCGGTTAATAATCGGTTAATTTGGTTTTTGATCGGTTAACCGATTAATAAAGTTTTTTTTAATAAATAAGGTAATTTCAATAATTAAAAATGGATAAATGAAATTAAAAAAAAAACAAAAATAACAATTCTTGATCTAAAACGAGCAAACAAAAAAAAATAATTCATAAATATGTGATATGTATTTTTAAAGTAATACATAATCAGTGGTGTTCTGGAAATCGAAAACGCAAAACGCAAGAATTTTAAACGTCGTTTTTTAATAAGATTTCTGTAGTTAAATAATTTTATTGACAAATATTTCCCTATTAAACAGAATTTTATAACTAAATTAAAAAATTACATTCTTATTATTTATTAGTTATTTCAATAGTTTAAAGAGATCTGATTAAATAAATTTTGAAAAAAAAAATTTGTTTAAATGTTTAGGATTAAAGCGATAATTTTCTTTAGTTTTGACAACACTTGACTTGGAATTTTTTTTTTGTCTTACCGTGGGTGCTGGAGGAATCAGAAGCAGCCATAATAAAGAATATCTAGTTTCTCAGTCATTTTCCTGGATTTCTCTTAACATATAAAATCTTCCATTATGCCATTAGAGTCCTGATTTAATTTTTAAAAATTTTTAACACTTCTAATTGTTCCGGGTAATTCTGTTAAGAATGTTTTGCTAGAAGGAAATATACACCCCAATTATGATTAAAAATTCCCCGGGAGTTTTTTACCTTTTCCCATTTTTACATTTGAATAAACATAGGAAAAATGGGAGAAGGGAGCAACCTTCCGGGGAATTTTTATTCATAATTGGGCTGATATTGTATAAAAAAATATTTTCTAAACATGTATATAAGACGAAACAATTAATTAAAACACAAAAAATTTGTTATAATATTACAAAAAATTATGTAACATCGGTTAATCTGCTAATCGACTGAAATTAACCGGTTTAATCGTTAATCGAAAATAGACAATTTTAAATTAACCGATTAACGGTTAACCAATTGAATACCCTAGTAAAAATGCACAGTTTGCAGAGATTGCGAGATTTTAAAGCGATACCATTAAAACAATTATTCATTACTTATTATTTGTAGTTTATTAGAAAAAGAAACAAAACATAACGAGCATCACAATTCTTGAACTAAAACGAACAAAAAACAAGTAAGAGTGCTATATTCGGCTGTGCCGAATCTTATATACCCTTCACCACTGTGCGAGCAGAATACATAGCAACTAGACAAAATCTATTTAAATAATTTTTAAGTATATTATTATTTAATTTAAAAAGCGAAAACTGGTTAATATTTTTTATATTTTTGAAAAACCAAGATTCAAACCAGGGGACTCACAGTTTCTAACCTTAACAAACCCCCTAGACAACTGAACCATGAAGGAACGTTGTTTGAATATCATTAAAATGAAATATGGCCCGCTTACGGTTCACAACTCAACAAAGTTGAGTTGTAATTATTTTTGATGTTTTAGTTCACCACAATGTAGCAAAGTTGTAAACCACAATACATAAATTATAAATCAACTTATTTGAGTTGTGAACCTTAATAGGTGGCCTTTATTCACCAAAATAGTTTGTACCATGTATGTGTGTTTGTTTGGCTTCGTTGTGTTACTTTTGGTTTTTCTTTTTATTTTTGTGTTCTACTTTATTTTAACTTTTACTTTTGTGGTTATCGTGCCTTACTTACGTTCATGATTCTGAATTTTTCTACGCTATTTATGATAATTTTGTTCTTTTTATCACTAATAAATTTGTTGAAAAAAATTTCAACTGCATATTTTTTAAATTGTTAGCGCATATTTTTCTATTTTTAGTGCATTTTTTATGCGCATAAAACGCTATTTTTACTGCATAAAATTCGGGCCCTAGTTATAATACTTCAAAAATTCAAAATTTTGTTACATTTTGTTACATCGAAATAGTCAATTTTAAATTAACTTTTAAGTTAAGCGGTTAGTAAATAATCGGTTAACCGTTGATAAATACCCTAGCAAATAGTGTCATTTCGTTTATGAAATGCCATAAAATGTATAATTTTCTTTTGACGTTATACTTTTTAGGTGTATGTATTTCTTTCTATTTATATTAATACTAACGGCCAATTTCATCACGTTCAGTTCAAATTAACTATTGCTCTAGCTTCCAATTAACAATAAGTTTTGACAGTTATAACTGCACTTGGTGAAAACGGCCATATGTTTTCGTCAAAAAAAATGTACTGTTATTTTCTTGATTGTACTGTTTTTTGTATTCAATTACTGTTTTTCCGAATTTAAAATTTGGCTACCCTATCTAGGACCAATATTTTTAAGTGTTACATATCGTCGGTTGACAAGTAAAACTCACTAAGTGCAGATTTGATCATTAAGGGTTTTATTTTGTATTGTCTTGAAAACGTTTGTAGTTAGACCGAAAATTTAAAAGCAATCATAATAAAGAAACTATTTTTTAATTTACTCTGCAAAATCGCATCGATCTTATGTAAAATAGATTTTTTATACAAAATTTAACATTAAAACCTCAATATCTCTAAACTGGTCTGACTACACTTAGTGAGTTTTACTTGTCAACCGACGATATTATAAGTATAATAATCATTTTATTAAAAATATTTTTCGGAATCAAATATTTAAACATTTTTCGTTAAATCTTCAATGAGAGACTGAATTTTTTTCTCTTTTTTTTTTGTTTTCATTCAATGTGTGGAACCGTGTTTTGCAAATATCTGGTCGAATCAATATTTTTAAATGTTAAATATGCAGTATAAACTTAAAAATATGCCCTGAAAATTGTTTAAATAATGTTAGTAAAATGGGTTTTCGAAAAATGTTAAAGTTTCAAGTCCCGGAATTTCGAAAATCCGTTTTACATACATTGTACGATTTTTCGGTCTTAGATTTTATGCAAAAAATATTCATCGAACATTTTAACCCTCTAAAGTGCCGTTTTAGTATACTTCTGTGTGGATGTTAAAAAAAAGGACAAAATTACCCCTTAAAATTAGCGTTATAGTGCATTTACACCTACATGATAAACAGGTTATAAGTTGTTTATGATGATCAACTAGTTTGAGAAACTTCCCTACAAGAAGAGATTGAGCGAGTTGTCACTTTTTTCACATTGGTGTTAAGAAAATGATAGAAAAAAATGATAGAGAACTTGATTTCGCTCATTTCTTTCTATCATTATCTTAAAACCAACGTGAAAAAGTGACAACTCGCTTTTTCTTTGGCATTTTTCAGTTATTTATTTAGCATTTTCTAGCAATTTTTATAATAGAGTTTACACAATTTTCAAAAATATAATGTATGTATGCAATTTTCGGTATATTAGAATTTTCACCATTGGAATAATGTGAACGTGCAGTTTCCTGCTATTATGTTAAGGCCAAAATAAACCACACAAATTGCTTGCCAAACATGTTAAAATTATATGTTTGTACATTTCAGCGAACATTTTTCAGAGTGAAGACATTAAAGAAGAAGCATTCTATTATTTTAAGTGGTAACTTCAAATTTGTTTTAAGCCACATGACTTACCCGTTGTTTAAACCACTATTTACTAAAAATTCTCTTTCTTTAGTTTATTTTCTCTTCCGATTTAAACGAGCAAAATAGCCGCAGCACTATCCTAGTCTGCATTCCTAAAATACATATTTATATTGGTGGCTATTCTCGAATACGCGCCGAGACCATATTGTAATGTGTACTCATAAAACCATCTCTTTTGTTTTTTTCATATAAAAATAAAAAACTTGGGATTAAAAAATTTTATAGGTATTTATCGATCTAGAAAAAATATTTTTTTTCAATAATTAGTATTGTGGTTATTTTGTTGAACTATTTATGGTTTTTTGAATCCAAATTTTAAAAATTTTTATTTTAGGCTCAAGTTCATCAAATTGAATTTTTATTAAACTATTTTTATAAAGAAAGGAATTTTACAACATGAAAGTTAATTAAAATTGTTATTCATAATTTTTCATTCTTGACTGTAGACGGGCTCGAACACTGGCCGGCAGGTTACCCTGACATGTTTCGATCGCAACCACTCGATCTCCTCAGAGGGATTTGCCGTCTTACACTCGCAGCCATCGAAGACTGCTGATGTCAATAGTCAAACATCAATCCTTAAACCAAATTGTATTTTAACCTTTGGTAGATCGAAATTTTTTAAAAGGAATTTAAAACTATCTGTTAGAGCTTTCGAAAGAAACTACACCACGTCTGTATTTAACGAATTCATTTATTAAACTCAAATTAATATTAAAAATATAAAGTAAAAGGAATAACAAGGAATAAGAAATAGAAGAAATGTCAAATCCAATTGGTTTGCCAGTAAACAACACTATCTAAATAAGGAGCTTTGGGCAAATTTGAACCGATTACAATTAATTTGCAATTTAATTTGCAGTAAAATTGTGCCCCGGTAGGCTAGCTGGTAGTGAGCTAGTCTATTAGCGCCGGGGTTGCGGGTTCGATTCCCGGCCGAGACTCTGGTTTCTTTCCTGCAGACAAGCGTAGAGCTTAGCGGGGATTAGCTTAGGGAATTCAAAATAAAAAATATAAAAAAAAAATATTTTTGGGGCGAATTTAAACCAAATGCCAACATAATTAGAAGGTTCGCGGACACAAAAAGTCTTATTTGGAAAGAAGTTTTTTTGTGGAATATGTGAAATTATAGACCGATTCTCCGCATTAACATAGACTTATCCCTTAGTACAATTAAAATGTATTTCCCAAATTTGATCAAATTATCTACAAGATTGCAACTTGTACTTTGCGCACAAGGTTAACATTGACAGACAACCAGCCAGGCGGACATTTATATTTAATGACAACCTGCTTTGTCTTACAATTTTAGAGTAAAATCGAAGCAACACGTCCATTATACAGATAAATATTTAAAACTGAAAAGGCAAAATTTCCCAAAAAAAAAAAAAAAATATGTATCTAAAAAAGTTTAACAGGTATTGAAATACCCAGTAAAAACTTCGCTTCCCAGTAAAAACTTCGCCTACAAAATAATGTGTTGAGTAATCAGAAAAACATAAGGGCACTCACTACTTACAATTCTACTGAAAGAACCAATGAATTTTACAAGGGGTGTCCCAAAATGAACGCATTCAAAAGCAAGTCATTATTTTTTTACTTTAATACATCCAGATAAAAGTAGTTATTGAAGTAGTTATAGAAGAAAGCTACTAAATAATGAGTTAAAGAAGCTATTCATTTTGAAAAAGTAAGCGAAGTTTTTACTGGGTTACTTTTTCAAAATGAATAGCTTCTTTAACTCATTATTTAGTAGCTTTCTTCTATAACTACATCTATAACAACTTCTACAACTACTTTTTTCTGGATGTATGTAGGTAAAAAATAATGATTTACTTTTGGAATGCGTTCAATTTGGGACATCCCATGTAAAATTCATTGGTTCTTTCAGTTGAATTGTAAGTAGTGCTCTTATGTTTTTCTGATTACTCAACACATTATTTTGTAGGCGAAGTTTTTACTGGGTATGCCTCAAAAAGGAAAAATATTAAAAAAAAATGCAAGAAATGCTGCAACCGGTAAAATAGACAGTAACAAATCGATGCCAAAATTTATCAAAAGCTCTATACGGATAAATATATTGTTTATGCCTTCATTGGTGGTACAAGAAAAACATGCAATTGCATATTTATGGTTTCCCTGCTGATAAGATTTTAACAAGGATTGAAGTAAAATAATAGTTTGTTAATTATAAGTACACTTCAATAGAGATTTATGACTAAATATGAAAGACAGTCCTAGTTTTGTGCTCATATTTGAGCCATTTGTTGAACGATTTATCTAAAATAGTATACATTTGATAATTTCCCTTATATCTCGGGTCTTCGGATAACCATTTCAACCAAGACAACAATTAAGTTAATTGTTTTTGGGTTATTATCTTATTTAACTTATGGATATAGTATTATTTGCACTCACCAAATCAGTACCAAAATATTGGAAGTAACTGGCGAAACCTTCATTCAACCAGGTATCACTCCACCATTTACAGGTTACCAACTTGCCCCACCAGAAGCGGGCTACTTCATAAGCAACAATAGTAGTAGCCACTTGTTTCGCGTTCAATGAACTCTCGTTCTCATCGTAGAGTACCAAAGATTCACCGAATTCGGAATTAGGAATAGCGTCCAAGTGTATTTGATTTTCGCGTATTGTGCTTAAATTTGTATTAAAGTAGCTACAAAAGACGTCCAAAAATTTGTAACCACAATCATGGCTATAACTTGTTTGAGAGGAGTATTCAGGTCTAGCAAGAACACCAATTTGGCCTTCATAGCGAACATAGAATTCAGAAACGGTGAAAGTCAAAAGATAGGTGGACATTTTAGGAGTAGTTCTATAATAAATCTTTTTACGATCTTCGGAAATAAATCTCGCAATAAGAAGAGTAGGGCCCATAGATTGAAATGGACTATCATGAGTCAAAGAAAGATCAAAGGTTGCCTTGAAAATCGGTTCATCAAAAGAGGGAAAGACACAGCGGGCATTCATTGGTTCGAACTGGGTTGCACCAAGCCATCTATAAAAGAATAAGAATTTTAATACAAGCAATTTTAAAAAATTAATTTTGTATTAAATAGGGGTTGTAAAACTTACTTGGTAGCATTTTTGGTTGTGTATTTGCTGCGGTAGAAACCTCTCACCTCTTCATTAATGCTGCCAACATAAACATAATGCAAAATATAGGATACGTTAGCTTGTAATTCTTCGTTTAAGTTGTAAACCACAATATCGGTTAAACTGTTGGGAGTGGCCTTGGGAAGGACAGTTTTGTTATGGGTATCCTTTTTGAAATATTCACTTAAGGACACGTTCAAATTACTAATATGCAATTGAATTTGTTTGGTATTTTGTAATGGTTGGATTTCAATGAAACATTCACCATCGAAAGTAAATTTTCTGGGATCAGATTCATTCAAGTAAGGTCTTAGATGAATATTGTAATTGATGGGCTTAATATTCAAAGGTAAACGGTAGTTAATTTCGGGAATGGCTGTGGGTCTGGGTGTTGGGGAGGATAAGGAATTTTTCGGTTTATCTCTTATCGTCTCGAGCACTATTAAAGAAATTATTAATGCCGCTATAACAATAACAATTAACACAATCGCAAAACACCCCGCCATATTGTATATATTAATATTTTATTTAAAAAAAATATATTAAATTTTCTCTTGAAATCTAAGTCGTTTTTTTTACACACTTTTTTACTTCACAGTTAATTTAATTTGATTAAATATTGCCGAGATTTTAGGCCTTACTAAAGCTCTTAACACTGCAGGTCTTTCTTTTATAAGAAAATAGTAACAAATTTCACACACAAACGTAAAAGCTTTCGGTTTATGGGTATTATCAATACGAATTATTTGATCAAGAGTTCAATGAAATCTAAATAATGAAAACAAGAGCTTAACTCTTACTTATTTTTAAAAACGTGCCTTAGTTTCCATTTTGTTTAAAATTTTGAAACTAATATTTATTTTAGTTTTTAAAATATCAACTTTACTCGTGCCTAAATAAACTACCGAGTTCTGGCCTAAATTCTTTTAAAAACAACTTATTGCGTCAGCGAAAGACAATCATTCATGTTCAAATAATGAAATTTAATGGCGGTTTTAACTATTTGAAAACCAAATTTTAAAAATTATTCTTATTAAAATGTTGCTTACGACTTAATCAGAATAGTTTGTTTACCTGTTAAACAAAATGATCGCAAACAAAATAATTTAAATGAAATTTAGAACATTATTTATCCAAGTGGATTTCTATTATTTTTCTAGTTAAAAAAAAAAATATTAAAATAACAGACAGTGTCGAATCGATCAGTCGCTATCGCCCGAGTTATGTTATCAAATAAACCACCCTCGAAACCCCCAAGAACAACAACAGCAATACAACAACAACAACAACAATACAGCAATAGCAATACAACAACATTATTGATATATTTACATTTTTTCTCATTATTTTATTAAAAAAATAAAACAAAAAAAAAAAAATCAATATATACGTTAGGGCGGGTCGATTTTTTTTTTTTTTTAAATCGTATAGCAAAAACGTAATCTACATAAAATTCTAAGAAAATTCTCCGTAGAAACCATGGGTCTAAAATAAAATCCTAATCCGCACCTCTCGACTTGAAAATTTATATGCCGGCTTTTGGCAAAAAAAAAAAAATTTTTTTTTTTAAATAGCTTTTTCAAAAAAGAAATCGAATTTTCTGAATAAAATGGTTTAGTAAGGTAGTTCTTTTGCACTTTATATTTCTCTACACCCAAAATTTTTTTGAATTAAAAAAATATTCACGCAAGTAAAAAAGTTTGTTTATAATTTTGTATATAATATTTTTCTAAGGAACATGGATAAAAACATTTTCTTTCATAATTTAACAAAAAGATTGAAAATACAATAAAAAAATATTACACTCAAAAAATTGTTGTCAGTATTTATTAAATAACGTTTTTTTGTTAACTTATGTGTCCCGACGTGTCACAGAAAAGAATAGAGATGATGTCCTGGCAGTAACTATAGAAAGTCGTGCCAAAGTACCTTGAATGAAGAGTAAAAAAGACTATACAAAATTAACATGTAACCAATAAGTGAAGTTTTCTTAGTTTTCTATAATTGCAAAAACATTACTGAAATATTGTTTGAGTGAAAAAACTTTTTTTTGTTTTTATTTGCATTATAAAATAAAAATTGTTTATCGAAACAAGAAAAAGTTATTTAATAAATACTGAAAATCATTTTTTGAGTGTAATTTTTTTTTGTATTTTCAATCTTTTTTATTAAATTATGAAAGAAAATGTTTTTATCTATGTTACTTATAAAAATATCAAATACTAGAATTTAAACCGCTACTTCGTTAGCGTCTCTTTTTTCTTCGTGGACATATCTGTATGCCAAAGTTAAATTTTCTAGGTTTTAACTTGTTTCAATTCCGGAAATTCAAAAAGTACCAGTTAATATACAAAAAGTACCAAAAATTTTCCTCTTATTGATTCTTATTCATTCAGGACATTGCATCTTGAATTTTATGTTTCTAGGTCCAATATTTTCGAAAATTCAAAAAGCACCAGTTAAAGAACAAAAAAGTACCAAAAAGTTACCTCATAGATTCGTATCCATTCAGGACATTGCATGTTGAATTTTATGTTTGAAGGTCCAATATTAACGATAATCAAAAAAATACCAGTTGTAGAACCAAAAAGCTGAAGAATGATATTAAGTTTCCCGTATTCACCATTTTGGTACTATTTAATGGGGGAACCCCCATTAAAGTATCAAAAATTGCAGTATTGTAGTGGGGGCCTATAATTTAGTACGAATATGGCAATGAATGGAGAAAAATGTTTTTAAAAAAAAGTACCAAAAATAGTTACGATTTTCACCTCTTAAACTTTCGAATTTCGAAAAAGTACCAAATTTATACTCGTATTTTTTTGATAAGTTTCGAATGAGGTATAAACTTTTTTTCTAAGTTTATTGGTAACTGCCTTACTAAACAATTTTATTCTGAAAATTCGATTTCTTTTTGGATTACGTTTTTGCTATACGATTTTTAATTTTTTTCATCCATACAAATCGACCCGGCCTAATATACATACCTTTTTTTATAAATGATAGAGTGGAATAAAAATATACAAAGATAGGATAGCAATTATTAAAAACAAATGTTATAAACACAAAGAATTAAATAGAAGAATTATTATCAGACGGATTAAAATTAGGAAAGAGGTGATACAGTTTAAATAAGTGTGTAATTATTTATCGAAAATCAAGTGGTAAGGGTATTTAACCGGAAGTTTTTATGACCGGGAAACATCGATTCCTTCCTTATTCTAAACTTTTTAAATCAAAAAGTCTTTCTACTAAACCCGAAAATCAAAGCTTGGATTTTAGAATGCTCGGGGAAATGCAAATCAAAGTGAAACAGTGGCTCAGCCACCTATACAGACAATTGACATTTTCAATTCATTAAGAATTCCGGACGCAATTAAAGATCTACCTAAATTCGAAGGTGATCCTAGATTACTCTATGAATTTATAAGTAATGTGGAAGAAATACTTCTCCCCATTAGAGGAGTCAAGGACTGATTCTTTTAAGAGCTATTAGGAACAAGATAGATGGCCCAGCCAATGAAGTCCTAAATATGTACGGTACATCCCTTAACTGGGATGAGATCCGGGGAAATTTAATATCACACTACTCGGGCAAACGGACAGAGACTTCCCTAATAAGAGACCTCCATTCTTTAAAACAGTACAACAAATCAATCGAAAAATTCTATAGTGAAATCATGGAATTTCAATCGGCTTTGTCGAACAACCTATCTATTCATGAATCTGAAGATAACGTAATCAGAGCAAAGAGAGATCTCTTCGCTGAAATGTGTCTAAATGCATTTCTATCAGGTCTACGAGAACCTATGGGTTCTACTATTAGAGCAATGAGACCAGAATCATTGCCAACAGCCCTGGACTACTGTATTAGGGAACAAAACATTCACTATATTAGGTCCAATTTGAACACGCCAAAATATTCTCAATGGAGACAAAACAACCAATATACTCCATACCGGAGATATTCACACAATTTCTCAAATACCGTACCAAGACAGGGAAATTATTATCAACCTCAACGAAATTTTATGGAATGGAAACCAACAGCGGGAAACCAACAGCGGGTTTTCAAGAATTGAAAGGGGTATTAATAAATTTAAAACAAGCCCAAGTACTCGGTTTAGTAGGATAACAGGCAGGAACGAAATGAACAATATCAATGAATTTAGGAGTCCTCGAAACGAAGATCAACTCCATACTTTAATCATACGAATAAGACAAATCTGGACCAATATGTTAATTATAATATTGACGACAACCAGGATTTTTGGCAATCAGCCTTAAACAACAAACAGGATACATAGACTGTAATAAGCATGGTAGTGTACTACCCTATATTAACATTAACTCTCCATTTGGCAGATAATTAAAATTCTTAATAGACACTGGTGCTTCTTCTTCTTTCATTGACCCAAAATTTATAAATCCGTTAGACATCGAAAAATGTACCCCAATAACCATATCCACAATTTTAAATAAATACAGTATTGAAAGGAAGGTGACATTGCCCATCTTCAAGGAAATTCAGAGATCAGGAACTTTTACATTCCTAGTTTTCAAATTCCACGGTTATTTCGATGGGTTGTTAGGTTTAGATTCTCTTACTAAAATTGGAGCAAAAATCGATTTAGGAAACAAAATACTAAGCACCAAGAGTGTGACAATACCCCTAGAAATGAAACCAAATTTTTCTTCTGGAAAATATATAATAACTGAAAATTCAAAACAACTCGTGAAACTGCCTGTTGACGTTGAAGAGGGGGACATAATTGTAAATACAATAACCCTGGATAATGGTCTGCTTATTTCTCCAGGCATCTATAATGCAAAAAATTGGTTTAGCATAATAGAAGTGGTTAACCCCACTGGAAGTGATCAATCGATTTTCTTGGAACAACCCATTAAGGCAAACGCATATAACTCACAAAACTTCATTCAATTGAATAACTTTAACATTAACCACAAACAAATCAATGACAGAATTTAAAATTTACCTGAACTACTCCGCACAGAACATCTTAATAACGAAGAAAAACAAAAAGTTTTTAAGTTATTTGCTAAATATGAACACATCTTTTATAGAGAGGGAAAATTTTAACGTTTACAAACGAAATAAAACACAAAATCCAGACAACAGACGATATTCCTATCCATTCAAAATCATATAGATATCCCTTTGTTCATAAAGAAGAAGTGAGAACACAAATATCAGATATGTTAGAACAGGGAATTATTAGGCCAAGCTTTTCCCCGTGGAGCTCTCCAGTATGGATTGTCCCAAAGAAAAAATATGCGTCATGAAAGTTAAAGTGGAGACTTGTTATTGACTACAGAAGGTTGAATGAAAAAACTATCTCAGACAGATATCCACTCCCAAATATTTCGGAAATCTTGGATAAACTAGGCAAGTGTCTCTACTCTGGATTTAGCTAGTGGTTTCCATCAAATCGAGATGAGTCCACAATATATTCCAAAATACAATATGAATACGTAAGAATGCCCTTTGGCTTAAAAAACGCAACCTCAACTTTCCAGAGGGTTATGGCTAATGTCTTGAGGGACCTGGTGGGGAAAATCAGTTTAGTTTATTTAGATGATATAATCATCTTCTCGACATCCCTCCAAGAACACATTGAAAATTTAGAAAAAGTCTTTTTAAGATTGAGGTCGTCAAATTTTAAAATTCAACTTTATAAATCGGAGTTTCTCCGAAAAGAAATAGCCTTTTTAGGGCATATAATATAAAATATAATATAAATGAAATAAAGTCATTTATAGGTCTACTGACCTACTACAGAAAATTTATTCCCGATCTAGCAAAACTCACAAAGCCATTGACAGAGTGTTTAAAAAAAGGCAGGAAAATAACGTTAGACGACTGATATCTAAAGGCTTTTGAAGCCTGCAAGAACATTTTGATGAATGACCCGATATTGCAATTCCCTGACTTTTCAAAGCCATTTATTCTCACAACTGATGCAAGTAACATTACACTAGGAGCAATCCTCTCTCAGGGACACATTGGTAGCGATAAACCAATTTGCTACGCAAGTAGAACCCTTCCGAAAGTGAGATCAATTACTCCACAATTGAAAAGGAGCTCCTAGCAATAGTGTGGGCAGCTAAATATTTTTGGCCCTATTTATTTGGTCGAAAGTTTAAAATAGTTACAGACCACAGGCCACTTACGTGGCTAATGAGCCTTAAGGAACCCAACTCCAAATTAGTTAGGTGGCGTTTGAAGTTAGAAGAATATGATTACAAAATCATATACAAAAAAGGAAAATTGAATAGTAATGCGGATGCCTTAAGTAGGATAAGATTAGACAATAGTAACGTCGCCGAGGTAAATATGAATGCTTCAAGCCAATTATCTACAATACACTCTTGTGAAGAAAACTTGAATGATGGCATACCAATTTCGGAGAAACCTTTAAATAAGTTCAATTTACAACTTTTATTGGAAAAATCAGACGAGAAAAATGAGACGATTGAGAAGAGTTGAAACTATTTTCAAAAATAAACAACGTCGAACTATAAAAGAAAAAGAATTCTCCCAAGATACAATAATTCAAATTTTTAAAAAATTCATTCCCACAGGTAAACTAACTGCAATTTTTTCAGATGAATTAACCTTCAGAACTATGCAACTAAAACAATTCCGTATCATCCGTTGAACTTAAATGTTAATAGATATTACTGATACTGATAAACGTAGAATTGATTCGAAACTCTCACGAAAATAGAAACCACAGGGGAATTAATGAAACCTATGAATATTTAAGAAGTCAATATTATTTTCCGTTTATGCAATCTATAATAAATAAAACTTCGAATAATTGTGAAATTTGCAATACCCTAAAATATGACAGACATCCACCGAAATTAAAATTTCAAATTACAGAAACACCTGATGAACCACTTCATATTTTACATATCGACATATATACAATAAATAGTAAATGCATTTTAACCATCATAGATACATTTTCTAAATATGCGGCAGGGTATACCCTACCATCAAGAACTAGCGTTTGTGTTCTCAAAGCCTTAAAATCATTTATGAACCTTTTGGGAATACCTAAGAAAATCGTTTGTGATCAAGGTACCGAATTTACTTCAAATATTTTTTAAGATTTTTGCAAGCAATATGAAATAATGCTTCACTTTACATCATTCCAACAATCAAGTAGTAATTCTCCGGTGGAAAGACTCCATTCGACTTTAACAGAAATTTATAGAATCATAATAAGCATTAGAAAATCAAAGAAAATGGAAGTAGATCACGAAGAAATATTAGATGAGGCATTTATGACTTACAATAACACAATTCATTCATCCACTAAATTTACGCCATACGAACTTTTCTTTGGAAGACCAAATAATTTCTCAAAAGAAATAAAATATAACAATAAACATGAATTTTTGACCAAGTTAAATGAACTCAAAGAAAAACTTTATCCTTCTGTCAAAGAAAAAGTTTTTAAAGCAAAAATAAAAAATATTAATAACCTTGACAAGATTAGGAAAAACCCAGAAAATAGGGAAGCGGATGAGGAAATATATAGAAAAGAATGTAGGAGAAACAAATTAACACCTCGATTCTCTAAACATAAAGTAGCGAAAGACAATATTATTACAGTAATTTTGATTAAGCTGCACAATCTCCTTTGCACGATTTTTTGTGCAGGTAAATCAAAAATGCAGCTATCTTAAATGCATTTAGCTGCCTTAATGTGCAGGTACACAATAGTGGTTACCGGCACAAAAGTGCAGCTAAAGTAAAGTGTTTGATTTAAAAGTGGAATAAAAAATCTTTTTATTAATACAGTTATTCCCGCTTAATTGAGTTTCTAAAAACGCACGACTCTTATCGCAATTAAACAGGACGGGAATTCAATGAATCGCCGACGCAATTAAAAAATAAATCGCTTAATTAATTGAGCCAGATGTGCAATTAAGCGAAACTCCCATGTGTAGGTAAAAAATAAAACTAATTTTTTTATTTATTAACATAAACAATGGTTTAGGTTTTTTTAAAACAACCAAACATTTGCTTTGGTTTTTCGCAATGCGGTCTTATTTTGCGAAATAATTAAGCTTGTGACGCGATTTAACGGAACTTAACCAAACGGGTATTTTTACATTGACAGTTATACTGAATGATTCGTTCCATGATTTTTAGTGCAATAAATCGGGAAACTCAATTAAGCGGGGCACAATGAACCGAAAACAACGTACATAAATTTATATTTTACTAAAATTTTCTTTCAAATAACAGATCATTTTATACATGTATGTACATTTAATATGTATGTATGTATGTATATTTAATATAAAAGGAACATTAACAAAAACAATGAGAATTCACAAAGAACATAAAAATTATCGCGATTTATATTTTTATAAACATCTTAAATTGGATATTTATGTGAAAAAGTGGCCACCATATTTTTTTTTAATTTGTGCAGCTAACTTTGAATAATTCCAGAAAATATGTATTTTGGGCAGTTAAGTCAAAGTGCAGCTAACTTGAATTTTTTGTATGAAAATAATTTTAAAATGCCAAAAATGTTGGGCACTTATCTTAAATGTGCAGATAAAGAAAGTGCACTTAAAAAAGGAATTTGTATGGGATCATAAAGAATAATGCCAAAAATTATCAATTTTTTGCAGTTAAGTCAAAAGTGCACGTAAATAAAAGGCAGTTAAGTCAAAACTACTGTACAATACAAACTACTAAGGACAAAAAATTACACAAGTCAAAAATTAAGCTTAGGAAAAGAAAACAACCGACATAAATTCCATATTAACAGCATACCTCTTATTTGCGGACAGATGTTGGAAATTCGGAATTTCGACAACGAACAAACTATGATAGCCCTAAAGGTTGGTAAAGCAAGGACGATCGAAAATCATTTTAATTTCATACATATAATAGACTTAGAACATTATAATGAACAAACGTCTAAATTATTCAACACCATAGATAGAATCAATCAGAAAACATAGCACATTAAAAGATGCCGCTAAAATATGTTAACTAAAACTGAAAGGACTTGAAAATAAACTGCAGACGTTGAACCCATACAAACGACCAAAACGTGCACTATTTAACGGCATATGTTCTATAATTAAATTTATTACAGGAAATATGGACGCAAACGACGCACAAACTATAAACGGACAAATCCAGGAACTTCAGGAAATTGCATCAAATTCGGTTAGTATTGCTGAAAATCAGAAAGGCTTAAATATAAAAATGATGCAGAGATTTAAAAATTTAACGGACCATATCAATAACGAACAAGAAACAATTACAAAATTTCTAGGAAAACTTTCAACCGAAACATCTAATAGTATTCAGAAAGAAAATGATGCATTGGCAGAAATTCAATATATGAATCAGCTCAATTATAATATTGATTTGTTAGTAGACCACATCTCAGACATAATTGAAGCCGTAATGCTTGCTAAGCTTGGTATAATATCAAAACTTATTCTTAACCCAGATGAACTAAAGGAAATAAGGGACCATTTGAGATAACAGAATGCCGATTTTGTTTCAGACGGAAACCTTTACGAACTTCTAGAACTCCAAGCATATTATAATAACAGCAACCTAATTTTTAATAAAAACTTCCAAATTTTTCCAAAGACACAAGCTTACTTTACCACCTCATTCCTCTTCCGATAAATCAAACAAAAATTTTTGAAACATTTTTGAATCCCAAGAAAAACTTTGATAACTAATATGCATGTGGCAGTGTAAATAAAACTGAACTGGCAAAATAAAATAAAGTAATTTGTTTTTATTTTTGTTTTTTCTTTTTCTTTTCCCACTTACAACTACATTTAGAGTTGACAAAAAATCAACCAATTGTAGCCGGGACTGTAAGAAAAGATAAACTCACTGTTTATTGTTGTTGTTTTTGTTTAAGCTTTGATATTGTTACGAGTAAAACTGGGGCTTATAAGAATTATTTGTATAATATTTATTTGTATAATATCTTTAGTTTTTCTAAAATCTTTGGATGAAGTTTCCTGACGATCTGGCCTAAGCAACCAGTGAAATGCGCATAGGAATAGCTTATCCCTTCAACAATAAATTTCAGTTTATCAATAGTATGAAATGGGAATGTAGCACATTTAAACGAAACCTTGTTAAAAATAATTAAAACTAAACCCTATGTAAGTTACAATGCACACAACCTCCAGTACTGCACAGAAATTTGCCCAAAGATTGAGAACATTTGTTATTGCAAAATGTCGAACGATTTCGAAGAAATTAGTAACTCAAAATGCATCGGAAGAATATTGGATGGGCAAAGCCCAATATGCCCAGTAAATGACGTGGGAATCACCTCAACTATCTTCCAGCCGGAAGAGAACTATATAATAATCATAAATGTTGATATTAATAACTTCTTCTTGCAGAAAAAATTTTACAATAAGAGGCACTCTACTCCTCCACTATGAAAATTGTTCCGTCACTATAGCAGGAACAACCTAGAGAAACAACCCGCACGTCCACTGGGACACAATGTTTGTGGCACCACCAAACCTAAACAAAATACAGATTGAATCGACAACAGATACCCTGACTTTGCAGAAAATAAAAGCCTACAGCTTCATCAATAAAAACAATATCTTACGATTAAGAAAGAATACAATACAAAGCGGAGGCATACTTACAGCAACAATATTGATATCCGTCATCAAAACCTTCACTTGTTTGATCCTGTTATGGAAAAACCCAAAAGTCCGATATTATCCCCAACCAGCTGATGTCGTGCTGTCCCCACCAAATTCACTGTGGGCATCACTCTATTCTAAGGGGGGAGGAGTTATGTTATCACATAAACCACCCTCGAAACCCCAAAGAACAACAACAGCAATAAAACAACAACAATACAGCAATAGCAATACAACAACATAATTGATATAATTGAATTGACCTTTTTTCTTATTATTTTATTAACATACTTACTATTAAAATTCTTATTAATTTTATTGACATATTTAAATAAACTACCGAGTTCTGGCCTAGTTCTTTTGAAAACAACTTATTGCGTCAGCGAAAGACAATCATTCATGTTCAAATAATGAAATTTAATGGCGGTTTTACCTATTTGAAAAACAAATTTTAAAAATTATTCTTATTAAAATATTGCTAACGACTTAATCAGAATAGTTTTTTACCTGTTAAACAAAATGATCGTAAACAAAATAATTTAAATGAAATGTAGAACATTATTTATCCAAGTGGATTTCTATTATTTGAAAAGTAAAATTAGTATCTTAATTTTTCTAGTTAAAAAAAAAATATTAAAATAACAGACAGTGTCGAATCGATCAGTCACTATCGCCCGAGTTATGTTATCACATAAACCACCCTCGAAAGCCCCAAGAACAACAACAGCAATACAACAACAACAATACAGCAATAGCAATACAACAACATAATTGATATATTTACATTTTTTCTTATTATTTTATTAACATACTTACTATTAAAATTTTTATTAATTTTATTGACATACTTATTATTACATTGTTTTCTTATTATTTTATTAACATAGTTACTCTTAATTAATTATTAATTTTTTTGACATATTTAAATAATCTACCGAGTTCTGGCCTCAATTCTTTTGAAAACAACTTATTGCGTCAGCGAAAGACAATCATTCATGTTCAAATAATGAAATTTAATGGCGGTTTTAACTATTTGAAAAACAAATTTTAAAAATTATTCTTATTAAAATGTTGCTAACGACTTAATCAGAATAGTTTTTTTTACCTGTTAAACAAAATGATCGTAAACAAAATAATTTAAATGAAATGTAGAACATTATTTATCCAAGTGGATTTCTATTATTTGAAAAGTAAAATATGTATCTTAATTTTTCTAGTTAAAAAAAAAAATATTAAAATAACAGATAGTGTCGAATCGATCAGTCACTATCGCCCGAGTTATGTTATCACATAAACCACCCTCGAAAGCCCCAAGAACAACAACAGCAATACAACAACAACAATACAGCAACAGCAATACAACAACATAATTGATATATTTACATTTTTTCTTATTATTTTATTAACATACTTACTATTGAAATTCTTATTAATTTTATTGACATATTTACTATTGATGTAATACTTATTATTTTATTGAAATACTTTAATTGTTTTCCCTTTAATTTTAAAACATTATGACACACTTTAATATGTTTCCATTTAATTGAGTAAGCAAAATTGAAACATTCAGGGGTGTCATGGATATCGAAAACGTAAAACGAAACAATTTGGCAGTTCTTTTTATTAAACTTTAAATCTAATTTTTACAATTGTTGTTAAAAAATTCTGTTTAATAGAGCATTATTTGTATAATAATTGTCATAAAATTTTTTTATTACAGAAATCTTATTAAAAAACGAATCTTAAAATTCTTTCGTTTTACGTTTTCGATTTCCATGACACCCCTGATTGTACTTACTTCCTGTCTAAGCCACTACATGCATCCACACATACTTAAACGTATTAAAATTTGTCTTTGTTATTTTTTATTTTATTATTTCGAGTCATAAATTTTATACAATAAGAATTTTTATAAATTAAAATATGAAGAATAATAAAGAATTAATTGTAATACTGACTTCAAAGTGAAAACTATGTGTTATTTTCTCATCGTTAATGAGACAGTTAACTCCTATAAGCGACCTGACCGACTTCGACTTTAAGTGACAGTTCCTGTCGTGTAAAAACGCCCAGTTCAAAGCGCCAAGACCAAAGAATAGAAAACAAGGCACTTTTCATCGACAAATAAACAAAACAACATCTCCAACGGAGAGTGGAAACAACCCTGCGGGAAATTTGTGTCAATTGTTCCAACAGACTGGTCCTGGGATTTCTGAAAATAGAACAAGTACAAATAGAAAGGACTCATGACCAGTGAAAGAAGAACCAATCACTTAACTGGTTTATGAAGAACAAAAAAGTAGAAAAAGTAATGAATTTCAGTACAGTCTTCACCTGCGCTGTGACTCATTTTTTGGTACTTTTTAAAATTTGGTTCTTGAATTTAATTCAAGGACTTGTTTTAGTGAAATAATACTACATTTTAGTAACTGACACTAAGCACGTTCATTAAGAATAGACCTGTGACTGGTCAAATGGTGTCAATTGACCCACTCCAATGACAACCCCATGAAAAAGTGATAGGTCTTATCCATAGAAAGTGTTTAAACTAGAACCGGTCTCTACCACCAAAGACCTATCACGGGACTACTTCGATGTCAGTTCGCTTCCCTCTAGGGAATTTATTCCATTAAAACATTAAATAAAACAAATCTATAAGTTTAAACAAACAAGAACAATTAAACCCAATAATACTTAAAACAAGCAAAACCAAGCTTAAATATACGAACGTATTATAGACAAACAAACACTCAAAATAACGAATAAAGTTGTTGTCAATAAATTCATATTTTTAATAATCTAAACATTCTCTTTGGTTTTAATCAGCAAACCATCAAGCATGTAAGTATATTCAATCCCGTTGAATAAAATATTAGCTGATCTACAACAATGCTGTTATACCCTACACACATTTATTACATTTCGTGTAATAAATTATTTCAATTATCTACTTCGGTCACGCCAAGTAGAAACGACAATGTCCCAATTCATGATTGGAATTTTGTTAAGACAGACAGACACGTGTTCAAATAATAACATTTTTAATGGCGGTTTTAAATATTTGAAAAATAAATTTTATAATTTATTCTTATTAAAATGTTGTTTACGACTTATATTAGAATAGTTTAGGAATTTTTTTATAACTTACGGTTAATTTCTCCAAGTTCAGTTATAATTCACTATTTTTTTAAGTGACGATATATATTAATTTGAATTACATAAAAAAGTATAACTACTTGTTTTGTTTCATAATTATAGGTACATACATATTTTGTATTGTTATTTACAAAATTAATTAACTCTGGTGTTATTTGTAAGCAAGGTTAGCTTACAGGGGTGTGCTGGAAATCGCAAACGCAAAACGCAAGAATTTTAAAAGTCGTTTTTTAGTAAGATTTTTTTAATAAAAGAATTTTATGACAAATATTATACAAACATTTCTCTATTAAACAAAATTTAATAACAAAAATTATAAAAATTAGATTAAGTGTATTAAAAACAGCCTCCAAATTCTTGCGTTTTGCGTTTGCGATTTCCAGCACACCCCCCTTAGTTTCCATTGGCAGCCGTGATCAAGCACAGCTCACGTGGGTCCATTAATTAGTTCCCGTTGTGTTACCATGTCACACCGTCTCCCATGGGTCCTATGTTATTTGGCTGCTAGTATTCCCATGCAGCCCTCCGGCCGATTCAATAAAGAAGTGTATCCTTTTTACATCCACATCAGAGAGACAAGTTTTGTCCCCAAGGACTCTTCGATCAAAGATTTTGAGTCTTAAGTCTCCGAATGCGGGGCAATTACATAGAAGATGTTCCGTTGACTCTTCCTCCTCCTCGTCGCCGCAACCTCTACACAAGTCATTATAAGGGAGCCCCAGCCTCTGGGCGTGCCTCCCAATGGGCCAGTGGCCAGTTATAACCGCAATTAGGTTTCTTAGATGATGTCTGGACAGCTGTAATGCCCGCCGTGTCCTTTTTTAATCTATGATGAGCCAGATTTTCCTGGTTTCCTCACAGGTAGTTTCATCGTGCCACCTCTGACTCTGATTTGTAAGCAAAAATCTTTAAAACTTTTTTAAAATGTTTCAAAAGTTATCTGGAATACAGATCGTATTATGTAAAAATAGGCAACAATCTCAGCAACGAAGTACAATACGACTGTGGAGTGCCACAAGGATCTAAGCTGGGACCAATATTTTACATTATCTATGCGAATGATATGCTAAATTACTTAAGAAATTGTGAAACCTTTGCATATGCAGATGACACAGCTGTTATTGTTGCAGATTCTACCAAGTTCACAAATAAACCTTTTATTCCACAGTACAGACTGTCTACATGCCAAAGTACTTAACAACACAAACTTCGTTGAAGAATGCTCCACAACTACAGTATAACCCGGTTAATTACCCCACGCTTAAATGCCTTTCTCGGTTATTTACCTTGAGTTTTAAATCCCCGTTTTTTTTCTTCCATTTTTGAAACAAAAATCCACGTTTAATTGCCTTACGCTTAATTACCCAATTCGGGTAATTGCCTTAAAAAATAAAATCCAAAAACAAAATTACACCTAAATTTCACTCGTTTAATTGCCTCAGTACTATTTGACAACAACACAGCAAGTAACACAATAGTAACAAAATATGGCTTATTTGAAAGCAAAATTTTCCACAATTTCATATTTGCATTAAAATAAAATGTATTCTGTGCTCACCAGAATAAAGTTACGTTATGAGGTGCTGACTAATATCTAGAAACACCAAATATGTGAGATATTTTGTTTTAAAGGGATATAAGGAAAGGTCGCTAAATTTTAAATTACATAAACATTTAAAAGGATAAAATAGCTTGAATATCTTAGGGATTAAAATTTGAATGAAAGCTGTATGTTTAAATCTGCACCGATTCAACAATAGTTAATTTGCTGTAACATATTTTGGGCCAAATTTAATCTTAATGCGAACATGATTAAATAGTTTATGGACAAAAAGAAAGAAGTTTGCATGGGGACTATGTGATATTATAGACCGATTCTCACAATTTACGTAGGTTTCGTTCTTATGACAATTAAAACTTATTTACCAAATTTTATCAAATTATCTAATAACTGCTACTTTTACTTTCCGCACAAGGTTTACATGGACAGAGGACCAGCCAGATAGACGGACGGACACGAAAAGATCACATTAAAAAGTGTCTCTGATTCGATCGGTTTACTATACGATGCGTTAAAATTTCAATGTATTAGCAAGCATTTATATAATGGCTTTTTCTTAATTTTTGCATATAAATAAAAATTAAAAGTGTCGAAAAACATTTATGTTCACAAAAACTTTCTTTGACTTACAATTGTAGACTGAAAATTAAATGTAGATGGCAAAATTAAAGCAACAGAAAATTCATCTGTTAACCAGAATTTTAAGGAATTTTTTTTATTTGCTAACCATGTATAAAAATATGCTTTAAAAACGTGATATATGCAATAAAAATGCAGCAATAGCTAAAATATGCAAATTATTCACAAACAGATCAATACCAAAATTCATAACAAGCTCTAAACGGATAAATATATTGTTGCTGTCTTCATTGGTCGCACAAGAAAAACCATGCAATTCCGTATTTACGGTTTCCCTGATCATAAGTTTGTAAATATGTATGAGTACGCTTTTGTTAGTAGGATATGACAAAACTTCTCAAAAAGCATTACAGTTAAAAATACAGCAATCCCATTGCTTTTTATTGTTATCTCTTTAGATTTAGCTGATACATGTAAAAATTCCTGTCAACTTTTTTTCATACATCAAAGTTAAGGTATCTTGTAAATAAATACGTTTAATTACCTCACTGCGGTATTTAAACGTATTCGCTTAATTACCTCAATGAGGTAGTTAAACGTATTCTTATAATTACCTCAACAAGGTATTTAAGCGTATTCGTTTAAATGCTTACCCCGCATAATTACCCAAAAATATTGGCATTTTTGGCGAGGTAATTATCCGTGGAATACTGTATAGAGAAAGCTGAACATACAAGTATCTCGGAGTGTACGTTGACAGCAGTTTTAAATGGAAAGTACACATCGAAAACTTGCAAAAAAAGCTTAGAACAACATCCTACATGTTCTACCACTTAAGCCACTGTGCAACATACAGCGTACTACGACAAGCATATTTTTCGCTTACGGAGTCCTATATTCGGCTTGCGGAAGCGTAAAATATAGCACCACACTCAAAAAGCACAAAACCAAATATTAAAAATCATATTGAAAAAATTACAAAAAACATATTGAATAAACAACATTATTGATAGTTCAATACCACAGCAAAACCATTACGCAGCGACACAACGTTTTAATAACATTGAAAGCAACATTTATAACAGCAGCATAAACAATAACATGCACATCAGCATCAACAATAATAGGAACGTAAACAATAACAACTCCCGTAATAACAGCAGCAACAACAACAGCGTTTACACAACTATACACAACAACATTAACATCAACAACAACGCCAGTAACAATGAAAATAACAATAACTATGTATCAGCGACAACAATGTTAATTGGTGCGTTCGTTTACTTTTCCAGTAAAATTCCAGTAAAATCCAGTAAGTGAGTTATATGAAAATTTTACAAATTTAGGTGTACGCGAACGCATTTCAGTAAAATCCAGCACAAATTTGTACAAATTTTGGGGTAAACGAACGCAGCTATTATCAGCGGCAACAACAATATTTTCATAAACAACATTAGAAACGTCAACTTCTTTGAAAACAACAACAACATCGTAAATAACAACAATATCAGCCACAACACCAACAACAGTAATAGCAACCACACAAACTCTCTTGCAAAAACTCTGCACGTTCTTAACGTAAAAAATATCTACTACTCAAATATAGTTTTCAAGGATAACAGATTTCTGCGGCCAATTGACCATTTCTACAACACCAGGATACGTGCACAGGGAAGATTTAAAATAAGCCATTTTTCTAGCGAATATGGCAGAAGTACTCTCTCTGTAGTTTTGCCCAAAACCTTCAATCTACTGCCAACCAACATAATTAATACATCTAATGAAATAAAACGAACTCACCTAATCAAAAACCACTTTATAAATTTGCAATAAATAAAATTTGTGAAAATATTTATGAATGTATTATCTTGAAGTTTAATTAGTATATTATATTTAATATTGTTTTATTATTATTTTATTTTATATTAATTTCTTTATACACTACTTATTCTTATTTCTCTGCAGACAAGCTCTAAAGCTTTGCGGATCTTACTGTAATATGAATTTTTATATAAAATTGTTAAAATTTAAAAAAAAAGCGACGAAAATTTACTAAAATTTCAACGACGGCGGCGAAAATACAACCGTCGGCTGTACCAAAAAATGTAAAGTGCGACTTTAATGTCACAAAATTTGAAAACATTCGTATATTTTTAAACAATTTTAGAAGCAATAATTAAACAAAGAAAAAATCCACCAAAAACAAAATACTTATCTCTTCCGTGTTATTATTCATTGCATTTTGTATTTTTAATATGTTTTTTTGTGTAAAAATTGTTTTTTCGCCACATTTTTATTCGTGAGTTTATCTCACAGTTCAAAGCGGGAACTTCTTCACCAAAGGGTTGCATGTAACATGAAACATAGAATGCATTGAAAGTATACAAATTATGCAAAGCGTGGAAGCGAAAACGCGTGGTGTGGACCTCCAGCTTTATTCAACGCATACAAAAACCGGAGAGCGTAGCTATCAGCTTTAAGGCTCAGTTAGCCGGGAGTAACAGTAACGTTGAAAACCAGCTGCTTCATTTTGTTGTATGCAAAGCAATTAGAACGATTATAGTTAGCAGTAACATGTAACGTCTCAATCTGTAAGAAATAGATTAGTCTTACTTTTTTACGGTAAGGTTAAGTTACAGTTACTCCCGGCTAACTGAGCCATTACACCTGCGATCGGCAAAATCAGGGCGCCGCGCTTTATCTTTTATGCTCTTTTATTACGTACGTGTGCAAACGCACTCAAGAGAATTTAACAACATTAACAACAGCACATGTAAAAGTCATACAACGCATACAAACGCAAAATGTAAAAGTATAGGTTGCCGATCGCAGCTTCCCAGCGGGAAAACTCTGAAGACCTTCTTAATTCAGAAGACCTTCTTAATTCAGGCCTTTAAAAGATTTTTTGATTCAATTACTATTCTTATCTAACTGCTAAAGAAGGCCTCATAGAAAGCCTCGGCTCTTTCGTATAAAAGATAAGATACACCTTCCGCACTCGCTTCTATGAGAAGGGAGTAGAAAGGGAGTTACATTTTTTGTATTGTTTTTTTTTTGCACAAGCAAAAGCAAAATCAAGTTTTTTTGGTCCCATTACCCTGCTTAGGTACCTGCTGAAGAAGCGAGAGCGGAAGGACTTCTCCGCAATGACAACGTGTTCAATTGACGAATTGAAAAGTGCAAATAGGGAAATTTTTGCAGTGACAACCCGCGGAATGTCCAGGCAAAATCATGATAAGCACGGCAATGTAGCCACAGCGAATAATTATGACAAATTGAATGAATTACAAATATACGACAAGTTTTCTCATGAGTTTAGCAGCAAAATACCCAAAATCAGATCTGAAATTTTTTATTCCAATGGGGAGCTAACAAAATTGCGAATAAATATTTATAGAAAATTTAAAAATATAATATGTTTGAATAATAGGATTGATAACAAAACATTGAATTTAGAGGATTTGCTATTATTTTCTTAGATTTAATCTAAATAGGCTTTCAAGGTCATTTGTATTTAAATAAAAGATTATTTATTTATATTTTCATCCTACGTTTCGTTGGTATTTTCCAACTTCATCAGGGATTTTCAGTTTATTAAATCTGGCAACGACACAAAACAAAAATAAAATAATATTTAGAAACAACTATAATAAATTTCCACATTACAACAAATAAACTTACATTTAATCTTTGTTAAATTTACATTTCAAAATAAAAACACACAAGTTTTACAACATAAACACGAAATTGTTTAAAATTAATAAAAAATAAAAATAAAAAAGTAATTTAATATCGCAGGTTATTGTTGATGTATCACAGTTGAACTAAAACTAAATTATTGCGATTGTGTAATTTGCATTTGTGCCGTCTTTTTCCTCCTTTCTATTTATTGCATTGTTTGATTTTTCTTGTATTCGAAGACTTTCAAGAGTGTATCGTTTGTTTGTGTTTTTCTCTCTGTTTAATATTTTAACTCTTTAAATATCAATATAGTGTCCAAGGCGAATTAACTACAGGTGGTGTCGAAACGGCATCTGATTTTGACAGTTCGGGCTTATTTGTTATGATTTGTTAGTGTTTTGCTAATAATGGTTGACATTTCCAGCTAATGGCACTAACAATGCAATGCAAAAAACCCTATGTTGTTTCTGTTGTTTTTGGATTGTTGTAGTTCCGACACCACCTGTAGTTGAATTCGCCTTGATAGTGTCCAGTATTAAAACAATGCGTTGACAATGCTGTTGTTAATTTCTGTTTGTTTATATCAGTTTCATGCTCTGCTATTCTCGTGCCTAAGCTTCGTTTAGTTGTCCCTATGTATATTTTCCCACACTTTTCGTCTTCTTTGCCCACACATGTAATTTCATACACTACGTTGCTTAGTTCGTTTTTATCAATTTTGGTTTTTGTTTTTGTAAATAATGTAGAAATTGTTTTGTTGGGTCTGTGTGCTAATTTTACTTGTTCATCTTCTATAATTTCTCTAAGTTTTTGATTATCGGTAAGTTTTGGTAAGTATGATACACTGTAGTATTTAGTGTTGCCAGGTGTATTATTTATGGTAGTTTCCCTTGGTTTTTTGTTACTTAGTTTGTTCAATAAATTATTTATTATATTTTTCGGATAACTGTTTTTAGTTAGGATGTCTTTTATTTTAAAAATGTTTTTAGAAATAAATTGATCATTACTTATTTTCATTACTGTTGTTATTAGGTTTGTTGCTGTATTTATCTTTTGCCTTAAAGGTTGTGTTGAATTAAAATTTATCAAGCGTCCAGAAGCTATCGTTTTAGTATACCAATCTGTTACAATTTTATTACCTTCTCTAATTATTCTCATATCAAGATATGGAATTGCGTTGTTGTTTTCTTTCTCCATTGTAAACTTTAATTTGTTGTGATAGTTGTTAAATGCTTTCAAAATCTTATCTTCATCTTCTCTCTTAATTATGGCAAATAAATCGTCGACGTATTTTGTAATTAATTTAATGTTTATATTTTCTTTTTTCAAATCCTCTGTTGTTTGTTCTAACAATGCATCTAGAACAATGTCCGCTATTGTTGGCGAAAGTGGGTTGCCCATTGGCATGCCATAAGTTTGATTGTATACATGTTCACCGTACATAAAATAATTATTATCTTTAAGGCAAAATTGAAGAATTTTTAAAAATTGTGTTCGTGATATTTTTGTGTGATTTTTAAGAATATTCCATTGGTTCATTATGTTACTTATTGCTAAATGTATCGGTATGTTAGTAAACAACGAAACCACGTCCAATGATATTAATATTTCGTCTTCGTCCAGATTTATTTCATTTAATTTATCCTTAAGTTGTGCGGCATTTCGTATATTATATTTTTCTAATATAATGTTTTTTAGAATATTACCTATGTGCTTAGAAAGGCTGTAGCAAGGTACCTCTACAGAACATGATATTGGTCGTAAAGGCATGTTCGGTTTGTGGATTTTTGGGAGTCCGTATAACCTTGGGGCTGTTGCTGAGTCTGATGTCAATTTGATTTTCTCATGTTTCGAAATCGATTTTTGCTTAAATAGATCCATTACTATCCTATTATTAGCTCTTTGTAGTTTTTGCGTTGGGTCTATCTGAATTTTCTTGTACGTGATTTTATCCTCTAATAATTTCTCCATCCCATTATTGTAATCTTTTCTATACATTACAACAGTTTTGCTTTTTTGCTTTTGAGGCTGCAAGGGGAAGCCGTCAATCAGAATATTATATACATTAGAATGGCCAAAAGATGATATTTTTTTTTCAATTTGTACAATACAAAAACTAAAAGACCATGGCGGAAAAATATTGGAAAATTTAAAAATTATATTAACTGATCCAATAGTGACAGTACTTGATAGCAATGAAAGGCAGAAACTCATGAACGTTTACCATAAAGATCAACTCGTAGGGGGTCATTGTGGGCGTAGGAAACTATATGCGAAATTGTGGACTAAATACTTTTGGAAGAACATGTCAAAGGATATTAATATTTTCGTAAAAAGTTGTAGTAAATGTTAAGTGAATAAATTTAGGCCAGGAAACAAGGAAGAACTGGTTTTAACACCAACGCCAATTAGGCCATTTGATAAAGTTGTTTAAGACACTATTGGGCCATTAGCGGAATCTAATTACGAAAAGAAGTATGCTTTAACTCTTATGTGCAATGTGACAAAATATTTGGTAACAATTGCAATACCGGATAAAAGTGCAAATACCGTTGCTCGTGCAATCTTCGAGAATTTCATTCTGATATATGGTTCAATGAACTCAATTAAATCTGACTTGGGAACAGAATTTAAAAATGAAGTATTAGGAGAGTTATGCAAGTTATTGAGGATCGAAATAAATTTCTCAACAGCTTATCACCACGAAACTGAGGGTACGGTTGAACACCACCATAGTGTATTCAACGAATATTTAAGGGCATACATTAATGATAACCTTTCCGATTGGGATGTCTATTTAAAATATTTTACGTTTTTTCACAATACTTCTTCAAATACAGTTTTTGACAATAAATTCTCACCTTACGAATTAGTTTTTGGCAAGAGTCTGTCGATTTGTCAAAGGGAACTGTAGATCGAATCTATAACGTGGAAAATTACAGTAGGGAAGTCAAATATCGATTGCAGAATGCATATAAATATGCAAGGGATTTGATTGATAAACATAAATTACGAAATAAGGACCTTTACTATAGATATGCGCGGCCCTTGGCACTGGAAATTGGGGACAATATATTGATTCAGAAACAACCTTACGACAAACACAAAAGCATTTACGAAGGTCCATATGTGGTTAAAAGTATTGACGGTTGTAACGTAATAGTCTATGATAAAAAAACGAAGAAAGAAAAGAAAAAAAAAAAATTAGAAATACGAAATACCTTATCTGCATTCATACATTAAAAATACATTAGCTTATATTCTAATTTCAAATTTAGCCAACCTACAAAATATTGTTACATACATTCATACATTTAGAATACTTCCTATTAAAATACATAGTTCTTAGTTTAGAAAAAGCAAGAACGAAGCAAGGACGATACCCCTTGCTTACTTCTTTCTTTTGATTATAAAAAGGGTAGGTGTAGTACATCCCTGATAGTAGTAATAACTAAAAACACTCAAATTAAATATTACCAATATTTACCACTCTACTTATCTACTAACAAAATCATTAAGTTAAGTTGTTATTGAATTCGCCGTAGTTACTAGATATAAATATTAGGGTATTCATTTAATCGGGCTTTTACTTTAATCGGTTAATCGCTCGATTAATTAATCGAGGTTTTGGTTTATTCGGTTAATAATCGGTTAATTTTGGTTTTGATCGGTTAACCGATTAATAAAGTTTTTTTTATAAAGTAGGTTATTTCAGTAAATAAAAATTAAAAGTTATTTGTTATTTGGAGTTAAGTAGTAAAAAAAACAATAACATAACAATTCTTGAACTAAAACGAGCAAAAAAAAAATTCATTACTATGTAATATTTACATATTTTTTAATTAATACATATTCGACTACGTTCTGTAAAACGAAATCACGTGAAATCAAATTGTATGTATATTTTAAGTAAAATTTTTTTTAAATGAACGTAGCTTTTCCTTTTCCTTTCAAAAGTAGTTTTGGTAAAGATATATTGTCCTCGAAGTATGAGGTAATGAAAAAGAAATATTTTTATCATCTTTAAAAACAGGATAGAATTTAAAATTTGTCGTTTTGAATTTCACGTGATTTCGATTTCCAGAACAAGGCCGATTATGTATTTATTAAAAAATAAACTGTGAGATCATTTTATTAGTAATTTAAATAGTTTAAGAAGATCTTATAAAATAATCTTTTAGATAAATAATTTGGTTAAAATGTTAAGGATTTAAGGGACTCTTTTCTTTAGTTTTGATAAATTTTTACTTTACTTATCGTAGATGTTGGAGAAATCTTTTTCCTGCAGTTTCTCTAAATATATAAAATCTTCCATTATGCCATTTAAATCCTGTTATTTTTTTAAAATTTTTAACACTTTTAATTGTTTGGGTTAATTCTTTTGTTGCGTTACTATCGTAAGTTTCTTCTGTTGTCAGGTCATCATCTAACTCATCCTGCCAAAGCTCAGCACCGAACATTCTGCAAAAAAGTTCATTTCCGAATTCCTTAATTTCTGTTTTTGTACTGTATTTTAAAAATAGAACACAACTTTTTTGGTGCACTTTGTTAACTTTTTGGTGAATTTTGGTACGGATAACGTTGTAAAATTGTACATGGTTGCATTGTAGAATGCATTTAAAAAAGTGAGTTGCTTTCTAACCGATTATTTGGAACTCACCCATAATTTCAAACACAAAAAAATATGGTTTAACACAACAAAATATTATAATTTTTGTTACAACGGTTAATCGGTTAATCAACTTAAATTAACCGGTTTAATCGTTAATCGAAAAAAGCCAATTTTAAATTAACCGATCAGTTAATCGGGTAGCAATTAATCGGTTAACCGATTAACGGTTAACCGAATGAATACCCTATTAAATATGTAAATAAAAGAACGACCAGTCAGTCGATATTTAACAGTGACCAAATGTGTTTCAATTATACCTTTACGCGCCATTAAAAATGGCACGTTTCGAGTGACATTTCGTTGTCGGATCATCAGTATCTGCTTTTCGACATCAAATGCTTCTCGACGTTTGTTCACCCGTACGCAACCCTAGAGCAGCTGTCGAGTCCGGATCCGCAGGCCTCAAAGGGATGTTCCCTGGTGGAATGAACATCTGGAGGGGGAAGGGCAGAGGCCAGACGTTTATTCAACAAAGCTATGGAAACTGGTGCGTGGAGCGTCTATAAAGCTGCACTCACTTAATATAATAGGGAGATCAGGAAGTCCAAGAGGTCAACTTGGCGTGAATATTGCGGAAAGATGGACAACCTTCCTGAATCACTCAGGCTGCAAAAGGCGCTTTCTCAGGACCACATAAATGGTCTTTGCACACTTAAGCGACAGAGGAGACCTGTGAGCTCCTACTTGCGACCCACTTCTCAGATTCTCTGCCCTTTTCGTCACCAAGATTGTCCACATGGTCGCCCTCGTCGTCCAAAAGGAACATTAGGTTGGCGAGTCGACTCTTTTATGCGAAACGCGTGATGTGGGCTGTATCTAAATCCAGCCCATTCAAATCACCTGGACCGCGTGGTGTCCTTCCATGCTGCTTTCAGCAAGGGGGGAGGGTTATAAATTCTCAAATGACTACGATCTTGCGATCCAGTTTACTGGCGTGCCACGTGCCATGGCCCTACAGACTAATAAGCCTCAGCTCGTTTGACCACCATGGAAAAACTAATAGACAGATATATAAGGTATGAATATCTGTCGGAAACCCAGATACATAGCTTTCAGTTTGCATATCACGGTGACCGCCATTCATCACGTTGTGTGTACGATTGAGAAGGCACTGGAGGCAAGGCAAGGCGTTCGTCGGTTTTCAGGGAGCCTTTGACAACACTTCCTATGAGCGATTAACTTTGCTTTTACGAGGAAGGGTATTCCAGCTCTCATAAGAAACTGGATAGGGGAGATGCTAGCATCCAGGGTGTTCAAGTTGGATCTCGTTACGCAAATTTTTTTTAAATAATTAATAAATACTTATTGTAACACAATTATTTTTAATTTGAAGTACTTTTTTAATTTTTGGGCATGTTCTGGAAATCGAAATCACGTCAAATTGAAAACGAACAAATTTAAAATTCTCCGTGTTCAAAATTTATAAAAATACCTAATACATTTGAGGACCACTTTTCTTTACCTCAACTATTTTTGAAATAGGGAAAAGCTATGTTAATTTTTACACACATTTTATTGAAAATCTTCATCGTTTTCAATTGCTCTTGATTGTTTACAGACTGAAAGTTTTTTTTTTAATGTTATTGAAACTTTTTTTACTTTTTTAGATTTTGTGATATAAAAATAAATAAAACTATTTTTTTGGATTTTATAGATTAATGGCCAATTTAACCAAGTTTTTGAAATTGGAAAATTAGTTTATTAAATTTTCTCACATTCTATATGATTTGTGCAACTATGTGTGAGGTAAAAATTGCTTTATATTCGAATATGTTTACAGGGCTGTCAGATAAGGGGATTTATCCCGAAAGTTGGGGATTCCATGTGAGCAAAAAGGACAAAGAAAGTAATTTGGGGTTTGGGGATTTTTTGTGGGGATTTAAAAAAAAACTTCGGGGATTTTTTCTGTATTTTACACTTTTTTATTATTTACGCTTATTTTTCTTTGAAAAAATGAAATAAGGTTACCATTTTTTAAAGTGTGTAAAACTTGTTATTTGTTTTGAGTGAGTGTTTAAAAAAAAATTAAAAAATTTAATCTAAAACCGTTGACAACACAAAAAATTTTTGATTTTTTTGAAGGCAAATATATACAAAATAAGTAAATATGAAAAACTATATAATAAAGATTGGGAACAAAATGCTAGGCTATTGGTTTGTAGCAACCCTAGAGGAGCTGTCGACTCCGGATCCGCAGGCCTCAAAGGGATGTTCCCTGGTGGAATGAACATCTGGAGGGGTGAGGGCAGAGGCCAGACGTTTATTCAACAAAGCTATGGAAACTGGTGCGTGGAGCGTCTATAAAGCTGCACTCACTTAATATAATAGGGAGATCAGGAAGTCCAAGAGGTCAACTTGGCGTGAATATTGCGGAAAGATGGACAACCTTCCTGAATCACTCAGGCTGCAAAAGGCGCTTTCTCAGGACCACATAAATGGTCTTTGCACACTTAAGCGACAGAGGAGACCTGTGAGCTCCTACTTGCGACCCACTTCTCAGATTCTCTGCCCTTTTCGTCACCAAGATTGTCCACATGGTCGCCCTCGTCGTCCAAAAGGAACATCAGGTTGGCGAGTAGAATCTTTTATGCGAAACGCGTGATATGGGCTGTATCTAAATCCAGCCTATCAAATCACCTGGACCGCATGGTGTCCTTCCATTCTGCTTTCAGCAAGGGGCGAGCGTTATAAATTCTCAAATGACTACGATCTTGAGATCCAGTTTACTGGCGTGCCACGTGCCATGGCCCTACAGACTAATAAGCCTCAGCTCGTTTTTCCTGAACACCATGGAAAAACTAATATATAGATATATAAGGTATGAATATCTGTCGGAAACCCAGATACATAGCTTTCAGCTTGCATATCAATCGGGCAGGTCCACGGTGACCGCCATTCATCACGTTGTGTGTACGATTGAAAAGGCACTGGAGGCAAGGCAAATAGCTCTGTGTGCGTTCGTGGGTTTTCAGGGAGCCTTTGACAACACTTCCTATGAGCGATTAACTTTGCTCATACGAGGAAGAGTATTCCAGCTCTCATAAGAAACTGGATATGGGAGATGCTAGCATCCAGGGTGTTCAAGTTGGATCTCGTTACGCAAATTTTTTTTAAATAATTAATAAATACTTATTCTAACACAATTATTTTTAATTTGAAGTACTTTTTTAATTTTTGGGCATGTTCTGGAAATCGAAATCACGTCAAATTGAAAACGAACAAATTTAAAATTCTCCGTGTTCAAAATTTATAAAAATACCTAATACATTTGAGGACCACTTTTCTTTACCTCAACTATTTTTGAAATAGGGAAAAGCTATGTTAATTTTTACACACATTTTATTGAAAATCTTCATCGTTTTCAATTGCTCTTGATTGTGTACAGACTGAAAGTTTTGTTTTAAATATTATTGAAACTTTTTTTACTTTTTTAGATTGTGTAAAATAAAAATAAATTAAACTATGTTTTTTAGATTTTATAGATTAATGGCCAATTTCACCAAGTTTTTGAAATTGGAAAATTAATTTATTAAATTTTCTCACATTCTATATGATTTGTGCAACTATGTGTGAGGTAAAAATTTCTTTATATTCGAATATGTTTACAGGGCTGTCAGATTAGGGGATTTATCCCCAAAGTTGGGGATTTCATGTGAGCAAAAAGGACAAAGAAAGTCATTTGGGGATTTAAAAAAAAAACTTCGGGGATTTTTTTGGGTATTTTACACTTTTTTATTATTTACGCTTATTTTTCCTTGTTTCGTATATAAAATATGAAAAAAATTGAAATTAAGGTTACCATTTTTTAAAGTGTGTAAAACTTGTTATTTGTTTTGAGTGAGTGTTAAAAAAAAAATTAAAAAATTGAATCTAAAACCGTTGACAACACAAAAAATTTTTGATTTTTTTAAAGGCAAAAATAAGTAAATATGAAAAACAATATAATAAAGATTGGGGAAAAATGCTAGGCTATTGGTTTGTAGTTATGATGCATCGAAGTACTAAATAAATGACGGATACATTTATTTTTATTGTTGATTATAAGGATGGCTTAAACCGATTAAACAAGTGCCAAATTCTTATAAATTGGCTCATTCGTCTTTAATAACAGCATATTGTTCTGCTTGTTATTCCTCACTGGAATCGCATAAAAAGGATTAAAAAGAACATGCCAAAACCAGTCGCTACAATCAAAATAAAATTATTTTTTTGACTAAAAATTTTTATTTGGGGATTTCTTATTAACATTTTCTAACTATTTTTTTTTAAAAAAAATTTAAAATTTGGTCAGAAAAAAACAAAAAAAATATTAACTTTTTAAGGTTTTGTTTTTTGGGGATATTTTTTTAATTTTTTGGGGACAGGGAAAAAAGTGCCTGGCAGCCCTGTATGTTTAAAGAAAATCGTACTAACACAATCAATGAGTTAATTGTTTTAAGGTAAGTTAGGCTTCTCTCTGTTCTTATATGGCTTACAGCAAAGATGCCCAAGGTAGTAGTATTGGTGAGAGTGACGAAATTACACTGGAAGAAAACAATTTGCTATTCATTTTATTTAGTCGTCAACGAGATTGCGACGAAAGCATCCCAGCTAGCATTTTCAATCGTCTAGGAGTCTATTGGGAATCTCACAAAGAGTGTTTTTGATCGTCGACGAGCTCATTTTATAATTGTAGACGATTCCTAGCACGGGAGAAACTGTTACACGTGCTGATTCGTATGAGAGATTCTTCTATAACGCAGCAAAAGACGCTTATATTAATCGTAAAGGGAATCGTTTGTGATGTATTTGGAGATTATCTAACGAGTCTTTTAAAAATCATGCCAAGAGTCGTATGAGACTCATCTAGGGATTATTTAACAACTCGTGAAATGCTCAGCCGTATAACTGAGCTACCTAAAAAGGGTCATCACGCGCCTTTTTCATGTTAAAACTTCGAATTTTCTTACAATTTACATGAAACAAACCTTTAAGGTTGCGAAAGCAAACACTTTCCTGTCGGAAAATCCTTTTTTACAGATCCTTAGGTCGGTTTGTTTTATTGAAATTGTATTGACAATAGAATTTTCAAATTTCAAAAACGCTCTTATTTAGTAATTGTTATATGACTCTTACAGAGAGTCGCAAAAGGTTCATTCCAAGATTAAAAGACGAGCGTGTCAAAAAATTTATAAAAAAAGTAATAAATAAAAAAAATTAGAATTTTTTGTTTTTGTTAATCGTCAGATAATCATCAGAAGATTCTTTTAGGAGTTGTATATTAAACATAATCGTCTATCAAACAGCCTATGCTAGCTGGGATATGTGTGGCGGGTGTTGTCATTTTTTTTCTGTTTCTTTGTTTAACAAAAGGGAAATGTAAAATTAATGAATGTACATATTTTAGTAATACTCTTGATGAATGTATTTATTTTAGTAATACTCTTGATAAATGTATTGAGAGATATATATATATCTATCATACATACATATACAATTTATATATGCGGACATCTAAATGTCTTATGACCAGGGACCTGAAATAAGAGTTATTTTTCAATTTTTGAAGAAATAAATCATACATAAATGAACATCGTAGAAAACTTTTAATTACACCATCATGATTTTTAGGCGAAATGCAGAGGTCGTTTTCAGGTGTTCAATTTTACCATCATAATTGATTTTAAATGTTCCTCAGATAAATTATATCTCATATCTCCCAATATTAATCTGAGTGCTGAAAATGACCTTTCTTGAATGGCAGCCAAAACTTATAAGCTATTTCATGCATTCATGTTTTTATAGCTGATAATGTAAAAGTCACATAATATATTATATTCATATAGAAATTTGAATGAAGCAGCATATTATAATAAATACGGCATCAACAAATAAATAAGAGTTTTGAATTGATTTTTATTATTGATATAAAAAAATAAAAATCAAAAATAACTTTTATTTTTCATTTAAAAATATAAAAATCAAAAATAACTTTTATTATTCATTTAAAAATATAAAAATTAAAAATAACTTTTATTTTTCATTTAAAATAATAAATATCAAAAATAACTCTTATTTTCTATCTAAAAATATAAAAATCAAAAATAACTCTTATTTCTTGATTTTTTTGATAAAAGTCATAACAGTTACGGTCCCTGCTTATGACAAATAAGACATTGCATGTCATCAAAGGCATTTTGTAACATAAAATACTTTTCGGCTGACATCATTAATATATCGCAATAATTTCAATTTATATGTTCACTGACAGCAGTCTCGATGACGATTAAAATGTAAAATAAGACACAGAAGTTCTGCAAGTGTAGTTTGTCTCTCCCACTCAACATGCTTATTTCCTATTGGTTGATTGACGATCAAACAAAAGAGCGTAAGTATACGTGTGAGTTTAATTTGCTGATATCAGCCACTACTGGGCATCTTTGGCTTACAGCAGAAGTGGGCACAATTAAAACTGTGCTTGTATTGATGTTTATTAGTATTAGTGAGATGGCAGAATTACCCACCAAACACAAAGCCAAGCGTTTGAAATATAATGGTGCATTATATTTCTTTATTTAATATTTTACGCATTTGAAGTAAAATAAAACATTTTTTTAATAGTTCAAAAAATTAAAAACCATATTCATTTATGTAAAACAAAGGTTCAAAATATGTAAGCATCCGCTTCATGTGCATTCGTTGCTGTCTCATTCAAAATGAACTTGTTTAAAAAAAACACGTGTGTTTGCTGGGTAAATTCTCTTGAAAAAAAATACAAAAAATATAAGAAAATGTGTCTCATCAAAAACAAAACTAAAGAGGCTAAGAATACGTGTGAAATCTCTCAGCACAATTGTGCTATGGAGCGCCCACCATTGGCTTACAGCAATGTTATGGTTTTTCAGTCTTCATATTAAAAAAAAACAGAACGTTTAGGCCAAATGCTTTTTTTGTGGTGTTTGCTTTTTAAAAGCAAATAGAGTAATTTCGTATATTTATCAAATGCCATAAAATGAAAATCATTTCTTTGACGTTACACATTTTAAGTGCATTTTATTTTTTAATTGTTGTTGTATATTCAGTCGAAAGTTTAAAAAATTTTTAATAATTTAAATAACTAGTTATGTTTTCGTCAAAAAAAATTTACTGTTTTTTTGTATTCAATGTACTGTTTTTCCGCATTCAAAATCTGGCTACCCTAATGTAGGGTTGCCATCCGTTCTCTTTTCCCCGGACACCGTCCTCTTTTTTTTGGGTATCCGGGGCAGTCCTACTTCTTTTTCATCAAGTGTCCGGGGTTGTCCGGCTTTTTACACCTTCATTGAAAATTTGTTCCTGGATTAAAATCACAGTTCACAAAATTCATTAAAAAAAAAGATTTACGTGCTCGGGTTTTTTTTAAGATAGGTATGATTTAATTTTTGGGGACGTAACGTGACAAAAAGAGTACTTTTCTTTGAATGTGCCCAAAATGGAGCTCCAAAAAAAAATGGAACAAATAAGCAAAAGCAACCTTATCAATGTCGTTACTTTTGTTCAAATAAATACTTATTGCTCAAATGATTATATTAAAATTTTATTTTAAGATTATTTTTAGAAAGAAAAAAAAAATCATATCTTAAAAAAAGCACATCCTTCAAAGTTTTAGGATTTTTAAAACACAGTTTGAAGTATTATATAAAAAAAAAATCAGCAAAAAAATAGGGTTTTGACTTAGTCCATTTTTAAAATTTTATATTTTGCATAGACATTTTTTTCAACATATTTATTGTAGCCTCAAGTATTCTCTTTAAACTGACAAAAATCATCTTCGTATGTAAAGTAGTTTTCAGCGATATTATGACAATTTGAATATGACATAACTTTTGAAAAAAAAATCTAAAATTGTTTTTTGTTGATATGTATTATTTATGGGATCAAATAAACCCTCTCGCCAAATTGCATTCAAATCGAAAGGGGTCGAGTCCCACTCTTGGTCGACTTGACATGGAATTACCCAAATTAAGTTTTTGTGTACAAACAAATTTTGGTTGTTAATTTTTATGCCGTCGTTAATTTTATTAATATTAAGCCGTGTGTCCACTATCAAGTTTTCTTGCATGTATTAGAAGCCGACTTCCAGAAGTCACGGCTTGCAGAAGTTACTTGCAGCAATTATGTGGAAACACGCGTTTGTTACTTGCTGGAAGTAACTTGAACGACTTGCTGTGAACTACAAGTGTTTTGAAGACTTGCAGAAGAAGTCGGGTATACCTGAGTAAACGTTTTGTGGTATTCTTTTCTGTTTTCAGTTTTGTTTTGTGTTTTTTTTTTAGTTCTTTTCCGCCGCAGCTCCCAATTTCTCACCCAAACACTTCTTTTTGTTTTTTGTTTTAATTTGTTTCTTTTTAATTAAAAATGCTGCGATGGCATCTGCCAATTTTATTTTGCCACAAGACATTTTTATACTGTCATTCGTAAAAAAAGCAAACTACTGCAAGCTGTACTCATGGTGAAATAAACAGGTGGCAGCACTACGCCAGATGACGATTTTTTGCTCTTGCATTGTTTGTCTAGGTTTATGTCAAAGTTTTGTTTATGTTTACAAAAAGTCCACGTTTTGTGCTGTGATTTTTGTTTTTTATTAAAGTTTTTGATAATTTTGATAAGATATTGACCATAATTAAATAAAAGTTGGCTAAAAATTTATTTATTTCATCACGATCAGCGGCAGGCTTTGATTTTTGTTTAATGTATTTTTTGACGTAACCGGTTATGTAATTTCCATTTTTGTTGTAATGTTGTATTTGTTGCCGTAACGATGCCACCTGCTTATTCCACCATGGCTGTACTCACATTGTGTGGAAACACGTCTGCAATTTCTTGCTGCAAGTTCGTCGTGATAACTTCTACAAACTTCTTCTGGAAGCAGACTTCTGCAAGTTTCGGTTTGAGTGAAAACACTTCAGCAAATACTTGCAGAAGTTCGTCCGCAAGTGACTTGCTAGTGGACACACGGCTTTAGGTTGTTTAGAAAGTGTCCTCTTTTTTTCGAACAAATGCCCTACATTTTTTATGCTGGCGTCCTCTTTTTCTCAAAATAGAAATGGCAAGCCTATCCTAATGTGATATCAATTATTTTAAATAGTAAATTGAAGTATGTGTTTGTTGTTTGTGTATAATACAGAAGGTAATAAAGGGTGGTTAAATTTCAAGGGCCGATGTTGATTTTGAATAAAACACAAACTATTTAGGAAATTATTGTAATTTTATTTTATTATGATATATTGGTATTACTCAATTATGTATGGAACAAAATATCGGCCAAATGGGCGCCGCGACCACGGCGGCACACCTCCATCCGATGGTCCAAATTTTCGATGACCCTGAGGCATAATGGAGGTTCTATGCCGTTAATGTGCCGAATTATCTCATCCTTTAGCTCTTGAATTGTTGCTGGCTTATCGACGTACACCTTTTCTTTCAAATAACCCGAAAGAAAAAAGCCCAACGGTGTCAAATCACATGATCTTGGCGGCCAATTGACATCGCCATTACGTGAGATAACACGGCCATTGAATTTGTTGCGCAAAAGAGCCATTGTTTCGTTAGCTGTGTGGCAAGTGGCACCGTCCTGCTGAAACCACATATCGTCCACATCCATATCTTCCAATTCGGGCCATAAAAAGTTCGTTATCATCTCACGATAGCGAACACCATTCACAGTAACTGCCTGACCGGCCTCATTTTGGAAAAAATACGGCCCGATGATGCCGCCAGCCCATAAACCGCACCGAACAGTCACTCTTTGTGGGTGCATTGGTTTTTCGACAATCACTCTTGGATTATTATTCGCCCAAATGCGGAAATTCTGCTTATCGACAAATCCACTGAGGTGAAAATGTGCCTTATCACTGAAGATCTTCGAAATTTATCATCCATTTTCATAATAAGTCTGGATAACTTTAACACGTTGTTGGATTGTGTATCTCTCCATGGTTCAAATTGAGTAAGTCTGAAATAGAGAAATGTCAAATAAAATTCGGAAAAAAACTTGGCGTTTAGGTGTGGTTCACATTCAACATCGGCCCTTACAATTTAACCACCCTTTATAAAAGAAAGGAAGTTCACCACAAATATTTTAAATGAAAAAAACCAAAAACAAAAAAACAACACACAACTATTTTACAGGGTTGTGCAACCTCCTCCATTTTTGAAATAACGGTATATCTCGAAAACAAGAGCTAACCTAAAAAAACGGTGGGCACCACTGGATTCAGCGTACCCGAATTATGCTAAAACGCCATGTGCCCAGCTTGTCTAAAAAAAGTGTCAATTTCGAGCACAGTGTTATTAAAATCTGTTAGCAACTTTTGATTTTATTCACAAAAGTCGAAAAATTTTAATTAATTTAAGAATTTCTTGAAACGCAATATTTGTATGGGAGCCCCCCTAAGAAGTGGCGATAAGAGGCAAGTATGTCTCGAGAAAATGTTAAGGACAAAAAACTAATTGAGGTCGGCCATACATTATATCCCACTAGGGGCGACTCCTGAGCATTTATGGGACTTTTTCTGCAATATATTTCTAGTCTGCATTGAACATTATGTATGGGAGCACCCTTAAGGAATGGAGATAGCGGGCAGCGAATTATGCTAAAACGCCATGTGCCCTGCCCGGCTTGTCTAAAAAAGTGTCAATTTCGAGCACAGTGTTATTAACAATAGTGGCCAACTTCACTATTAAACGCCTTTGTTTAGGTACGGCTACAAGAAGGCCGAACTTGGCTCAGATAGTTCTTTAATAAAAGAAGTATTAATATCAAAAATGAGCCAAATTGGTCCATTATTTTACCTGGTCCCCAAATAAATGTTATCTCTAATTTAAGGTTTTCGTACGACTTTTAAATATTATATGGAAGGTGATATATGTATATGTATCACTTGAGCTTGTTTTTTTGGCTTTTTCTAAGCCACAACTGTCTCTTTAGGGTCCTCAAGTAATCTTAATGCTGGGTACAGGCAGTGCAATTTTCATCAATGCAATCTCAAAATATCAAAACGTTTGGATGTTGATGAAATCTCCAATGAATTAAAAATGTATAAAATTGAATTTAATTTGCTAGATTGCGTAAATGCATTGCATAATGTTAACCCAGCATAATAGTAGATAGTTAAGTCCACCATATTCTTTCCGCCAAGGTCTTCAGAACTATAGGGCATGTATTTCTAAATATGTGTTCGTGTATTTACAAGTTGTGAAGTTTTATTGTACATATTTGTGTGTTAGTTTGTAGCCCGTGAAATATTTGTGGCTCTGTTTATGAGTGAGTAAAAACTATGTTTTATATGAGTGTCGATTGTTCAGTAGTTAAGGTCATGTTAAAATTATTTCTTCCTCTGTGAAAACATATTTTGATGTTTTGTTAAAGTTTTAGTTACCACTACTTCCGCCATCACTGCTGCTGTACTTTGTGCTAATGTAAAGTTTAAAATAATGCATTAATTTGTTAGGAGCTGAAAAAATTATATAAACAGCCTGGCCCATGATATCGGACGACAACTTAAGTGAGCGACAACAAGTCACTTATTGTCGTTCTCATAAGTGCCCCACCAACTAACGACTTTTCGGTCGACAGGTTTTACGTTTCTAACGTAGTCCATTAATTAAATGTCAAATAACTATGTTGTATGTAGTTTAAAAATAAAAACCGACCAAACATGTAAATTAAGCCATACAAATACAACTATGTGTTTTACAAACAAAGCAGACAACAAAACAAAGTAGTGAACAAAAAACAAACGAAGCAGTAAATAAGACATAAAGAAAAGAATTTTATGGTCAATCTATACTAGGGTATTCATTCGGTTAACCGTCAATCGGTTAACCGATTAATTACTACCCGATTAACTGACCGGTTAATTTAAAATTAGCTTTTTTCGATTAACGATTAAACCGGTTAATTTCAGTCGATTAACCGATTAACCGATGTAACAAAATATATAAGTTTTTGTAAGTTTTTTCGGGATGCATCGGTAGCTTTTGTACGGCATGTGGCTGTTCTTCACCGCAGATGCGGCAGTTTTGCTTGTTTATATCCATTTAGCCAGAAATGAGCCTCATCGCTGAACACAATTTTTCGATAAAACAGTGGATTGCCATCGAGCTGAATTTTGATAATAAATTATAACGATTTGCAGTCCTTGCTCGTTTGTGAGTTTCTCCATGATGAAATGACAGAGTATACACAATTACCAACCAGTGCTGCCAGCCCGAAAAACTTAATTCATAAAAAATCACCCTTTAGTATTATAACATATTTTTTGTGTTTTTAACTATTTGGTTCGTCTCATATAGAAAAGGTATGTGTTAAGAAAATATTTTTTTTATACAAACAAGGAAGGTGTTCAGTGATCTTAATTTGAACCCATTTTTTGCCGACCGGTGACTAAAATTACAAGCACCTTACTCTTTTTTTCAATGTTTTTTTATCTTCAACATCAATCAAGAGGAATATGGCAAAAAATGGGTTAAATAAGTGTTTGTTGCCAACACCTTTTTTCACGTACTTTTTATATGTATGTGTTTAGTTATTTGTTTGTTCTCATATCAGTCTTTTAACAGAATTTACCCAAACAATTCGAAGTGTTAAAAATTTTTAAAAAATAAAACAGGACTCTAATGTAATAATGAAATATTTTATATGTTCAGAAAAATCCTGGAAAAGGACTGAGAAATTAGATATTCTGTATTATGGGTTGCTTTCAATTTCTTCAATATCTACGATAAGTGAAAAAAAAATTTCCAAGTCAAGTTTTATCAAAACTAAAGCAAAGTATCGCTTAAATCCTAAACATTTAAACCAAAATAATTTTCCAAAAGATTTGTTTTATATGAAATCCTTTAACTACTGCAATAATTAATAAAATGATCTCACATTGCTAATAAATGATATCTGTGGCATTTTGACAAAACACCTTAATTTAAAAAGTTGAAATGATTTTTGAATTTTCATTCAAAAATCATTTTTGTTTACGTTTTTTAAATTTTGTATTATAAACGAAATTTTTCTTTAATTTTGGTTTAATTTATTATTCAATTAAAATAATTTTTTTACCGAGGTTTTTTTAAAAACTTTTTTGCTATCTTATCTCGACTTAAGATGTTTTGTCAAAATGCCACAGATATGTATTACATATTTATGAATTATTTTTTTGTGTGCTTTTTTTAGTTCAAGAATTGTTATGTTTGTAATGTTATTGTTTAAGTAATAACTATTTTACTAATAAACGCAAAATGATAAATAACTTATGCATTTGTATTTATTAAAATTCTTAATTTATGAAAAAACTTTATTACTCGGTTGACCGATCAAAAACAAAATTAACCGATTATTAACCGATTAAACCAAAACCTCGGTTAATTAATCGAGCGATTAACCGATTAAAGCAAAAGCCCGATTAAATGAATACCCTAATCTATACTAATATTATAAAGCTAAAAAGTCCGATTTGAAATATTTATTCAACAAAATGAAGAATATAATCTTCTAACGGACATATACTATATAAGGTTTTACTTAAGTGCTTGGGATAAAGTCCATGGGCGCTAAGACATTCATACTGCCTGTTTTTAGAACGCGCGCTCAAGTGACTAGTTTAAAAAAATTTAAAATAAAAACAACATTCGCATTTTAAAAACAGGCAGATAGTTTTTGGTATTATCTAGGTACATAACTAATTATGTTCCTATGTATTTTTATTATTTTAGGTTTAACTAAAATTTAGTTCACATGCAACTTAAATTTAGCTAACTTTTTTTTTGTTAAACTATATCTAAGAAACAAATATTCTTATTTAAAATAAAAATTTTTTTAAATTTTAGTATTTCATATATTATTCCTGGTTTGTTAAAATCAAGTAAATAGTATAGAAACACAGTAAATTTTCTTTATTATACCCTTCACCAAATGTGGAAAAGGGTATATATAAGTTTGTCATTCCGTTTGTAATTTCTACAATATTGATCTTAGACCCTATAAAGTTTATATTCTGGGTCCTTATGAGGAGAGAAGTTGATTTAACGATATCCGTCCGTCTGTTCGTCTTACGTTTGATATTTGATTTCCGGAGACTCCAGACATGATAGCGGCTAGGTTGTTTTACATTTATGTCACATATAGTCCACCATTTCTTGCAATTGAAATTTAGCAAGATCGGTCCATAAATGGCTGAGATATGACAAAAAAAAAAAAAAAAACACGACTACCTCTAATTTTTTCCAAAAACCCCTTGTTGTTGTATTTTTTTTTTACTTTTTTCTGCATATCTGGAGAACGGCAAGATTATCAAAATACAGCATCCCACAAAATGTGGGCGGTATTGGAGAAGTGAGCGTGGTACCTCCCGTACAAAAAATATCATAAATTGTATAAAAACCTGAATTTTTGGACTGTCTTATAACCTATGCTTAGGTTTTATATATTAACAGATCGGAAATCTTTAGTAGAAAATATTTTCTCAAATCAAATCGGTTAAAAAATGGGCAAGTTATGAGTAAAATACTGCTTAAATGGGCTTAAAAACATCAAAAAGTTTTTATAAACCTAAATTTTGGGACTGTCATATGACCTATGGATACGACTTATGTATCAAAACATCAGGAATCTTTAGTAGAAAATATTTTCTGAAAAATTCGGAAAAATTGGTTCAGATACAAAAAAGTTATGACTAAAATATAATTTTTTTTTTTTCAAAAATACCCATTTTCGGTAACCTTGGATCTTCCCGAGTCCAAGTTTTATAACCCAAGTAAATGGTAAATTTCTTCTTAAACACGTCGGTAAATAAATTTGTCCAATCGGTTAAAAAAACGCTGAGTTATAACCAAAACACTGAAATCCCAAAAATTACCTATAACCTAATTTAATGGTAATATCCCTGCCGTCAAATGAGTAGCTAACTACAAAAAAACCAACTTTAAGTTAGCTTGTATAGACTAACTTAAAGCCAACTACTACGCAATGCAAAATTTACATTAACCAAAGTGTATACAAACACTGTGTAGTATATTTTAAGTAGAGAGAGCCAAGTCGTTAGCAAAAAAAATCAACGTTGTTATTGTTGTTATATTATGACAATTTAATCTCATATTTACGCTCTTAATTGAGTAGTGGCAAAAAACATAGTTTTTTTATTCAAAATCTACACTGCCCCAGTAGGCTAGCTGGTAGTGAGCTAGTCTATTAGCGCCGAGGTTTCGGGATCGATTCCCGCCAGCGACTCTGGTTAAAAAAAAAGTTGAATAAGAACAACTTTGATTAAAAAAAAATAAAATAAAATATATATAAATAAATAAAATAAAAAAATTTTATTTTTTTATTTTTTCGAAAGTATTCATCCAATGAATAACATTCATAGATCGGCCTTAATCGGCCTTAACTTAAACTAACTTAACTTAAAGCTAACTTAAAGTATTGAGTTTATAGCTAGCTACAAAAAGTTAACTTAAAGTTAATTGAAAGTAATGCAGAGTCGGACAATCGACTACTTCCTAGGACTTCGCAATGTTAAAATAGTTAGTTAATTCCATATAAAAGTAGTGCAAGTGTCAACCACCACTACTTGAGAAATGGTTAGCTTTCAGTTAATTTAAAGTTAACTGAATGTCCGACAGGGATTATTCTTAAGCACGTTTGTATACAAATCTGCCAAATCGGTTAAAAATGGTTAAGTTGTGAGCAAAATACTTCAAAAAAAAAGAACTAAAAACATTAAAATTTTTATAAAAACTAAAATTTTAGAGCTGTAACATGACCTATTCATACGTCTTAAGCTACGGTCACACTTATTAAATATTTGACCAAATAAGCGTAACCCCTTCCTTTGTTAATAGCTAGTGAGATTTAACATGCTCTTAATATGACAAAATAAACTAATAATACTGCTAGACGTAGCAAAAACCTGTATTTTGTAAGATGTGGTATTATTTATAATCAAAATAAATATTTGAATCAAAGGAAATGATTATTAAGTTGGTCCCGTTTTTTTCGTCAAATATTTGACAAGTGTGACCGTAGCTTTAGATATCAAAATATCGGAAATCTTGCTAAAATACTAGGAAAAATCGGTAAAAAAAAAGTAATGTCAAAAATATCATTTTTTTTAAATATCTATTTTTGGGATCCATAGATCTTTCCGACTCCAAGTTTTATCACCAAAGTACAAAGTAAATTTATTCTTATAGATGTCGGTATAAAAATCTGTCAAATCGGTTACAAAAAGGCCGAGTTATGACCGAATACTGAAATTCGATCAAAACTAAACTTACAGTATTTTTCGTTTTGGTACGCAGGTACGCAAAGTATTTTGCTACGCAGTATTCACTTAGCAGCATAAATAGTACTGCTAAGGGAATTCACTTACCTGTATAAATGTGCCCTTATGTAAAATTTTTTTCCTATTACTATGAGGCTAAGTTGAAACAAATTTGACCGCAATATCTACATATATCAGCTACAGTTTTAGGCGCATTTAATTTATTTCCCAGAGTAGGCTGTATACGGGCCTATAATTTCCAATCGTATCAAACCAATTTGTGCAAGATCTTATTATTCCACCATTTATTTTAGTTTTTGTAACAAAATGATCATCTTTTTAGGGTAGTGGTTCCACATTTTGATTCACAGCTCTGATCCTACGGAACCGATTTTGCTGGCTTTCAATCCCAAACTGCTTCCACAGAAAAAACTAGCAGTAGTTTTTTATCAATTTAAAAAAATTGTTTAAAAATTATTTAAATTTAATTAATGTGATATTGAATCAATTATTTTTTTGTTGAAAGAAAATTAAAAATAAAATTTTGATTTAATTAACATTTAATTTGTTTTGAAATAAATTTTTAATTAAAATAGGTATCATTTAAATAACATATAATCTTAAGGATTTTTTCGTTTAAAATAAAATAATTTAAACTTGAAAGAATTGTCGTTGGGCTATACTTAATTAAATCAATTAACACATTGTTTAAAACGGCAAGGTTTTTTGATCATTTTTCATTTTATAATATAATTTATTGAAAAAAAATTCACAGTTTTAAATTTTTACAGTTTTTATGACCAATTTTGAGGATAGTAATTAAATCTAAATTAAGTTAATTTTCATAAAAACTTAAATCGTATTTAAATACAGATTGATTTTTTGAGTTTTTTTTGAAAAGTCTTATTTAAATAAGATAAAAGTATGGTAGCACTACTAAATATAAAAAAATATCATAAAAAAGTATAATTATTTACAAGGTGGTCTCAAAAAACAGCTGATTGTTGTTGTATTGTCGTGATATTGAGGCCACCTTGCTAAAATATTAAAATAGAAACTTAAGTTGAAATTAAGTGTACCACATCGGTGAATTAAGTTTGATTTGAGTTTTTAGTGAAGAAGAGAATTTTGTATTTAAAACGATTTTAAACATAAATGTGTTTTAATATCAATCCCGAAAATTGGCCATTAGTTATTTATAAAATCATTTTGGTAATAGGTGCGAAAGCAAAAAAATGTTTGCTTGATTTTTTCTGTATATGATAACTACATGCAATTCGACACCAAGTTTGTTCTTTTCATTTGATTTCCAAAAGCTTTGTACATTTGAAAAAAAAAAAAATATTATTATTGGGAATTCTTGTATTATCGAAATAAACAAAACATATTTTTATAATTTAGGGGGGGGGGGGTTTCCTTATTCCCCCCTCCCATGAATCCGCGCCTGATTATAGGGTCTTAGATGTATAATAAATTTCACACGGAATGACAAACTTAGTATACGCTCATTCACCACTAGTGGTGGTGGAGGGTATAACAAACCTTTAGCAAACATGTATGTATGTTTTTAATGTTTACATGTGCACACACAATCACAGCTGCCAGATCAAATGTATTTTCAATTGAAATTGTTTTAATATTAAATTTTTTGCCGATAGGCAAAACATGCAGTTAAGTGAAATGCAGCTAAACGAAAAATATTGTATATATTAATTATACTTTTAATATATTTAATACAGTAATTTTGACTTAGCTGCACAATCTCCTTTGCACGATTTTTTGTGCAGGTAAATCAAAAATGCAGCTATCTTAAATGTATTTAGCTGCCTTAATGTGCAGGTACGCAATTGTGGTTACCTGCATAAAAGTGCAGCTAAAGTAAAGTGTTTGAAAGAGAAGTAACAACGTTTTTATTAATAAATTGTAGACATTTGTTACGCATTTTTATAATGAACGAGCTAGCCAAATTGGTAACAATAAAGTGTGGAACAGAAAAGCCGCTGTTGTACAACGTTAAGAATAGCGCTGCAAGCTGTCAAAAGTTAAAAACGGCTGTTTTAAAGTAGTGTCAACAGAATACGTAGATGTAGTAGTCGTTGCCGTTGAAGCGCAAAATTCGAAATTTTGAACTTTGTTGCGCTGCAGAGCATTCATCAGCTTCAAATACTACTACAACTACTTTATTCGGTTCCAGGCCTAGGATTTGCTATTCCTTTCATATAGTCGTGGTAAAGTTGCTGTAACCACAACCCATATGCATAAATGTAAATATATGCAAACAAAATAAATTAATTATAATGATACCAACTTGACTTGTTTGCGATTTTTAATTTTATAAACTGCTAAAATTGGATATTTATGTGAAAATGTGGCCACCATATTTTTTCATGTGTGCAGCTAACTTTGATGTTTTATATGAAAATATTTTAAAGCTGCCCAAAAATACGAAAAATGTGCAGGTATCCAAAATGCACGTAAACAAGGATTTTGAAGAATAATTACAGAAAATATGTATTTTGGGCAGTTAAGTCAAAGTGCAGCTAACTTGAATTTTTTGTATGAAAATAATTTTAAAATGCCAAAAACTTTGGGCACTTATCTTAAATGTGCAGGTAAAGAAAGTGCACTTAAAAAAGGAATTTGTATGGAATTATAAAGAATAATGCCAAAAATTATCAATTTTGTGCAGCTAAGTCAAAAGTGCACGTAAATAAAAGGCAGTTAAGTCAAAACTACTGTAACACGCAAACATGTGCAAATCTCTACATATATAAAAATTACGTGTATGTTCGTGATCGCTTAACTCAAAAACTACTAGACCGATTTTGACCAAATTTTATATGCATGCTCTATGGGCCGTTTTCTGTGTAGTTTGAAGTTCGTCCGACAGATGGCGCAATATTTGGTTTTTTTTTGTGTCTATGGGCCTTGAGTAGTGTTTCTGTGTAGTCGATTTTGACCAAATTTTATATGCATGCTCTATGGGCCGTTTTCAACCGGTTTTCTTAAAATTTGACATGCAGACATTTAATCATTAAATTTGTGATTTGAAGGGAAATAGGGATAAAGGGGGTAAAAGCTCCTCCTTCCTATATCTTCTTACCTAATCAACCGGTTCTCTTGCAATTTGACATGCAGATACTGTAACATCAGAAAGAAAATAAGTAATAGGGCGTGAAAAAGGGGTAAAATCTCCCCCTCATTATATCTTCTTCAATAATCAACCAATTTTCTTGAAATTTGGCAGGCAAATAGTGTAACATCTGGAAGGAATTATAGCCTATATTTTTTTTTATTTAGGGCGTTAAATATGGCAAAAGCGGTAAAAGCTCCCCCTCCCAATATCTTTTTAACATATCAACCGGTTTTCTTTAAATTTGGCATGCAGATACTGTAACAACTGAAAGAAGTAAATTATATGGCAAAACAACGTTTGCCGGGCCAGCTAGTAATTTAATAAAATTAAGCGATTTATATTATATAAATACATATGTATACATTAGCGTGGCCGTTAGTTGTATGGAGAACTTTTTTTTTTTTGATTTCTTATACTCTCCCCCTCCAAATCGGTTCAGTTTTATGTTTATGTAATTTGTTTGCGTATGACTATCTTCTAAAAACAACATTTTACAAGAATATTACATATGGCAATATTTTAGCTCTTCTAGTCAACAACATAAGCCTCCAAGTTTTTTGCTAAGACTAATATCTTAGAAAATAATTAAGAAAATAATAACAAAATACCAAACATTTTATATACGTTTCATATATATAAAAAGGCGATTTAATGTCAAGTGACAAAATTTTGAAATCGATGTCTTCCGATTTGGATGAAATTTACACCAAGGTTAGTCCTATTAGATAGTAGCTTACACACAAATTTTCAACAAGATCGGTCAAAATGTTTCAGAGGTAGAGGGGGTCAAAGTTTGCCATACAGGTGTTCTTTCTCATCCATGTATTTTATTACCTATTGGTGTTAGCAAAATTTGTCCCAAGTAGCTTAGATAGCTATTTAATCAATCTTTTTTAAAAATATTTTTTTTTTTAATTTTTTAATATTTTTTTTTAAATTTAAAACTTTTTTTTTTATTTTTTTTAGCCAAGTGTTAAATTTAAAAAAATAATTTCAAAAATTTTTTAAAAAAACAAAAACAATTTTTTTAAAAAGTTTGATCAAAAAGCTATCTAAGCTACTTGGGACAAATTTTGCTTACACCAATAGGTAATAAGTTACATGGATGAGAAAGAACACCTGTATGGCCAAAATGTCAAACTTTGACCCCCTCTAACTCAGAAACTTTTTGACCGATCTTGTTGAAAATTTTTGTCTAAGCTACTATCTAACAGTACTAAAATTGTTGTAAATTTCATTTAAATCGAAAGACATCTATTTCAAAATTGGGTCACTTGACATTAAATCCCCCTTTTATATATATAAAACGTATATTAAATGTTTGGTATTTTGTTTTTATTTTCTTAATTATTTTCTAAAATATTGATTTTAGCAAAAAACTTTCTTAGAGGCTTATGTTGTTGACTAGAAGAGCTAAAATATTGCCATATATCATATTCTTGTAAAATGTTGTTTTTAGAAGATAGTCATACGCAAACAAATTACATTTGAATAAATGGCTTGATGGCAAACTTTGAGGGACGGACGCCCCCCCTAAAACACAACTTATCGCTACGAAATTTTTTTGTATTTTTTTTTACATAAAACTGAACCGATTTAGGGGGGAAGAATATAAGAAATCAAAATAAAAAAAATAACGGCCACCCTAGTATACATACATATATTTAGATACATATATATATAAACTTCTGTTCTTTCCAAAACAAAACAAACAATACACTGACAATGGCACGGAACAAGACATGAAAAGGACCAATGATAAGGACAATGAGACGAAGACGATCCTGTCGGTGGCTGTATCAGCCTCAACACCCAACAGCGGCGATGTACCTCTGTCTTTCGCGCCAAGTACATCAAAAGCCGCAATAGCCCTTTCCGCCAAAGCGGATAAATCCCATGCTTCGGGTGCTGCCCAGTTGGAAATGACAAAGTCGTCCAACAAAGCAGCCTCCCATATGCCTATTGTGCAAAGGGGGAAAGAGATGATTTCATCCGGTCCCACTTCTGTACCTAGGCATAAAAATCCTTCCAAGAGGGCATCTAACTCAAGGCGTGCTGCCTTGCGTGTTATCGAGCTATTCGGCTCCAAAGATGCCAATGAGCTCTCTGCTGAACCTCTACTATGGAACCTGACGATGAACACTTTGTTGAGTCGGTTCGACAGACTAGGGATAAAAACCGTCGCGTAAGCGGATGACGTGGCAGTGGCGGTCATGGGTAAGCACCTGGACACACTGTCCCGTTGTATGGAATCTGCATTACAGATTCTAAGCTCTTGGAGCACCTCCTGTAGACTTGGCGTCAATCCACAGAAAACCGAGTTGGTACTCTTTACCAGGAAGTACAAGGTTGGCAACTTTAGACTTCCTAGGCTAAATGGCACGGAGCTGACGCTCTCGAACAGTGCCAAATATTTGGGCGTAATTCTCGATAGCAAACTATCATGGGAACTCAACGTTAGTACGATGGTTGATAGGGCCATTGTGGCCTTATACACCTGCAAGAGATCTTCGGGCTGAAGCTGGGGCCTTGGCCCCATGGGCGTCGAATTGGTCTTTGAGGCGGTGGTAAAACCGATCCTCTTCTATGGGGTCATAGCGTGGTGGCCTGTGATGGGAAGGGGACGGTACTGCAGGATGTTTGAGAAAGTATATAGGGTGGCTGCGTTGATGATCACGGGATCACTCCGCTCGACACCGACGAAGGCGCTGTTTACTATGCTGAACTGGCTGCCGGTTGACATTATGGCCGAACAACAGGCCCTGACTTCCGCTATTAGACTGGGGGCGGTGGGCCTATGGTCTACGCGCAACTATGGTCATGCCAGGGTCATGCTTAGCGCATCATATGACCTGGCGGGGCTGGACTATTGCACTCCGGAACCCTTTTTCGGTGCTCTGTTCACAGTTCATCATGGTAATGATGATGAGCTGCTCGATAATACGCGATCTCTGGAACCGATCCTACGGGTCTACACCGATGGTTCCAAGATTGGCAATAGAGTGGGTGGAGGTTTCTTTATCGAAGAATTGGACATTAGGGTCTCTTTTAGGCTGCCAGATGGCAGAAGTGTGCTGCAGGCGGAAATCTCTGCCATAAAGCGGGCGGCAAACTGCCTGAGGTACTATCGTATATCGAGGGATATATGTATATTTACGGACAGCAAGGCTGCCATTGCAGCTCTGGCTGGTGTCTTTACGACATCTTTGTTAACGGTGGAATACCGGATGTCTCTAAATGAGATCGCGAAACATTCCAGTGTAACCCTGACATGGGTACCAGGGTACAGTGGATGCCTGGGTAACCAAACTGCAAACGGTCTGGCCAAACGGGGCTGTCTCTTGAACGACATGTTCGTCGACGGCCTGATTGGCACTTCAATGGCCCGCTGCAATCATCAGACGGGAGTCGTACAGAAGGGCTCAGGGGAGATGGCAGGGGGAGCATACCTGCTTGATGGCCAGGGCTCTATGGCCTGGCTATGACGCGTTGAGAACGCGCGTACTACTCGGTATCGGTAGGGACCGGATGAGAACGGTGATATCGGTCATTACGGGTCACTGGGTGATAGGGACTCATGCTAGGAGGATGGGTCTTGCGTATAATGACTACTGTAGGAGTTTTCATGATGATGAGGAGGAGGAGACGGTATTTCACTTTCTCTATCAATGCCCCGGTCTGGGGAGCATTAGGTTTAGGCATTTTGGGAGACCAGAATTGCCATGTCTGGACGATTTGTCCAATGTTTCTTATTAAAATTTTTTTTTACTATTTTTTAAAAATAAATTCAAATTTGTTCAGAAAAAAAAAAATATTATCTTTTTAAGGTTTTGTTTTTTAATTTGGGGATTTTTGGGGATATTTTTATAGTTTTTTGGCAGCCCTGTTAGAAGGGATCCATTCAATAAAAAAAAACAAAGCCAATCTAACATGAATACGCTATCCACCACCATTTCGCTTCCAGTATATCTGTCCGCTCGATTGTCCCCTGACCGAATGCGAAAGTGACTTTTGCGTTTGCTATGCTTTATCGGCTAAATAACTGAACCGATTTTGATAAAAATGGAAATACAAACTTTTTATTTTTTAAAGCTACGACTAAGAGGGGTCCTTAGGGAGAATTACTGCCTCTCCGAAAATATCTAAGCAATTTTTATGAAATTTGAATCAAAGATAGATCAGCGTGAATAGAATACACCGGGTTTATGTTTTTTCAAAGCTAGGAATATGCAGGGACAGATGGGCAATTCTGCCTATCCAAGACTATTTTACCGATTTTGATGAAATTTATAGCATATGCAGATCGATCTTAATACATTAACAAACACAGGCTTTATATTTTTTCAAACCTTGGAGCAATTGGAGACAGAAAAGCACTTTCTGCCTCTCCAACTCTATAGTTAGTCAAAAAATAACTCTGCTGCAAGCACGGCTAGTATTTTAGTGATGTTTTAAAAATATATGCGGCCATGTACTGCTAATCGAAGTATATTTTCCGTTAAATTTTTAAAAAATTATCGTTCCTTTGTATTTTTGTTAGAGGAATTATAAAAAATCAAAGTATTACGTATATAAAACAGAATATTTTTTATAAACCTTTAACACAGAATCACTTGGAAGTTTGTTCCATTTCAATTATTTAGTGTTGCTGTGTAACGAAAAATTTCGTTAAATTAAAACGCCGCTGTCGACAACCACAACACAAATGACTGATTTTGACATTTGTGTTTGTATAATATTTCTTAGTGGGGCGCAAATTTGTATGAAAACAATTGCGTTATAGTTTGCTTGCATTTTTGATCGACTTGTCTTGCTGAAAATTGTAAGTGGTTCGTTGTTGAAAATGCAAACGAAGGATAGCGGTCGACATTGTGGGCCAGGCTGTTAATTTCATTGGAAGTATTTTGCTACATTGGGATATCATAACTGGTATTAATTTCAATATATTCCTAATTAACAATTTAACAGTGCTTTATAAAATGATTGGAGTTTTGGTTCTGCCAATATTTATAACAGGTAATATTTTATAAGTCGTTATATTTACACAGCTCACCCAACTATAGCTCGTTTTTAACGATCATAACGTTACTTATGTGACACCCTTTGTTAAAGTCATGTAATAATCTGAAATGGAAAGTTGTATTCATTGTTCATGATTATATTTAGTTTTTAAGCGTAATTTCAAAAATCGTCGTTAAATATCAGCAGATCTTTTAAATGTTAGATTTAGGTCTGATTTATATGCATAGGTTAATATTGTAATTTAATTTAATATTGTAATTTAATAATTTATCACAGACCTTAAGTCCCAGTCACTACAGGCTAATATTTTTAAAACCTTTTTTTAATAAGGGCTGTCAGATATGTCAGATGTGGCGATTTTGAAACGTGTTTGGCGGTGGGAGTTTCCATATGGTGACTGAAAACTTTTTTTTTTGCGATTTCTGATATAAATTTCTGATATTTTTACTATTTATATTATTTCAGCGATTTTTTTTTTACAGTTCGTCATTTTTTGTTATCATTACTAACTTTACAAAAAAATCTGGCAACTGTTTTTACATAATTTTTGTTTTTTTTTTTATCATTTTAAGGCCCGTTTTCACGACCTTACGATAGCAAAATGTAGGAAGTTATCGAACAGATAATGAGTTTTTAATTATCACAAGTTCCCTTTAATCTAAAAGTGAAGGATAAGCTAAAGAGAGGAACGTTCGTTCTACCTTTAAGATTTTGAGATTGCCATATTATATTCACATATTTTTTATATATGGCAACTCCAATTATACGTATATTTTGTAAATGTAAAAAAAGTACGTAGTTGCCAGTTCGTATTTTTATTTTGGCAAAAATAATAGGTATTTTCTTTAGTATTGCCACATTTTCAAAAATTTTAAGTTTATTTTATACAGAAGTTGTGAAAACGAAAAAAAGTTGAAGGTAACTTTATTCCTCACAAGTGCTTAAGGTACCATTAACTATTTCGAACTTTATAGGTAAGTCGTGAAAACGGGCCTAAGTGAATTTTATATACAGTCACTATTTAATTCCAAAAGTATGTATGCATTTCAAAACATTAGTAATGAAATCGATGAGGCTGAAGTGTACGATCTTTTAGACCTCCATTTAATGTTATTAAAAAAAAAAAAATAACAGAAACTAAACCAAATTTACTTACGGCTTTTTTGTATTTTTCCTCAGGTTTGGCGATTTTTGACTGAAATATTATAATGGGTGATTTTTTAAGCGTAGTTTTTTTAAAAATCTAATGAAACACTCAAATTTGCATCATATATTCAAAACTTTTATTGGAATCGATAAATTGGTCTTTGCCATTTACTTTTTAAATATAACTTCATGTAAATGTTGCCCGCGGCTCCGGTTCAAATGGTCCATTCGTAAGGTCCAATTTTGCACCACTTCAAGCTTTTCGGCCTGTATTTCATGAATAACATGTGTTATGTTATACTCTTAAGGTACGTTCAGACTGATCAAATATTTGAAAGCAAACATCAAATATTTCATTACCGTAATCTGAACACAAAATATTTTTGAGTGTCAAATAAAATAAAAGCTGATTTTGATCAAATAAAAGTATTTGCCGGCAAACAAATATTTGTCCAATGTGAACATAGTGTGAACACAAAATATCAAATATTTTAGTTATTTTTGAGCAAACATTTATTTGATATTACAAAAAAATTGTAAGAGCAAGCAACGACAAATAATTTAAGCCATGTTCTCGATAGAAGCAATTTTTCCTGTAAGTTTTCGGATTCTTTACAGTTTTGAAGATTTTAAATAATTATTAGACTTTGCTATCATGCCGCTTTTAGCAAGTTTTTGCGAATTTCCGTTAATTTAGCAATTTTTGTCGAATTTATGCCATTCCTTATAGTTTTAGGGACTTTGAATCAATTTTATGGCTTGTTGAAAATATTAAAATGGTTTGCAATTTTTTAAAAATTTTAGCCATTTTCGCGATAGAAGTGATTTCTTCATGTGATTCTTTGCAGCTCGAACGATTTTTAATAATTATTAAACTTTGCTATGATGCCGCTATTAGCAAATTTTTGCAAATTTCCGCTATTTTAGCAATTTTACCGAATTTTTGTTATTTTCCGACAATTTGTTTTTTTAACCGATTTAAAATACATTTTAGGGTTTGTTTCCAATTTTGCAATTTTTCGCGAATTTTAGCCATGCTCGCGAAAAAGTGATTTTTCCCTGTGAATCTTTCCATTCCTTACAATTTTAGGCGCTTTTAATAAATTTTATGGCTTGTTTGAAATATCTAAATTTTACGCGAATTTTCGCTTTTTTTTTGCAATTTTTTTTTTCTTTTTTTCCCGACATTTTGTTTTTTAACCGATTTAGCGAATTCAAATATATTTTAGGCTTTGTTTCCAAGTTTGCAATTTTTCGCAAATTTTAGCCATGTTCCCGTTACCCATTGTTTTCCAGTCTTTAACACTATAAGAGATGCTGCTCCACAGAATAAAACAAATAAAATAGCTTCTGCGGTCATTTTTACTATTTGGGAAATATATTTTTATTTTTAGACACTTTTATTAAATAATTATTTGATGCAAATATTTGTTTTAGTCTGAACGCATAGAAAACATGAATTAATTTATTTTATTTGACACTATTTGCCAACTGTTTTAACAAACAAAAATTGTCAAATATTTGAACTTAGTTTGAACATTAAACAAAATATTTTTTTGTTTCACATAGTTTGAAGCAAATATCAGAACAAATATTTTTGTCAAATATTTCATTAGTCTGAACGTACCTTAAGGCTTTAATCGTGTTTGGATTGTTCACATAGACCAACGACTTCACATAGCCCCACAAGAAATAGTCAAAAGGCGTCAAATCACATGATCTTGGCGGCCAACTCACAGGGCCATTTCGAGAGATAAACTGCTCACCAAATTCATCCTTCAATATGTTTCCATTGTTTCACGAGCTGTGGGGCTCGATATCGTTCGCCGTTGACGGTAACGTTTCTTCCACGGTCATCTTTGGACCGTTGATGACAACAACTCATAAGCCACATCAAACTGTCGTTTTTTCGGAATGCATCGGTAACTCTTGTACGGCTGTGTGGCTGTTCTTTACCCCAGATGCGGCAATTTTGCTTGTTTACGTATCCATTTAGCCAGAACCTCATCACTGAACACAATTTTTCGATAAAACAGTGGATTTCCATCGAGCTTTGAACGAACGAATTTTGATAATAAATTTCAACGATTTTCAGTCGTTGCTCGTTTGTGAGTTTCTCCATGATGAAATGGCAGAGTATACTGAACACTTTTCACTTTCACAGATGTAGTTTGGACACAATTACCAACCAGTGCTGCCAGCCCGAATAACTTAATTCATAAAAAATTATCCTTTACTAGCTTTTTTTGTATGCAAAATTTAATTAAATTTTGCAATGACAAACCTGGTTTTGATAAACAAAACGGAGATCAGTTTCTTAAATTGCGCTTCCCGGGATGCATAATAACGTTCTATGGTCGAAAGAAATGATTCGTTTGTTCTATTTTTATGTCGAAAAACTTAAATTTAGGTTGAGAATTCCCAAAACTTCTAGACTATTTTACGTTATTTTTTTCGCGAATATAAACTTTAAAATGGAGATATAAGAATGCCATTATCTAAATGTAGTCGTCGGTAATGGCAAAAAAGATCACATATACGTTCAGAAATTGATTGTTAAACTGCAGAATAAAGTTCCGGCGAACTATGCAAAAACCTATTTTTTAAGAAAAAAAGCTTTTCCTGAATCCATGTTCTGTAACTTGGGAAGAACTTCTCGCATCGAAAAGTTTGATACAAAATATTGAATGGTTTCTCGAAAAGGAAGAAAAATTGTGCCTGTAACTCATGTCGAAAACTTTCAGAAGAGATTATGTCGTTACGTTATAAATGTGATAAAACTCCACTCGATGCCGATGTGAAATTGCAGATGATGAGAACGCCAATCAAACATATCGTTGACGGCGACCAAAATTTACTAAAATGGAACAATTTTAAACGACGGCGGCGAAATTACAACCGTAAACCGTATAGTAAATAAAGTTAAGTTCGACTTTAACGTTTGTTGTTTACAAAAAAGCTATAAAAAATTCGTAGTTATTTCAAAAATGTTAAAGCAAAATAAATAAACAAAGAAAAAATCAGCCAGTAGCAAAATACTTACCTCTTCCATGTAATTTTTCATTGCATTTTTTAAATATTTTTTAGTGTTAAAATATTTTCTCAACCAGTTTTTATTCGTGAGATTTTCATTGACAGTTCGAAGCGGGAACTTCCGCACAAAAATTTTACAAACACAATTTTTCTGTAACGTGGCGAGTAATTTCCTTACGTGACAGCTATAACTCGCCAAAAATGTCACAGACGCAGTTAAGGGCAAAATAAAGTTGTTGGTTTCAGTTTATGGCATTTTTGTTTAATTTCTCATATTTCAATCGAAAAGTTTCTCCACGCGGGAGTTACAGAACATGGGCGCTGGTTATAGTTTAAAATTTTATTTATTTCACTCCTTAAAAGTCCTTTCATCTAAGTTTATATTAAGCTATACTTGGTACCTATTTTTTCTATTGTTAAAACTGATGGTTTATTTGTTTGTATTTAGTTTAAGTTGGATGTATTTATGTACATGTATATATGTGTTGCTCTAGTACTCGTACAAGTATGTATTTAGTATGTCCTTTTGTATGTATGTGTATCGCTCTCCAACTTTGTTCAGGTTAATAGGTAATTAAGTTTTGTATGTTTTCACTGTTCTAGCTCATTGTTTTTAGTAGCAAAAAGCTGCAGCACAAACAACAGCACCACCAAAAGCACAATAATGCAATGTTTTCGTACGTCGCACAGTAGGATTTTGGTGTCAAAAATTTTTTTTTTCGACCACCTACTTCCAAAAATTCGAACAACTTAGTTTTGTAGCGAAATGCTGAAATATGAAATATGCACCCATCGTTTCTTAGAAAAACTGTATTTTATTTTTGAAAAATTTAATTAAAGTCCATGCAGGGATGCTAAGCAAGAAATCATTTTTATATTTTCAAACAATTTAGTGTTCCATTCATAGGGTTTTGCAACTTTGAATTTTTGTGAACGCACTACTTCACTGAACATCTAAGTATTACTTTCCTTTTTTCAGTAAACTCAACATTTTCATCATGGCAAAGTACACGAAAGAACAACGTATGCTCTTTGGGCTCGGGAGAAGATGCGCCAAGGTGATGAATTTCATCGCAAAATCATCTTCAGTGACGAAGCACTTTTTTGGCTCAATGGGCTCGTCTAAGCAAAATATGCTTTATTGGTTTAGTAAAAATCCAAAGGGGTTTATAAATCGCCACTTCATCCACCAAAAATAATTGTTTGGTGCGGTTTGCATGCCGGCGGCGTCATTGGGCCATATTTTTTCGTCGAAAATAACGATCGCCACGTTACAGTGAATGGCGATAGTTATCGCGCCATGATTACGGATCATTATTGGCCCGAATGGGAAAACATGGACTTGGACGACATGTGGTTTCAACAGGACGCACAGTACTTTGTTCCATATACAAAAATAAGGGGAAACAATGTTGTTCCAATGTTTAAAAAACTTACTGTACTGTATTCGTATCTAAATAACTTACATGTAGGAAGAACCTTTTTTATGTTAAATGCGTTTCGCCGCTGCTGGAGGTCCCTAAACTTGTTCTAATTTCTCTATATATATATATATATATATATATATATATATATATATATATATATATATATATATAATGGTGTAAAAAATGTATAGTAATTCATAAAACGAGACCGGCTGGGCCGATTTCTGTAAAATTTTTTGTCAGTTGGAAAAATCTTAAATCAAGTTTTTGTATGAAATTTTGTGTGAAATTATTCCTTGGTGGCTTTCCAAATAAAAAAATCGAAATTTCTCAGCCAAAATCCGTTAGATGGCGTTATACGTTGACTTAGACTTTGAGCAAACTGACAGGTGTCATTTTGGCATTGTAATTTTCAACAGTAAATGTGCTATTTTTCTTGCTGCAATTTATTGCAATTGACCACAAACATGAGAGTCGCGTTGCAGAACGACCCATCGGCTGCTGAATTCTCGAGACAACTGCTGGAGCTTGGCAACGGCCAAATTCCTGCTGAGGTTACGACTGGATTGATATCGTTCCCTAAAAATTTTTGTGAATTCACATCGTCCAAGGAGGAACTCATCAGCAAAGTGTTCCTGGCCTTGCACAAAATTACAAAAATCTCGATTGGATTGGTGAACGGGCAATACTAGCAGCGAAGAATTAGAACGTCGATAGCTTAAACTTAATTATTCAAAGTCAAATCGCAGGACAACTCCATACGTACAAATCTGTTGACTGCGTGACCGACGAAACTTAAGCGACCAGCTACCCGACGGAATTTTTGAACTCGCTTGATGCACCAGGAACTCCGCCACATAATTTACAGCTGAAGGTGGGATCGATCCTAATCATGTTGCGGAATCTCAATCCTCCAAAATTGTGTAACGGTATGCGGTTGTCCGTCAAAAAGCTAATGAACAATGGGATTCAGGCAACAGTCATCAAGGGAAAATTCCCATTATTCCAATCGACCTTCCATTCCAATTTAAGCGGATTCAGTTCCCCGTTCGATTGACATTTGTGATGACAATCAATAAATCGCAAGGCCAATCACTAGAAGTTTGTGGGATTAATCTCAAATTTCCCTGTTTTTCGCACGGTCAGCTGTGCGTTGCATGTTCGCGTGTTGGGAAACCGTCTTCGTTACTTGTTTCTGCGCCGGAAAACAAATCGAAAAACATTGTTCATCAAATTGCTCTCTACTGATTCCATTCAAATAAATCACATTGAAAATTTAAATATTTGTTCTTTGATATGAGCCCACACTTTAATTAAAGTATGTAAAAAAAAGTTAAAAAAAATTTTGATGGACAAATGAAAAAAACTGAGTGAATACTTTTTTCAATTTTCTCTGCCGTTTAATAAACCAAGTGTCCGCCATTAAGAATCAAAAGAGAAACTAACCACATTTTAGTTCTAACTTAGAGATATATAACCTTTTTTAGAGGCCCAAAACGCAAAAAGCTATAAATTTAAGACAAAGTCTTGACAGAAAGAACACGAAAAAAGGAGGAAAGGAAGCGACATGTAATATAAAATTGAAAATGATAATTACAGCAAATTTCTCACCACCAGTACTACTGGTTAAAAGATTGATGTTTGACTGTTGGCTGGCAGGCACCGCAGTGGTGCAGAGGTTAGAACTCAAAGAATTATGATGAAAGAATGTGGTGATTCTTGAAACATGTAAATTCAACCCAGGTTCAAACCCCAGCTCAGCCAAGAAAATTATCAATAAATTTGAATAAAATTCCTTCCTTCAGTAAAAATAATTTAATAAAAATTAAGTTTGATGAACTCAAGCCTAACTAAAAAATATCATATTCAAAATATATACTTTAAACTGTTAATTTCTAATAAAATCTAGTGTTCCAGAAAAATGTATTAGAGTGGTCGATTTTTTAACAAAAAATCTTAGGAGCTGAGCTGTGTGATTCTGTATATACACAAAAAAAAGACTGTAATGCCAAAAGAAATTGATTTTGATTCAAATAGAATTTACATTCGGATTGTGTCCAACAAGATTTTGCATTTGTAGCAACAAGTCTGTTTCTTTTGTCCCAAAGTGTAAATTCATTGTTCAAATACAAATTTTTTTACGACAACAGTAAAATTATTTGATTCAAAAAATAAATATTTTATGGTAACAAAAATTGTTATTTCCTGCAAATGCAAATCATTTACGTCAACAGCAATTTTCAATGTGCCATTATAAAAGAGGAAAACCTTTAACGACAAAAGATATTTAATTTGCAACAAATAATTTTGCTGTTGAAAAACTTCAAATACTTTCATGTTGTTGCGGTAAAAAAAAATTTTGTTGGAAATTTCCTTGCGACAAAAGGTTTTTATTTACGACAACAAGTTTATGTTTACCCCAACAGCATAATCGTCAAATGCTCAAATTATTTGGCATCACAATATTTTTTTTTTGTGTGTATTTATTTATTTTTTTATTTTATAGTTGCTATTACGGTGAGATACAAAATATAAAAAAATTAGTGATATCCTAAAAAGTCGTGACTTAGTCGATTGCTGGCTGTCAGCACCTCAAAAAAATCGGGAAACTAATAATTAATAATTATTTTTCATGTATATTTTCCTTAAAAGGACATACATACATGTAAAATAAATGCATATCCTTCAGTTTGTTTGGCACTAAACTCTTTTATGTTTATAATTATATAATTTAAATGGAATATAGCGTAGTGTTTTTATATTTTTGTGATCTTTTTAACAAAAGGATATTTTAAAATGCAAAAATCCTTACTAGAATTTTTAAAAAATTAAGTACATCAATTTTAACATTATATTTAGATAGATTTGGTAATTTTCAACAAGTCAACATAAAAAGTGTTGCCGAATTAAATTTGTCTAAAAAAAGGATATATGGGAGGTACATGAATCCTTTGACGGAATTTTTTCAAAACTTGAAATTTTGTTTTTTATTATCATATATACATACATCCATGCAAAATATTATTAGTCTGGGTCAAATCCTTCTATTTTTGCACAATTTTGTTCTACATCAAAGTATTGTGGGACGGTGCCACAAGCCATACAGCACACGTTAAAATAAAAGTTGTCAAGTCCTTATAGGAAAACCCGGATATTATCCACAAGAGTTAATTGGGTCTTGAATCGATCCTTTTTAGTGCGTATTAGATGCTCAGATAAATGTTTATTCGCACCGTTAACATGACGATGCAAGTGCTCTATTGGTTTGGTGAACAGATCGCGAATTTGGGAAATAAATTTCAATGACTTCGTTAGTATGACAGCTAGTTTTACAGTTATTCCTAACGGAAGCTCTATTTATTCATTTATTTATTTATTCTCTAAAAACTAGCTTTTTTTTAACGAAAAAAACATGAACCCCTTTTTCCCCCAGCTATTCTTGCTTTTAAATGAAAGATGGAAATTTTTGGAACAGAATAAAAACTACAAAAAACTATTGAAAATTTTCAGGTATTTATTGCTGTATTGAATATAAAAACAAGTTATTAAAATTGTGGCGAAAACTTGCATAGAGATATGTAATATAAAACAAAACCCAAGGAATTTTAGGATTGGCAAATAATTATTTTATAATTTTGTTCTTAATAAAAGCAACACATGGGATTCATAGGCGGGTGGGCCTGTCTGAATCTGGCATATGTCTTTCTATTATTCCAGAATGTGGAAGACTTTAGCTTGAATACAAAAATGTTTATGAAAAATCGATTTAGATGGCATGAGCAGCGAGCGTGAATATTTTTTCTGGATTCAGTCAATAAAAAGGCACCTGTGCGAATGCATGCAAATCATATGTGTCAATCCATACTGAACTTAAGGAAACTTGTTGTTAAGTATTATGATTCTGTCATTTGCTTAAGCAAAGTGCGAAACTGATCGCAGTGTCCGTACGGTAGTAAATATTTTTTTAATTTGATTTTTGTTTTTTTAAATGCATTTGAGAGGCGTTTTGTAAATTTTTGACAACTTTTAATAAACCTCTCCTTATAGCTTAGCACAAAAATGTATGAATCCATCCCACTGTGCGTCGGCAGCGTCAATATTGTGCTTCTGTTTGGAAAATTTTACACAGGACCTTTTACTAATTCACAATTGTTAAAAGTCACGATTTAGCATTAAATGCCATAAATGAATGTTGAAATTAAATGCCTTTAGACATGTATGGGGTTAAAGTTGATTATTAGAAACCACATTTAGAATTGGAGTGGGTATAATGAGTTCTTTTTTCTTTTTTGCTCTACATATCTGTAACAAATTTTAAGCGGCAATTAAGTAAGTTGCTGTAGTTTAGGAAAATGTTTAAACCTTACAAAAGTAAACATAAAATTTGTGTAAATTCTTGTTGTAAATTAACTTTAACTATGCACAGGTGAACAGACCAACCTAGAGCGATAAACATTGCGTTTTAAGCCGAATTGGCATACCTAAAACAGAGCGGCATTGTAGTGCTATGAACAGTAACATAGCGTTTACATTTGCCAGTACTGGCAAGACAGTAGCAATACATGCAAACTTTTTTACTAATACATAAACACTTTTACAGCTATTTTGTTTTTGTATTGTTTTGCCAACTAATATGTATATGCTTACTGTCTTGCCAGTACTGTCAAATGTAAACGCTGTGTAACGCTAGCTTATATTTTTTTAAGAAAACCCCACTAAAATAATATAAAACAATACAGATAACATTGCTAGACTGACGCGAAAGTAGCAGAATTGTCATTACTTTCATAAAAGAAAAATATATATTAGAGTGTCCCTTATTTAAAAATGTTGACGGGTACCGGCTAATCATATGTTTTTTACGCTCCTACGGCCACGACTTCCCTAAGCGACGGGGCCTTAAAGTTACAAATATATATGGTTTTTTATTTTTGAACTATTTTTCAGTCTTAAAATGGTTGTTTTACTTTTTTATGGTAAAAAGAGATCTAACTAATAAGGGCATAAGTTTTTGTGAAAAAGCCGGAATACCCTCTAAAATTTTCAGAAATAGTGTAGAATAATTAGTGAAATTACGCGGAGTTTTGCAGAATTTGCAAAAAAAAAAAATAAAATTAAAGACCTGTCAGTTGCTTAAAGATAAGGAAAAATTATTTGTACACACTTTGCACAATCTCCTTGACATATCGCTCGCTTATGCCTTAAAGTTAATGAAAATCGATGAAGATATTTTTTTTTTGCAGCGGCAACAGGAATCTAGTAGATCAGGCTCTCTGGTAGGAGTGGATTTAAATCTATGGATAAAATAAGAATGAACATAACTCCGGTTATTAAAAGAAAGAAAAATACAGGAAAAGGAAAATTCAATAACCGTATCACTAAATTCAAGTTTCTCATAAAAAGCATGATCCATGATTTCCGTTAAAAACATCAAAATTAAAGCCCACAGTTCTTCTTAACAAAATTTGTCAAAAAGAAACTTCTTTCTCCATTTACTCCTCTGGGGAGCATAGGGCCGCACATTGATAATACATTTATAACATTTTGACGATATGTAATAAACATTGATTTTCTTATCGAGAACCCATCAGTTTATCAAAAGAATTCATCCTTTTTAAAAGCAAAAGTGATACACTTAAAGGTAGTTTATGCCTGCTTTGAAATAGCTGTCAACCTCAAATAACACTTTCGTTGACTTCTTAAGGCTAGTTTACACGGTAATATATTTGGGGTATTCACAAGGTGTGCTATCATGTTAAATTGTCATAATGTTCTAACATTTTACAATGGTTTAAAAATATTGTTGTTGCTTTGTTAACAAAAAGTGTCATAAATTAATAGAACTTTGCTTGCTATGTTTATTGTGCTGTCGTAATTAATCAGAAGAGACCTGCGCTGAGCGGCTGAGCCGAGCCGCATTAGTTTTTTAAGCCGTCGCCTTGATGGTATAGTTTTATCCGGCTAATATCCGAATTCAACCTGCGGCTAGCAATTTTTGCAACAAAACACTTGCTGCGTCAAATTATATCGGCTTAGGACTCTGATGTTTGGTAAGCAAACAAAATAAAATTTATTTGTGATTTGCGTCTAAGAAATGGAAAATAGTCAGATAAGATCTAATTTAATTTTTTAATTCATGGATTAGAATTAAAAAATATTTTGATATTAGGTAAATATTTATTTTTTATATTTGATTGAAATCAGCTGATTCAAATTTAAAATAGCACACTAAATTATTAGGGGTTGTTCACAACAGTCGTATTTTTTCATGTTATTATTTTAAGACTTATGACTTTATGACACCTTGTGAATCCCCCAATTGTATTACGACATGATGTTTAATGAGAAAAATCATATCATGTAAAAGCAAAATGTATTGAGTAAGAGAGAACACGAATACAAAATCTGACAAGCGGTCGGTAAATGGTTTTTTATTAAACCATTTTAGAAATTTATGTATTCTTATCACACCAGTAGTGGGATTCTGTAACTTTTAACAATAACAACTGTTGTTATAATTGTCAACCTGTTTTGTTGTTTGCACTAACGATTATAGAGGTGTATTTTTGCAGAGTATATTGAAGGTGGTAGCATTTTTATACAATTACAAAAACAACTAAAATTAACTCAGGAAATGTTCATGTTGTTTTTGTAAAAATTGTAAAACTGCAACCATCTGCTTTTTTGTTATTTTTTTAATTTTACTTAAGCCATCCCAAGGCGAATGCAACTACAGGTGGTGTCGGAACTACAACAATCCAAAAACAACAGAAGCAACATAGGGTTTTTTGCATTGCATTGTTAGTGTCATTAGCTCGAAATGTCAACCATTATTAGCAAAACACTAACAAATCAAAACAAATAAGCTCGAACTTTCAAAAGCAGATGCCGTATCGACACCACCTGTAGTTAATTCGCCTTGAACCATCCGTGTAAATATGAAATAACTCACAACAGACTTTTATTTTTTTCCGTAAACACGGAGAGAATTTCATATTATTTTGATTCTACAAAGTCGTAATACATTGAATTACCGTGTAAACTAGACTTTACAGTGCAAGAAGAGCAAAGACAATATGTATTGAAATGCGTGGAACATCGTAGAAAATTGTATCCAAACTATTTATAAGTGATATTGAAAAAAAATATTCTGCAACAAAAAATGGCAAATGATTAAAATATTGCCTGTTTATTTTAAATTCCTTTTATTGACAACAAAAATTAATAAAAAAAAATTTTTCGGGTCCAAAAAGAGACCGATCATGATAAAAACGCATATTCTTTTCTCTGAAACACCGTCGCTTAGGGAAGGCGTGGTCGAAGAGGTGTAAAATTAAATATAAATTACATTTATGTCATATAGAAAAAATTAGCCGGTACCGTGTCAACATTTAATTTATTCGTTAAGCGGATATACAAAAAAAAAATATATTTTGCCAAAATTCCTTAAGTAGATATGTATGTGTGTACCAAATATTTTTTTGTATGATGTTTATTTTTCGAGTCATGGCCATAGCTGCCAGATAAAATGTGCCGAAAATCGGCAAATTTTACAAAAAAAAAAAAAAATCGTCAAAATCGTCAAATTTACTTATTTAAATCGTCGGAATAATCGTCATTGTAAATAACAGTAAACTTTGTAAGTTTTCAAAAAAAAAAATAATAGATATTTATTACTTTTTTCAAAAATTAACCGCTTTTTGTACTCCAATTGGCTACAAATACATGTTTTAGCTTCTTTTAATATGCCAACTTAATTTAAATATGGAACATTGAATTTTTGTAAAACATTAGGTTATTTTCGAAGCTTGTCAACAGATGACTTTGCTTATCCTATATTGTTCAGAATGTCATATAATATACTACAAAAATTTAAGAATATAGAATTAGAGACGCGACGCGAACAAGACAAAATTAATCATTTATAAAAAAGTACGAAAATTTGGGCCACATGAACTGAAAGATATCGAACACCGATCTTATTAAACAAAAAATCTGTTTCAGTGCTTAGGAAAATTTTTGGAAAATGGATCCATTACCAGAATCCCAAGCGGAAACTATTATATTTGTATCTGTTTCATGAACTGCTTACACGGGACAATTACTGCCAACTAATTTAACTTTTTTGAATTAGTAAAAAATCGTCTAATCATCAATGGGCCATTTTTGAACACGAAAATCGTCAAAATAGCGTCAAATCTGGCAGCCGTTGTTATGGGGTGGTAAAGTGTCGCTGGTAAAGTGCGTAGCGCACTTAAAAACCAGAAGTGATAATTTTTAATTCTAATTTTCTAATTTAAACGAATTTTTTTTAAATACGAAACTAGCCTAGAGTATACTCATAATCAGTGTTGCCAGTGGATTTTTCGAAAAAAATACCTACACATGCCAAAAAAATTCGATTTTTCCTTATATTTACGTTGAAAAAAATTCCCCTTCAAAAATCCCTACGCGTTATTGTCATTAAAATAGAAGAAAAAACATTAGTTATTAAAAATAACTTTTATTCGAATATGTTTATTAAAGCTTAGACAAAAAATAATTACAAAACTAAAAAAAAATAATACATATATGCAGTGTTGGGCAAAATACATGGTTTGCGGTATTTAAAATACAAAATACAAAATACTTGCTGGTCATGTATTTAAAATACAAAATACTTTCAGGTTATGTACCTATTTAAAATACAAAATACAAAATACTTACACATCCTGTATGTATTTAAAATACAAAATACTTCCATTTATTGTACGTATTTCAAATACAAAATACTTCCACGTCATGTACATTAAGTTTATAACTTTTTTTGAGTGCAAAATACCACTCCAGCGCCATGTGGGGAATTTTGTTCTGATAATAAAAAACTGTTTTTAAGCTGATTCGGTGAAAAAAGTTTCCGCACCGTAAGCGATTCCTAAAACTCCATATTATGTGTAAATTTTATTTTTGGAAATTGAAACCCTTTTGATTTTGCATTAGACTTATGAAAAATGGTTTAATGTTGAAGATTATATATGAATTTAAACAAAAACGAACTTATTTAAGACAAGAGCCACTGATTTAATGATGAAAATAAAAAATAAAAACAAAACTTCAACGCTTTCGGTGCGGAAACTTTTTTCACGAAAGATGAAAAGTTACACTATATTTTTTTATATTTTGGTAGATTAAAATGCAATCAACCATCAATAAACTGACAGAATATATTTTGTAAACTATGTTTTTAAAATACAAAATACTCCCATTTTTTAATGTATTTAAAATACAAAATACAAACTACTTATATTTATTGTATGTATTTAAAATACAAAATACAAAATACTTGCACGTCATGTATTTAAAATACAAAATACGTATTTGTATTTTAAATACGTATTTCAAATACATGTATTTCAAATACTGCCCAGCCCTGAATATATGTATGTATGTATGTACTTTTAATTAAATTCAATTAAATCTTTTACATTGAATGATATCTTAGAAAAAATATATGCATTCATATTAGTGTCGCCAACTTTTTAAACCACAAACAACTCTGGAAATATATTGTAAAGCGATTTTAGGAAAAATAAATTTTTTTGAACAAGAAAATATCACAAAAAAACTTTTTTTTCTGCATTTATTTCATAAATAATGCGATATGAAGAAAAATCCCTACATTTTGGAGATTATAAAAAACCTCTTCAATTTGGTGGGGTGCAATAACCTCACATGAAATAAAGTCACAGTGAGTTTATTTCCACTTCAAATGGCAATAAAGTCACGTGATGTTATTTCCAAACGCAAATGAAATAAATTCACAGTGAGTTTATTTCCATTTTAGTAATTTTATACAAAAAAAAAGTGAGTTTATTTCCATTTATAAGCCTGAAAATAAAAATGAAATCCTTAGTTATCATTGGAAAAATAAAAGCTAAGATTTTTTCCCTTTTACGAAATATTTCCTTCTCTATGTACATTCTTGAAGGTATAAACATTCCGTAAAAGGGAAAATCCTTAGTTATCATTGGAAAAATAAAAACTAAAAATTACCATCAATCAATTTTTGCACATATGTATATAATACCATGTGATTTTTAATATAATAATTATGAGTTTAGGCATTGCAAGGTAAAAAAAAATATGAGATTATTACTCATTCACAATAATATGATGTGATGTTATTACCAATCTGAAATTTTTAAAATGTGATTTCATTTCATTTTTAAATGGAAATAACATCATGTGAGCTTATTTCCAAATATGATGGAAATAAACTCACTGTGAAGTTATTGCCAGTGAGGTTATTGCACCCCACCCTTCAATTTTCCCTACACTTCTATTTTGGTATCAAAATTACCTACATGTAGGGATTTTCCCCTACTTCTGGCAACACTGCTCATAATACTGTTAACGTTTTTAAGTGGGATATGCATTAATTTGAAAGATACGTTAATAACTGTCCATGGTTGTCGCTGTGCGCACCCGGAACCATTTCAATAAGATGTTTCTAAGTAAGACCTAATTTTTTTTTAACCGACATTAGCCTATGCTGTCCAAATTATATTGTAAAAGTTTTGAAATGGGATATCAATATTTTAAAAGTTATGCAAATTTATGTACAAATTTAAGAATTTTAGTAACCTCCATATTTGAATAGGAGTTCCCCTAAAAGATGGAAACAAAGGCAAGTATGTTTGGGAACATATTTATGACAAAAACCTAATGGAGATCGGTCATATATTTAACCCCTTAGGGGGAACTCTTATGCTATTATGGGACTTTTTCTTCAATTTATTTCTAGTATTCTTGGAAAATTTTCTACGTGTGCTCCCTTAAGCCTGGTACTCTGTTCAATATTTCACGTGAAATGCTGTCAAAACGCATATGAAAAAAACTAGTGGGGAATATCTATGAAATTATGTTGATAGAGTTGTACTCTCTTCATTTTGTGAAGAAGTTCCGAAATGTTTCTGGCAACATTTTTTTACAACTGCGAAAAAATGTAAGCTGTACTTATTTCACGTGGAATTTTAAGCAAAAGCAAAAAAGTATGAACTGATTATTAAATAAGAACTAAAAAATTAAAATAACACAACCGGTAACAATTATTTACCCATATTTACTTTCTTTTTTATTAAATTTTTTATTAAAAAAATTATTTTAGTGGGGTATGTTTACATACGCAAAACAATGTTGCATACTTTGCAGGAATAAAAACGTTAAATTGAAATAATTAATGTTGCTCAACATTTTTCACAAATTTGAACAGAGTACTAGGCTATAAAGAATGATATGTTTGTAAGAAACAAATATTAGTGATAACAAATAAATAATTTCGGGAACCCTTCGTACCTTAAGGAAAAATTTAGTTTCGGGCATTTCACTGAAACTACCCCGCGGGAAATTTGTGTCAATTGGTCCAACAGACTGGTCCTGGGATTTGTGAAAATAGAACAAGTACAAAAAGAAAGGACTCATGACCAGTGAAAGAAGAATCAATCCCTTAACTGGTTTATGAAGAACAAAAAAGTAGAAAAAGTAATGAATTTCAGTACAGTCTTCACCGGTGCTGTGACACATTTTTTGGTACTTTTTAAAATTTGGATCCTGAATTTAATTCTAGGGCTTGTTTTATTGAAATAACACTACATTGTATTGAAATAATACTACATTTTAGTAACTGACACTAAGTAAGTTCATGGAGAATAGACATGTGACCCCTTCCAATAACAACCCCATGTAAAAGTGATAGGTCTTATTCATATAAAGTGTTAGAACTAGAACAGGCCTATCACGGGACTACTTCGGTGTCAGTTCGCTTCCCTCTAGTCTAGGGTAGTTTAATGATCATACCTAGACATTCCACTCAAATTATGAGTTAGTCATTTACTGTCAGAGTCTCAAGACTGTGGAATTCCGTCATACCTTGCAGTGAGCCAAGCGCGGATTCAGAGGGGGAAATGAGGAAATCCCTCCCCCCCCCCTGAATTATAAAAATATGTTTTGTTTATTTCGATAATACTAGAACTCCCAATAATGATATTTTTTTAAATGTACAACATTTTTTTGAAATCCCAGCAGTTTTTTATGTTTTTTTTTATTGAATCTCTAACGAAATTTTCAATAAGTATCCAAATCTTAATCATAATAGTTACTTATTATTCTACATTCAATCCCAGCAGGTGCCATCTATATCCAAAGAGTAAACGTTTGACTTGAAAATGCGTTGAATTATTAATAAGCCTTAGTACATATATGCAATATTTATGTATATATGTGTTATATGAATCAAAATACAATTGGATATTTTTTGACGAAAGCACGGATTTGTCGGGGAAAAGCCAGATTTCCTTATCTTTAAGATATTTCGACAAACAACAAAAAGTTGTTAGGGAATAATTTATTGGCTTTGTTGTAAACGCATTTGAAGAGGCTTCAAAGGATATTGATAATGACGTTGATTGGTCAACTGATGCGAAGGTACTCTGATCAATAGTTCTTAAAGCTTTGAAAAATGTTGGTCTTGACCTAAAAAATTGTGTAGGAGTTCGAACAGATGGGTGTCCTCTGATGTCAGCAGAAAATGGACCGTTTAAAAAATTCTGGAAACCGCAACAAATGCGAAACAAACACTTGGCTATTCCCATAAATCAAACAACTCAATTTCTAAAAGCAATAAAGTTCCATTAATACAAAAAGTTGTGTTATTTGTTAAAGAAACGACAAAATTTTTTAAATATAATTATCCCAAGCGAAACGCAGTTTTAGCAAAGTATTTGGGAGCCAAACTCTCTACATTATACGAGACAAGATGGGTGGACCGTCACGGCTCAATTTTACACTTTGCAACAAGTGAACATCATAAAGTAAAAGCTTTGGAAAAAATATCTGAGTGGAAGGTTTCATCAAAAGCCTTATATTAAGGAACTCACTTAGTACTTTTGAATTTATTTGCGGAATATACATACTAAGTATATGAACATACCCAAACTTCTACCTCAAAGTGTAATCAAGTCATATACAGATACAAAACTTTTAAAACCACAACTAGCTGCTGAGCTGATTATGTTTGATAAAAGAGATAAACACCTACTAACATCTGAACTTGAGCCTGAGCTGTTGCATTGGCAACAAACATGGAAAATATCTGAAAATCTATCAGATAACGTTGTAGATGCTTTAATAAACTGTGATGAAGATATCTACCCAAATCTAAGAAAAATATTTCAAATTTTAGTTTCAAAACAGACGAGCAATACTACGAGCGAGAGGTAATTGTCTACTCTTCGTCGAAAAAAACAAGGCTCAAATCAACAAAGACAGACTGTTCTGTCTAAATTTGCCTCACAAGGAAATCATAAATTGCTTATTTAAAAATATTAATTTATTAATATAAAATACACATATTGTTTTTAACAAACTTTTAAAAACAAATTTTTTACTTTTTCGCGTTGCAGAGGCCAAATTTAATAATTTCAGTAAACCGCCATATTTGTATGGGAGCCCTCTTAAGGAGTGGTGATAAGGGGCAACTATATTTTATGAAAATGTTTAGGACGAAAAACTTATGGAGGTTGGTCACCTCCTATGCAATTATACGACTTGTTATTTTACATATTTTTCGCTCCTATAAGGGTTGGTGGGTAATTAGGGTTAATATTTTAATTTTAAATTAAATTAATACCTTTGTGTTTTTGCCGACTGAAGTAATAAAGACAGTACAAAGTGTAAAAACAGTTCATTTGCATATTGGTTTGGGTGTTGTGCATAAGATAGTACAATTGAAAAAATCAGTACATGTACTACTTTCGAAACTGAAAAAAAGTGTGCAAATAATTCGACCTCACTTAATTTTTGTATATTGTTTGGAGATTTTTTTTTTAGTTTTTTAATTAACTGAACAAAAAAATAGAACGACAATCTTACCTTGTCGTTTTTATGAAGAAATAAATAACACAATTATTTGAGTTGTACAAATAGGTATGTTCCTTTTTCTGCAAAATAAGCTTAAATTTATTGTTAATTTTTAATTGTTAATACAGAGTGGCCCAAAAGAAACGAAGAAATTTAAATGGTCTTTTAATTCATTATCTTAGTTAATATAAATTTTTTTTTCGGATTGTTGTAAAGTAGACTTACACCCAGAGAAAAATCATTTTTCAATATGAACACCTTAAAAAAATTATTTTAAACAAAAATAATGTTTGGCATATTTGTTTACCACTAATAATTGTTTGGTTTAAAATAAACAATAATATTTTCCTCTTTTTAAGAGCAACATGCTATGATGGAAAAACAACAATGATAGTATAGGTGTTAAACATATTTTCGCTATTATTAACTCTAGCGGAGGCACCTATTACATGGTTGTGGCTTCTTGATGAATGACTAATTTTACCATAGTATGTTTGCTAGTGGCAAGAATAAGGTAAAAAACAACCATAATATGTTCAAAAATGTTCGTTAAAAAAAGTTTTGTTCGAGGGGACCATATTGAAAAATGTTTTTTTCTCTGGGTGTAGAAAAAAACCAACGAGCTTAAATAATTGAATGGAAAGAAATCATGATATTAAGCACAATCTAATAACACTGTATTCGGATTTTGAACCGTTTTTCGTTCCGATAGTTGGTCTAATGAACTGTGTAAAATAACGAAGTGTAAAGTGGCCTTAAAGTAGAAATACTTTGAAATAAACACCTGAAATTTCACATCAAATTTGGTCTCCAGATTAACTACAATATAAATGAGTTGCAATTTGTTATAATAATTTTTAACAAAATTTACTCCAAATAAATTTGTTACGCCTTTTTATTATTACATAAAGAAAATTTGTGTAAAAAAAATAAAACATAATTAACCTTAACAAAAGGTCATAGAAAGCTTAAATTACATAAATTTTTATTAGACTGGAACCAAAAGACTTATTCAAACACATATTCAGAAATAAGCACGCATTGCAATTTAATGTGGTGCCACCACACATTTGCTTAGAAAGTTTTTGAGGGAAAACAGAAGCCACAAACGAGCAATTGTTCCAAGCAAAAAGAAACAAATAAAAAAACAACCCTCCTCCCATTCTAAAACAAAAAAAGCATCACGTGCCACCTTAAACTTTTCGGTATTTTTTTCCAGTTTCTGTTAAAGGGTGGAATAAATGCAAGAAAAAATATTTAATGCAACGAAGAGTAAAATTTATGCAAGCAACACTATTCATTGCACTGAAATAGTAGAATGAGAAGAAGGCAAACAAAATTTACCAATAGAAAAACCCCAAACTCCCTTTCACCAAATGCACAAACTAAAAATAAGAGGAAGAAATGAATAAATGAATGGATGGCTGAAGGACTGAGTGAATGACTGAATGAATGAACGCATTTAAAACGTGTGCATGTGGGATCTGAAGCTGTTAAAGATACAAAAACAACCACGATAAAAGATACTTGTAGAGCTGAACTGAATTGCAAGCCCAATTTCATTTTCACACTTGTAAAAATTGGCGCATTTAGTATAATATTTCCTCCTACAAATAATGATTTTTTTTAAAGAAGCTTTGATAAACATACATATATGCATACATTCATACACAACTTAAACTAAAAAAATACTGGCAAGTTATGCAAAGAATACATATACTTATTTGAAAAAAAAGATAACTAAAAGAAATAAATGAAAAATGTAAAAACACAAAAAGGGAGTGTTGAGATGCAGTTATTAAATTCGCACAAACAATAAAAACAAAAACTAAATAAGAAAAAAAGAGAACAAGGTAAAAATATAGTGGAACAAGAACATGGCAACACTGCATTTTTGCTTAAGACGACAACACTATTACACATATGTATAATGTTGTTGAGAAAAATAGCATTTAGAAGTTAAAGAATTTAGAATTTGTATGCCCTATCGATTTTTTTTTTTCATATTTCAAGCGTTTATTGTGAAACATTGGTACAACAAAAAATTAACACAATTATTAATACCATCGTTACCTTGTGCCCTTTCCCATCTCTCTGGAAACGTATGGATTTCGCACCAAAAAAAAAGATTGGTTTGTGCGGCCAAAAACTAATCAAGTTAATTTCAGGTACCCTGCTCTGAAGTTAAGCGTGTTCCAGTGAAAGCGTTCTGTATCGATCGAATCAAATCGTAGAAGGATGGCGTAAGGTCTGTATAAAGCAGATAAGGCGAAACTTTCCAACCTTTCTTTAACTTTCTATAAAGTGTTTAACTGGTTTTGCAACATGTGGCCTTCATGTCTGATCGCATATTTATCTACAATACTGATCGGAGACCCCATAAAATTAACATTAGACGGCACCTAAAAAAAAATCCCCGTACACTCTCAAATATAAACTATTTTCGAAAATTTTTTTTTTTTTCAATATGTTCTTTTAGAATAAGGTACAAGCATCTAAGTTATCACTAGACAACATCCGACCAAATGTAGGCAGAAGTGGATAAGTGGGCGCGGCACTTATTTATACCTGAAAACGGCAAAAAAATGTTTTTCCAAATTTGGTACACATAGCTGGGTTACCAATACACAACCTCTCTTAGAATATTGGCGGGATTAGATAAGTGGGCGTGGCACATCCCCTAAAAACACATTATAGATTTCTGTATATCTAGAGAACGTCACAAATTAAAGTTAGCAAATTAGGTACATGCATCTTGGCTATCAGTACGCAACATCTGCAAAAATGTAGACGTGGTTGGAGAAGTGAAATATAACAATTTGTATTTATATCTAAAGAACGTTATTTATATATAACTTTCTGTTTTTGTTCGCACAATGGTGAAGGGTATTTAAGATTCGGCTTAGCCGAATATAGCACTCATACTTGTTTATAGTAAAATTGTAAAAATAGAAAACTTTTTTAATAAAATTAAAACAACAACTTTTGTATCCATTTTGGTAAATTACACTTTCGCAATTCATAACTATGTAATTGAACGCAAAGACAAGTATTAAGTAAATAGCAAAATTACTTGCTTGCATAAAAAAGTACTTAGCGCAGGTGCAATAAAAGTGTAATATCTCACCCTTAAATATAACTGAGGGCAAGATATGGAACAATTTAACCATTTATTTGTGCAACATACTTAGAAAGCAAAACGACAACCTTTCACATTTTTGCATGTTCAAAATTTAAGAATGCAACAAAAATACATGGAACATTTTTGTCAGAAAAGAGAAAATACCGTTAGTGTTACACACGAAATGACAAACTAAATAAACCGCCCATTCACTACTGGTTGTAGTGGCGGGTATACAAATAAAATGTATAAAAGATGGTTCGTTAGAAAATATTTTGTACACATATAAGAACAATATGTATACAAATAAAGGAGTATGGATTAATGCACATACATAGGCATATATGCTTATGTATGAATGAGTGTGTACAATACTCCATTCATGTGAGCACATTTGAGCAGTTAACAAGCCGTGAAAACGGCATTTGAATTTAAATGAATGAAACAAATTACAATCATTTGATGTTTTTAAATATGTATGGATAAATATATGTATATATGTACTTATATATCCTGCTATATACATATAGCATCATACATACACATATTCATAGTAGTACATATTCATATTTCAATTATTAAGTTAAGTGTTTTATGTGCATATTTAAGTATAGTTTATGAATATAATACTTAAAAGAATTAATTAGTTTATGGATTCAATTATGGAAGAATTAAGGTATCCTAATGAAAACTGGGAATTATTTGAATAAGTCTTTAGGCAATAGCGGAGAACTTAAAGATAATTCCTACATACATTCGTACATACAAATAAGAATAATTTTTGTTAAACTTTTTAAACATCGATTACTTTCTTATTAAAATATTATGATTTACTTTACTTACTTCTGAATAGATAAGAAAAACGTCTTATTTCTTATCAAAGCCTTTTAAAGGTTATTTTGATTTAAACTTGGAGGTTTTAAGATAATTTGATTTCCCCGCAGGTGGAAAAGGATGTATACAAATTTGTCATTTCGTTTGTAATTTCTACAATATTACTACAGGGCCTTATAAAGTATACACTCACAATATTCTGTATGTAAAATTCACTGAAATTGTAATATAAAATAAATGAAAATTCAGTTAAAAACCGGTATAGGTACTTATTCTTAACGAAAAGTTCTTTTAATTTTTACTGTCAAAAATTCAACTCCATATTCCGGGAAAAGAAATAAATTTGCAGTCATTTTATATAATTTAACTATCAAAAAATTAACTACATATTCCGTAAAAATAAAGGAATATTCAATTATTTTATGTAATTCAGTAATTTGATATAAAACAGGTTTTACTCGTTTACTCCACAAAAGAGCAGAATTTCTAAAAAATACCAGACAGACACCCGTTCATAGGGTTGCCAGACTTGGGGATGTATCCCAAAGTTGGGGATTTCATGCGAGCAATAAGGACAAAGAAAGTCATTTGGGGATTTAAAATTCGGGGATTTTTTGGGGATTTTACACATTTTTAATATATTTTCCCTTTTTTTTATTTACGCTTATTTTTCCTTGTTTCGTATATAAAATAAAAAAAGGGTAAAAAAACTTTTATCTTACTCTTATCAATATCTAAGCCGGTGTAAAGGGTCCTAATTAAGATTACCATTTTTGTTAAGTATGTAAAACGTACTTAATAAACTTATGTAATTATGCTAAAGTGAGTGTTTTAAACAAAAAAAAGATTTAAAAAAGAATCTAAAACCGTTGGCAACACACACAATTTTTAATTTTTAGAGACAATTTTAAAGCAAATATGTCTTCCACAAAAATAAGTAAATATTTAAGCCAATATAATAAAGTTTGGGAAAAAGAATTCTGAGCTATTGGTAAGTGCTTATGATGCATCGAAGTATTAAATTAATGAAGGATATATGTATTTTTATTGTTGATTTTAAGGATGGCTAAAATCGATTGAATAAGCTCATACACTGATAGAAAAATGCATCTTCATATTGATGATGCTTTATCATCAGAATTGTGACATCAATGTTACTACAAATAGCATCAATGATGCAAAAAGTAACATCAATCCAATGGCTAACGTTTTCGTACAATTTTGTCATTTTTTACGTGTCATCTATTTTATGACTATAGTGACATCAATTCGATGCCACATTTTGTATATTATTAATATTATTTTCATTATTACAATGTATTATAAGAAGCAAAAATTCCTATATTCTATTATTTAGTTAAATACATGAAATTTTTAAAGTAGAATGATTACGAAAACCACATGAGGCATGGTGCTGGTGTCTTATTATTGAGAGTTCTGCTGTAAACAAAGGTCGTAATTCAACAAACGTGAAACAAACATATTTAACGGGTAACTTAATAATAATATTCTCTCACTTTGACTTAAGTCAATTCCAATGACTTTGATTTAATGACAAACTGTCATTAAATTGATGCTTATGTGTCCTTGCTCCGATGTTACTGCGTCATCGCACTGAGGACATGTCATTTCTGTGATGCCGATGTGTCATCCCATTGATGACATAATTTCATTTTGACCCTGATGACACTTTGGTCAAGTGATTTTAAGGTTGACATCACAATGATGACAAGTGTCATGGGGTCAAAAACGAAGACACTTGTCATAGTACTGATGTCAATATTAATCAGCGTTATGACGCCATTTCTATCAGTGTAATTCTAATTCTTATATTTTGGCTCATTCGTCTTCAAAAACAGCATATTGCTTCTTAAAAAAAACATTCCGAAACCAGTCGCTAAAAGCAAAAAAAATAATTTTTTTTTTACTAAAAATTTGAATTTGGGGATTTCTTGGTAAAATTTTTCTTACTATTTTTTAAAAAAATTAACATTTGGTCAGAAAAAGAAAACAAAAAAAATATTAACTTTTTTAAGTTTTGTTTTTTAATGTGGGGATTTTTTTAATTTTTTGGGGACAAGGAAAAAAGTACCTGACAGCCCTGCCCGTCCGCTTGTTTTTCTAATGAGAGAGAGAATATTATTATTTGCTTACCAGCGTTGTCAACTTTAAAAATTCAAAACGCACAAAAATAGAGAAAAACGCGCCATTTCAAGAAAAACGCACCAAATTTTTTATAAAAATCTTTTTTTTTTAGTTAATTTGGCATAAAAATTATAATTTTTGTATTGAAAATACATACCAAAAAAAAACTTAACAACAATTAAAAAAAACTTAGCAAATTTGTTTGTATTCATTTTACTACCTAATTTTTTATTGAAATTAAGAAAACTCCAAATGAAAATGCGAATGTAAACTTAAAATTGGGAAAATTCTAAATAAATAAAAAAGAAAAAATTCCAAATTAAATTAAGAAATTTTAATTTGAAATTGGTACAATTGAATTATAAAATTTGTATTTATCCATATACATTTGGAATTCTCTTAATTTAATTTTCTCATTTTCAATGAAAAATGGTGTGGAAGATAATTTCATAAACTCTTTTGAAAACTTTTTAAAAGGATATTAACGATTAATAGTATGGATTCAAAATTAATAATACAGCTAATTTAATATAATGAAATGTTACTTTTTCTTAACATATGTTATATAATACAAATTGACTACAACAACAAGACCGTTTTGCTTAAGGCTTAGTCTTACGTATTTCATAATAATCTCACAATAGAAATCTAATGAGTTTTGTTGCGAATGTAACATTTCAGTTTGTAGTCACACTATCCCACATGAACATGCTTTTGTTAAAATGCAACCCTGATCAAATGAAAAGTATTATAATTTTTAAAAATTTCAAAAAAGATGAAGTCGTATGGGATGTTAAATTGTTTTTCGTAATACTTGTCATGACACATTGCATTCACACTATCACACTTTAACATAATACTTGAGTATTTGACATGTATTAATACAAAGGATGCATAAGATTCTGTACGTTTTAAAAATCATTACTTGTATGTAAAAATTTTGCAATGTTGAATGAAATGGTTTTAAAACAGGTGAATTTTATTGAACACAGATTTTTTTATCACATAGTAAATTTTACATAAAAAATTTTTTTGGGGCCCAAGCATAATTTAAAAGCTTATAGGCTAAAGTATTTTTGAGATTTTTTTTAGATTTTTCGGAAGAGGTTTAGAAGTCGCTCAAGTCAAATTTTTGCCAAAAATCGGGTCTGCCGGTCTTTTTTTAAGTTTTCTTTATATTATCAAAATAATTTTTGGGAATACAAAATTTAAATTTAAAAGATTTTGTTATTCGTGCTTAATTCCCAGTTTTTATTCTTGATAAAAACACTTGAAATTAATTGTTGATGGGATAAGCTATTCCAAGGTGCACGGCCTAAAAAAACTTAAACTGGCAACATGCTTGCAAGTTGTTTTTTCTTAACCTACTTACAACTACAATAAATGTTGGAAGACTTCCAATCAATTGTAGTGGGGAATGTAAGAAGAGATAAACTCACTGTTAATTGTTGATGTTTGTGTTTAAACTTTGATATTGTTACAAGTAGAGCTGTTGCTTATGATTCTTATACGCTTAACAGTTTTATTTGGTTTAATATCTTTAGTTTTTCCAAAATCTTTATGGATGAAGTTTCCTGATGATCTGGCCTAAGCAACCAGTGAAATGCGCATAGGAATAGCTTATCCCATCAACAATAAATGTCAAGTGTTTTTATCAAGAATAAAAACTGGAATTAAGCACGAATAACAAAACCTTTAAGTTTTCTTTATAACTTTGTCAAAAACCACGATTTTCTTCACTTTTAAGGAAATAATTTAAAAGAAAAATGTTCAAGCTTTATTTTGGTGCATTTGCTCTTTTTGCACCCTACATAAAAATTTTTCGTAATAATTCCATAAATTTTGTAAATAACGCTTTATAACCTGTTGAAATGCCGCTGCCTAATATTCTTACATAAAACTATTTACACAAAACAACCAGGCTATTCATATAATCGAATAATCTTCTCCAGATCAAATAGAGGAAAAAAGATTAACAGTATTCGATATCGTAGTCAAATATCTGAAAGACATTTTTTTATAAACTCCATCCAGCTTTGGAACCAATTACCTAACAATATTCAAACAATCAGCAATGCTCAGCACTTTAAACGCGAAGTATTTAGGCATTTAAGTTAACTTCTTTAAATGAAAATTAATACTTTTTTCTCTTTTTTTAACATGTATATGTATTTAGTATTTTCATTAAATCACTAAAGAATTGTTTAATAAAATAAAATTATTTATATATTTGCTGCATACTGTTTTTTGCCGTATTGTATTGTAATCTATTGTATTAATCAAACTTTTTTATATATGTTACTTTTGTGAATAGCGTTATATTTATGTACAGTGCTTTAAAAAGACTCGTTCTTGTTGCACTGTGTAACTAATAATAAATAAATAAATAAAATAAAATAAATAAATGTTAATGAAAATGAAACAAACCAACAATGCAGTTTGAAAGATCAATTTCTAATTTCTAAATAACTTAGAAACAAATATTTTTGGAAATTAATCCTTGAATTTCTTTATTTTTAAGGCTGTCTTCTGTTAAAGTTTCCTACTTCGTTTTCGCTACTTGGCGTGTGTAGATTTTTTGCCATTCAACTCAAAGTTCTAGTTGTCCAATTGCTTTATAAGACTAAGATAATTGAGAGGAGCGTATCGAGGCCATTGACAGAGGTACCAGTTTTTGATATTTATTCTTAAAATAAATAAACTAAATTCTACCAAGGCATCGAATTTTGAATTGTCCTTGCATTCTTCATCCAGCGGGCCAGATTAATAGCTTCTGAAGCTTTTACTGTTAGATCTGGCTTAGATCTATCAATCAAAAAATAAGAATCAGATGAAGCAATTATTTATAATCTTCTCTTGGCTGCATGTTTTCAAGCTAGCCTTTAATTAAGAGCTTATCATCATGTGTTAATAAGCGATAAAACTTATATCAATGTCACTACTTCTGAAACTGATTTTAAGAATTTATTGCAGAATTTATTAGAACTACATCGTAAGAACCGTAATTAATGATTTGTAAACATGCCAAAAGCAAAACGTTTGATGTCCTTCCAAAACAAGTATTTTGACGCGATAGCGTGTTATATCGATAATGATCTGGAAAACCGTTAATATGGAATTGCTTTTTTTCCCTTCTGTGATCAATAAAGGTAAATATTAATCAGTTTTAGAGCTTTTTATGATATTTTGCATCCATATGTGCGTGCATATTTTACCCTTTTCAACAGTTTTTTGTATAATTTCGTTAACACAATTTTGAAGCATATTTTGATACAAGTTAAATTTGTTTTGGATTCCTACAAGTGCTTTCGGATCGAAAAAAATGGTTTTCAGATGGCTTTTCTGTTTAAAATATCGTTCTGTTTGCCCAACGTGTTTCTTTAATTTTCCCATTTGTAAGCCAAAGTTATATTAAAAATTATTAAAGATAAATGTTTCTTCAAACTATCCCAATTTATATACACAGAAAAAATTCTCCAAAATTGTTTACCAATTAAAGCATTAATCAAAAACATAATCAATTTTAATTAAAAATTTAATCAAGTGAATTAAACTTTTAATCAAGTGAATCAAACGTTTAATTAATACTATTAACGGGTTTAATTGATACTATTAATTTGTTTACTGGTGCAAATTTAATTAATTTTTTAATTAATATCACAAATTTTTTAATTAAAATCAATTTTTATTTTTTTCTGTGTATAAAGTACAAGTTGCAATTGTGTTGATAATTTAATGAAGTTTGGTAAATATGTTTTGATTGTTCTAAGGAAGACGCCTTTGGAAATTGTGAGAATCGATCTGCAATTCACATAGTCGCCATACAAACTTCTATGGTGTATGGGATTTACCGATAACAATTTGTTATGAGTTTTTATACCCACACCACAATAGTGAAGAGGGTCTTATGCATTTGTGCTGATGTTTGTAACACCTTAAAATATTGCTCCTAGTCCTACCTTTAAGTCGACCGATCGGCTCAGAATCACTTTCTGAGTCGAATTAACGATGACGGCTGGCTGGCTGTCCATATAAACCTTGTGCGCAAAGTACAGGTCGCAATTTTGGAGATAATTTGATGAAATTGCCACCGAGTCCACAATTTCACAAAGCCCCCCTACAAGCTTCTTTCCGGAATAGGGTCCATAAACCATCTTGTTATGTTCGTATTTAGATTAATGCCCCTATTGCGGTTCTCCACTCAACTCAGTTTGGTCGTATGAGAGTAAACCCAACTTATGCACAACCAAACTCATTTTAAGTATTGTGATACCCAACTGTTTTTAGTTGAGTTTGCTATAAAGTTGCCAACTAAAAATATCACGTTTGACAAGTGAAAATTTTATAAAATTAAATAATTTTTTTAAACTACAAGTGTTTTTAACTGTTGTGTCAAATAAAAAGTATTTATAATGGATATAAGTGTCGATTTTTGTATGATGAAGAAGAGGAAAACTCTTGTATAGATGTGCTATGTACAAGAAGACAAATTCGTGATGATTTCAACCCTCTTGAACTTCCCAGTGCCAAGTAAGAACTTATAATAAGTAACGAAACTTTCTTAAGCCTGATGAGTTCTTCTTCTGGTTGGGGTAGCTGTCGGCAAATCTGTTGGTTGTGTTATTGGTTCAACTGACTCAGTAAAATATCCACTTGATGGTGGAATATTTTCAACACCAAATACTTGACCAGTTGGTGCCACTTGCTCTTGCAATGACAAGAGCTGCGAAACAGTGTCCTCAAGTATATTTAATGGAACTTCTTGTGATAGGCCTCGCCCTGTCGCTTGAGAGTTTCTTTTATTGTTGGCAAGTTTTTCTATACTTGCCTTGTAGTGTTTCCAAACCTGTGCCAAGAATATTGTAGTTTTATTTATTTATAAGTTCAGTAGATTAAGAAGATTAAAGGTGTCTAAGAGAAGTACTTGTCGTGGTCCAAAATTATTTAACTCCACTGAAAACTCTTCTTATAATTCCTTACATTAATTTTTCATCATATCAAACTTTGGTGTTTTTGGCTATTAATTTCTACGGTTCTCTAAATAAGCTGGACAAGCCGCTCAAATTTTTAAAAATAGCTAAAAAGTTATTACAAAAATTTATACATAAGATTTCTCCGTTTTGTTTTAGATTTTCACCGAATTAAAAAAAAAAAAACAAGTAAGAGTGCTATATTCGGCTATGCCGAGTCTTATATACCCTTCACCATGATGAGATAACAAAAAGTTATATGCATAAATAACGTTCTTTAGATAGGTATAAATAAATATTAATTGAGCCACGCCAACTTTTCATTTCGCCATGCCGAAGAATATAAAAAAAATATCATCAGTCTCAGGAGAGAACTTAACAACTCGGCTACGAATGCTCTTACTGAAGAAGCTTTAAATTAAAATATATTGAGTCTATGAGTTTGTTTCTTTATTTGAGCGGCATGCATTAATGTGTATGTGAATGCGTAAAATTAAACACATTACAAATAAAATTCAACACTTGTAGTGAAGTTTATAAAAAAAACAACAACAAAAACCACATTACCAACACTGTATTACCATAGCCACCGTAGAAACCAAAATTGAATTAGTTTGTAAGGTATGTTTATGTTGTTTTGGTAATACAGTGTTGGTATAGTAATGCCACGTCTAATTGGACCTTTAAAGGAAAAAATTTGAGGCAGTCGTGGTGTTTTACTCATATCTCAGCCATTTGTGGACCGATCTTGCTGAATTTCAATAGTAAACAATTCCGGACCATATGTGACATAAATGTATAATAATCTGGCCCTTATCATATATGGGGTCTTCGGAAAATCCATTTCAACGGACAGACGGACATCGTTAAATCAACTTCCCTCCTCATAAGGACGCAGAATATATATACTTTATAGGGTCTAACATCAATATTATAGAAATTACAAACGGAATGACAAACTTATATATACCCTATTCACCACCTGTGGTGAAGGGTATAATAAACTTTAACTACCAATAACACAACTGCAGTTGTGTTTATTAAACATTTTTGTCGACCAAACTTTTACAAAAATTGAAAACGGCAATACCACGAAAAAAACAGTTACACAACTGAATAGCCAACTGCCTGTTGAGTTGAGAATGTCATTGTGAATTTACTAAAGACAACCAAACTGTTACAAAAGTGGTCCAAGTCTATTTTATTGCAATCAAAATCTTCTTTCCAAATTTTATTGGGTTCGGTCCTTATTTGACCTTAGCTCCGATGCAAATACTACTCCCAAAAATAGCTTTTAATGCCATAACTTCCTTATAACTGTTGGTATTGACATAAAAATTGGCGACAATAACTTTCACGATGTCATGAAAAAATTTTATGCTGGTAGGTCCAACCACAGGTCCCATAAAAACTCCCATCCAAATGTTCTTAAATTGTTGAATATTTTTAACAATTTTAAGGGCATATTTTTTAGTTTTTATTGTATATTTTATGCGCATAACCAATTTTTTTAAGCATATTTCCGGTTTCCCTTGTAATGACAAAAAGTTTAACAGGGGAACAGTGGTAAAACCCCTAAGAAAGGACTCAAATATGACCTTAGTAAAATGTTTGTAAAATAAAATCCATAAAAAGGTTCCGAAAATACAACAACTCAAAACAAAGAACTTTAGAAAATTTGTAATAGGCAAAACCGTTGACAAGAATTTGACAAGTTTAAATGAATTTCCACCACAACAGGTTTAAAAACAAAGAGAGAGTTTGTTTATTGAAATACTTTATTACAAACAATATCATACTTTCAAATTTATCTTAAAATAAAACTTTAAAAAATAAAAAAAATATTGTAAACCTCCTGGAAATTATTAAAGTCCGAAATAATTAGAAACCTAAACCACTAAAAAAACGAAAGAATAACTGAAACAGAAAATTTAAAATTAAAAATAAATGCAACAAAGTTTATTTGTACTAAAATCAATGCAAATTGAATTTTGCACCATTTTCGAACATGATTTTCATCTTCTGAATTTTTGCGAAATTCCTTTATCTCTGGAAAAACCTTTAACTAGCATTTTTGGGTTTTATTTTAAAACGAACAGACAATTTTTATACTTTTCAAAAGAAAAAAAAAAGTTTTGTGACATTTTCATGAATTCTACTTTGCTATTGTTTCGGAGACGCCCTCTTTAACCCCTTTGACTAAACTAAACTAAGCCGGACTGGACTGAACTGAACACACGCATACTAAACGGGTGCATACATGCAGTAAATTACATAACTTTGACATTTGGCAAAACAAAAATTGAAGAGCAAAAAAAATTTTAACTTCTTTACAAAAGAATTTCACACACAGTGGAAAAAAATCAAAAAGGCAAGCAAAAATAGACTGAAAAGTAAAAAAGACAAAACAATATCACACACCAACAAAAAAAATATGGCCTACAACCAAAAGCCATTGATAAGAAACATGAAAACAGAAATACCATAAATGGTCTGGTCTATTTCATCATTCCAACCGTCTAAGTCTTAGTTACATTGGTTACTTTTTTGTGCTCCCAGAGCACATACATGCATACATATCTACATATGTAAGAATTATTATTTTTTTTTGAAAAGTTTAGATGACTTTTGTTTTGGGATGGATTACATGATGTGAGTATATACACATACAAGTATTAAAAGTACAGTTATGGGCCACTTAAGCCCAGCACAGAACAAAAAGCCTCCTAGACTGACTTGAATTGACTGACTGACTGACTGCCCGTACGCCAGTCTGGCAGTTTAAGGCAATAAATTGCAAAAATATTAGGATTGTTTGAGTACTTGCTCTAGTTGTAATAGCCAGTAGTATTTTTTTATGTTTTCTGTACTTTTTTGCATTTTTTCTATTTCTGTTATTGTGATTTGGTGTCATATTTTCCATTGAAGAATATTTTAAGGGTTTTGTAAACAGTGATGCCAACTTAGCTATTAAGGTGCTAGATTTAGCTCTTTTTAATTACTCCTGGCCCGTAATTTTTCCCGATAGCTCTTTTTTTTTTAAAAGAGCTAACACGGACTTCCGTTTTTAACCTCTTGTTTCGTCTTTGGTTTAAATTTAATGTGTACACATTTTTTGCTTCGGTCAAAAGTATAGAATGGCTAGGGAATCAAATCCAGTACTTAAAATATTGATTAAACCAACAAAAGATCCGTCAAAAGCTTAATGCAAATATTACAATTCAATTATAAAAGCTTAACATTTTCATATAGTACACCATACGGAAACTCAAAAACATAAAAAATTTATATAATTTTCGCCAGATGTTCAGACAGAAAAGTAAGTTTTACACGCAAATCTTGCTTTATATACACCATTTTTAGCAATAAATAGCCTTTGCGAAGCAAGTGTAAAAATACATATATGTAATTGAAATCTATAAAAAGTCAAAATTGTATATAAAAACAAACATATGGCCAGAAGAAGAATTTAACACTTTTTAAAAATAACTGTTCATATTTTTTATTCTAAATATTTATTGAAATGTTACATACTCAGCCATGTCACAGAGTACAATTCCGTTCGGAAAGGGAATTCATTACGTATTTTCGTGCTTCAGAAAATTACGAAAAAAATATTCGGAATGAAACCATTTTTGTTTTCATGAACGGAACGGGAGTTTTCTGCATCTGAAAGGCCAAAAACTATCAAAAAACACTTTCTATCAATAAACAAATATGTTTTCTTCGGTTTCGAACGGAATTGTACTCTGTGACATGGCTGACTGTTAGGTACTTTTATTAAACATTAATATAAATATATAAAACATTTTTTTAATATAAATGATTTTGAAGTATAAAAATTAATAATAAATGTATTTTAAACAGAACAATCATTGATTTTTAAATTTAGCTCTTTTTGACTGCTCGGTCGGCACGTTTTTCCATTGAATAGTTGGCATCTCTGTTTGTTAAGTTAACATGAAATTCATAAATGTGAATGATATATGGATGGTTATACACTTATGTGTCAATGTTTTCATTAAAAAAAAGTCTATTTTCCTCCAAAATTTATGTTATTCTGTTTCATATTCTTGATAGGTATTTGCTGATTTTATATACATACTTATATAAATTGTGGAATATTTCGCAAATTTTAAGCATATATCAAACAAAGCTACACTGAAAGAAAAATGCTTCATATATTTAATGAATCGTTTTCATAAAAAAAAATTTCACTGGTTAAATGAAAATTGTCATTGTCCAAATGGAATTTCGTAGTTATAATGAAGTATTTTCGTTAAAATCGATTCATTGGATTTTGTGATTACGTTAAAAATTTTCAAAAAACTTTCAATCCATAAATACGTATGTTTTTAGTTTTCTTTAATATGTACATACCTACCTTCATATAGTATATTATAAGTAATGAACAAACAAATGTTCTCCTTAAAAAAAACACACCCTTATTTTAAACTGTTGTCAACCAAATGACGTATACGAAAAAGCTTGATCTCTCTTTATGTGGTTTTTTTTATTATGCGTTAGCAAAAAAAAAAAAAATCAACGTTGTTATTGTTGTTATGGACAATTTAAACTCATATTTACGCTCTTAATTGAGTAATGGCAAAAAACATATTTTTTTATTCAAAAACTACATTGCCCCAGTAGGCTAGCTGGTAGTGAGCTAGTCTATCAGCGCCGAGGTTGCGGGATCGATTCCTGCCAGCAGCGACTCTGGTTAAAAAAAAAATTGAATAAGAAGTTGAACAAGAAGTTGAACAAGAACAAGAACAACGTTGATTAAAAAAAAAAATTTAAAAATTAAAAAAAAGTATATCAGCGCCGAGGTTGCGGGATCGATTCCCGCCAGCGACTCTGGTTAAAAAAAAAAAAAAAGTTGAATAAGAACAACTTTGATTAAAAAAAAAATAATAAAAAAAAATAATAAAAAATTTTTGTTTACTTTTTTGAAAGTATTCATCCAATGAATAACATTCATAGATCTAATGTAATCTTCCATTAAATACATTTTAATGAAACAGGTTTCATTGATCGAACGAATCGCTGCATAGGTTCCTTTTTAATGCAGTTTTTCATGGGATTAATGTCAAAATTCATTGGTATTCTGAAGAAAATTCTTTCAGTGTACGAAAAATTTATTTAATGCATGACCACCTTTTTTAAGGCAACTAATGGATGCCGAGTAGGGTTTTTTCCCGGGATTTCTTGTATTTCAATTATTATATTTCCCGCTTGCCCGGGATTTGTTTTGCAGGATCCCGGGAAATAAAATATTCCTCATAGTTTCAGAAAGGAGCTATGTTTATTTTGAAATTTAGTTTTCTATTCTCAAAACTTAGCATCTGTAGATGGGTTGTCAATAAGATCAATTACAAAAAGTGAGTACATACGTAAATCAATGTCTCCTGATGCAATAAATCTACTAAAAGCAGAATGGACAGTGCAACAGTTGATAATTAATATTAATATTAATTTAATTAATAAATTTATTGAAGTGAAGAGTTAATAAAGAAAATAAATTCAAAATAAGATGCAGGCAATAAATTTTCATTGTCCTTGGACAAGTCTTAAAAATAGGAGATACCTAAACATATCGCTCCTTTATTGCAACATAGTCATATCTACAAAAAAAAATCGAGCTTGGCAAAATGCGATAAAGTTTTAAAAATGTTCCGATTAAAAGATGAATTTTTCTACAACTTCGGTTCAGTTTGAGATATAGTACTAATTTTTTTGTTACGAGAAGGTAATACGAAACACTTTGCTTAAGTAACTTAACATTTTTGGTTTTTCGAGATATGACTATGTTGCAATTAAGGAGCGATATGTTTATTATGTGATAAACACAGATTTTTTCAATTTGTGTTGGTTTATATTGCCGGGAAGTGCGGGAAACCCGAAAAACAAAAATTATGGAAACTCGTGTAACATACTTCAACATACAATTTGAAAGACACATTGTCCAAAAGATAACAGATGGACCTAATGAAATAAAAAAGTTTGTAAAAAGTAGTCCGGTTGATGCTATTTTTGGCATCAACCTTGACATAAATTCGACTGATATAGACATTGTTTATAAAAAAAAAAATGGCTTCTGATTGTAAATCACTTAAAACTGAAACATTTTCAATAAAACATCGTTTTTTTTTAATTTTTTTTAAAAGGTACAATATTTTTTAATACTTAATTTAAATTACTAATTCAAACGTTTGTTTGCATAAACAAATAAATACTTTTTTATATTATCAAAAGTAAACCTATTCGGACACAAAAAACTTGTCTACATGGAAAATAATCTCTCAACGTCAACAAAGGTTATAGGAGCATACTTGATGGATGCCAATTCATTTATAGAATATACATGTATTTTCTAAATCAGATCCCACATTTAAAATGTTTGAAATTTGTTTTATTTTTTTAAAAACCTATACTTTTTTTTGCAAAACGTTTTCGATTTTTTTTAATTTGTTGGGATATTCTTCATTCCACATTGTTGATTTTACTTTCTGCAATATCAATTAATTTGAGCTTACTATTGAACTAAATCCCTCCAATTTAGTTAATGTTTCACCAATACATCCGTAGTTGGACACTACAAATGCTAATTGATCTTTTACTTTTTTAATTGCATAAGCATCGGTAGCAACAAGTTCTTTAAAAACATTCTTAAATTGCCCAAAGTTTTTTGAATAGTATTCTACAGCATCTAGCCAGGTTCCCCATTTTCTTAATACTGGCTGCGGTGGTAACGGTACCAAAAGATACATTTCATTAAAAATTGTAACTAGTGAAGGAGCCTTTAAAAATATTTTTTTCCCGTATAAAACCAATAAATCAATATTATCGAATTAGATTCTTATTTCCTCTGCAACTCGGTGTAACTCATGTGCCAAGCAAGTAACATGTAACAGTTTTTAATAAAATATTTTAAGCCAATTGACAGCCTTAGCCATGTAAGATGCTGCATTGGTTAAAAATAGAAGGATCTTTTGTCGAAATCGTGAAAATCTTGTATTTAAAGCAAAGCTCCAAAAGAATTTATTTATTAATTTGAAAAAATTTTTTTTAAGATATTTTTGTATACAAGGAGTTTTTGAAGAAATTTTTTATAATAAATTATTAATTAAAAATATATCACTCAAAAATGTTAAAAAATGCATTTAAAACCAAAATATGCAAAAATATGCATTTTAACCAAAATATGCAACAATATGCAAAAACAAATCGATGCCATTTTAACCCAAATTCGGTATAACCATGATTCGGAAAGATAATTGGTCAACATCGATCTTAGACTATCGAGCGTAAGGTAAAAAATTTTACTTTGTATTATTTATATGGAGCGGGATCCCGGCATCCCGGGAGATTTTAAAAAATTTCCCGCTTTCTCAAGAATCGAAAAACTCCAGGAAAAAACTGTAATGCCGAGCCAAAAAAAAAAAGAAAGGATATATTACTATTTACAAGTTAAGAACGGATCAAGCCTATTTCTGCATCGATTGAAACAAATCATAGTCTAATGGAACAAGGTCTGGTCTTTAAAGCGATTGAAGCAAAACTTCCTAAATGCTATTTTTGAAATGGTCTTGCAACATGAAGCGAAGCTTTGTCATATGGAATATTACGGCTTTATGTCTAATGACATATTCCAGGATTTTTTCAACCAATGTTTACTTCCAACCAGTGTTGCCAACTCTTCACCATTAAAACTTGTTAAAGTTTTAGTAAAAAATCGCTACATAGTGCTGAAATATGGCTAATAGCTGCTTTAGGCCATCACACAAACGCCATCATTCAAACATAAACAATGTGCTCGAAATTGACTCTTTTTTGAGAAAAGCTGGGCACTTGGCGTTTTAAAATTATTCGGGTACGCTGAATCCAATGGTGCTAACCGTTCTTTTAGGTTAGCTCTTGTTTTCGCAATAAAAAATTCTTTAAGATAAATGTTCAATGCAGACTAGAAATATATTGAAGAAAAAGTCACAAAAATGCCCAGGAGCCGCCCATAGTGGGATGTAATGTATGACTGACCTCAATTATTTTTTAAAAAACACAAATTTCAAAAAAAAAATTATGTTTCTAAAAAGACTGCTCATATTAGAAAAAAGTTTTACTTTTCTTAAAGGAAAATTTTAGTAATTTTAATAAACTAAACCGTTTTTGAGTTACGCGAATATATGTTTTGCAACCTCCTCCATTTTCGAAACAACGGTATATCTCGAAAACAAGAGCTAACCTAAAAAAAACGGTTACCACCATTGCACACTGGGAAATTTCGGCCAAAAATTATTATTATTATTTTTTAATTTTAATAAAATTTTGATGACAGATTATAGCGAACACTTCAAAACATACAACTCATTTCTTAATTTGACTCTTGGATAACTATTTTACTGTTAATACTGGAGCAAAGTAGATAATTTTTTACTTACAAATTTAAGGGTTTCAAAGTTAAGTTAAGTGATAATTATATTTAGTACTGTTAAGTATTAAAAGAAAGTACTACACATTTCAGCTGCCGGCACCTGCCACCCTAGTAACCAGATCATTTTTAGTGATTTCATATATTTTTATAAGATTAGCGTGACTGACTGGGTGATCATCGCCTGTCCCAAACAACTTAAGCCAGACACAAAAATAATTTTTTTATTCGTTATTCTCATCGATTAATCGATTACTTTTTCAGATTTAATCGTTTGATCGAACGAACAAAAACAATTATTTGAATTAATCGAACAAAGCTGAAAGGCGAATAATTGACAACTCTAGTACCAAGTTGGCATTCAGCATTCGCATCGCAATAGAGAGTAACCCCCTGGTTCTGCTGATACATGAGTGCGTCTTCCTTAAACCATTTCTACTGCATTTTCAACGAAATATTTTCTCATAACTAATTTATTTATGCTACGTTCTTTAGCTGTGTCATTTCTGGGATTACCCGCTTTGCAAATTTACCTGGCATTTGAACATGCAAGTGCAAGTTTGAAATACACTCACAGTTTTTCACTAACACCACCACATTTTTCGTACTTGCAGCTCAACCTGCAACACATTTCTGAAGACAGTGATTTTTTGACTCTTGCAGCAAGTTAATGTCAAATACATCTGTTTATGTTACCAAATTAACTTGATGGCGGAATCAATTATTATATGTAGTTTTAACTCTTTTTTAAGTTTTTTTGCAAACATATTGATTTTAATTTTAAAACATAAATTGCATTAGAAAAGTAATATTAAATATTAATGCCAACTGTTTATTTAGAAATAAAGCTCTGTTTCGCACTTAGTAACTCTGAGTTATGAGGAACTTCCACTTGACTGTGTAAACATTCATGCAACTTTTATTACATTCTACTTTTTCGGCGACATTTTCGATGTTAATACGTATGCCCCACTTGCAAGAAATTACTTGCATGTGTAAAGGCAGGGTTAAGTGTAGAGCAGAAAAAAATTACGGTATTGCTTGAGTATAGGGTTGCCAGAAAACCGAATTCAAATAACAATGTTAAAAATTCACCTGGCTTTTTGAAAAATAACTGGACACTTTAAAAATACATTTATAAGTTAGTTCAAAAAAGCAACATTTTATTTAACAATTAAAATTCAGTCATGCCACATTTCATATCTTCACCTAAAATCTAAAAGGCCGTAAATAACAAAAAAAAAATTATATCGACTTTTTGATTGGTTATGATGTATTTTGGTTAATTACAACATGATCAATCAGATATATGTACTTATTTTGTATTGTTATTTATAGAATTTAAGTTGTAAGCAAAAAAATTTAATGCTGTATGAAACTTTCATCAAAATTTAGTCATATTAAAATTTCAGAACGACATTCTATACCTTGTTTTGTGAGTATAGATTATTTAAAGTACTTTCACAAAAAGATATCGAAAAATTAAACGAAATCAATTGAGCAATACGTATTGTACCCTGCAAATAATAGGACAAGTCCAAACACGCGTGTAAAATGTAGCCCTAAGGGACTAGGACTAGTCCAAAAGTAACCAAAACGTATGGGAAAAACATGGTCTATTTATCATTACGATGTTCTAGGGCAGGACCATATAACCCAGCTTTGGACTACAAAGGAGTAGTCTTAAAACTACTCCATGGTATACTCAAGAGGATTAGTTTTGAAGTCGTTTAAAAACGAAAACATGTCGTTAAAAAACGAAGACATGTCGTCGTACTACAAACACTTCTTAACAATAACATGGTCCATGCTTGCATTACATTGGACCAGTCCATGGAGTAGTCCATTTTTTTAAAATGGATCAGGTAGTCTAATATTATTTGCAGGGTATCTACGTTATTTAATTTTTTTTTATATTTTATGAAAAAATTATCTAAAATTCAAGAAATTTTTTTTAACTGGACCAATTGTATTTTAGCTGGTAACTAGGCAACCCCCAAAAAACTGGACAATCCAGGCCATTCCAGGCCGTCTGGTAACCCTACTTGAGTATTATATTTTTATTCCTCGTTAAGTTGCCATCAAAACATAAATGATGTGTTCATTAGGTAGAAGTAACGTTTACAAGTACAATTATAAATATAAAACATAAAATGGTGTAATTATCTTTTAAAGAAATGTTATAAATAACAAATAAATGTTATGTTTATACACAGGCAAGTGCATTTTTATGTGCAGGTACAGTTGTGCTCTTACCGCGTGTCAACGTTATAAAACTATGCCGCTTGACAAGGGTAAACCATTCCACATGATTCTTAAGTTTTCTGGCGTGCTAAAGCCGAATATGAGCTCATATAGATGTATATTCCTCTTTCTGCCGTCTTCAAAATCTGGTTCAATTAAAATAAATTATGTATATCTTGTTTGAAATGCTTCTAAGTTACTCGCGGAAAATTGGCTGATTTTGATGGGATAAAAAATGTCTGAGTGATAGTGGACCAAAGCTAAGATTTTATGACAATTTTAACCTTTTTTACCAATTAATGTCAATTCGGAAGATGTTTGGTACCACAATTAATAACAAATTCCATAATTTCTAAATTTATTGTATAGTACATTGGATTACAAAAATTTTAACCCATAACAGAACGAAATTGGATAGAATGGGATAGAAATGTATGTTGTGCATATATGTATGCATTTTCGATTTTTATTTTTTGTCCGATTTTGGTCCATAATATTTTTTGCTAAAATTTTTAAAAACCTAAAGAAAATTTCGATAAATTGAAATGTCTAATGGCTGAAATAATAATAATAATGAATTTCTATAATCGTTTGACTCGATTTCAGCAGCTTATACTAGATGAGACAATTCAGGTAGCATCAAATCCAGCACTGAAAGAATTTTCTTCACAATACCAATGAATTTTGACATTAATCCCATGAAAAATTGCATTAAAAAGGAACCTATCCAGCGCTTCGTTGGATCAATGAAGCCTGTTTCATTAAAATGTATTTAATGAAACATTTCATTAGATCCATGAATATTATTCATCGTATGAATAAATTGGATGAATACTTTCAAAAAAGTAAAAAAAACATTTTTTTTTAATTTTTCTTTTTTTTTATTTTATTTATTTTTTTTTTTTTTTTCTTTTTTTTAATAATTCCCTAAACTAATCCCGACGAAGCTTATTGAGACTATAGAGTTATTTGTCTGCAGGAACCAGAGTCTCTGGCGGGAATCGATCCCGCAACCTCGGCGCTTATAGACTAGCTCACTACCAGCTATCCTACCGGGGCAGTGTAGTTTTTGACTGAAAAAACTATGTCTTTTTGCCATTACTCAATTAAGAGCGTAAATATGAGTTTAAATTGTCCATAACAACAATAAAAACGTTGATTTTTTTTTGCTAACGCATAATAAAAAAAACCACATAAAAAGAGATCAAGCTTTTTGGTATACGTCATTTGGTTGACAACAGTTTAAAATAAGGGTGGTTTTTTTTAAGGAGAACATTTGTTTGTTCATTACTTATAACATACTATATGAAGGTAGGTATGTACATTAGCGTGGCCGTTAGTTGTATGGAGAATTTTTTTTTTTGATTTCTTATACTCTCCCCCTCCAAATCGGTTCAGTTTTATGTAAAAAAAAATACAAAAAAATTTCGTAGCGATAAGTTGTGTTTTAGGGGGGGCGTCCGCCCATCAAAGTTTGCCATCAAGACATTTATTCAAATGTAATTTGTTTGCATATGACTATCTTCTAAAAACAACATTTTACAAGAATATGATATATGGCAATATTTTAGCTCTTCTAGTCAACAACATAAGCCTTTAAGAAAGTTTTTTGCTAAAATCAATATTTTAGAAAATAATTAAGAAAATAAAAACAAAATACCAAATATTTTATATACGTTTTATATATATAAAAGGGGGATTTAATGTCAAGTGACACAATTTTGAAATCGATGTCTTCCGATTTGGATGAAATTTACACCAAGGTTAGTCCTATTAGATAGTAGTTTACACACAAATTTTCAACAAGATCGGTCAAAATGTTTCAGAGGTAGAGGTAGAGGGGTCGCTTGACATTAAATCCCCCTTTTATATATATAAAACGTATATAAAATATTTGGTTTTTTGTTTTTATTTTCTTAATTATTTTCTAAAATATTGATTTTAGCAAAAAACTTTCTTAGAGGCTTATGTTGTTGAATAGAAGAGCTAAAATATTGCCATATATCATATTCTTGTAAAATGTTGTTTTTAGAAGATAGTCATACGCAAACAAATTACATTTGAATAAATGGCTTGATGGCAAACTTTGAGGGACGGACGCCCCCCCTAAAACACAACTTATCGCTACGAAATTTTTTTGTATTTTTTTTTACATAAAACTGAACCGATTTAGGGGGGGAGAATATAAGAAATCAAAATAAAAAAATAACGGCCACCCTAATGTACATATTAAAGCAAACTAAAAACATGCATAGGTATTTATGGATTGAACATTTTTGTTTCATTACTATAATGACATTTTTCATTGTCATAATGAAAATTTAAATTTATGAAGGCATGCTTTTTCGAAATATTTTTATACTTTTAATTATTGAGACTATAGAGTTATTTGAATGTTAAAAATAATTTTTTTTCAAGTATTGAAACATGTTGCTTTTATAAAAAAATTTTTGATTTCATAAATTTAATGGCATATTACATAAGATTTATGAAATAATTAAATCTTACATTTTTTAATTAACAATTAAACATTTTTTTAAGGAAACTATAATTCTGTATTAATTTATGAATATAGTTATGTTTGTATATTTTTTATGTTCCCAATTAAAATTTTTTGTTTAACTTGGACAAACTTAAGTTTTCATATATCCAATGAACATTGTTAACGTTATTACGATTTTAACGAAAATACTTTATTATAACTATGAAATTCCATTTAGACAATGAAAATTTTCATATAACTAATAAAATTTTTTTATGAAAACAATTCATTAAATATATGAAGCATTTTTTTTAGTGAGGGCATTAGCTTGGCATCATAGATATTCGGCTTTGTCGATGATTCGGCTTGTTTAGCGGGTTTTACCTACGATTTCTTGCGTTTCGGATTGTCGTAGTGGATTCATTTTTTGAATGCCAGTAAGAGAATTACTTTTTTCATGGTATTGAAACTCGTGTGGTATCCAAGTTCCTAGTTTTCAAATAAATCCTGCTACCTGAAAATGTGGCTACCTGTAAACGTAGCATGTTCTTTTTGCACATGACAACAATCTTCATGGAGTGAAAAATGCCTCTAATTAATCACAATCAAACTTTTTGGCGGACCTTGGCAGTCTTTGACTTTCATGTCGAATTCGCTTATTACAAACTATCTCTGGCACGTTGAAGTCAATGAAAAAAATTTAGAATAGACTTCGGTAAGCAATCGATGTGCTTCAGCCGTACCTTTTTTTCTAAAAACGTTGATTTCACCAGGATACCTTAAACAGGGGCCAAATTGCGGCAGTCGATATCGATCGAAATTACAATACAAATTGAATGGGAATTTCGATCGATATCGAATGCCGTAATTTGACCCCAGGTATATGCATCAAATTTACATTAATTAATGTAAATTGCCATGATAACTCATCTTCCTCAAGGTTGTGCCTTTGCGTTTCGAGTAGCGCCTACATTTTGGTAGCAGACCATACTATAAGCATTAGTGGGCCTTAACAGTGGAGGATTTCACATGATATATCACGAGACGGAAGATTTTGCGTTTTTTGCTGTCTCTTCATCATATTTTATGCCGCAATACAATGAATATAAATTTATTAAATTGAGATTTATTTGCAAGACTGTTGTTAAAATTAACTTTTAAATTTATCACAGCACGAGTTAATAATATTTAAGTAAGTAAATAACATTATAAAACAAAACAATATTACTTTATTAATTTTTTTGAACAAAACACAACGTTTATTGAACTAAAGCATTTGTTAAACATGTTTTGTTATTTTTGTTTTGATCACAAAATTTGTGATTATTGTTGCGGCCTGGCCTGTTTTTACACATTTCCACTTCACAAAAGCTTTCTGTCTCTTTCTTTGAAAGCTGCCTTCGCAACTGATTTTGGCCCTTTTAACACGTCACTTTTTACATATCTGTTTAGCATCAATAAATGCATCGTTTTTGCATGTTGTCTAGACTTTTGGCTAAAATAATTTCATTTCTAATGGTTTATCCATCGCGAATGTTGGATTACCCAATCAAGAAATTAAAATCAAGTGCATAAACTCTAATAAGTCTAAAACTATTTTGATTAGGTTTTTTTCCAAAATCCAAATTTATGTCTCGGTGCAGGAACACCAAAGACAAATTTTGAGAGTTCTATATCCTTTAAATTTAATTTAATATGCCTACTAAAACCACAAATCTATCGTAAACATATTAACATTGATGAGATTATTTTATTATTATTATGTCCTATGGTTCCTATAAGGAACAAAGGGCCACAAACCAATTATTTGTTGTGGTTTTTGTAATCGTTGGTGTTTAGGATGGGTGACTGATTGAGACTTCACATCCGATCCCAGTGCTGGGGCTGCCAACAGCCTCTGGGTAGGCTAGCCGCCATGCGGCTAATGGTGCAACGTTGAGTTTCAGTGACCCCTACTTACCTGAGAAGCAACGGTGTTAGCGTGTCATTCAGGCTACTCAGCAAAACAATCGCCTTCTCACTTTAGCTGTCGGCAGGATTGGAAGCCTGTGCCACATTACCATTGAATACTTGACCAATGGCCGGAAGTAGTGAGCTGCTTGAGGAATTCGGTAAAGGAATCACTTCTGGCTATTCCCTAGTGAATAGCAATCAGAGAGCTTTCCACCTTTACGAAAGACCCCATCCCCCAAGATAAGATTCGATTATTTTATAATTATTATAAATAACGTTTGGATGGTTAAAAAAAGTTAATTGTATAATATTTAAAATATAAATGTGACCGATTCGGAAAGGACAGATAAACTGCCTATATAACGATGTCGAAAAATTTTTTCGTTGGTACATAAAAAGAAAACCCCGTACTTAATTTAAGTACGAATAGCACTAAGGCTGGGTTTTTGAGATCTCAGTTAAACTAGGTTTAGTTAATCTGAAAACAGATTTGTACCGCTTAGTTTTGCTCAAAATATTGGTCTTTATTGAAATAATAAAAAAATCACAATCCTAAATGGGATTCATTTCGAAAACCTTGAACTTTTCGTTTTGTGCATACGCGTCTGTTTATAAAAGTTTGTTGTTAAAACAACAACAACACTGCATGACGAAAAACAAACATTATTCTCAAGTTTAAAAGGTTACAAAACAAGCAAAAATGCCCGGTTTCTTTTTTTTTTAAATTATAAAGTTAAAAACATCTAATATTCAAAGTAGAATGATTACGAAAACGATATCGGGTATTCTGCTGCTGTCTTATAATTGTGTTTTCTTCTGTAAACAAGGGGGGAATACAGCAAACGTAAAAAAACATGTATTACGGGTACACAGAAAAATTATTAGTAGTTCTTTATCAATTAAAAAAATGGTTTTAAAAGTATTTTAATTTATTGAATGTGATATTTGAATTAATAATTTATTATTTTTTTTTTTTTTGGTTGTTTAAAACGGCAGTTTTTTGATAATTTTTTTAATTAAAATTAAAAGTATCATTTGTTGAAAAAAAAAATACTGACAATTATAAACTTTTACAATTTTTAGTAATCTATATAATCATTTTTATAATACATAGGTGCAAAATCAACAAATTGTTTGCAGTTGTGCAAAAATAATAATAAATGTGGTATTGTACAAAAAGGCAGTAAATAATCTATCGTTGCTATAGCAAAAACTAAAAAACCTAATTCAAGTATTCATAACATTTTTTTTCTCTAAGTGTATAGATTTTAAAACAACACTTCAATCAAATTGACTTTATGTAATTACTTTAAAATAATATTCAATATCTTAAAATCTCATTTTTCCAATTCACCAACTCTTTGCAGTCCATCGATCAGCCCCCCATCTTAAAATCGCGGATAATTTGACTACATTACGAAAAATTAATGTTATTTTAATAAAACATTTTTCGCAAACATTAACAACAATTTAATGTATCATTTTTCCTTCCCAAGAAAAAACTTCAACTACAACAAACACATTAAATTCATATCACGCAATACAATCTTTATTGGCAAAATAATAGATTCAGTTAAAAGAAATTCAATCAATTTTGAAAAAAACTACACAGATAGAATGAAGCCAATGGAAATAAAACTGAAACACGAGTAACTGAAATAAAAACTCACAGAAATAATGTTAAAATAAGGAACAACACCCCATTTTAATACTTCCTTCGCTGCTTTTTTTACTTTGTGTGTTTTCGGAAGTGGGTAGTGGCAATTGTTGTTGCTGTTGTTCAAATAGAAAAAAAAAACAATTGTTTCCAAAAGAAAAGAAAGAAAAATAACATTTTTGTAAATTTTCGATGAGCAGATAAAACTGATTTTGTTTGTTAATTGGCATTTTTAAGTTGTAGTTCAAAAAAAGGACCAATTTAATACAAAATTATTTATGCAAGAGATAAAAGAATCTGTTATATTTTTGTTTAGAAATATTAAAAACGAAAGTCTGTCTAAGTTTTTATATTTAAAAACCCTTAAAATACAATGAACTTATTTCAAATAGGTTTAAAAGAACATTCATTTGAAAAGAAAGGTTACAACGAATTGGAATTAAACTACAAAAAAATTTAAGAAAATTGTTACACCATTTTCCACTTTAAGCAATATGCATAAACATAATGTGATTTAACAATTATTTACTTTGATAAAGACTTTTTAAAATTAAATTATTTTCTAAAATATCTTGTAAAATTACTACAAGCATCCTGCTTCAATATCAAAACTTACCAAATGTAGTGCACAGGCAACTAAATCAAGGGGACATGATTTGAAAACTTCCGCTTCCGCGAATGTTTTGAACGTTATTAAAAAAATATAACCCTTCTTGCACAAAAAAAAAAGCTAAATAAATATGTAATTTTTCATTAAAATTAAAATCACAATCAAGCTAAAATTTCCGCCACAAGAGCAATGAAAACGTTCAACCGAATCAAACAAAAAAAGTTTCATTCACCCTTATAAGAGAAAAAAAAAAGTTAAAATAAATAAAATTATTAACAAGACCCAACGTTGGTGATTGCATCAACAGGATGACTGCTATTGATGCTGCATGCTACTGTTGTTGCCCGGGTACGTGGTTTTCGTAATAAGTGTAAAAATATTTCAGTAAAAGTTATTGGGGCAAGCACACAAATGAACAATATGAGTTAGAAATTGTTACAGACCGTTCATATGGTATGATTAAAGAATATTGTTACGAAAGTAGCTTTAGTTAAGAATAAGTTGTAATTATTAGTTAAGAATTAGTTGCATTTATAAGTTATCTTGTATTTATTAGTTGTCTTGTATTTATTAGTTGTCTTGTATTCATAAGTAATTTTACTAGTTTACATTGTTATTAAAAATTTTTATAATTTAGTATACTTCAGTCCCAAAGTGCAGAAAGACCTAGAAATGACCGTTAAAAAAGCTTCAGTATAAAAGGTAAAATTATGTAAACTTTAGCGCTGCCATAAATCAAATTAAAGTGTGGTGAATAGTAAAGCCTCGAACCTTCGAAAAACATTTCGAATGTTCTAGACAACCAAATTGCTGTATAAATACTAGCGGCGACTAGCGTAATAAAATCATTCTAAGTTCAGACTTTGTCAATAACGTATAACGTTACATGCATGTATGGACTAGTCTCGTTATCTGCAGGGATAAGACAAAAAGTCTTTAATAGCTATTGTACTCTGTAAACTCGCAATAAGACTTTTTTACGAATACGGCTGTATATGTTTAAAATTCTCTTTAAAATTGTTTTGTTGGATGTGACCATATTTAAACATGTATTTTCTCTGGGCGTATCTAATTGTTTCCACAATCATTTTTAATCTTTCATGTAAATGGTTGCGACAGCCATTTACGTTATTGACACAACTTTTAATGCATTAACTGCCTGTTCAACTTTTTCGAACGTTGACATTCGCGTTGAAAATTTCTATGAAAAATACTCAGTGCGCAGCTTAAAAAAAGTTTACGCTTTACAGAAAGGTAATTTCGGTTTTTTAATTTATTCAATTAACTAAACCATTTTTGAGGTACTCGAATGTATGTTGAACAACCTCCTTCATTTTCGAAATAACGGTGTATCGCAAAGAGCTAACCTTAAAAAAACGGTAAGAGCCACTAGATTCAGGTAATCGAATTAGCTTTACACGCCGGGTGCACCACTTATCGTTTTTTTTCAACACAGTGTTAATTTTTTTTTAGTTTTGTCTTTTAGCTAAAAATGCCTTTTTTGTTTAAGTTTGAATGTTTTTGTGAAGCAAGATTCATTCAAATATTTTTCAATAATGTATGTATAAAATTTCAACCTTCCACTTTTTTAACGCTTTCGTCCAGCTAGAGTTCTGTTTTCTTATATTTATTATTGCCCAAAACTTATCTGACATCCTGCCTGTATTCGAATGCTTTTGACCGGCGCTAGTGCTCAAAGTATTTCCTCTTCTTCAACATACGCACACTAAAACAAAACAAATAACGTAACGAAACGACGGAACCAGTCCCATCCATTTCAAACCAACTAAAACCAAACGAGGCAGTCACTTCAAAATGTAAAAGATACGAAAAATAAACTGAATATTTTTCGCTTCTTATTTTTGCATCAATGAAGTAAGCGAGCACTTAAATAATTGCATTTGCTGGTAGTTGATGGTATTGTGGGTAAAATTGCTGCTACTGCTGCCCACAGCCACACAAACAACTAACAACAGCCTTTACATTTATTGTCTCCGTCATCGTCATGAACGGCAGCAAAAAAAATCACAACAGTAAGGGGTTATATATAGCCAAAAACAAAAAAATAATGAAATTGGGTAAAATTTATACAAAAGCAACAACAACAACAAGAACGAAAATAAGAGTCTACATTAAATCCCCACTTTTTTTTTCTTGGTTGGTTCTCGTATAATGAATGGTGCGGGTGCGTCAGTCCACATTTATTTAAACAATTTTATAGACATAAAGGGAGTCTGCTTTTAGACTTTTATACAGTTTTCATTCTATCCATGTATGCGTGCGTTTGTATTTCGGGGTATTTTGGTTTGTTGGTTAAATACACTTTTCCGCTTTGGTTTTGTCTGAAACATGTTGTTATTGTTGCTGTTGTTGCTATTTTGTTATAATGCTTTAACTGTATACAGTGAACTTTTATTTTGTTGTATTTGGGGTTAAAAGTAGAGTTTTTCTCGAGATTCCTATCCCCGAGTATACATTTATTTTAAATTTCTTCTTTCCCGTTAACTGAGTTCGGAATTTCTGGAATTTTTTAAAATAAAACTTAAGAAAATGATTTTATTTTTATTACTATTTCTCAATTGATTTAATTTACCTTACCAAAATTAAGTGAAATTGAAATCGAAGGTGTTTTGTTTTAGTTCAATTATTTACAAAATGACTAGTTTTTCTTGGTTTAGGAGTTGTTCTTGTAAAGCTAATTAGTACTGATAAAATGTTGTAACCAAACTGGAATAACTTTATGAACTTTTGAAACGACCCTGTGTTTTTGAAATTTGCTCGATTCTAAAACCACTTCATTTTGATTTCTAGAACATCCCCCACATTTTATAATTATAAATAGCTACCCAAAGAAAACACACATAAATAAATACTAGGGATGAGATTATCATGCACAAAAAATGAAAATATGCGCTTAAAATATGCACTAAAAAATCCAAAATATGCACTAAAAACTAACAAAATTCCATAAAAAATCGTTTTTTAATTTTACTTATAACAAAAATATAAAAAGTTCAGTCTATTGTTATTCAAATATCTTTTAAAAACTTAAATAACTAATTTAAATTTTTGTTTGTTTAAATAAATAAGTACTGTTTTAATTAATATTGTGGTTATTTTGTTGAACTATTTATGGTTTTTAATCCAAATTTTTAATATTCTTAATTAGGCTTAAGTTCATTAAATTTAATTTTCATTAAATTATTTTTTATGAAGAAAGGAATTTTACAACATGAAAATTAATTAAAATTGTTATTGATAATCTTTCATTCTTGACCGTGGCCGGGATTCGAACCGCGGCCGGCAGGTTACCATGACATGTTTCGATCGCAACCACTCGATCTTTTCAAATGGATTTGCCGTTTTACACTCGCAGCCATCGAAGACTGCTGACGTCAATAGTCAAACATCAATCCTTAAACCAAATTGTATTTTAACCTTTGGTAGATCGAAGTTTACCTTTTTGAATGATTATCCATTTTTAATTGATTTTACATGTTCTTCCTTACTTTTGTTTTTTCGTACTTTTTGTCAAGAATTTTTCTTAAAGTCCAAAGTACATTTTTTTTGTTTTTTCATTTTTGTCTTTCTTTTTCTTGTTGACCTTTACAGCACAACTTGAAGGACAAATGAACACATAGAGCTCGTGCCTTAGCTTTTAACAATAATTAATATGTTTTATTAAAAATAAAACTTTGTCTTGTACTTAAAGAATGGCAATGCATTTTAAAAAAATTTTGATTCCACTTTAATTACCAATCATATAAAAAGCATTTGAAATTTATTTTATTTTTTTAAATCCTTAATTCTTTTTGCAAAACGGTTTTGGATTTTTTTTAAATTTGTCGGGCTATTCTTCCTTCCACATTGTGAATTTTACTTTCTGCAATATCAATTAATTTGACTTGAATATTAAGTGAACTAAATAATTACAGGCGTACCTAAACACTAGCGGAAGGCGGAACGTTTTCTTCCGCTTAGCTTTTACGCGGATATGCCATACCTAAACAAGAGCGTCAATGTTGTGCCACAAACAGTAGAGTTAACTTTCTTCTTTAATAAAACCCACATAATAAAAAGAAGAGAAAAACCGCTAGATTGACCAAAAATAGCTAAATTGCCATTATTTATTAACAATAGCGGCCAACTTCACTTTTAAATGTGCTGTCAAAATCGGATTTTCCAGTTGTAAAGCGTTGACGCCGCACTGTTTAGGGATGCTTCATACAAAATGTATGGGCATGAGAATTTTTGACAGCTAGAAAACGTTTTCCGCTCTTGTTTTACTGTGGCTGCTAGTTATTGTATCACCAATATATCCGTAATTGGAATATACAAATGTTAATTGGATTCTGATGTTATTTGAATTTAATATTTCTTTTACTTTTTTTAATTGCATAATAATCGGTATCAACAAGCTCTTCTAACATTCTTAAACTACTAAAAGTTTTTTCAATAGAATTCTGAAGCATCTATCTATCTATCAGCATCTATCCCATTCTTGTTATTACTGGATGTGGTGGAAGAGGAATCAAAATATACATTTCATTAAAAATTGCAATGTTATCGAATTGGCTTCTAATTTCCTCTGCAACGCGGTAAAACCCATGTGCCAAGCAAGTGTCTTGTAACAGTTTTGGATACAATATTTTAAACCCATTGGAAGCCTTAACCATGTAAGGTGCTGCATCGGTTTAAAATAAAAGGATATTTTGTCGAAATCTTGAAAATTTTGTATTTAAAGCAAAGCTCCAAAATAATTTATTTACAATTGATTTTTAAATTTTTTTTGTGTATTTTAAAAATTTTTTAAGAACTTTTTTTATAATATGGAAATAAAAACAAAAATTACTCAGAAATTTCAAAATATGCATTTAAAACCTAAGTATGCAAAAATATGCATTTGCACCAAAATATGCAAAAACACATCGATGCCATTTTAACGCAAATATAATGATTCGGAAAGATAATTGATCGACATCGTTCTTAGACTATCGACAAAAAGCATGCATTTGCATGGTAATCGCATCCCCAATAATTAGTATTTTAAATGCTACAACAACTTAAAATTGTATTGCTATAAGTACAACCTGAACTATTCTGAACTAAGCTTTGTCCGTGCCAGACATTTGTAAGAAGATCGTGATTTGATTTGTTAATGTGCTACTTTATTACTACATAATTGGGCTATTCACAAGGTAGTCATAAAGTTGTAAAGTCATATCGTCGCCCTGCAATTATTTTGACGTACATCCCGAAAATCGAGTTTCGGCAAATTAACTTTTCAGTTTGAAGCGAGATAAATAAAAATTGGTTCGAAAAACTTTTATCGATATTTTACACACTCATAGTGTCATTTATTGAGTTCATTTTGACATTAAAAAAAAAACTAGTTTAGAACCAGAATCCTTATTTTAAAGGACTTTTGCACAAAACCATGCTGCCGTAAACGCCATTTATGCCGAAATTATTTGCAGTTGTATTACGTAAGGCAAAATAATGTTTACATACGGCAAAATAATAGAAATAACAATGTACATAAGAAAACATTTATACGTACCGAGGTTTTTATAATTTATAAACAAAATGTAAATAATAAAACATAAAAAAACAATAATTTCAATTCATTTTTTTATTACAATAATAAAAATAAAATAAAAAAATTCATTTTTCTTAAAAAAATTTATAAAAAATCATCTGAATCAATGTCTTCTATATAAAATAACTTATTTAAATTTAATTATTTAATTTAAAAATATTTCAGTTACCAATGCTGGAACAATCCTCTGATATTTTATCTTCGCCTAATATTTCATCGGCCATACTAAAAAAAGAATATATCGTTGAAATTTTGCCCAGCAATAAAATTATATGAATATTATATATTGTATAATATCAATATCAAAATAGTTCATAAAAACTTACTCGAGTAAAACTGATTCAATTTCGGGTGCCGGCGATTTCATATTTACATGTTCTTACCACCGCAATCAAAACACAACTGCGGCAAATGGAAAATTTTGTATAACAGTATTGCGAAACAACAACAAATTTCGTTCACGTACGGCAAAATAATATATTATTTAAATTATAATTATTCTGTTGCACGTATTAAATGTAGAGCACAAACGTCACAATAACGTCGGGTTTATAAATTCCGTATTTTTGCTTTAGTTTTTGCCGTATATCCAAAAAAATGGTGAATACGGCACAATAAGAATAATTCTATTGTTTTTTGTGGTGTGTACGTCAAAGCCAACAGAGAATATCTCGCTATACATAGAGGATAGGAACATTACGAGAGCACAGATCGATAGAGCTGGAAAAAATTTTCAATATTGCGTTTTTAACTTTTTTTTTTTGGTTTTGTGATATACGACAGTATAATTGCGGGGCGACGATATGTCTTAAACTAATTGCTGTGGGCAAGCGCTTATAATTAAGATTTCTAATGTACAGTTACGACAAAATAATGAACACAGCATTAAAATTTTTATTTTGTTTCAAACACAACAATATTTTTTTTAAACAATTGTAAAAATTTACTTAGGACATTATGACGATTTGACTTAATAGCACACCTTGTGAATAGCCCAAATATAATTTTTGTTGCTACTTCTATTGCTACCTTATTTGCTACTATTACTACACATTTAGAAATCGACACGCAAAGAAAAAACATGGTTGTGGTAAACATATTCTAAGAGCAACATATTATGATAAGAATTATGATTGTAGTCACCATATTAAGATTATTATTGAAACATATTATGACTCAATATACTCGTAATATGTCATCATAATATTTTTCCCTTAATCATATTATTATTCTGTTAATCATACTAAGTTAAGAAGTAATCAAATTATTGTCATGTTAATCATAATAAGCTTAGAAATTAATCATATTATTGTCATGTTAATCATAATAAGCTAAGAAGTAATCATATTATCATCATGTTAATCATAATAAATTTAGAAGCAATCATATTATGATACAGCACCTTTCATAGCTGTCATAAAAATACAAAATAAATTTAAATATTTTTGAATCGATTTTTTATTTTGTGGCTTTTTACAATTTTTCTTAATGTTAATCAAATAGCGGAGTTCAATATAAGGCTTGCAAAAGAGCAAATGAAAAATCTGTGGTTTTCATGGGCAACCGCGTGTGTCCATTTTTTTTATTTTAAGATGTTGATGCCATATTGCCTAATTTTGAGCGGTCTTTATATTTTTTTTGAAAAAAGATGGATCAATTCAGTTTTGTAACGTAATGACAAAGTTTAAAATGTGCAATACCTAGCCCATAGTTTGATCTAGAATGGGTTTTCGGCTTTCCTGAACAATTTGTTTTAAGACATCGTAGCACTTTTATAAAATATAACGAAATCTCTGTGTGTTTTGCTGTTGGGTTTTACAAAAAACTATGATATTTTGCATTTGCACTATTACATCACTAATACTTGAATGAACTCCGCTAATATTTTAATTTTTTAATTTCTTTAAACTTATTTTTTTTATGGAATTTTATCTTTTAATTGTTTAACCGCTCACAAATAAAAAAACGACACAACTTCTTCAAAATTATTTTACAAATGGCGCTAACATAATATGATTAGAGTAAAATTAGTTTGATTGCATCTTTAACATAATATGATAAATGTATAGAAAGTTATCATGTTATGGCTATTAAATATCATGATATGGTTGTGAGAAATATAATATGTTTAGAAAGTTATCATAATTAAGTTGTTAGAAAAATAATTATTTTTCGGTCAACAATACTCAAATTCATAATTTCGATAAACATTGATATGTTTACAGTAACTATAATATTGTTGATATTAAATAAAAATAACAATTATTTGTGTAGGACAACAATATATTGTTACATTAAACATAGTGTTGTTGCCGTAACCATGCCCAACCATATTTTTTCTCTGCGTGTATAAAAACAACAACTTAAGCCTACGGATCAAGCTCAGAATCTGTCATGGCAAATTTTCCCTATTAAAATGGCTAAATTGTTAGAAAAAAAATGGGTTGACAAGATTTTATTATAAAAAACGCATCAATTATAATAAAAAACGTACAAAGTTTATTAAATAAACTGAACTTAAGAGATTATTTTATATTATGATATTTTTAATAAAAATTAACTTTACATAAGAAAAATCTTTTAATAAAGAAATGCTCGTATTATCAATAAAATAACTTATTTTCTTGTTAAAGTTATTTCCGATAACTAATTAAGACCATAAATTGTTTTAAATTAAGTTTTAAAATGTTCAAAGCCACAAGATATGCAGCGTTTAAAACTCAGGCCCTTATTATGTAAAACGTAACGCAACGCCAAAGAATTACATTGAAAGCAAAAACAAAGTCATAAATATTTTGTAATTTTGTTGTTGCAAATGTAGCAAAAAAAAACACTGCGATTAAAACTATTGCTGTGAAATGTAAATAATACTGTAAATATGCAAATATATTAACATTTTGTAACTAGAATATTTAGCATATACTAGCTGTTTGGCGCTGCTCGGGATTTTCTAAATAAAAATAAAAAAGAAAATACTGGAGAATTTTGTTAATAATTTGACCCCAACTCTATCCACCATCAATAAAAAAATTTAAATATCACGACAACAGCGCCACCTATCGGTTATAAACCAACTACTATAAGCCATCAGTGAAAGTAGACCTTTCCAACGCATGTTTTTTTTTATTATTTTAGTTAACGTGTCTTACAATATTTATAAGAACGCTACTCCAAGTGGAGCTTTTAGCAACGCATGTACTCGTTTGAAAATTTTTTTTTTTTTTTAATTTCCTGTATATGGATAAAAATAGGACTTAAGAATGAAAAAAAGAAATGATCCACGACTTTTTGGCGGCATATTTTTTTTCGCAAATTAAAAAAAATTTAAGTCATTGATCATTTCCTTTTTTATTTTCTTTAGTCCTATTTTCATCCATACATGATATAGAAACTAAATCCGCTATCATATTAGAGTTACTACAAAATTACATTTATATATATTCCAGAGCACCATGAAATGCATCTAATTTGCAAAAATCTAAATTATTTACATACCAAGATTATGTACTTGTCAAAAGAAGAAATTTGATACCCTTCGTGAAATTCCACAGTGTCATTTCTAGTCCTAAAAAACTGTGACATGCCAAATTTTGTTATGATAGCATTATAATTACGGTTTTAGGCGTACTAAACTGTTTTCCAGGAGTAGGGTTTATATGGGGCCTAGGGTAAATTATTGACCGATCTTCACGTAATTTTACAGTGTAATTTCCAGTCGAATAAAACGAACTTTTGCAAAATCTCATATCATTCCGTGCATTGTTCCACTATTAATGTTAGTTTTTGTAACAAAATTATCAATTTTTTAAAGTGGTGGTTCCATATTTTGATTTATAGCTCTGATCCTACTGAACCGATTTTGCTGGATTTCAATCCCAAACTGCTTAGGATAACTACAAGCAATTTGACACCAAGTGTGTTTATTTCATTTGAGTTTTTCGAAAGTGAGCGTGTTATCAACAGACAGGCGGGCATGGCTAAAATGACTTAGAATTACTCAAGGAGCCAGAATATATATACCTTATGGGGTCTGAGGTGAATAATAAAAAAGTTTCACACGGAATAACAAGCTTAGTATACCCTCTTCACAACTTACTGTTTTTTCGCTCTGAGGAACATTTTAAAAAACACACTTGATATTGATCATTTTTTTTAATTTTTTCGAAATATGATTCATAATTTTTAAATTACCAAAAAGCTTAAAAAAATATTTTTTTTTTCTTTTTCCCGGCAAAAACAAAATTTGTCCCCGCTTCTCAAGGAAAGTTAGAAAGTTTGAAAAAACCCACTCTTATTAAAAGCAACAACAATTGCATTTTATCACTGCCAACCAGCGATACCAACAAACTTGTGCAACATTTCAGAGATTTAGAATTTAAAATATAATAAAATATGTATGAGAAACTTTTCACAAGCAAAAAAAAATAATAAGAAACAGTCATGACTTTTAATGATTTTGAAAACAGAAAAACTGTATTTAAAGAAAATCAAAAGAAAGAAATGTTTGCGAAACTAATCTGGAGGAAGAAAGACAAATACTTTTAACAGCTACAATGAATTTTTAATACAAATTGCAATTGATTTGAAATTGAAGGAAAGTTGTTTAAGTATTTAAAAGAAACCGTCACGAGATAAATATTTCCGGAAAATAAAAGGCTTCAATCAAGTGCGACAATTTTAAGATTCAAAAGTTAATTAAAATGAAATATCCAAACAAAAAAAACAGTAGTAAAAGCATATTGCAGTTTTCAGCTTAATAAAGGTTGAGCAAAAAGTATGTGAAATTATGAAGGAAGGACTATTGCAAGAAAGCTTTATAAATTGAAATTTGATTCCTTGAATACACTCGAAAAATAAAAATGGTTAATATATTTTTTTATAAACCAAGAAGCTAGAAAGTGGTCACAAAATGTGGATGAAACAAAAGCATTGAGAATTGAAAGCAACGAAACTGGTATGTTCAACATCTATGATGAAGTCATTGAGGCCGTCAACGACTCTTGCTACTTAGGTAGTATACTAACAAATACCAGTGATTACTCTATGGATATCGAAAATCGAACAAAGTCAGCAAGGCAGACAAGCGACTAACAAATGTGTATAAATCACAACCACTTCCCTGCAAACAAATAGAAGATATCCCCTAAGGCAATGGTTAAGCAAAATCATCTAAGAGAAAATAATCAAAGAAATTTTTTATTTTCTTCCTTTTATAATTTTTAAGAAAGCTAGGCAACGTAAAGACAAAAAAATTCAATTATAATAAACTCATAAATATGTATGTACGTCATAAAAAAAATAAAATTAATTAACTCTATGAAATTAGCTCTCAAAATATACCGCAAAAGGTTAATATTTTAATTAAACAAATCTGTTAAATATTAATCTGATTCCTTTTTAATTTAGTCAAGATATTTCTCAACCCAGGATACAATTTTAGAGGATTGGGAAGTTTTTTTCAAAAAAATGGTGGAAACTAAACATTTATATTATTTTATTTTTAAATTATATTATTATATATAATATAATGTATATGTAATAATTACCAACTTAATTTTATACAAAAAGCTGTGCTTATTTGTACATAAATGAAAATTTTTCAAAATGCAAAACCTTCTTTTTATAATCCTAATGATATATTGGCGATATCTTTCTATTTTCTCTTAACTTATTATCTGGCGACTTTGCTTGTTTATCATCTAGAAGTATCGCTTTCGTATTGCTTAGGAGTATTGCCATCGAAACGTTTCTTTTCGAAGGAAGTATCTTCCGTTATACGAAATCGATTATTGCCGCAATAATATTTTTCACCCAGGCAATACGTTTGGCAATACATATGGTGTATTTCTGTGTTTGCTGGGTTTCAGATAACAAAAAAAAAAAACAATTAAGAGTGCTATATTCGGCTGTTCCGAATCTTATATACCCTTCACCACTTTTACATACATATTTACAATACTAAAAACTTCATTATAAATAAAATTAAAAAAGCTAAAACTGTTAAATATATTTTTTTTATTTGTTTTTGAAAATAAAAATTAAAAAAAAATTTTGTTTTTCAAAAACCAAGATTCGAACCAGCGTACTCACAGTTTCTAACCTTAACAAACCCCCTAGACAACTGAACCATGAAGGAACGTTGTTTCCATATCATTAAAATGAAATTTGGCCCGTTTTTTTGTTTACAACTCAACTGATTTGAGTTGTAATTATTTTGTATGTTTTTGTTCACCACAATATAGCAAAGTTGTAAACCATGATACAATAACAAATCAACTTATTTGATTTGTGAACCGTAATAGGGGCCTATATTTACCAAAATGGTTTGTACCATGTATGTGTGTTTGTTTGTTTTCTTTTAGTATAGGCAGTGTTGTCATACCGTAGATTTATCTTTTTTGGCTAGTTTTAAATTAGCAAATAAAAACAAAAATTCCCAGTTTCTATTTGTTAAAATTATTTCGTTAAATAGATTAAATAATAAAAAAGAGTGATAACGAAAATCATATTGGGCATTATGCTAGAATATGTAAACAATTGTAAACAGGGGGGTAAGAGGGATATCACATCGTTAAATCAACTTCTCTCCTCATAAGGACCCAGAATATATATAATTTATGGGGTCTAAGATCAATATTGTAGAAATTACAAACGGAATGACAAACTTAAATATACCCTTTTCCACCTGTGGTGAAAGTGGAATTGGACAGTACACAGGTTACGTAATCGTAGCATGACGACAAACCCCGAACTGTAATTCAATGAAACCCGCAAGGCAGTTACAGAAGAGGACGTCGTGTCCACATAAAAAAGGCAAGTTGACAAGAAAGCCGCCTCGACAAGAAAAATTCGAAACGAACATACAAGGTATATTTATAGCAGGTAGCCGCGAGATTACAACAATTGTACAATAAAACAAACAACAGGGCTTTTTATTGTTGTTATGTGGTGCGAACTGTCAAACAGCAAAGGGGTTGATAAGAGACAAAAAAGACAAAAGATAAAGACAAAAAACTTGTTTACTTGTTTTCCTTGCGAACATATATATATATGGGCATTTCCACAGAAATGTCAACCGCAGCCAAAAAATTCAAAGTCTATAAAAGTATGTTGTTTTAACATATTTTTATAGGGAATCTATCAACTTTCAATAATGTAAACAAATTTTACATTTATTCATAACACACTTTGAAATATTCAAATGCAAAGTCTAACAAGTGCAAAAGTTCTGTTTTGAACATTTATATGGCACGTTTTGTTTTGCTTAATGATCTTAATGAGAAATATTATGCATTGACAATTGCTTTTTAAATCTCGGTTTATATTAAAACAATATAAGAAAAATGTAAACGGAACGATACGATTGCCAGTTGCGGCAATTTTTTTCTTTGCTTTACCGTATATTTCGATGTAGCGTGCGACATTGAAAAAGAACATTTGTTATCAGTGCGTCGAGAGTATTTGTACAATGCGCATCAAATATTATTAACAAACAGATAATTTTGTTGCAAATTTAATAAAAAAAATTTTGCTAGAAAATAATCGGTGCTTTTCTCTTGGTACTTATTTTAAATTTGTAGCGTGCGACATCGTAAGTGTAAAATGCATAAATTAAAAAAAAAAATTTTTCTGAAATATCTTTATTTGAGATGGCCAACAACTACAAGCAGCAAGGACAGCTTATTCCATTCAAAAAAACTTTATTTGAGACTAGCAATACTATTTTCAGTTAAGTTAGTTTTTGTTCTATATGTGTATTTTTCTTTATTGAAGATATTTTTTTAAGCTTATAATTTTTGTTCGGAAAATAAATATATTGAATGTATTTAAAATAATGTAGAATCATCTTACGCATGTCTTATTACATAAAAAATAAGAACATAAACATAAAAGTGTGATGGAACAAAAAGTCGCATGCAACATGTAGCGTGCGACAGTGATTAAAATTAAATTAAAAAACAACTACACAATATTTTTGAATCAAATAAAAAGCATTATTAAGATACATCAATGCAAAACATTTTAAAATTAGTCGCATTTAAATATTTCATCAGGTTTCGCTGAAATCAGTGTTTGAACTGTTTGCCTTAAAGGCGACTTCTGTTTTTGTCGCATGCAAATGCCTTGTTTTTTTTTAATTATCTTGAAAACGAACAATTGCTCAAAGTCCACTTTAGCACAAATTATAGTGCTAATAAAGAGCTATAAGTTTCGCCTTTTGTTAAAAAAAATTATATTTTGGTGTATGTTTTTTTTCACTTTTAAGGCGTACGAATGTCGCATTCGACATTGGAGAAATGCCCATATATAATATTTAATTTTGATTTGATTAACATTTTAGTTGTTTTGAAATAAAATTTTAATTAAAATATTAACTGAATAACAAAAAATCTAAATTGGTTTTTTCGTTTAAAATAAAATAACTTAAACTTGTATAATTGTTGCTTGGAATTGTAAAAACCAGAGCTATACAGGTTTGTGCTGGAAACAGGGCTGGGCAGTATTTGAAATACATGTATTTGAGATACGTATTTATTTAAAATACAAATACGTATTTTGTATTTGTATTTTAAATACATGACGTGCAAGTATTTTGTATTTTGTTTTTTAAATACATATCCAGCAAGTATTTTGTATTTTAAATACATACAATAAATATAAGTAGTTTGTATTTTGTATTTTAAATACATAAAAAAATGGGAGTATTTTGTATTTTAAAAACATAGTTTACAAAATATATTCTGTCAGTTTATTGATGGTTGATTGCATTTTAATCTACCAAAATATAAAAAAATATGGTGTCACTTTTCATCTTCCGTGAAAAATGTTTCCGCACCGAAAGCGTTGAAGTTTTGTTTTTATTTTTTATTTTCATCATTAAATCAGTGGCTCTTGTCTTAAATAAGTTCGTTTTTGTTTAAATTCATATATAATCTTCAACATTAAACCATTTTTCATAAGTCTAATGCAAAATCAAAAGGGTTTCCATTTCCAAAAATAAAATTTACACATAATATGGAGTTTTAGGAATCGCTTAGTCTGCTTTCACACGTTTCATCTTTTGATGCTCAACTCCTATGTTTTTAGGTGAGGGAAGAAAGAAGAAAGGGGGTTAGTACGGAGATGCCTGTACTCGGTCAGTACGCTTTGTGTTTTTATTCGTTGGTATATGCACAACAATGGCTGCGTGTAGTTTTTTTATTTTCTCTTTCTCTTTGATTCGCTCTTATTAAAATTATTGTTGTTTTGAACCGAAAAAAGATGAAACCGGTTGCTGCGTGTGATTATATTGGCATCTTTAAAAGGAAATTGAAAAGAAGTTGAGCATCAAAAGATGAAACGTGTAAATTCAGACTTACGGTGCGGAAACTTTTTTCACCGAATCAGCTTAAAAAACAGTTTTTTATTATCAGAACAAAATTCCCCACATGGCGCTGGAGTGGTATTTTGCACTCAAAAAAAAGTTATAACCTTAATGTACATGACGTGGAAGTATTTTGTATTTTGTATTTGAAATACGTTCAATAAATGGAAGTATTTTGTATTTTAAATACATACAGGATGTGTAAGTATTTTGTATTTTGTATTTTAAATACATAACCTGAAAGTATTTTGTATTTTAAATACATGACCAGCAAGTATTTTGTATTTTGTATTTTAAATACCGCAAACCCAACACTGGCTGGAAATCGAAAACGTAAAACGCAAGAATTTGGAAGTTGTTTTTAATACACTTTTAATCTAATTTTTATAATTTTTGTTATAAAGTTCTGTTATATATTTGAAATACTTGACATAAATTTTTTTTATTACAAAAATCTTATTAAAAAATGACTTTTAAAATTCTTGCGTTTTACGTTTTCCATTTCCAGCACAACACTGATATTTAAATAAATCAATTAAACGGCAAAGTTTGTTGATGATTTTTTTAATTAAAATCAAAAATATCATTTATTGCGAAAAAAAATATTCACACTTTTAAATTTTTCTTCAAAACATATGCCGAAAGCAGTGGTGAACATACAAAAAAATTCTATCGTTGTCATATTTCTCCACTTCGGCTTTTTGGTATATGCGCCAAACCAATAATAATCTGACGACATGTATTAACAAATAAAAAATCGGGTTTTATGCGAATTCTTTGAAAGGTTTTTGAAAAAATATTCATTGAAAAGAAATGCTTCATTTAACTTCTCATAATTCACCTCAATTTTATAACAATAAAAGTTCCACAATTTGAATATTTAACATAAATCTAATTTCCGGCATTAAATTTTATCGCCCGTAAAACATTTTGTTCACAATACTAGAATAATTTGACACCCTTTTTTGGAATGACCAAATTTGCCATTCCTTTTTAAAATCCTTAATCTAAATAAATAATTTATACAAAATACAATGTCTACCAACTAAAAATGAATTTTTTCTTTCTCTAGGACTTATTTACATGATTTATAACTCCATAACTCCAAATACAATTGCCAAGCCAAAACGTTTTATGTCTAATTCAATACGACGGCATATTCGTTTTTAAATGAAAATTGAACTTGAAACATTTTTTGTAACAAAAGCAAAAAAAGAAAAGTTGCTCTTATTCAGTGTCATTGTTGTTGTAAGTATAAAAGTATGGATTGCGTGGCAGGATAAAATTTTAAATATCTCACACTTTGCAGGCTCACTAATGTTTATACAACCATTATTGTTGTCTACTAGTGTTGGTGTTGTTGCAAACTTTGTTATTGCAAATAATCGTCTGAACTTGGAAGCCCATAAAACAACCACCAACAAAAACTTGGTGGTGAACTGAAATTTTAAATGTTAATTAAAAAGGAAAATTTTTTGGCTGAGGAAGAGGTAAGGAATGCTATTCAAAAACTTTTAAAGGAAGTAGATGATTTTTACTATAAAAGTTTTTATATTATTTTTGTCTAAATGTCTCTGCTGCAAATTGTGTATGAATTATTAAGCTAATGTTAAGGTATGAAATATGTTTGCTCTTTGAATAAAAATATATTTAATCGAAGTAGGTTTCAAAAACTTTCAGATTCATAAGTATGAAATTTATATCATTATTTATAGCTTTTACTACAATTGGTAAAATTTTTAAAAAAAAATTTAATAAATGTTTTTATTTCATTTATTATTTTATATTACCAAATTAGTGGTTTAATTGATGGTTTTATTTAATTCACAAATGGTTTAATTTAGTTAAGGAACTCACCTGCAAAAAAAGAAAAAAAACATTTTTTAGTATCGTTTTAAAATAAATTCAAAACAGGCTTGCAAGTAATTTTCTCAAACTATTATTTTTTGTGGTTATTGGAGTTAACATAACGGAAAACGATATTTTGTGTTTTTGACGCTTTTTCAGACGCCATCTAGAGTCAGACACTGGTTCGATTAATACAAATTATATCTTGTTTGAAAGGCTACTAAATTGCGCGCTTAAATTTACTTGCATGTATGCAGTGCATATATATATTTGTTCCTTTTAACTCATACAAGGAGCTTATTCCAATATATTCGGTCGGATGCACGGTGTTTTATTTTGTTCCAACGCCGATGAAAGGTCAAACCAGAATGTGAATAACGTGACTTAAGCAACTGAGCAAATACATGTAAATCATATGTGTAAAACCATATTGAACTTAAGGAAACTTTATGTGAAGTTTTATATTATTATTATTATTCATTCATTTAATCTACAGAATTAATTCTTAGACTAAATTTATATTTTTGAGCACTGGCTGCAAAGGCCATCGGCTCTGAAGTTTTATAAAACTGTCATTTGCTTAAGCAATCAATGTTTTTTATTTTCTTTTTGTTATTTTAAATGCATTTGAGAGGCTTTCTGTTTCCTTTTTGACAGTAGCTAAAGTTTGTTTATGCACATTCTGGTTGGGCCTGAAGGTGTGATGTTTCTATTTCGACTTGTCGTTTTCAGGTATGTGATGGTCTTCCTATTCGTCGACTGTCTAGCGAATTCCACTCTATGGATTGTTTTGCAATATCTGTCGATGGTTTCCTGAAATGTATGCCCAATTCAACACTATTTACGTTTTTGAATTTCCAGCTGGACCGGTTGTTGTCTGGTTTCTGACCATAGCTCGTTGTTCGAAATTGTTCTTGGCCAATATATATGTAGGATCTTTCTTAAGCATTTGTTTGTACGTCACGTGATGCTGCATTCTACGTTTCACATTCGTACAACAGTGTGGATTTAACGTTTGAGTTAAACAGATTTAGCTTTGTACGACATGATATGTAAAATGAATTCCACACCGGCTTATGCCGTGCATACATTTCTATTCAAGTGTGAAAATATGGGTGGTTTGTCATAGTGTCCAATGTCATAACGTCCATGGACACCAAGAAGTGTCATATGGTCGATGGATACCAAGAATTGGTTATCAGTTCCATTATTTTCAAGCCCTGGGTCAAAAGATTTACCAAGATACTAAATTAAAAATTATGGATAGTATCCATACACCGTATCTTTTTATTCCGAATTTCAGAATTCTAAATCTCGAAATCCCAAACTTCCCGAACTTTAGGATTTAAAAATTCGGGACTTTGAATTTTGAAATCCTTAATTTAAAAATCCCGATATAAAATTCCGAATGTAGAAGCTTAAGTTAGCAATGCTGGTGTTTTTTATACTATAGAAGAGAAACCCCTTGCGAACGGCCAAAGGCCGGTTATGCAGAAAAGCTTTATTTAGCGAAGTTTTCATAAAATCTTAGATTTTATCTACTATAACTCAGCCATTTTTTGTTGGATAAAAGTATTTAACCGACTCGTAATTTAATGCCAGGATTCACTATCCTACACAAGCGTACGATTCATTCACACGAAAATCTGGTGTTATTCTATTCGACATAAAAAATGTCTTCAAAATCTGCTGTCAATGTAACACTATCCCACAAAAATGATGCCAACTCAAATAACTCAGCTACTTTACAAGGACATGCAACTCTGATCGCATAGAAACTATCATTTTACGAACATTTTCATAAACATTTGCAAGTCGGACAGACTTGTCAAAAGAATCTGTCACTCAATTCATTTTTAAGCCACACTATCCTACTTTATGAACCCACACGATTTTTTTGACAGATCGTACGGCTGAGTAGGATAGTGTATCGCCGGCTTTAGTAGCATTTTAAACAAGATTTAAACAGAAATGTACCGTTATCTGATAAATGTGACATAAAACATTCAAACGAAGTATATATGTATATACAAACTTGGGGGTAGTGCATTAAATATTTAGTGCACTAAGGTTTCCACTAAATCCCACTATAGTGACAACATTTTGATTTTCCACTATTTTTCATCACTATAGTGGTAGTGAACTACCACTAAAAAATTATTGGTAGTGAAATATATTTTAACTAACAAAATTAGTGGTAGTGAAAATTTTTCCACTGCCACTAAAGATTAGTGATAGTGAAAATTTTGCACTACAAAAAAATAGTGCAAATTTTTAACAGTCACTACATGAATGCTTTAATTATATTATATGCACTAAAATCTCAAAAAAAAATATATTCCAAAAAAATTGAAAATATAGTCAAAATATATCCATTTTATTATTTTTTACTGTATAAAAAAAATAAAATAAGAACTTTAAGTTTTTAAGTAAGTAAATTTTTAGGCATTAAAATCTTAGCAATTTTAATTTGTATTAATATAATTTAACAACGTATATCGCAATGTTTTAAGAAATAAACTTAAAGAATAAAATATCAAGAAAAAAAAACATACCCGGTACAAATTCATCAACATACTTTTTTGATAGCTAAAAATCAACTTGTCTACACTTTTTTTTTACTTTTTAAAATTAGCAATGAACGTCAGTAGCAAAATAAACCAAGTAGGCCATGATCTTACTTTGTCCTATTGTACTGTTCTTCTTTTTTCGTTTGTTATTAAAATAACATGCTTTTTTTTAATGTAATTTAAAATTGGACCTACAATACAATTATAAAAAGATGAGATACAAAATGAAGTGGATACATATCTATTGGATACAGATACTAATTTGCATTGTCTTAAAAAATATAACATAATTAGACAAAATGTTTCTAAAATTAAATGTCCCATTGCCATCTTCTGTTCCAGTAGAGCGACTCTTTTCTTTTAGTGGAATGGTAGACGCTCCTTGCAGAAATTAATTAATTGACTCTTATTTTGAAAAATTAGTTTTGTTGAAGGCAAATAATTGCTAAGGTTTTTATGTAAAAATATGTATTTAATTTAATTTGATTTCTTATATTAATATATTGATGAAACTTCCTTATTTTTTGTATTACTATTTCCTTTTGTTTTTAATTTTGTTACTACTTTAATATTAGTATTAATATAATTAAAAATTAAAAATAATTCATTATATGTATTTGAGTTCCATTAACATTAGTGAATGATTATTTTTTTCCACTATCCTGTTAGTGGAGAAAAAAAAATTTGCACTATCACTAAATTAATTTTATTGAAAAACTTTCTTGAAGCACTACCACTATTGCTTAGTGAGGCTGTTATTTTTCAACTCACCACTAAATAGCTATTAGTGATAGTGAAAAATTTTGCACTATCACTAACTTTTAGTGGAAACGGCAAATTTAGTGCAATACCCCCAACTCTGCATATGTGACGCGCAAAATAGAAAGGGACCTAAGGGTAAAAACCGTTTTGTTCAGGAGAGACATTTTAAAGATTTAAATAAAGGGTGTTTTTTTAAGCTAGATAGAACTTTAAATTGTAAAAAGTAACACAAAAAAATTAAATTTTGATGAAATATTTTTTTTTATCGTTTCAGTATACTCTGACAAATCATCATGAATAGACTCACGCTTGAACAACGCTACGAAATTATCCAAATTTACTTTGAAAAATTTAATACAAATTTAAATCGCAAAATTGTGTTTAGCGATGAGGCGCATTTTTGGCTTAACGGGTTTGTTAATAAGCAAAATTGCCGCATATGGAGCGAGACCAATCCACAAGAGACCCTACAGACTCCATTACATCCAGAAAAATGCACCGTTTGGTGCGGTTTTCACGCTGGTGGCATCATCGGACCTTATTTCTTCAAAAATGAGGCCGGAGCTCGCGTTACGGTCAATGGAGATCGTTACCGCACCATGATCAATGATTTTTTGTTTGAAAATATGGATGACATTGATCCGGAGGAGATGTGGTTTCAACAGGATGGCGCTACGTGCCATACGGCGAACGCAACCATCGACTTATTGAAATCAAAATTTGGCGATAAGTTGATTTCGAGAAATGGACCTGTCAATTGGCCTCCAAGGTCTTGCGATTTGACACCTCTCGATTATTCCCTGTGGGGCTACGTGAAGTCACTGGTTTATGCTGATAAACCAGCAACAATTGACGCCTTGGAGGCCAGCATTGTTCGTGTTATTCGTGACATACGGCCAGCAGTGCTCGAAAAAGTGGCCCAAAATTGGACGTCCAGAATGCGCTTCGTCAAGAACAGCCGCGGTGCCCATATGCCCGAAATCATTTTCAAATGTTAATGTCACGTATTGATCTTTCGAATAAAAAAAAAATTTTGATTACAATTTAATTTTTTGTTTATTTTTTACAATTTCAAGTTCTTTCGGGCTTAAAAAAAACACCCTTTACGTGTATCTTTGGTGTACCATCACTGAGCATGTTGGTATTGGTCTCATTTGAAAGCGACACATCTCATGACGTCAGGAACGTGTTGGTCAACATTGAAAACGCGCGTAGGTCGTCCCTACCTCTTGTTTTGCGAAGTTGGTTTTTACTGTTTTCTACCTAGCGCGCTTTTTCCATGAGTTTGATATCAATTTTGCTCGCTTTTTTTCGAATCCAGGTTTATTTTCTGAAATTATCAATTGTGATTTATAATAAATACTCATTTGTAATTCTTTTAAATCGTGAATATCACTCTGTTAGTACGAATATTTTTACACATAACCTTAATATTATTATTATTCTGTTTACGTGATCTTCATTGGAGTTACTCGACAAACTTTCCTTCCTATGCTAGTAGACTGGCATTAATAAAACTACCATCGCTCAAAAGTCGCCGTACAATGCTAAATGTATCTTTTATGGTTAATCTAATTAATGGTAATGTTTCTTGTGATTTTCTTTTAAATTCTGTAAAATTTAATATACCTGGTCGCAATACTCGTCATTATAATCTGCTTTTTGTTAAATTTTATAGAGTAAATTACGCCATTGCTGATCCTTTTTCAAGGTTATGTAGACAATTTAATTCTTTATCACAATTTGTTGATTTTTCTTTATGTTTAAATTCCATAAAGCATAAAATTATTGTTTTTCTGAACTCGTAATTTTTTATTTACATATACTCTGTAAAGTTGGTTACTATATTTTAAAATTTATAATGTTATTTATTCATTTTAAGTCAATATTGTTATTAGTCAGTAAGGATAATGTCCATTGATTAAATAAAAAAAAAAATAAATAAAATGTTATTCGCGAAAATAATTTAAAACTAATAACATTCTTACTGACTGTTTTAGGATGAAATGGTGGACGAATTCGAAGAAGTAGATTTACTATATCGCTTCCCTGATGACGATCACTTCTCAGAATTATCGGATAGTGCCTCTGAAGATGATACCGATAATATGTACCTTGATAAATCTGATCTTGATTTACGCGAAGAAAAGGTAGTTGCCCGACTGTATGGTTCAAAAATACCTCCGTGTTGTTCAAATCAATGCAATGAAGTGATCCCTAAGAAGATGGCTGTGGATTTTCGTACGTCTTTCATGAATTTAGATAAGGAATCCCAAGATTTAGTTATTCTCGCACATCTGGCAGCTCACCGGGGCGATGCAATGCTCAGGTCAAAAGTTGGTGATCGATCGCGAGCTATGAAGAAACGGTACAATCAGATATATTATTTTCGAAGTGATATGTACTTCTTCATGTATACAATGGGAATTAAACGCTACAAAAATCTAATCGAACATTACGACAAAAATTATGTTTATCCACGCGAACATGGCATGACGAATAAAATTAACGTACAGATGCTTTAACTACTTGGAAAAAAAAGAAATTGTTTCATTTATCTGCCGTTTTGCTGAAACTGTTGCTATCACTTTACCTGGACTTCAACCAAATCATCGTGATTATCATTTATTGAAACTTCCAACTACTGAAAGTAAGACTTCTGTTTACACTAGATACACCAACAGCGTCGAACCGGTTGGTAAAATCGTAAAACTTCGGACTTTCCAAACGCTGTGGAAGAAATATTGTCACTACATCGTCACTATGAAGCCGACATACGATCTATTCTATTTTTTCAAATTGTCATAAGAAAAAAAAAATAAATAAATGAAAATAAATAAATTTTACCGTTAGGCCCCTTTTTATTTGCGCTTAGAATCGTCGACTTCAATTTCATAAAACGCGCATATCTCTGGGAGGGAACACTTTTGGGGCATGGGATCGGTCTCATTCGATGTTCAGATGGTGTCCACATCAAAAAAAAAAAGTGAAAATTGATTTGTTTTACCCTTAGGTTCCTTTCTCTATGCGCTGTCACATATATATATTTGCAATATGTATACATATAGAGAGACCAACTACCTGTTTTGTATGAAGTTATTTAAAAACTTTTTTATCGCAGAACCGTGTAATCAACCCAATTACCCTCATTCACCACTAGTGGAGGTGGAGGGTATAAAAACCAGGGCTGTGGAGTCGGAGTCGGAGTTGAGGAGTCGGAGTTGAGGTTTTTGTACCGGAGTCGGAGTCGGAGTCGAAGTACCCACAAAAACTAGCGACTCCGACTCCGACTTTTTTGCATTAAAATTTTTCTAATATTTTTCAAAATAAAAAAATTTTAATGACCAATTTCTCCAATTCTTTTTAAATATCAGTTCATATTTAAATATAATTTTTCTTATAATTTTATTTTTATTTGACATAAGAAAACAAATTTTAAACATAAATTGATATATTAATAAATTAGTGGAATTGGCCATAAGAGGGTCTGCTTTTTGAAATTGTGAAGTCAGAAAATAAGGACCAGTATACTTTTCATATGAGTAGGTGAGTTTCAAAAATTACAAAATTAAGATAACATCTTATTTTGACAATTTAAAGGAATATAGATTGTATCGAAGCATGTCCTTTTCTATGTTTTAATGTGACCTCAAATTTCTGTAACAAAAGCCAGCGGGTTCACTATTTGAATTTCGCCAAGATATAGTTAATGAAATAGAGCCGAATTAAGGAATTTAAAAATTAAATTTGTAAAGATGTTGTTTTTTATTTATCGTATATTAACAAATATTTTTGTAGCCATGTTCATGAATATGACATGAAATCAGCTGTAGCTCCTGTGGTGAAAGCATTAAATGAACTACATTTTAAGTTCCAACCTTCAAGATGAATTATAATAGAATAGAAGGAAAAGGAACTCGGAAAAATACATGACATTGTTCCAGACATAATTCCCATCAATGGGGGTTAACCCGAAAAATGATTTGAGAATACTTGTATCTGCTCACTTTAGGGAAAATTGGAGAGATAATAAAGACTTGCAATTTCAAATTTCGGTCTTGGACAATAATAATATTGAATTAGGAACGGAAAAATGCAATGGCGAGAACACTGAAGAAAAAGATTTAAATTTAGTTGTTTAAAAATTCACATAAAACTACATCAAGCCACATGTTGAAAACTTTACAGCAGACCGCGCAAACATGTTGATAATAGCAAATGATGTTTATGTTATAAAAATGTGCATTTGTACGAATATTTTATATGATCCTAACATATTTTTTTTATGTCGATGATATCCTTAAAAAATTACGTCATAAAATGTTCGTTACCTTCTATGGTACTGTTCCATGCCTTGAGACAAACAGCACCAAGTCCAACAACAAAAGGGGTACTATTTACCAAAAATAATAGAAGGCTAACAACATTTTTTTACGTTACATTTCTCATCAAAATGTGTTATATAAATTGTAGAACTAACAACTGAAGGCGCATCTGCATGTTTTAATAAACTATATTAAATTTTCCTGAGAATGATTTGACTTAATAAATAAAACAAGACCAAAATGGCAGTGTCTGAATTTATGTATGTTTATTAAAAACAAAAGACCTTACTTCACAATTTACAAAAAAGGACTGTCCTTTGCCTCTATTAATATTGTGGTAAACAACACTAAGTACACTTGATGCCTTAACGTCTAAGCCAATTGGACTTGGTGTTGTTTTCAACTTTTCTATCTCGAAAGCTACATTAGATAGGATTTATGGAAATTCACACATCTATAAATTCCAACAGTATAAAAAACGTTATTTGAAAAAGATGTGAATTGGTGTAGTTTATCTCTCCCCTACAGAACTATTTTTACATTTTTTAGCACTGTTTGCATAATTTTAATAAATTAATATAACCTTTAAAATATACCTAAATTCAATGATCCCATACGGATTGAAGCAAAACTCGTTTCTTTCGAAAGTTCGTAACAAAACTCGTTCTGTTGAGTTATAAGTCAAGAATGTCATAACACTTTAGAATTAAAAAAGTTCAACTCATTTGGTCTATTTAATCGGGCGCTATATGTTTTTTGCATTTTTTCCAAAATCCAAATAAAATATTTTGCAGCTTTCCTACTCATATAGTAGGTTAAAGCTCAATGCGCGGCACGTTAGAATTAAAATATCGATTTGAAATTTTTACAGAATCATTTTGTTGCTGTATTTAACCATTTAACAGGTACTAAATTAAAAAAGAGTTTAAAGTCAAATAAAAACTAGTCTCTTAAATAATGCTAGGTTTAGAGTAGGAGTCGGAGTCGGAGTTGGAGTCGTACTTAAAAAATTTCACCAAAAGGAGTCGGAGTTATAACTTTTTCTTAACGACTCCACAGCCCTGATAAAAACCCATATAAAAAGCAAAAATAACAATCAATATTGCGTTTATTTATATGGCAATGCTGCTGTGATGTAAACGTACGTTCAGACTAATGAAATATTTGACGAAAATATTTGTTCTGATATTTGCTTCAAACTGTGTGAAACAAATAATATTTGGTTTAATGTTCAAACTAAGCTCAAATATTTGAAAATTTTTGTTTGTTAAAACAGTTGTTAAGACAGTTAGTGTCAAATAAATAAATTAAATCATGTTTGCCATGCGTTCAGACTAAAACAAATATTTGCATCAAATAATCATGGTCCAATTAGTAGGATTATTTGTCGTTGTTTGCTCTTAAAAAATGTTTGCTCAAAAATTACTAAAATATTTGATTTTTTATGTTCACGCTATGTTCACAATGGACAAATATTTGTTTTCCGGCAAATACTTTTATTTGCTCAAAATCAGTTGCTATTTTATTTGACACTCAAAATTATTTTGTGTTCAGACTACGTTAATGAAATATTTGATGTTTGCTACCAAATATTTCATCAGTCTGAACGTACCTTTAGATATCGTTGTGTAAAAAATTGTTTTAATATGGCGGTATAAACAAGAACAAAACACCGACAAAAGCAGTATTCACTATCCAAATTCTTGTGTTCACAAGAAATTGTTTGTTTTTTTTAGCAAATCGATGGCTAGTCAAGACGGCATGTAAAGCTGCGGTCACACTTATTAAATATTTGATCAAATAAGCGTAGCCCTACTTTTGTTAATAGTTAGTGAGATTTAAAATGGTCTTAATATTACAAAATAAACTAATTATACTACTAGACATAGCAAAAATTAGTTTTTTGTCAGATGTGGTTAATAGAAATAAATATTGATATTAAGCGAATTGATTTTTTAGGTTGGTTGTTGGTCCCGTTTTTTTCGTCAAATGTTTGATAAGTCTGACCGTAGCTTAAGTAAAATAAAAAATAACTGAGCTGAAAGTTTTACAAATAATCAAAAATCTACAGTACATTTAGTCAAAACAATTGTTATGGTTAATTTTTCCAATTCTATTTAAATATCAATTCATATTTAAATAAAGTTTTTCACATAATTTTTTTTTTTATTTGACATGAAAAACGAATTTTTGAAATAAATTTATAGTTAAACAAATAGGTGAAATTGGCCATTAACGTTTTAAAGTAAAAAACCTAATGTGGAAAACTGTTTAAAGGAATTTACTGAAAGTCGCAAATTTGTTCAAACACTAACCTTAAAAAAGTTTCGTCATATTATAACTAGCATATTTTTTATTTTATAATATGTTTTCCCTGATAACGTTAATTTTCACTAGAAATATAAAAACTCTAATTTTCAACAAAAATTGTTAGTCATTGAATAAATAAACAGTTCAACAAGTTAAAGTGCTATATTCGGCCGAATATTTGATACCCTCCACCGACAGTTCGATTATTGCAGGAGTGATATCTATATGATGTCTATTTATTATTAATTTATATTTATAAAAACAGACATCAGCATTAAAATTGGTTCCGGCTTAGACCTATATTAAATTATTGACCGACAATCTTGAGTAAAATATCTTGATTTCTAACAGTTTAAGCCGAACTTAAATGATTTTCAGGAGGAGGATCTATATTGGATCCATGGTAAGTTATGAACCAATCATCCCAAAATTCCACAGAGGTATTTCTTGTATTAAAAAACATAAATTTTTATAAATTTCAATACAATTTCAGAAGGCTGCTAAATATGGGATCTAAGGTAAACTATGGACCGTATATCACAAAATTGCATGACATTTTTTCTGGCCACATGAAACTAAGTTGGAAGAAATTTTACCACAATAAATATATCTGCTACCAGAGTAGGCTTTATTTAGGGCCTATAGTAAATTATGGACCGATCATCACGAAATTTTTTAGTGCTATTTCTAGTCTTATAAAACTGTGAAGTATTAAATTTTATTCTGATACCATTATAAATTACGGTTTTAGGATATTATACGAATAAAACCCTAAAGCGAATAAGAGCGAATTGTTTTTTTTTTTTTTGTTGTTTTCTTACGAAAACAATACCCACTTACAACTTACAACTACAAATTGTAGTTACAATTTGTACAATTTGTAGTTGTAAGTGTGTATTGTAGTCTACAATTCGAGTCGGAAAAAAGCCAACCAATTGTAGGGGGATGTAAGAAAAGATAAACTCACTGTTTATTGTTGGTGTTTTGTTTAAGCTTTGATATTGTTACAAGTAAGACTTTGAGTGTTTAAAATTCTTATTCGCTCTAGGGTTTTATTCGTATAATATTTTTAACTTTTCTAAAATCTTAGGAAAAGGTTTCCTGATGAGCTGGCCTAAGCAACCAGTGAAATGCGCATAGAAGCTTGCTTTCCCTCAACAATAAATTTCGGTGTATTTATCAAATATGAAAAATTGGAAATTTAGCACGTCATACAGAAATCTTATTAATCGATGTTTTGATTTACGATACATCGTCGTCAAAACTAAAAAACATCGACATCGTCCATTTAATATTTTCATTAATTTAATATTTCTTATAATATTTTTACCAATTTTAATTTTTCTATTAAACCTTTTATTTAAAAATATAAAAAAGGGTTTTTCAAAGCATACGTTAAACACAAGAATTTTAAATGTCGGTTTTCAATAAGATTTCTATAATATAAGAATTTTATGAATTTTATATTTCCCTATTAAACAGAATTTTAAAACAAAAATTAAAAATATTTTATTAAAAGTGTATTTAAAACGACTTTCAAATTCTTGCGTTTTACGTTTCCGTTTTCCAGCACAACCCTGATAGCCATACAAAGTACGTACATATGTATGTACATTAGAGTTTTCCTTTTCCCGGACTTTTTCATTTCCCGGGAAAACGGGATTTATTTTTCAATTTCCCGGGATCCCGGGAATTCCCGCTCAATACAAATCGATTTAATTTGTTCTTAAAGGCACCTTAAGATCTTCATGTTCAAAAGTGCACATTATCAGAATAAGCATTTACAGATTCGTATAAAAGCCTATTTCTAATTTTTATCAAGATGATTTCAATGAGAAAACCCGTTTCCTTTCTACGGATGTTTGCCTTTATAGTCAAAGGAACATTATATAATCTGCAAATACTTTCAGTTTTCTTAGAACTTCCTTCAAAATTTGTAATTCCTTTTTCGAAACGAATAAGCGTTTTCTTAATTAATAACTTTTGTCATCATCTCTTACAGAATCTAATTCAAAAAAATCTTGTATGCAGCTGCTCTGCATATAAACCATTAAATTTTTTGAAGCAAGTGTGAACCACTTTTTTCGTTTTTATAAAATAAATCTGGGTCTTTAAACAAATTAAAAATTTTTACTCTTCTTTTTTTGAAATTTCAGAGCATTAAACATTGCCTTTTTTATCGGATGTATTGACATCTTTTTGGTGTTTGGCAAAAATGTAGTATTTCGTTATGTTAAATTAAAAAATATTTATTTAGTGTATTTCATTGCCTTTTTTCAACATTTTTTTATTTTTCGAATTTATTCTATGAGTTACATTTCAGTTATGTATTTTATAAAGCCTTTTTTCCTAATACCATGTTCGCACGACAGCGTTTTTTCATAATTCGCTCTCTCATTCGTAATCCACAGCCTAATTATGATCCAAATTACATAATTCGTCATACAAAATTTTGAGAGCGGATTATCTCATTTGTACGTAATTAAATTTTTATTACCCTGTGGATTACTTTAAAAACAATGTGATCTCTAATTTTTATCGATTTTTTTCCATCACCAGCTGTCAAAGTACTAAAAAAAAACAAACAAAATATTCTATTTACCGGAAAAATAAATAAATGTATGTATATCTTTGAAATAATATTTTTTACTTACTTTTTCTTTTTATTCTTAATACAAGTTACCGCAAAAAAATTTAGCAATAAACAAAATTAATAAAAAGAAGAAGAAGAAAAACTGTCAAAACCGATTAGGAACATGCCGTGCGAACATGGTAATTAAAATAAGTAATAAAAACGGAGAGCGATGTAATCCAAAGCACCGTGCGAACAAGGCATAAGAAGCAGTTGTGCTAGACTTAAGTGATTTAAACCAAACAAAAGAGAAAAAAAAAATAGTTAAAGCCAATCAAAAACACAACTTTTTTACAACTATCACTCAATTCACATGAGGGCTTTTACGACGTCGTTTTATCTTGATTCCCTTTTAAAGCAACTTCCAAAATCTCTTTGCGTTCATACGATGATTTTTAGTTGCATGTCTTTTTTTATTTACAGTATGGCCTTGATTATCCGTCGTTCGAATTACCGGCAGCTTCAATTGACTGGAAAATTAAAAATTTTTTGCATTGATTTAAATTACCTCTATTATCCGGCATTACCTCTGTTATTCGAAATTATAAACAAATTATCTGTTTTTCGTTTACTTTTGAACAATCAAAACAAATTTAAATAAACGAAGAAAGAGAATTTCCCAACGTACTGGAAGTATGTTCTGCCAAAATTACTTTTTTCCTCATGTTTACATAATAATACCTTATATATTTACATAAAATAAGAAATACACCAAAAAAATAAATAATCAAGAATGCTGCCGGTCCCGTCTATTATCGATAATCGAGATCTCACTGTATTTTCAACCACACACTTCAAAGTAAGAAAAATAATAAAACGTAAAAAGAAAAAGTTAAAAGAGAAATATAAAAAACGACATGAACAACAGAAAACGAGTCGTTTTGTTTACCCCTCTTTCTTCTCTACACCGCTCGCCAACAAACCAAAAGAGACGTCGACAAATCGACGTCGTAAAAGCCCTCATGTGAATTGAGTGTATATTAGCAGTAAAGTTGCAATAATTAAATTTCCCGCATTCCCGCATATATTTCCCGGGATTTTTTTCCCGAAAAATGTACGTATTACCTAGCATTTACACATGCCACTGCCAGTTCGAAAAACTCAATACATTCACACTTTTTTACTAATACACTCACATTTTTCGCAATGGCAGCTCCAGTGGCAGCAAAAATTGCATGCGAGTGGAAATTTGGCACTTGCATGCCATTAAATGCCAAAACGATGAACAATGTTACCCCGTTTAGAATTTAATGCAAATTTACTGGATTATTGTCAAATTTTAAATAAAGTTTTGACTTGATAAATGTATTATTATTATTAATTTTTTGAAACACGCAATAATAAAAGCAAGTATGTCAGTTATAGAGCATTGATATTGTTAAAATAATGCTTATATAAATAAATGTAAGCCATTCCCCCAAAAATGTGCTTATATGATTAGCTCGGTAACTCTATTTGGTTTTTTGGTACTTTTTTTTTAATTTGAGAAGCAAACAAATTATCTCAAGTTTTGAAAATGTACTCGTAGTGGCATATGTAAACACAAAAGCAAATGGTATGAGATTCGACAATTTCGAACAATTTTTCTTTGATAATATGTATACAACAGTGGCATGTCACTACTTGCATGTGCAAAGGCAGGGTTAAGTTGCTTAAGTTGACTCAAGCAACTGTCCGAATACATAAAAATCATATTTGTCAAACCATATTGCACTTATGGAAACTTTTTGTTTAATATAATGAATCCGTCATTTGCTTACCTTGCGGCAACACGATCAAGTTGTTCTTGATAGTCTTTTACATATACTGCTTGTCAAAATTTACATAAATTAAAAGCTGTGACGTAGGCTGCACTCAATTTGTAAGCAATTTACTTTCAAGATGTCATAAAAAAAAAACAATTTATAAAGAAAAACGTGTAATCAGCTGTTAAATTGAAAGTAATATTGGCAAACAAATGGAAAGGTGAAATTGAAAGCCATCTCGTGGTCAATTTAAAATGTGTGAGTGTGTTAGTAAAAAAGTGAGAGTGTATTGCAAATTGAATGGAATTGAAAGGCAAAACTTGATCGTGTGGCCACCAAGTTAAGCAAAATGCGAAACTGATTGCACTTTGTTTTTGTGTTTTTGAATGCATTTGACAGGCTTTTTGTTAATTTTTGACAAAAGCTTATGCAAGCATATGTATATTATAGTTGGGCCTTAAGATTTTCAGTAGCAAAGAAGAATTAAAGCTGTCCGTAAGTACATATAATTGCAAAGTAGTTTTAAACATCGATGTTAAACATCGATGTTTCGTGTTTTTTACCAATGTTTTTTAACATCGACGCTTATCGTGGAAACATCAATGTCTTCAAACATCGATGGTTTTCAGAGCGATGTTGCATCCGTAGGTCTAGCTGTTACAATTATTTGAACAGCTTTTTAAAGTGACGAAAAAGTATAATTTTAGAACCTGGTAAATTCCGCAAAATCTACTGTTTAAATGCCAAATGTGAAAAGGTAGTTAAAATTTCGTAGATAATCGAAAAACACTTTACCAATTGCTTGAAGGTTTAATACATATTGGCTTAAAAACAAACGAGTGTATCGGCATTTAAAGTTTTACTTACCAGTTGTTTCCCAAATTCCAAAAATAATAATGAAAATTGATTTAGTTAAATTTGTGGCCATATGTTCAATCTTTAAAATACACTTATTACCAAATTTCTTATTACATACCTACCTACTTATAAATCACAATTAACTACTTTAAAATAATTTATATATGTACTTACATAGGTCACATAGGTCACATAGGTATTAATTACTTCTTTCATTTTTTAATCAACCACTTTTAAAAGTTAAACTTGAAAAACTTAAAAAAATAATATTTTTCATTAACAAGAAGAAAAAAAATGTACCGTTACGCGTCAAACCACAAAACGGAGTTACCACAAGCCAACAAAAACCAAATACGATCCACAACAGAGTTGCTTTAAGGCAAAGATCTAAGATGCCACTTGAAGAAAAAAGCCGTTAACATATTTAATATGATATTTAAATTCTTATTTAATTTTCATTTAATTATATGCATTAATTAGTTAATGACCGCATTCAATTGTGTATTTTTATGGAAATATTGTAAAAACAATTAGTAAAATACATATACATATAAATTTAACAAAAAAAAAAATATAATAAAATAAATAAAACAATAAAAGGAAAAAACAGCGGTAAAATTAAAAAATTTCGTATAAATTAAAAATTAAATTGATTTATTATTTATTTCTGTAATTAAATTATTTAAATTATTTTTATTAAATATCAGATTTTATTATCATTTTTCTCTTTATTAAAAAATATTTTTTGTATTTTAATTGTTTTTGTTCAAAGTTTTTTGTTGGTTAGTTTTTTAGGCAACATTTTAAAACTATAACTTTAATTGAAAACATCGTTTTGTATATGAAAACAAAATTGCTTGGCAAACAAGTGGATGATAGCTTTTAATTTGTTTTAATGTATAAGGACTGCGTTTTAAAAAAGTGTGTGATATGAAAATTAGAGTTAAAAATTAAGTTTATTAATTCAAATAAAACATTTGTGTCTTAAAGTTAAAATGTAATTTTAAAATTGTTTGATGTTTTCGCTTAAAAAATTTTCCGATCTCTAATAATAAAAATTCAAAACTCACACCATTTTTTAATTAGACGAGGGCGATCCCATCATTAGCCGACCTCAGAAAGAAAGCACAAAAAATTTGGGAACAATTTTCTTTATTTCTTAACTTTTTAACACTTTTCGCAAAGATATTCAATAGCCTGTTTATAGGAAGAACTGTCTATCTTTTTAAAATCGCCATTAACCGCAGACTTTTTAACGTTCGATAGTAGAAAAAATTCGAGGGAGCTAAGTGAGGGAGGTTACCGCGTATTTCGATAAGATAGAAATAATTTACGAATTCGAACAATAATCTGATGGAGCTAAGTCTGGCGAATAAGGTGTGAGATGAAACAATTCGATCACTAGTTTTGATAAAACAACTCGTGATTTCAAATAATAAAAAAAATCATTCCTCGCGCATTTCAAAAAAGATGCCTTGACCTTGCTTGCTGATAGAAACTGTCTTTGCCTTCTTTGGAGACGATTCGGCCATTCCAGTTCTCTCCGTTTTTTTAGGCGTAAACAAATATCTCAATCGTAGGTACGAATCGACTCGGCATTCTTGCTAAGAAATATCTTCCAATCCTTTATTTACACATCTTCACGACACTGTTTTTGTTCTGTTGTAGCTTTTTTTGTAATAAATATAAAGGGTAAATTCTCTAAAAAATTGGCCGAGAGTCGGCTAAAAAATTGCCGAAATTGTACACTCGGAGACTTGTCGAAATCTATATATCGTCACTTTAAATACAAATGGACGTAACTAAACTTGAATTTTTTTACAGGAGAAGCAAAAAACATTACAAAATCAATAATAATAAAGAATACTTGGAGGTTGAGTTTCTTTAATAAATTTGCTATTTTATCGCAGTGGTCTAAAAAACTGAGTCAGCATGTAGTTTAAAAAAACAAGCCACAATCAATTAAAAAATCCATTTTTAATTTTTGTGTAGTTACGCCCGTTTGCATTTAAGTTGACGATATAGACATACAATATCATTCATAAAACTGCTCTAGGCGGGGGTTTGCTTTTCGTGCGCTTAACGCACTTTTCGCCTCGCATTGGCTAATGCTGGGTACACACAGTGCAATCTACATCAATGCAATCTCAAAATATCAATACGTTTTGATGTTGATGCAATCTGGGGGGCTCTATTGCGATGCGAAAGAAATTGTAGCAAATCTAGCGATTGGTACTCTTTAATACGTTTGCGCTTGTCTTTCGCATCTTTTAATTTTTTTTCTTTTCGTAAATCATCACTATATGCAGCGTTACCGTTGTGTGACTTTAGTTGCAATTTGCAACCTTTTTGACGCTCTGACACTTTTTGTGCGACTTTTTTAAAATCGTCTAATTTTGCAACTTTTTCCAACTTTTTGTAAACTCATTCTATTGATCAGGTGATTATTTTGTATCCAGAAAATTTCAACTGCTGAACTGTATTGTATATGTCTTGTTTTGTATCGTGTTCATTGAATTTCCATGCCAATCTAGGATGATCGGTATTATTATTTAAAGCGTTTTAAGACCAACATTTTACAGCTATTGATCTCATATCTTTATTTAAAAATGTTATAAATGACACATGCTTTTATTAACGAATTTAAGTTGTTGGAAAGTAAATCCAATGATAAATCATACAATTACATTTTTAAAATTACAAATGCTAACCATTTTTAGCATACAGTAGGAAGCTTAAAAATTGCTTTTAATTAACCAGTGTACCTTAAATTAGACAAATAAGCAGCGCATGTTAATTCTACCGCACAACAGTGCGTGTGCTGACAATTTTTTTTTTCAAAATTAGAATTAATGAAAAATAACTTAACCACCAACAGGTTAAAAGTAGAAACTTGTGAGTCCATGCTATCAAGTCTAAATTTTCTAGATACTGAAATAGAAGGTTCGATGCCAACCAAGTAATGAACTTGTGCGAAATTACAAAAAAAGTTAAAGAACATAAATCGTAGAGTTTATACAAATATTAAAGTATATACAAACACATTATTAAAAATCAATCAAATGTAAAATTTAACACAAAAGTGTATTTTTCAGCTATTTATATCGTTTAAATTGTTAATTCCTTTTATTTTTTATTTACTATCGTTTACCAATACCCACCCGGGTGTTACTGCATGTCTATAAGCGATGAGAACATGTATCGTCATACAACTTTAAAGTTTTCGTCATACAAATTTTTTCAGTTTTCTTAACGAAAACAATTTGTTCTGTAAGTAAACATTTTTTTTTACTGAAGCAAATTTAAGAGAGCTATTAAAGAAATAAAACCGAAATTATCACCGGGGTGGTAAATAAATTAAAGTACTTAAAATGTTAAAAAAAGTGTGAGACTTAAATTTGAAAAAACGACTTTTTTGTGCGACTTTTTGTTTTAAAAACGATTTTTTGTGCGACTTTTTCAAAATTCTCAACGGTAACCCTGACTATATGTTATTTAAATTTTCCAATTTCAAATATTTTTACACACTTTAACATTTTATTACTGTAAATCCGCGCCATCTTTAATTTCTATTGCCACTATTGCTTATATATTCAGAAAATTTTGCGAAAGTGATATAGAGTACTAAGTTGGCATTTGGCTTTCGCATCGAAATTGTTTTCGCAATAGAGAGTAGACCCCCTGGAATGAATGAAAATGAATTTAGTTTGCTAGATTGCGTAAATACATTGCATTGTGTGTACCCAGCATAATGCCTTGGCGTTGCATAACTGTACCGAGTTACAGCCTTTTCGCTTTCAGCAGTAACCATATGCAAACGTTTATAACCCTGAGATTTTAAGTGGAGAACAAAAAAAAAAAAAAAACAATTAGTGACTGGTGGAGCACCATAAAAAAACAAAAACGTTTTGCTGGTGGATACCAATGTGCCCTGGAGCGTATTCTCAAAGATCTTCGCCTTCCTATATGAAGGTTTAGGTAGATTAAGAACTTTACGGATGAGAACGATGGAAGCTTTGAAAATTTATTAAGGCATCCGTTTAAGAACGCTCATAAGCCAACGTTAAAAATTTAATCGGGGGTCCAATCACTGCATTCGATATCGAGTAAGCTATCTTATTTTTCAGCATGCGATAGACACTGTCGTATCGAATGAAAACTCTAGAGATGTTATGTCTACTACTGTAGTATGTTGGTGGTAATGAGGTAGCGGACGAACCTGCGAGACAGGGTTAGAACCTGGGGTCTAATCACTGCATTCGATATCGAGTTCACTATCGCATCGAGTAAACCTGGGCGGATAGAACGGATTGCAGGGTGTCTAGAGCGTTATGGCCCGGATTGGATGCAAAGGCAATCAACGTTCTATGGTGCTTAGATAGGAGTGGTCTCAGGACTCTTATAGGGGTTTTTACGGGTCATTGTTCTGTTAGGGCTTTTACAGGTGAATGGGAGAATACCATACCGGACTTCGGCAGATTATGCGAGCATGTACTGTGCCACTGCCTTAGGATATAGGGTTTCAGAGGGAAATGGCTGGGATGTACGTTTAACGACGAACTGGGAGAATCGCTGGATGTGATCAGGTCGATCTAATGGGTTTTGTCAGGGAAATAGACCGGTTATTTCTGATGAGGGGACTGTAGGGAGAGTATCGTTCTCTGAAATTTATCTTAACTCTATCAATTCTTTTCTTTCTCTATATTAAAGGAATTCACAATGGATCGTTTTGGTCTCCGGGTGGAGGTGTGCCTCTGGGCGCATAACCCTTCTTTACCTAACCTAACCTAACCTAATGTCTTTGGTTATTCCATATCGAATTCTATCAGCTCAAATTACGATGCATTTCATTCGACATCGAGTGCCATGATACCAAAATAAAAAATTTCGATCATTTTCGCTCGATATTGTATGCGGTGATTAGACCCCGGCTTAATTTAACTAGCTTTTTATTTTCAAAATATTTCAAATTAACAAAATATTTTTTAATAAAAGTTAAATAAAAACAACAAACTATTTTTGTTGCATTTTTTAAATACGCAGTTCTTGTATCAATTTAACATATTTCAACATACAACTAGTTTGTTTAACTTACAAGCAAGTTTTTGTTAAGACTTTTTTATATTTCCTCGACTAGTTGAATCAATTCTAAAACTTCTATGAACTATATTTTATGATTTTATTTCAACAATTTTAGTAATTAAAGAAAAAAATGCGTTTTTTATACATATATTTTTTTTCTTGTTTTATTTTATTTTTTTTTGTGGTTTTTATGATTTGAATTGGTTTTTTTTAATACATAAAATATACTAAAAATAAAATCAAACTACACACATACAAATTCATTTATAAATTAACAATACAATAAATGAAAAGAAAACAGAAAAAAACTAACAAAAAAAAAAAAAAGAGTAATATAGTAAAAATAATAGGAGGAGAAAATTAATTGATTATTAATTAAACAACAATGTTCAAAACAGAATGTTGCGTTATTGTTTAAACGTTTTTGCTTAATTTTGGTTGGTTGGATGCAGAGAAATAAAAAAGGAAACCAGAATGTACTGTATAATATAATTAATATATATGTATGTATATATAAAATACATAGTTAGTTGTATATATAAAAATAATTATATGAGAATGTAGTTATTTCATTATTTGTATTAAAAGTAAAGAATTAATTTCTATTCAACATAAATATATAAATAATGTATTTTTTTTTTAACTGATATCTTTATAATATAGAACTTTTTTTATTGCCGCTTTAACAGAATTAAATTACGATTACAGCTTTGAGTCCACAAAGTGTTAGCGTTGGAAAACCTACCCAATTTGTGGTAGTAGTAGCAGTTTATAAAACCCGCTTAAATTATAATTCTATTCCAGTTTTTATCAAATTATTTTCCTCATTTTTAAAAACTTACCCCCGTAATCATAAACGAGTATTAAATTTAACAAACGTTTATTAATTCAAATTTTCATATAAAATTCGTTTTTAAACCTTTATTAAATTTAAAATATTTTATGAATACATACAGGCAAAAACATTTAACTTTTTGTTTTTATTTTCATTAGCTAAGTATTTTGATTAATTTTCAACTAGTTTTAAAGTTAATAAATATTTTATTCTCCCTTTTAAGTGCTTTTTAAGATCTTTCGTTAATTTTAAATAAAAAAAAAATGTTTTCAAATGTTTAATTTATAAAATTAAGTCATTTAAATTTTTTTTTTTTTTTTTTTTTTTTGAAAATGCTTTATAAGAAAGTTGTTTTGTTTGATTTGCTAATTCGTTTCCTTTGAATACAATTATTTTTTTTCTCTAGTTTAAATTTTTGTTTTGCTATGGAATTGCTGCCGTTTCAAGCTTTTCTTTTTTGGAATTTTTTTTTTCTTATAAATTTTTGTTAAATAAATGAGAAGAGTACTACATTGTTGATTTTGGTGTTTTTTTATTTCTATTTTAGAAAAAATTAGGACTCATCTTTGCGCACACGGCGTTTACGGGGTTTCGAGGAAGTTTCCTAAAATTAAAAGAAAAATAAATAGAAAGTTTAATAAAAAAAAATTTAAACAGTAAAGATAAGAGTCAAATTTAACAATTGTTTACGAAACTTTTTGAAATTTTTTCAAAAATTTCTTTCTACCATAAAAAAAAAATCTATTCGCTCTTGATCATAACCTCTGGACTACACCAAAGATAAATATCTCAGCAATTTGGCAATAACTTCGTTAGAATAACATTGCAATATTTCTTATTGCTCAGCTTATGTTAAAGGCATGGGAAAACGTGATTATGTTAACTCATAATATGAAAAAATCAAGGAAGAAGTTGCCGTGTAAAAAGTGACGCCATTTTGCAAAAATTATTATTGTTAATATGTTTATGGGAATTTTCACCGATAGGTCCACCGCAACAAAAAAAATTATAAGTTCTTGAAAAGACTTTGTTTTATCATGTTTTAACAGGGAAACAATCAAATTTAATTAAAGTAAAAAATTTTATATTTACTTATAATCCATTTCGAGATTTATAAATGCAAAGGGAGTACTCGGAACTCTATATACGTTTTAGGTTTACTTTTATATATGCATGGCCGCTTTTTCATTGCTTACCACCAACGCACAAAGTGTACGAGAAAGTTTCCGTCTTTCATACAATCTTACGTACATTGTATAATCGTTTGTAATAAAAACAAAATATTTTCTCATGTACTTAGCATACGGTGCTGTAATTAACATAAAGTACTTATTCATATACAAAGTATATGGATATGTGCAATAAAATTAAGAAACGCGTTTTGGTATTTTATTGCTTATTCTTTTGTTAACAATTACTTTATATAATCACCCCTATCGTGAATAATTTTTCCCTCGTAATTTTTCCCCTTTTCACATATTTGCGATCATGAACAGCTCCCATGAAAAAAATGTAATCCAAAGGAGAATAATAACGTGAAAAAATGTTCACGGAAATAAATTCCCCTTATCATGTAAAGTTTTTTCCCTCGTAATTTGTTCACATTTCCCTTAGATTTTCTCACTTTATTTTTGCTAGGGAATAGAACGTGTATGTTAGTTGTTCCTCCTATAAATCGAATATTAAGGGCTAGATCCGTTAATAAGGCACAAACCGATATATTGGTCAACAAAATGCAAACAACAGGTTGATTGCCGCCGGATTTGTGAAAGACGTGGTGGCAGAATTTTGGAAAATATTTTACTACATAAAATTTAAAAAGTGCAAAAAACTAACGTTGCTATCAACCTATCCCTCCAATACTAATTATTTAGATTTATTATTTTAACTTTCCTTTAAAATATATACGTGTATATTTTTAAACAAAAATTTCAATGATTTTTAATTTTTTCTAATTTTCTTCCTTTTTACATTCACTGGAACTGATAGCATGAAAAATTTTTCACATGAGATTCACGATTGCTTTTTTCCCTTCGAGGGGAATGAAAATTTCATGGGAACAAAAATTCCACTTGTTATTCACGATAGGGGTGAATAATATGTAATATAATTTTAGTAATAATAGTACCTAAACATTTACATGCAATACCAATTTCTTTAACAAGAAAATCAGTAAAGGAACACATTTTTTTTTCACTTAATACCACACCAACACACTTTATACATTACAGGGTAAGCAACAGCGCTACTGCGTAAAGTACTTAAGGCTAGATTACACTATTATACTTTGTATTAATACATGTCAAAAACTCAAGTAATATGACAAAGTGTGATAGTGTGAATGCAATGTGTCACAAAAATGACAAGTATTATGAAAAAAGTTTGACATCCCATACGACTTCATAGTTTTTTGAAAAATTTCTAAACAATAATCAGCCTTATTACGGTTCTCGTTGTCGGTAACACAGTAAGTCGAATTTTGTAGTAGATTAAAGAACTTTAATTTAATTTACTTTAATCTACTACTGAGTCGTTTTCGACATCGAGAACCGAAATAAGGCTGAATACTTTTCATTGGATCAGGGTTGCATTTTATTTCATGTGTGAGTGTTTATACTTTGTGTGATGGTGTGAACACAAACTGTCATGTTAAATTAGATTTTGTGACAGTCGCAACACAACTCATTAGATTTCTATCTCACAAAGTATTATGGAATACGTAAGACTTGTGAGATAGCGTAATCTAGTCTTTAGGACAATGAGAAAGTGTGTTGAACCCAATTCTATACCACAGTCAGCCTACTTTCTATCTGTCTGTAGTGCTGTATCATTTACATTGTATAATATGGAGTAAGCGAAAGAAAACTCTGTGTTACTCTTAGGCTTACAATTCGGAGTACTCGGAATATTAGTAACTGGGATGCATTGACTTTTTCTCTCTATTATCTCATATTTCAATGTCATGTGCGACATTGAAAAACATAATTTTCTATCAGTGCGTCGAAAGTAACTGTAGAAAGCTCATCAAATTACCAGAACACAAAGAGATTTTTTATAAAATTAAAATAAAAAAAACCTTACTGTAAAATAGCAAGATTTGTGATCTTGGTACTTATATAAAGTTGTTCACGTGCGACATCGTAAGTGTGAAAATTAAAAATTTGAAAATTATTTTTTTTATATATGTAAATGATTTATTTATGTTAATACATACATTTCAATTATTTTAATCTAGATGAGCAAAAAGGCACTAAATACAAAAAATAAAGCCATATTCTAGCCATTTACAATGATATACGATACTATGAGATTAGACTTTAAAGGACGATGCTATGTATGTATATAAAACAAAAAGGCCTGTAAATTAGGGCGTGGCAAAAACAATTTTTTTAAAGTTTTTAAAACTTAATAAATATACCTTTTATTCTAGGGCGTGACTGATGAAAATTTGTTTGTTTGTATTGGCTTCTACCTCATTTAATGTAGTATGTGTGTGAAAAAGAAAAAAAAGCCTTAATTTGTAGGCGTGTCATAAAAGTGAGCATATTAAAATCTTTACATACGTAGTTTTAGAACAAAGATGCCCAAGGTAGTAGTATTGGTGAGAGTGACGAAATTACACTGGAAGAAAACAATTTGCTATTCATTTTATTTAGTCGTCAACGAGATTGCGACGAAAGCATATGTGTGGCGGGTGTTGTCATTTTTTTCTGTTTCTTTGTTTAACAAAAGGGAAATCTAAAATTAATGAATGTACATATTTTAGTAATACTCTTGGTGAATGTATTTATTTTAGTAATACTCTTGATGAATGTATTGAGAGATATATATATATCTATCATACATACATATATAATTTATATATGCGGACATCTAAATGTCTTATGACAAATAAGACATTGCATGTCATCAAAAGCATTTTGTAACATAAAATACTTTACGGCTGACATCATTAATACATATATCGCAATAATTTCAATTTATATGTTCACTGACAGCAGTCTCGATGACGATTAAAATGTAAAATAAGACACAGAAGTTCTGCAAGTGTAGTTTGTCTCTCCCACTCAACATGCTGATTTCCTATTGGTTGATTGACGATCAAACAAAAGAGCGTAAGTATACGTGTTAGTTTAATTTGCTGATATCAGCCACTACTGGGCATCTTTGTTTTAGGACTTTCTTGGCACGTAAAAAAATTGGACATTTCTGGGAAGGATCCGAGATGGCATAAGTGGCGCCCAGAATTTGAGGTCGGATTAAAAAGTCACCAAAAACAAAAATGAAGCCTCTGTCAAGCCATGAGCAACGATATACGATGTGTTGAGATCGGACTTTAAATGGCAGCGCTACATATAAAAAACCAAAGGAGCTGTATTTTGAGGCGTGGCAAAAAAAATGTTTCCTGTTTTAGAAACTTCATTGACAACTTTTTTTTTTGTATGGAGGTCGACCCGGTCTAATTAACATATATATCATGATGGAAAAAAATGACATGTGCGACAGATCACGTGCGACAGTGTTTAAAGCTTAATAAAAAACAAGTAAGAGTGCTATATTCGGCTGTTCCGAACCTTATATACCCTTCACCATTGTGCGAACAGAATACAGAGCAAATAGACAAAAACTAAATGGCCCATACTTATAGTCAAAATAAAGCACACTTTAAACTAAAACCGGCTTTAAATGCATGTGAACACCATTGTTTTAAAGTATACTTTAAAAAAAGTCGACTTTATTTTTGACTATCATTATGGGCCAATAATTTTGACATATACATACATACAAACAATACATTAAACTTCATTATGAATTCAATTTAAAAAGCGAAAACTTGTAAATTTTTTTAAAATCGTTTTTAGAACATAAAAAATTAAAAAAAAATTTTCTTTTTGAAAAACCAAGATTCGAACCAGGGGACTCACAGTTTCTAACATTAACAAACCCCCTAGACAACTGAACCATGAAGGAACGCTGTTTAAATATCATTAAAATGAAATATGGCCCGTTTACGGTTCACAACCCTACTCAACATAGTTGAGTTGTAATTATTTTTGATGTTTATAGGGTCTAAGATCAATATTGTGGAAATTACAAACGGAATGACAAACTTATATATACCCTTTTCCACCTGTGGTGAAGGGTATAAAAAAGTATACACTATTTTATGTAAAATCCCAGCCATATTTAAGAGACATGAGTGCATAACATTCTAAAATTTTTCGCATTCAAATATTGCCTCAGCTTGCGCTGAAATCGGTGTTCGAATTGTTGGCCGCAAAAACCACTTCTGTTTTCGTCACATGCAAATGCCATGTTTTTTTGCAATTTTCTTGAAAACGAAAAAATTTATCAAAACGAGCAATAGCACTAATTATAGGTCTAATTAAGAGCTATAACTTAAATCTATTGCCAAAATAAAAACACGATTTATTTTGACTTTTTTTTTAATTTTAAATGTGTACGATGGTCACGTTTGACATGATAGAAATGCCCATATACATTTCTCCTTTTCGATCTTTATTACTTAAAATTAAATTAATTTTATAAGCTTAATGTCTTTTTTTAGTATTAATTTTATTAATACATTGAGTGCCAAGCGGTTTTGACGAAAACCTTCCCAGGAGGCCAAGCAGTGTTTGTGTTATTTACATTTTATACATTTTTCACTTTATAAAACCTCAAAAAATCATCCTAGACCCATGAATGCTTTTGCAAAAATTTTCAGTAAAGAGTTCTTTATTTAAAAATCACAACAAATTTCACTCAATGTCGTCTATAAATGAACGACAGGCTCTAAAAAAACTAAGAAAAAAAATCACTGTCGTACGGAAACGTACGACGTGGCATCCCACGACGACTTAGGTGTCGTGCGGAAACGTATGACGTGGCACACATGTTTTTTTTTTTTTTTTTTTTGTTAAAATAAAATAATATTAAACAATTAGAATCTGGGAATTTATTTCTCATGGTGACTAACATTTATTTTAGAATTTTCATATTAATCGAATGTGTATTCTAAGAGCCACTTTTTGGGTTTTAGAATAAACTTAATTTAATTCTTTAATTAGCTAATCTGAGAATTAAGTTAATCTAGTATTAATTAAATTTGATATTTTTGGGTGGTGGCTTAAACCATGTAGCGTTACCATAGTGAGCACAAATGGCAAAATTTTTATGCAAATGTCAACTTTTTATCAAAGCAATATGGATGGAAGAAGAAGAAAATGCGCGAATTTAATAGTTTACAAGGTAAACATTTTTTGTGTTTAAAGAAAAAATATATTTAAGAAAAAATGTAGAAAGGAAAAATTATATAAAAGTGCTAAGCATGATTTAAAGTGTTTTTTTTTGTTTATATTTTTGCAAAAGTTGTTTATGTTAAACATCTGTAAGCTGACAGTTTAAGTTAAGGTTTTAACCACAACTGTTGGCCGCTTAGACCCCTTTCACACTCGGCAAGTTACTTGCGCAACTCTTGGTTTGTAGAAATTAGCAATAAGGTCGGGGTAAAGAAAACAAAATTTATACAGACTTTGTTGTTGTCGGCAAGTAACTTGCGCAACTAACTTGCCGAGTCTGAAAAGGGTCTTAAACTAGCAAAAAATGTAAAAAAAAAAAAAAAAAAATAAAACTCAAAAGGTAAATACGGAGATTAAAGTTAATTTAATCGCTAATCTCTAACCCAAAAAGTGGCTCTAATAGTCTTATTCCTTTAATATTTGTGTTCGTATATTTCTGTTACACAGTACAAAATTTTTCAGCTTATTGATTTGGGACTAAATTCTGACAATTGCACTTGAAAGTAGCTCAAAAAAAGAACTTCTGCATCCTTTGTTTTGTCCAGTTGGCTGCATTAATACATAATTAAATGGCCATACGAATTTTTTTCTTAAAGTGGATTTTTATCACTTTTTCTATATTTTAACACGGTTACATTTCGATTTACCGTACGGAATATCTCTTCTGTGTCTGAAGTAAAGTTTGGGATATTGACCTATTAGGCCGAGGCCACGCAATGAGCGGCTTGTTCTAATTTGTAGTTGTTTTCTGAGCGGCAAAGAATAAACATGGCAAAAGTGAATGTGGAGCTTATAATTTCATCTGTACAAAGCCGACCGCTATTATGGCAAGACAGATTACTAAATTTTAAAAATAAAAATATAAGCGAGAAATTGTTTTTTTTTGTTTTGTCAATCTAGTGTTAGCTTTTTGCAATAGCAAATCAAAGGATTTCACAGACATACGGCAGTAATGCCAAAATCTATCTTGAAATTTGGGTAGATTTGTATATAAATGGTTAAATTTTCCCTAATGTCGCCTTGCTTTATTTATATATTTATATATATATATATTTTATAATTTTTATTTGTTTTAAATGTAAGTTAAGTGAACGAAGTCTTTGCTCGAAATCGACGAACAGGCCAGGCCGCAAATTTGTTTTTTCTTAACAAACGCATTAAATTCTTATGAATACGATTTTCGCGTAAAAACATTAAACAAGCCACTCTTCACAATGGCAATTTAACAACTAGCCGCTCAGAAATGACGCTCAGTAATAAGCCACTTGCCGCTCAAACTCGCCACTTTGCTGCTCAGACGCTTGCCGCTTAGCCGCTCATTGCGTGGCCTCGGCCTAAGAAACACCCACGCTTATTAGACAGCAATGGACCATAAAATTTTGGAAAAAATTAACTGCTTAAAATTCCGATGCACAATAATAGACCTGTCTTTTTTTTAAATTAAAATGTTTATTTGGGAACTTATATTTAACAAATAAAAAACAAATTTACTCCGTTATTAACGCGTCAAAAAAGTACAGTTTTGAAATACTAAGAAAAATTTAGTGGCTTATATTTTGTTTGGTTTCTTTTTGCTTTTAGGAAGGATGCTAGTCTCTTGGGCATCGATTCCACCCATTTAACAATTAGGTTAACAGACATTTTTGGCCACTCTCCCGGCAGAATTTTCCTCAGAGAGTGCTTGCTGCTTATGTTTTTTTTTTTTAATTTGTCTGTCCAAATGCTCCCAGATGTTTAGTTGAGTTGATATTGAGCGTCTATTGGGCTGATCCAGCTGTTTTAGGAAATATTACAACAACCAACCCTATCACGCTCCACTATAGATACTGTATTGTTTCCGGTGAATTTCTTATTTCTACCTTTTATCACGTTTATTTTGTCCAACTTGCTTTCATCGAATTTTGCAAAGTAGAAATTTAACTTTTTTACAACTAACATAATACTTTATATATTAGAAAACAAGATGTACACTTTATTTTGACGCTCACTGTACATAAATTCCCAAGCGAAAAATAAACAGGCAGTAAATTTAATATTCGTATCTGCAGCCGATATTTCTTTTTTAACATCATTATCGTATCGGCAAAAAGGCGTATCGTTACATCCCTTGTTCAAGCTGTTATAAACATAAGGGAAAAAACATTTTGCAAGTTTTGCAAATATCAAAAATACCGCCGCATTGACGTGTGTGGCATGATAAAATATTAAAAACTATGGTGTCACTTTTCGTCTATCGTGAAAAAGTTTCCGCACTTAAAGCGTTAAAGTTTGTTTTCAGATATTTTGTTTATTAAAACCGTTACTCTTAAATAAGTTAAATTGTTTTATAATCTGCAATAGCAAACAATTTTTCATAAGTCTAATGCAAAAGTTTTATCAAATAACGATATTTTAAACAGAAAAGCACCTTTCTTTGACTTTTTTAATTTTTTTTCTTATATGACTTTTAATTAGAGTTTCTACGCGGGAAAGAATTCCCGGGAATCCCGGTACATTTTTTTTTTTATAGTTCCCGGGAAATTTTTTTCGGGAATTTTCGGGAATTTTAAATTAAATTTTTTGAAATTTTAATTTCTTATCATTGTTAAAATAAAAAACGAACAATAAAAATATATTCTTTACTAAAATTACTAAAAAATTCCTACGCCAATAAATCAACGTAGAAGTAAATAAAGTAGAAAATTAAAATGTACACGTTACACCATCACCAACACCAGAACCATAAACAGATTCTAAAAAAATTAATGTAAAGAAAATACAAAAGCCTGAACAAATCGAAAAAAAGAATTTGACGTCTATGAAGTAATAGGCCAACAAATTTATAATATTTTGTATGATGCGCTTCTTACTTAAATGCCGACGTCTGTAAAGAACATGAGCACGTTTTCGGTAGCAGGCAATATACATGTCAACAAGGACTAGAAATAGCATCTCCGATGAGCTTTTAAATGCTGTAATAATACTACAAATTTTTTTTCTTAAAAGAAATTTAATTTTAACCAGTTGCTATTAATAATTACTACTAAATATTAATAAGTTTTAACAATTCGTGATCTCAAAAAAAAAAAAAAAAAAAAAAAAAAAAAAAAAAATGTATATACATTAGGGTGGCCGTTATTTTTTTTATTTTGATTTCTTATATTCTCCCCCTCCAAATCGGTTCAGTTTTATTTTAAAAAAAATACAAAAAAATTTCGTAGCGATAAGTTGTGTTTTAGGGAGGGCGTCCGCCCCTCAAAGTTTGCCATCAAGCCATTTATTCAAATGTAATTTGTTTGCGTATGACTATCTTCTAAAAACAACATTTTACAAGAATATGATATATGGCAATATTTTAGCTCTTCTAGTCAACAACATAAGCCTCCAAGAAAGTTTTTTGCTAAGACTAATATCTTAGAAAATAATTGAGAAAATAACAACAAAATACCAAACATTTTATATACAATGATTAATAAACTTCACGAAGAAACAATCCAAATTTAAAGCACTTTAGAAATCGTTTGGCGCGAAAACTTTTTCACCGAATCAACATAAAAAAAAGGTTTTTATTATCATAACAAAATTCCCCACATTGTTCTGGAGTGGTATTTTGCACTCAAAAAAAAGTTATATTCCTAATGAACATATTTTGAAGAAAAGTCTTGTTGAAAGAGTGTTAAGTGTAGTTTTTCTTAAAAACACGCACTGCTCTGAAACCAACCCTTTTTCTTTTAGCGCAATATTTTAGTAAATAAAAATTTAAAAAACCTATAACACGTATTGCAGGCAAGACGACGGTAAGTCGTTTACGGTATTATCGTTGTCAAGAAAAGTACGAAGTTTTTTTTTATAAGGGAAATAACTATAAGTAGTGCAAAGTGTGCAAAAAATGCAAGTGCGTGCAAAAATACACACATTTGCACAACACAACAGCAAAATGTACGTATTTGCAATTTGCTCTCTTATACTTCGTTTGCAAAATTAGTAGTGCATATTTGCTCAGTTGCAAAGAAATGTAAACAATAACATTTGGCATTTTAAGAGCCATATTGTTTTATAAGGAAACTTATAAATTGAACTTTGTCGTGGATTTTAATATAAAATAGAAAGGGTAATCACGATGGTATTGTGCAAATTTGCAATTTGTAAATTTGCAGTGCATATTATGATTGATCGTCTATCGTTAAAATGTATTATTTTTCTAAAAATGTGTTCTGGCAACAAAAAAACTTCTGGCAGCACTGTAAAAAATCTGCACTTGTTTACAATTATACTCAAGCATATTAAAATAAATTTTTTCTTTTTATTTATTTATATTCTTTCTATTTAAATTTAATTCACTATTTTATGTTAAAATCGACGAAAATGTTCAATTTATAAGTTTTCTTAAAACCAATATGGCACTTAATATATCAAATGTTAAGGGAAATCACGATGGGTAGTGCAAAGTGTGCAAACGATGCAAGTGCGTGCAAAAATACACATTTGCACAACACAACAACAAAATGTACGTATTTGCAATTTGCTCTTTTTTACTTCGTTTGCACTAAAAAAACCATGAGCAAAATTAGTATTGCATATTTGCATATTTGCTCATTTGCAAACAAATGTAAACAATAACATTTGACATTTTAAGAGCCTTATTGTTTTTAAGGAAACTTATACAGCCCAATCAGGAATAAAAATTCCCCGGGAGTTTTCTTCATTTATTCCTATGTAAATTCAATTGTAAAAATGGGAAAAGGGAAAAAAAACTCCCGGCGAATTTGTATTCATAATTGGGGTGATAAATTGAACATTGTCGTGGGTTTTAATATAAAATAGAGAATTAAATTTAAATAATATAAAAAGAAAAAACAGTTTTACTTTGCTTGTGTATAATTGTCAACAAATGCTAATTTTTTAGTGCTGCCAGGAGTTTTTTGTGTTGCCAGAATAAATTTTTAGAAAAATAGCACATCTGCACCATTATTAAATAAATAAATCACAAAAGTAAAAATTGTTTTAATTCAATATAAAAATTTTTGAACCCAAATGGTCCTAAAAATTAACAGAAATTCGTGTTTGATCTGAAAAAGTGCGTTGGTCTTTCGGACACTAATGAATTTATTCAAAATATGTACTCACCTCAGTCTCTTTTTCAGCATCCCCACTATCAACATCTCCTGTGGAGTCCTTTCCCTCACTTGACTCATCATCCACATTTTCATCAGCAACTCCTTCACCAATATCATCATTTTTTACATCTAAATCAGACTTTTTCTTTTTGGGACTAGATTGTACATTTTCTGCAGCCGCGGCTGTAACATCATCATCATCAGGCTGAGGAGCATCGGTTTTTTTAGCATCGGCAGCAGCTTCCTTTTTTTTTACCAAAAAACAAAAATCAAAAACGAAATAAATTTAACCAAATGAGCAAAACAAATTAAATTTTCCACAACACAATTTGCTATACACAAAATGCAAATATACTCTGTGTATAATGTAAACTACAATACAAATCTAGCACTAATTGTAAATGTATTTACCTTTTTGCCTCCTTTACTTAAGAAGCGATACAATGAGAATGCCAAAGGCGCTACAACTAATACAATGGCAATACGCCAGCTCCAAGGATTCTGTTTGCCGTAAGAAATAATTTTATTTAAGAATGTGTCCTACAAACCAAATGAGAAAAAAAAGAAGCACGCAAATGTTACAACAAAGTGCATAATTAAAAAACGAGTGATAATCCAACAATTATATTTTAGCAATAACTTAAAACTATATATTTTCAAATGAATAGAGAAAATTGAAATAAACCTCTTTGGATCTTTTGTATAAGTAAGAGATATAACAACCGGCTGGTATGGCTAAATACAAAAAATATAAAGCCCACCAACCGGGTTTGTAATTTATGTGACGCATTAAACGATGCCATAGAGTTTTCTTTTTTTTTTTTTTTTTAATAATTTATTGAAATAAAAAAGAAGACATATTATTAAACTATCTTCTAAATTTTAAACAAATACTCACAGATTCTTTGGCTATATATTTACGTTTCATATCAAACGTTTCACTGGCAAAATCTGTGGCAACTTCGACATCGTCGGTAATAATGAGATTATCGAATAAAATGTCACTGGACATAGACCACAATTCAATACCGATAGAAGACTGAAAAAATGTACGAAATTATTTATATTTTGTTTTAAATAAAACGATATAGTTTTCTTACGATGGGTGTCATTTTGAAGGGTGTTCGATCCTCGAAGAAATCTGGATTGGGTATTTGTCTTGGAGCCCATTTTCCTCTGTAGTTGGGATTATCAATCATGGGTGCACGCCATTTACCCTTGTATTCTTTGTTGGCTATTAAAGGTGCTTTCCATTTGCCACAGCCCACAGCCTTTTCACACACGGGATTATCGACCAGGGGTGCTTCCCATTCACCATCCATATCAGAGTCCCAATCATCGGGTTTACCGGCAGAGGGATCTGAAAGTAAACGTGTAATTAAAGTTTTGAAAACTTTTTTGTCGGAATGTTTTTTTTAGTGAAATAGTTATATTGTAAAAGAATTATTTATAAAATAATTTCTATAATATTTTTTCTATATAATTTCTATAAAATTCTCGTCGGAAAATATTTTGACCTGAAAAACAAGTACATATGTATAAAATTTATTTTGTATTCTTCTTCTCCTTTTTCTTCGCTCTGTCCATTTAACTCAGCTTAATCAAGACCCATCAGCTGTGCTACCTCACGTGGACGGATCCATAAGGACAGTTTCTAGCTGGGTTGTATTTGCACTGCAATTGAATAGGTGTCGTACGTCGTATGAGCCTATTCCAAATGCAGGATAGAGGTCATTATTTTTTTGCGAAATCTTCGTTTAGTGATGTTTCCCAAAAGTACAAGTTACAAATCTACAAGTTAAATACACACATAAAAAAAGAGCAACAATTATACAATTTTTGTTTTTGTTTCAAATGTATTTTACTTGTAGATTTGTAACTTGTAGTTTTAAGAAAATAATTTTGAAAATTTTTATATAAAATTTTTAGATTTTTATAAAAATTGTATGCGAGATAATTGTTTACTTGAAAAAATAATATGGCAATAATTTTCCCAGATTGAGAAATGGATCCAAGCCTAAATTTAATAACTTTTAAAGCCTGAGTTTTTTGATTAAAATTTGTTTGATTTAACATATTTTAAAAATAAAAATTCTATTGTGATTAAATTAGTTACGTAGACCATCAGCCCGTTGTAGTGAAATAGGCGAGTCTATTGCTGGAATCGAACCCACAACCCTCTCACTGATAAGACTAGATCACTGCCGGTAGGCGTACCCTATAAAGCTTAAATTTACCTTTTTAAGATGGTTGCACTTCACAACAGTGACGCTTTTAAAAACAATTTATAAAGTCGAATTTGAGTAATAGTGAAAAAGTTAAATACATATTTTAAAATCGTTTCAGTTTAATTGACATTTTGTCACAAATAATTAAAATCTTTTCGAGTGTAGTTGAAATCGATTAAATTTTTAGTCCTTTTTTGTTTTGTTTTGCTACCATTTTTTCCTTTTTTTGTAATACAGAGAAGCCCCCCATTTGAAATCAAACGAATTGAGTTTTAATCAATCCTTTTGCAAAAACTTAAGATGGTAAATAAACTCACAATATTAATAAATAATTATTTAACTCACCAGGAATCATTTCAGGTTCATCTTCTAACCACCCCTCAGGCATGGTAGCTGTAGGATCTGGTATTTGAGGAGGAGCATCATCATCCCAATCACCAGGTTTTTGAGCAGAGGGATCTGGAATCTAATATATATATATATATATAGCCCATGATTAAAATAAAAAGGAAAAATCAAATTGTGGCTTAATTATATTAACCTTCTCACGTTCATCCCAATCTTCTGGTTTTTTATCTTCAGGATCGTCAATTTCACGTGGTGGATTAACAGCAGGATTGAAATCATTCAATAATGAACCTTCATTGATAACTTTGTTGTCAACACGGATTTCATAAGAATTATCAGGACGTACAATTAATGTATACAAATGAGGTAGTTTATCTTTGAAAGGTTCTTCCAAACGCTCCCTATTGATACGTAAAAACAGAAAAATATATAAAATGTTAATTAAATGCAAGAAATAATCAATAGAATGAATTATATAAAAGAAAAACTAGCACTATTGTGTAGAGGTATTGCATTTTACTTAAAAAACTTATTTTGTTCTTATTTGCTTTGTTGTTATATATTTTTTTACATATAAAACGCAATATCACAAAACATTCTTCTTATATATCTCTAAAGTCAGGTAAAAAGGGGTTAAGTCAGAACTTGTGGTTTTTCGTAATGTTATTTAATTGACTTATTTAGATTTTCTATCTTTATTTGCTTATTAAACCTTTTATAAAACTGTTTTATTTTTTTATACCTTAGGCGGCAAATGATTACGATTGGAAGCAGTTGTGCTAGACTAATGTTATTGTTACCAAATGGAAGAGAAAAATATATAGAGTAAAGCCCAAAAACTCAAAATGCATTTTTTCGACTTAATACCTTTTCGCCTAACGTCAGAGATATAAAAATGGGAATAAGAATATGTACAAAGAAATTTATTTACTTTGCCTTACGGCAATGTTTTTCAGTAATGCTGCCATTAATAGGATTAACATGGCGGAAAATGAAGTGCATTTTAATATCATTGCCACACTTATCGGGACCGAACATAATGGTGTACGGAGTTTTATCATTGAACTGCAAATACAGAAATAAACAAATAAGAAATATGAATAATATTTAGTTAAGAAAATAAGAAGGAAAAACGGGGGTGAAGTAAACACTTTTCCTGTTTTAATAAAAAATACCAACCTTCGTAAGGTCATCCGTGGCTTTGCCAGCAGACAACAATTTTATGTATGAACCACCGCATTCTTGACCCTCCTACAATACCACACGCACGGTTTTTTTTTCAAAAAGAAAACATACAAAAGAAAATTTAAAGGAAAAAAAAAAGAAAAAAGTTCAAGATAAGAGTGTTGAAAATAATTGGATTTGATTTTACTTTCTTTTCGAACACACTAGCAATGCCACAAATTACCAGTCAAACTAAACATGGGATTACTTACCTGCAATGTTACTTCATATTGTACTACCAAGGGTTTGTCTTCTTTAAAAGTAAATGGTTTAGTTAGTTTAGAGGCGATGGCTGCATGTTTGGCTTTTGATTTCAACACTAAGCCAATATCATTTTTCCAAACAATACGTTGTGGTGCTTCCCAACTCCAGACACCATCATATTTGGCTATTTCTTCGGCAATATCATCTTTTTTAGCTTGAGATTTTATCCATTGTTTTTGAGATTTTCCAATGTGATCAAAATGATCCACAAAGTAGAATTTGGTTGGATCATATTCGGGACTTTTATAAACTATTTCTTCGCCATTCTCATCGGTGGCTAAAGTGTTCTCCTTAAAAAAGGTTAAAAAATGAATTTATTAATATTAAAAACAAAAAAAAAAAAAAAAAAAAAAAACAACAAGCAAAATAATAGTGAAAAGAGGTGAGAATATACACTCGCCGGTGTGCATTCATGATTATTAGTTAAGAAAGTAACAATAAACATAAAGAAATTCAGGAATATTTGCAGATAAAATTAAGATATATATAAATTTTATTTAAAAATCCCAAGTACCCTTTTTTTGAACGTTTTAACTTTGTTTAAAAAGTTGAACTTTGTCAAGCCTTTCTTTATTTTCAAGTGTTCAAATTTTGTAAGCGGCATTGGTTTTACCTACCGACCCCTAAATAAAAGAGTTAGGAATGGGATATGTATATACATATGTATATTTTGAATACCCCTTTTTTGAATCCTTAACCTCTTCAACGAAATTTTTATGGTTTCTGAGATATGAGACATTAATTTTGCTCCATATCAACTATTTTAAAGTTTATTAAGTATTGTTTTGCTATACACGCTACTGTTTGGCAAATGCAGCAAATTCCTTACACGAAAACGTAGATAATTAATTTTACTCTTGCTTTGCTTCATTGTCGTAAGAAAAACAAGTGGCTAAAGCGAAACCAAATTAAAAAATACAACAAGAAAATAAATTTTACTATTGCTTCGCTTAATTGCCGTAAGAAAAAAAATAGAAGTAAAAGCAAAATAAAATGTCAACAACTTAATACACAGCAGTAACTTTATGAATGCAGCACAAAAAGCTACTTTTTCGAAATAAATTTAGAAAAGTGGCGTATGCGGCCCAAAACAATCAGCCTGATTACGGTTGGCGTTGACGTATACGCCTGTGTCGTTTTTTGTAATAGATTAAAGTAACACACAACCTTTGTTCTTTAATCTACTACAAAGAGATAAATATAATTTTTCTGCAACGGCTTGTGAACTTATTTTATCCTATCTTTCTGATCGATCACAATTTACTTCGCTAAATGATGTTAATTCTAGTACTGGTTTCGCTACTTCTGGTGTTCCCCAGGGCTCTGTCCTGGGCCCCTTGCTTCTTATTATATTTCTTAATGAATGTGTTGAATTAATGTGCAATGACTTTTGCAGGTCATTTGTATTTGCAGATGATGTTATGCTTTTATTTTCTGATTCAAACAGCCTTAACTTATTTGAATCATCTATTAATAATCATTTGAGCCTAATTTCTAATTGGATTTTAACAAATAATCTTTTAATTAACCCTATTAAGACTAAGGCCATACAGTTTGTTTTAGGTAACCATATAATTCAGCACCCTCAAATTTGTATTGCAGGTGTACCTATACAATATGTTGATCACTTGAAATGTCTTGGAATTTACTTGGATCAAAATTTGTCTTTTGAACGACATGTTAATCACATTTCTAGTAAAATCTTTTTCATCTTGAGAAGATTATATTCGCTTAGCTCATATACATATGCCTAGATTTGTGAGGAGACGTGTGGCTCATGCACTTCTAATGTCGAATATTAATTATTGTATTGAAGTTATTGCTGGCTCATCTGATATTTACTCTTGGTAGATTACAGAGAGTTTTTAATAAAATTTTAAGATTTGTGTATAATTTAAGAGTACGTGATCATTAGTTTTTTTTCCCGGACTTTTTCGATTCCCGGGAAAGCGGGAAATTTTTTTAAATTTCCCGGGATCCCGCTCCATATAAAAATACAAAGTAAATTTTGTTATTAATTAAAGAAAAAAACTTTTATAAAAAAACGTAAGGGAACTTGTTTACAAAGAAAGTAAAAGAAATGGTTCAATACTAAAAAATTAATTGAAGATTGAAATAGGAACTTGAATTATTATTACCTCACGCCTTTATTCCCTATTATTATGCTTTTATTCAGTATTATTATGCTCTGGAGACAAGATAAAAAGATAACATAAACATAGCTATTTAATTCATAAAACAATAATAAAAACAAAATAAAAACTAGGGTACTCAAGATATGAGATCAAAAAGTTAATTAATGAAATAGATAAAATATTTTAAAAAAATATATAACATTTTTTAACGGCTTATGAAATAACTTTCTGACACACTCAAACCGCTTCGTAAGTCTTCAAAAAGTATATTCCTGATTTTATTTACTAATTATCATGTTTTCGAAAATTTTCGTTCATTTTTTACCGAGGTTGGACAAATGGTTAAAAGTGCACCGTTGTAGCATGCTTCGGATTCACAATCAGAAGCAATTTTTTCTTTTTTATAAACAACGTCTATATCAGTCAAATCAAGTCAAGTCATGTCAAGGTTGATGCAAAAATAGCATCAACCGGACTGCTTCTTACAAACCTCCTCATTTCAATAGGTCCATTTATAATCTTTAGGACAATGTGTTTTTCAAGTTGTATGTTGTAGTATCTTACACGAGTTTCCAAAATGTTATTTTATTTCGGTTTCCCCGCACTTCACGGGTATATAAACCAACACAAATTGAAATTGAAAATTTTAGTTCATCACCTAATAAACATATCGCTCCTTCATTGCATCATAGTCATATCTCAAACTGAACCGAAGTTATAGCAAAATATATCTTTAAGTCGGTACATTTTGAAAATTTTAATCGCATTTTCCAAGATCGTAGATATGACTATGTTGCAATAAAGGAGCGATATGTTTAGGTATCTCTTATTTTTAAGATTTGTACGTGGACAATGAAACCTTACTGCCTGCATCTTATTTTGAATAAATGTACTTTATTAACTCTTCACTTTACTAAATGTAATAATTATCAACTGTTGCACTGCCCATTCTGCTTTTAGTAGATTTATTGCATCAGGAGACATTGATTTAAATACATGTACTCAGTTCTTGCAATTGATCTTATCCACAACCCATCTACAGATGCTAATTTTAAGAGAATAGAAAACTAAATTTCAAAGTATAAATAGCTATTTTCTGAAATTATTAGGAATTTTTTATTTCCCGGGATCCCGCAAGAAAAATCCCGGGAAAACGGGAAATAAAATAATTGAAATGCCCGGGAATTCCCGGGACAGAAAATCCCGGGAAAAAACCCTAGTGATCATGTTACCGATTATGCAATTGATTTCTTAGGATGTACATAAACTATCTTCTGTTATCTATCTGTTATATTACGAACTTTATTGTGCTTTTTTAAGACTTTAAAATATGGTGTACCCATTGATTTATGCAATGAATTCAATTTTCTTCATTCATCACGGGTACTACAGATTGATATACCTCTCATTCGATATCAGATCTTTTCACGTTCATACTTAGTTCGAGTTGCCAGAATATGGAATACCTTGCCTTCAGAACTGAAATGTTTTTCAGATTCAATTCATGGCTTTAAAAGTAAGATACTAGTTCATCTAAATCACTAGTGGGGATATTAAATTAAATTAAATATTTTATTTATATCATACTTTATTTACTAAAGAGATGATGGTTTTTGTGGGGAACCTTGTATTTTTTGCATTTTTAAATAATTTTTGTTTAGATTTAAAAATTTGTATATGTACATTATTGAATAAGTAATGACATTTTTGTTGCTAAAATGTATATACATATTACTATGTAATGCGTTAAATTGGCCAGGAAGGCTTTTGTATTACTGATTGAATTAAATAAATAAATAAAAAACAACTCAGGCGTATACGCCAACGCCAACCGTTATCAGGCTGAATAACTTTCCCTTTTAATAAAATACTATTAACTTCTAGGTTCGTTCATGAACGTTCACAAAAATTTACATTTTTCTTCAAAACATATGCCAGAATCAGTGGTGAAAATACAAAAAAAATCATATCGGTTATTTTTTCAGAAAACTTCATGTAAACCTTCGTTGACGTTTTTCTCGACTACGACTTGTTGGTATATGCGCCAAACCAATAACAATCTGTTGATTTATATCTGTTAATTTTGCGTTATATGTATTTATTATGCCGTTTCTAAGACGTAAATGTTGGGCTCAACAGTTTTGTAGCAGTTAAGCGTAACAGCTACGTCTTGTGAACGTGCCCAATATAACGTGCTGTTATTTGTTTTTGGTCATTTCATTTGATTTGATTTAATTTTCTAAACCAGCGTATATTTATTTTAGTTTAACTTTAAGTAAATGATTTTTGCAAAAAAATAGAATAAAAGGGTTAACGTATTTTTTTCTTAAATGATTCTTAAAACAACACAAATAACGGAATAAAGCAATAAGTTTTTCCATTTTTTTTATGTTGCCACATTAAAGAAGTTTAAAAGGATAAAAATGGATACATTGGATTTTTTTCACAAAATTAACGAAAATTTATATTTTGCTTTGTCTGAATTTACACGTTTCATCTTTTGATGCTCAACTTCTTTTCAATTCCCTTTTAAAGATGCCAATATAATCACACGCAGCAACGGGTTTCAACTTTTTACGGTTCAAAACAACAATAATTTTAATAACAGCAAATCAAAGAGAAAAAGAAAAAATTACACGCAGCCATCGTTGTGCATATACCAACGAATAAAACCACAAAGCGTACTGACCGAGTACAGGCATCTCCGTACTAACCCCCTTTTTTCTTTCTTTTCTCACCTAAAAACATAGGAGTTGAGCATCAAAAGATGAAACGTGTGAAAGCAGACTTTTGAATTTGTAAAAATTCTTTATACACCATATACCTATGTAAATATTATCGTAGTGAAGAGTTTATGAGGAAAAACTGGTTGGCCTTTAACAGCCATATTCATAACAAAAAGTTGGCCACAGTTTGTACACTGCGTACAACGAGCTGCTAACTAGAATGCCGATTAAGCCTAGCAGCTTGTTAGCACAGAGTTAATTTATAACGAACTTTTTGCCATCTGCTAACTTTCAATAAATCAACTCTGAATTTTAATGATGCCATATTATATTTCTCAATAATGCAACACGTTGTACATTAATCATTTAACGAACAAAGACTTCGATCGCTTAACTTACACGTAAAACAAAAACAATATTTTATAATTTGTAATTGTTTTAAACGTAAGTTAAGCGATCGAAGTCTTCGTTCGTAAATAGATGAACAGGCAGTATATGTATTATATAATTTTACTTTATTATAATTTATATTATTTATAGGTATTATTTATATGTAATAATTACCAATTTGATTTTAAATTAAAAGATCTGCTAATTTGTACATAAATTAAAAATTTTTCAAAATGCAGTCTTCTTTTTATCATCCCAATGATATTTTGGCGATATCTTCCTACGTTCCTATGAGTGGTTATCTGGGGATATTGCTTGTCTATCATCTAGAAGTATCGCTTTCGTATTGCCATCGAGACACGTTTCTACCCGATGGAAGTATCTTCCGCAATACGAAATCGATTATTGCCGCAATAATATTTTTAATCCAGGCAATACGTTTGGCAATACATAAGGTGTATTTCTGTGTTTGCTGGGTACATACTTTTATTAGGACAGTTACTACATGAATAAACTTAAACCCCCGTATTCATAAACGATTATTAAATTTAACAAACGTTTATTAAAGATAATTTTCATGGTAAATTCGTTCTTTAAACCTTTATTCAATTTGAAATTTTTTTATGAATACAGACAAAAGCATTTAAAAGTAACAGGTGTTAATGACCTGCCCTAAGATATTTTATTTTGATTATTAATTAATTTGACCTATTTTTTTCGTTTTTTGTTGCCTATTGTAAGAGATTTCTTCTCAACTTCATTAACACTTTAACATTTTGTTATCTGTTTTTATATATACATATTTTTTAAGTTCTTATTGTTTGCATTGCATTTAAAGTGGTTTTACTTCAAATAAAAGTAAAATTAATTGATTACAACTATTAAGAGATAATAACGCTATATGACGTATTACTCTTTAAGTGTTCATTGGCTTAAAGTAACAAGGTTCAAAAAAAACTTAATTTTTTTTAATGCGATTTATGTGCTTACATAGTTAGCAGTAGCTCTATTGTTTTATATAATAAGTATTTATGTAAATCTATGACAAATTTATTACTATTAATCCAATTTAACAATTTAAAGATTTAAAAATGCATCAAAATTCGCTAAGCTGATTTTAAAGAACCACTACTAATGGCAAGCTTAGTATCTAATTCAGCTGTCAAAAATATATCGACACTAGAAATACGCACGTGACGTACACTTTTTGTGACACGCGAACGTTAATCAATCAAGATTGTGATTAACGCGTGCTGATTAAAAATAAAATTTGCGTGCGTTATTAAAATTTTAAAATCAAAGACATTATTTCACGCACTCACAAATACTTTCTTGAAAAACTTTAAAATTTTTTTATTCATAATTGTCTAAATTTCAAGTTAAAAATAAATCAAAGTGTCCGACTTTAAAGTTCGTTTATACCTACAATTTTAAAAAATTATCTAATCTAACAGCCAATTTCACCAAGTTAAATTGAAACTAACTATTACTTTACCTTCCAGTTTTTTTTAATCCCTTAGCTCATCCCCGCGAAGCTCTACGCTTGTCTGCAAAACTGCCCCGTCATTATCGGTAAAAGGTAATCAGTGAATTACTGTTTGTTTGCCTGTCTTTGTATGTTTCGTCCTTATTCGTTAATGGTAAAATGTCGTATAACTATATATAACGTTACTGATTTTCGATGTTCGAAATTAACCATATGCATTCGATTTAACTTAGCTTTGGCTGTCTTCCGTCACGTATTCACAAACGCAATCGTGCAAACTTTGACAAACTATTGCCATTTGTTTGCAATTAATATGAAACAAAAAAAATGTAACTAGCGCATTAACAATGCGAATTATTATCAGATGGCAGCAGACAGTTCGAAGAATTTTTTTTTTTATTAATAAATTCCCAATTTTTATACATATTTGATAAATACACTGAAATTTATTGTTGAGAGAAAGCTACAGCCGTACAAAGTGTCACTCTACAAAGTGTCATAACGTTATGACACTGCTCTGATGGACTTTATGACACTTTTTAAAGCAATTTTTTTTCCAATTCTTGCAGTCGATACTGAACGAATCGAAATAATTTTTTCAGTATTGTAAAACACAAATTAATGCTTTACTAGATGAACCGTGGGAATATTTCGCACCGTTAGTTGTCATTTTTGTAACATAGAACTGCATTACTATTAAGCGACCCTGTATTACCACATTTGAACAAAAACATATGTATAATCATAATGACAACAGTATTATCATGCAGTTCTATATAAAATATAATTTTTATCAATGAAAATATTAATTTTTCAATTTCTAATTATTTTTTGTCATTAGTGTTTAAAATAAGCTTTAAAATGAGATATCATCATTCATTTAATTTGATGCGGTGGTATGGGAGATATTTGCAACCGACAAAAAACTGACTGACTACCCTAAAAAAATAATTCCGATTCGTTCAGTATTGACTGAAATGATTAGAAATAAAATTGCTTTCGAATCGAGAAAGTACTCGGTCAAGACTGCCAGAATTAGGCCCCAGCTCTTTTAATTTGTCCTAATAGAGTGCTTATTTTAACTAATTTTTGGAATGACTCTAGTATATCCTACCGAATTTGGGGAGTATGATATTAGATATGGGGTGTTAACAAAAAAATCTGACCCTTTTAAATTTTGTAAAATAAAAATAATAATGGCAAAAGTGCACTTTACGGGGCGTACGAAAAAAAAAAAAAATTGGACCCCCTCTGGAATAAAAAAAGAAAAAAACCAAAATTAAAATTTAAGGGGGCTGAGGCCCCTGGGACCCCATGGATCAAAAAAAGCGGCCCGCCCACTTAGTGGTATGTGTGGGTACTCAAATTAAAGGTAATTGTGTAAAAAGTACGAAATTAATAAAATTTAGGTCGAGCGGGACTTTTGGGTCCCTCTGGGGGGTAAAAAAATTGCCCCTCCCACCCTTATAACTATGTGTGGGTACTCGAATGAAAGGTATTTTGCTTACGATTGTAAATATTTTGTTTTTATTTGGCTTTTTTAATGTTGTATACAAATCGCGGGATTTTTTTATAACTAAAGCTTTTCTGTATAGCCGGCCTTCGGCCGGGCGCAAGGATTTTCTCTTCTATGGTATAACAAAGACCGGCTTCGCTAACTAAAGCTTTTCTGTATAGCCGGCCTTCGGCCGGGCGCAAGGATTTTCTCCTCTATGGTATAAAAAAGACCGGCTTCGCTAACTAAAGCTTTTCTGTATAGCCGGCCTTTGGCCGGGCGCAAGGATTTTTTCCTCTATGGTATAACAAAGACCGGCTTCGCTAACTAAAGCTTCTCTGTATAGCCGGCTTTCGGCCGGACGCAAGGATTTTCTCCTCTGTGGTATAACAAAGACCGGCTTCGCTAACTAAAACTTCTCTGCATACCTATAAAAGATACATAAATTAACCTAGAGAGGAAAATATTAAACGAATACAAAAACAAAATACATATTGGCAATCGTGAGCAAATTACCTTTAATTTGAGTACCCACACAGATATACATAAGTGTTATGGGGGGGGGAACTTTTTTTGCCCCAGAGGGCCCTTGAAGTGCCGCCCACCCAAAAATTTTATTATTTTTGTTGCACAATTACCTTTAATTTGAGTACCCACCAGTGTTGCCAGTGAAATTTCGTGAAAGATACATTTTAGTTTCCAAAAAGATACACTTTTTCCCAAGAAGGTACGTTTTGAAAAAAATTTGAAAATCCATTTTTAACGTTTAACATTAATTAACATAACATTTTTATTTCATATTTAAATGGATATTGTAAAGAAAATGATTTCGTATAAATTAATTTTTATATTTATTTAACCTTCATAAGGTCTTCAAATTTGCTGACGTTAACGGCCTTCGGGCCAAATTTGGCCCAAATAGAAAATTTTATATAAAAACTCACTTTTTTCAATTAAGTGTGTTTTAAAAGTTGATATTTTATTTTTAGATTTATTTAGTATAATGAAGCTGTATTTATTGTTAACATTTATTGCGAATACAACAGTACATTTAACATAAAGTGGTTGTACCTGTTTTGTGACATAATTGGCAACGACCCATTTTTAACTGGTAAACATTTTTTTCCTAGGTTTTTGCTGAAGATGACGGGTGCTGTTTCTGCTCAGCTACTACATGTACTTATTTGCAATGTTTCGTGAAAATTAGTCTTTGGAAAATGTTTTTAGCTGCTTGATATAGGGCGCGGCAAGTTGCAAACCTAAATTTTCTAAGAAATGTCGACGTTTGGCAAAACAGTTTTTGTTCTAGCCATGTTTAGCTATCGTTAATAATAGCCTTTAGTTGCCAAAATCTCTGGTGACAATTCAATCTTGTTTTTACATATAGTTCCTACTAAAGTAATTTAATTTTCTAGCAATTTTTGTCCCAATTAGAACGATGTAAAACAATTGCCTACAGTCATACTGTGACATTTCAAACCAACTGTCAAATCAAGAACTACATTTGTTTATTTCAGGCAAAGCTTCTATTTATTGGCTTGTATATCCCAGACATAGCTAATCAACCCATATATTTTATAGCTCACAAATTGGCGCAAACTTGGCGTTCACTGCGAGTATCCTTGTTGTTAAATCTTAGTACTCCCGAAAGATTTTTGAATCTGTTCAACGGCATGATTGCTCTAAAAAAAGGATTTCCTTCCACAACATCCCACAAACTGTCTGTACTTTCATTATTTGATCTGTAAAATTCAGCTCACCAATAAACCAAAAAAGCGAACTTTTGGTGTTGCCAATTTCATTCTAATCAATACCAAATACACATTTACCTTCATTATTAGTAAACTTCAAAATAACGCATGTCTCAGGAGGTGAAAACAATAAATAACAACTGTAAATTTCTAACGAAAATTCAAGAGTTTTGCTACAGGTCAAATATGACCCAAACACCTTAAGTGCAAAAAATTTTATAAATATTTTTTTCGCCAATATTTTTTTCTAAAAACCTAACGTAGTTGTTAGCATTTAAAATTAAATAAAAGGCATAAAATATAAAAAAGATAAGTCACTCACTCTTAGAAAAAATTTAACTTTTTTTTCAAAATGGGTCAGATTTGACCCGAAGACCTTATGAAGGTTTAGTCATAAATATTAGGTACATATGTAATTTTTAAAAATATATTTTTAAAATTAATTATATGTAATTATCTTTGGATGTTATCAAAACAAATTAATTTTTGTAATAATTAATATACGAGTTAAGGCGTTTATACTAAGGCGATTATATTCATATAAATTCATATAAATTTCCTGAAAATAAAAAAGATGTTCATATTTCCTGAATACAAGAGATTTAGGTAGATCGTATGTTGCAACCCCTCAATGTTTTCTTTCATCACTATTAAAGCTGCTATCAAGGCGAATTCACTAAAAGATTGGGTCAAGTCAACATATGGTGTTTTTTGTCGGTGGTCGACTTGTCAAAGTGTGTATGCAAACTAATTATTTATGTAAACTAACCTTTTTTACTAGCAATATTTTTGACAATCCGACCACAGAAGCAGTGTTGTTGTAGAGTTGACCTCATCTTCTAATCAATGCGCCTTGGCTGCTATTGCATTAATATTAAGTCGGTTGCGATGATCAATCTTAATAAGTTCTAGTTGGCTAAAAATTCTCGAATGTTTTGTTTCTGTACATTTTGCGTACAGATTTAAAAGATACGAAAAATGTCAGGATTATACATGATACCTGAAGTAGTCAAAAGATACGAAAAATGTATCTTTCGTATCCTAACGGCAACACTGGTACCCACACATACCATTCAGTGGGCGGGGCGGTTTTTTGGACCCAGGGGTCCCCACGGGCCTCAGCCCCCTTAAATATTAATTTTGGTATTTTTTTTTTTAATTCTGGATCGGGTGGCATATTTTTTATATTTTTTTTCGTACGCCCCGTAAAGTGCACTTCAGCCATAATAATTTATAATAGCTCAAACTAATATCAAATATAATCTTATTCAATTAAATTCCCCTAATAATATCACCAATTATTTATTTATTTTTCATAATTAATATTTCCTGTATTACAAAAAGAGTGTTATGTAGACTCTGGCAACACTTTTATTTTTGACAAATGCACTTCGCACCAGCGAAAGTAAAAGAAAATGAAATATGTACATAGTTGAGGTTATGTCACCCATAACCCCTATTACACGCGAACAAAATAAAAACCCTAAATAAATAAAAAAAAAAAGTTCAATGAACGTCATAACTATGTACATAAATAAAGTATTAGTGATAGGAAAGTGTTAATTAATAAAATTTAACCAATCAACATGTTTTTTCTTTCAAAATATGTATCTCTCATTTCAAACCAAAATGACTTGTACAAATAACTCAAATTTGTAATTACTAAACCACAAAACTTTAATTTAGAACGAAATAGCTCTGACGTGTTACTTTGCACCAACCACCATAAAATAAATAAGATAATCAACCAACCGGTCGATTGCTGCTACTTTTTTCTATTCATTTTTCAAGTACATATAGTACATATTTCATTCAATTTACAAAAAAAAATACACTTTTACTAATGAAACAAACTTAGCACACACTATTTTTCGCATTGTAATTTTGCCACTTACTTGCAAATCTTCTACAACACCATCTTCATCATCAAAATCTTGTTCCACTTCTGCTCCACTGGCCGTATTTATGAATTGTGGTCCAATTAAAACATTCACCGCTAATAAAAGCGCTATTGATGCATAATGCGTTTTTCGCATTGTGTAGATTTTTGTTTATTTGGTTGTGTTGCTCCGTGTATTGGACAATTGCTTCCTTAACGAACTGTAATTAATGTAAAATATTTAATTTCTTCCATTTCATTCGATTATGATTTTATTTATTCAATTACTACTTACCGCTTTTATTAATTGTTATAGTTTGCTCAATGAAATTTACTAAAAAACTAGTAGAAGCGAAAAAATGGTGGCACATGAAAGAAGATAAAATAAAAGTGGTTGAAAAAAACTACGAAAATGTAGAATATAATCCACACAGAAGAAAAACAAAAGAGACAAATATGTAGAATTCATTTCAAATGACAGCTGTTGTGCGCAGGGTTGTATTGTAAAGAAAAACACTGGGAAAAATATTATTCCATAGAAAGTTTGTAATAAATTGTTAACATTATTAGCCACCGTATTCATAAACGATTTTTAAATTCACGAAACGTTTATGAAGACAAATTTTGTTAGAAAAATTTTTTAAATTTTTAATGTTCTTATTAATACAGGCATAAAAGATTTTTAATACTTGCATAATTTTTTTAATTTTACATGTTGTGGGCTGATATAAGTCTGAGTTCATACGGCTCTTTCTTTATTGAAAAGACGTTCGCATAGAAAATTACATTCAAAACAAAAACAAATTTTCGAGTTTTGTTTTAAATATAATTTTCTATGCGAACGTTAACGCTCGAAATCGACAAACAGGCTGTTAATATAATATGTGAGAGAACGTCGGCAGAATGAGAGAACAAATTTCTCATGTTAATCTTAATCTTAAACAAGGGGAACACGTATCTTATAAGATTTCATAATCGAATGATTCTCGCACAGTAAACTTGTGTCGTTTTATTCTTTTTTTTTAATTTTTTCTTGTTTTTAGTTAAAAATATTGTTTTTTTAAACACGTATCTAAAGATTTTCACTATTTGTACAAAAAAATTTAACATTTTAATGAATGCGTCTTATTATTGTTTTTTATGTGTATTTTTGACAGCTCATCTTATAAGATAGTTGTTATAAGATTTCTCATAACAACTGTCTTATAAGATTTATTATAATATTAATATTAACACTATTTGACACTACACGTAAGATAATACTCTCTGCGATTGAATTTGACGTTTGCTGATATAAAAATCTTATATCTTATCTCAGGTGGAGACCCTTTGTAAGAAAATCAGTTCTGCCATTTAAGAAATGAAGAAATGCATCAGGTGCATTGTAAAAACGAGTAAAAAAGTACGAAAAAAGGGTAATAAGCGCCAAGAGGAAAAATTTAAAACATTAAGCTTAGTCTAGACGATATGTTTAATCAGCAAATGTATGCTTACACTCATATGCTTAAAAATAATAACAAATGCCTCTAGCAACATATTCAATATTTAAGGTGTCTAGACAATATGCTGAAAATTCTAAATTTTTAAATTCATCATATGCCAGCAAATGATATTTTAAAATATAAGTTAGCATACAATTGTACTTTTATTTCAAAATGGGCCAAATTTGACCAGAAGACCTTATGAAGGTTAATAAATGATTTATTTTGTTATCAATTCATTTAATTTAGGAGTAAACAAAAACTTTAAATAAATTAACGATTTATTAAAAAACAAAAAAATAGCGTTAAAAAAAAACAGTTTCCCGCGCCTGCGTGACTTTTGGCCCAAATTCTTTAACTTTTTAACGACAAAAAGTTGTCGTTAAGTATTCAAAATTCGTTAGTTAACGAGAGCTATTCTGTAATGGAATTTTAACAATTTGTATCGGTAAACAACACCGTTTTTTAATTTTTGTTAATTTTCGACCAATAAAGATCAAACAAAACATGCAAGTGAATAAGAATATGTAAAGGGAAGCTTTTTGGTACTTTTTCGTTAAACGTCTGTTACTTTGATAAATTTTCGTTAAGTTCATCAAATTTAATTTTCATTAACTTATTTTTATGAAGAAAGGAATTTTACAACATGAAAATTAATTAAAATTGTTATTGATAATCTTTCATACTTGACTGAAGCCGGGCTCGAACCCTGGCCGGCAGGTTACCCGACATGTTTCGATCGCAACCACTCGATCTCCTCAGAGGGATTTGCCGTCTTACACTCGCAGCCATCGACGACTGCTGACGTCAATAGTCAAACATCAATGCTTAAGCCAAATTGTATTTTAACCTTTGGTAGATCGAAATTAGATTTTTTTTTGAATGATTATCCATTTTAATTGATTTTACATGTTTTTCCTTACTTCTGTTTTTTCGTACTTTTGTCATGAATTCTTCTTGAAGTCCAAAGTAGATATTTTGTTTTTTCATTTTTGTCTTTCTATTTTCTTGTTGACCTTTTTCAGCACGACTTGAAGGACCAATGTAAACATAGAGCTCGTGCCTTAACTTTAAAAATAATTAGTATTGTGGTTATTTTGCTGAACTATTTATGGGTTTTAATCCAAATTTTTAATATTTTTAATTAGGCTTAAGTTTATCAAATTTAATTTTCATTAACTTATTTTTATGAAGAGAGGAATTTTACAACATGAAAATTGATTAAAATTTTTATGGATAATTTTTGATTCTTGACTGAAGCCGGGCTCGAACCCTGGCCGGCAGGCTACTCTTACACGTATTGCAGTAATTATAAGATTCCCCCGCGTTCTGTATATGTACTCTTGAATTTGTATGTATAAGAAGCTCTTTACGAGATGTTAATGGTAAATTACAAGTCGTACACTTTGAAGATTTAGTTGGATCATCCTGATGTAATTTAAAATGGCGTTTCAAATTATAATTTTTGATAAAAACTTTTCCGCAAATCTAACAATTAAAGTTTACCATTTTCTTTTTATTAATGTTATTTTTTTTATAGAATACAATTAAGTGAATAGTTCAATGTTGAAAACAATGCTGTTACCATTTGCAACTAACGTGAAGTATTTATTTGATATATTTTTAGAAAATAAACAACAAAGAGCAAAGAAAATCGTGGAAGTTTTTTATGTTTTATGGTAGATATTGTGAGAGCGAAGGTTAAGATTACCAAAACTCAAAATTACAACTCCTTCTATTTGTTAAAAGTAATTAAAACTAATATGCAGCCAGTTGCTGTTGATGCAAGAAAAAGTGGTTGGAATATCACTCTTCGCATGAATAATCGTTATCAATCACATACACATACACACACACACACACACACACACATACACAACCGATCAATAGTTACTTAGACCTTTAGTCCGTTGTAGTGAAACAGACCAGAGTCTCTGGTGATAACCAAATCTACAACCGTTATACTTATAGACTAGCTCACTACCCACAAACCTACCGAGGTATGTATACAAGATGCAGCATAGTCATAATAGATAAGGCTACTATCCTAAACATACAAAAACTAAAAAAACTAAAAAATAATTATTCCACGATCAGTTCCATATTCAACCAGTTGTGATTGTACATACATACATATGACTACAAAAATTCTAAGTAAATCGTCAATACTAATACCCACAAGCAAAAAAAAAAAAAAACAAAATTGTGATATCTCACAAAATTTTTAAAGCCTCAAATAAATATTCAAGACAGAGACGTCCACGAAGAAATTTCGCACCTTCTCCTAAATAAACAAATTGTAAATCGTCAATACGAATACGCACAAGTAAAATTATCATCCCTCACAAAAATTTTCAAATCCTATATACTATATATTCAAGACGTGCACGTACACGAAGAAATTTCACACCTTCCACTAAATAAACAAAATTTTTTCCAATTCCTTTTCTTTTTACCCTTATATTTATATTTGCTCCTAAACAGTGTTTTTAAATATTTGTAGCGTTTTTTATTTTTCCATAATAATAGTACTAAAATGCAATAATAAAAACGTGGCAACTCTGTCAGTGTGCTCCTCACTTTTGTATGGAAAATTCCTATTTTCTCCAAAAAAGCACTTAAATGGCCAAACTAACAAAAACTTGGCAACACCTACAACATGCTCCCAACTTTTGTATGGTGAAGTTGGATTAGAAGCGGCACAAACATACTACTTGATTACTTTTTGCGTTCATCTAAATATAAAATAAAAAAATAATCACTTTGTTTTATTTCTATTAAGAAAATAAGTTGCATATTTTTGTTTCCTGCGCACTCCTTATTTATACAGTTAAAACCACAAAAAAAAAAAATACAAACTATATTTATTTATATAAAACCTAATTCCATTGAGCCAATTTAGACTAGACTAATTGTTCTGGCAGAAAACGACAGTTTGTAGGAAAGAGGTGAAGAGAGTCGTTTTTGGTTGGCATAATTTTTAATCCAGCTTCAAAGAGAACTATCCCAGCTTTAAAGAGAACTATCCCAGCTAAGTCGTAGGTAAGTTTATTTTAATAAGATCGGTCAATTTGTTGATTTTTTAATGCATTTTAGGTAGATTTCTGAATGCACTTTTTGGTTGTATGGTGTTTCGGTGGTCTTTTTACCATTGTGGACCAACCGGAGGACCGGGAATGATGAACCATAGCTTATTTTAAAGAGAACTATCCCAGCTAAGTCGTAGGTAAGTTTATTTTAATAAGATCGGTCAATTTGTTGATTTTTTAATGCATTTTAGGTAGATTTCTGAATGCACTTTTTGGTTGTATGGTGTTTCGGTGGTCTTTTTACCATTGTGGACCAACCAGAGGACCGGGAATGATGAACCATAGCTTATTTTAAAGAGAACTATCCCAGCTAAGTCGTAGGTAAGTTTATTTTAATAAGATCGGTCAATTTGTTGATTTTTTAATGCATTTTAGGTAGATTTCTGAATGCACTTTTTGGTTGTATGGTGTTTCGGTGGTCTTTTTACCATTGTGGACCAACCGGAGGACCGGGAATGATGAACCATAGCTTATTTTAAAGAGAACTATCCCAGCTAAGTCGTAGGTAAATTTATTTTAATAAGATCGGTCAATTTGTTGATTTTTGAATGCATTTTAGGTAGATTTCTGAATGCACTTTTTGGTTGTATGGTGTTTCGGTGGTCTTTTTACCATTGTGGACCAACCGGAGGACCGGGAATGATGAACCATAGCTTATTTTAAAGAGAACTATCCCAGCTAAGTCGTAGGTAAGTTTATTTTAATAAGATCGGTCAATTTGTTGATTTTTTAATGCATTTTAGGTAGATTTCTGAATGCACTTTTTGGTTGTATGCTGTTTCGGTGGTCTTTTTACCATTGTGGACCAACCGGAGGACCGGGAATGATGAACCATAGCTTATTTGAAAGAGAACTATCCCAGCTAAGTCGTAGGTAAGTTTATTTTAATAAGATCGGTCAATTTGTTGATTTTTTAATGCATTTTAGGTAGATTTCTGAATGCACTTTTTGGTTGTATGGTGTTTCGGTGGTCTTTCTACCATTGTGGACCAACCGGAGGACCGGGAATGATGAACCATAGCTTATTTTAAAGAGAACTATCCCAGCTAAGTCGTAGGTAAGTTTATTTTAATAAGATCGGTCAATTTGTTGATTTTTTAATGCATTTTAGGTAGATTTCTGAATGCACTTTTTGGTTGTATGGTGTTTCGGTGGTCTTTTTACCATTGTGGACCAACCGGAGGACCGGGAATGACGAACCATAGCTTATTTTAAAGAGAACTATCCCAGCTAAGTCGTAGGTAAGTTTATTTTAATAAGATCGGTCAATTTGTTGATTTTTTAATGCATTTTAGGTAGATTTCTGAATGCACTTTTTGGTTGTATGGTGTTTCGGTGGTCTTTTTACCATTGTGGACCAACCGGAGGACCGGGAATGATGAACCATAGCTTATTTTAAAGAGAACTATCCCAGCTAAGTCGTAGGTAAGTTTATTTTAATAAGATCGGTCAATTTGTTGATTTTTTAATGCATTTTAGGTAGATTTCTGAATGCACTTTTTGGTTGTATGGTGTTTCGGTGGTCTTTTTACCATTGTGGACCAACCGGAGGACCGGGAATGATGAACCATAGCTTATTTTAAAGAGAACTATCCCAGCTAAGTCGTAGGTAAGTTTATTTTAATAAGATCGGTCAATTTGTTGATTTTTTAATGCATTTTAGGTAGATTTCTGAATGCACTTTTTGGTTGTATGGTGTTTCGGTGGTCTTTTTACCATTGTGGACCAACCAGAGGACCGGGAATGATGAACCATAGCTTATTTTAAAGAGAACTATCCCAGCTAAGTCGTAGGTAAGTTTATTTTAATAAGATCGGTCAATTTGTTGATTTTTTAATGCATTTTAGGTAGATTTCTGAATGCACTTTTTGGTTGTATGGTGTTTCGGTGGTCTTTTTACCATTGTGGACCAACCGGAGGACCGGGAATGATGAACCATAGCTTATTTTAAAGAGAACTATCCCAGCTAAGTCGTAGGTAAATTTATTTTAATAAGATCGGTCAATTTGTTGATTTTTGAATGCATTTTAGGTAGATTTCTGAATGCACTTTTTGGTTGTATGGTGTTTCGGTGGTCTTTTTACCATTGTGGACCAACCGGAGGACCGGGAATGATGAACCATAGCTTATTTTAAAGAGAACTATCCCATTAGCAGAACAAAACCAATACATACACACTTATGAAAAAACAGGTTCAGTGTTTTCTTTTTTGCAGAGCGATTTTAATCGTTAGTTGTTCGCCGTCGTGTAAACATGAATATAAAAACAGAGGGTGGTTGGTCACGCCAACAAACTTTAAAATTAATAAAGGAATTAAAACCGCGCGAGATACTAACACATACAAAGCTGCGTGTACGTATACAATTTTATGCTAGAATAATTAATCCAGTGTAGTTTGGAAAGAACAAAAGTTAATCCGACTAAAAATTAGTCTAGTCTAAATTGGCTCATTGATCATATATTTATACTTTATACATACTAATACCACAAAATGTCTAGTTAAATAACCCTATTATATTTTTTTTCTTTTCATTATTTCTGTGGCCACAAGGAATAACAGCTAAAGTCGAGTTAGGACAAAGTAGAGTTATTTCTACTGTTGTATTCACTGTATTCAAATGCACTACCACACAAAATTTTATCATCGTAGCTCAAAAAATGAGTATTTTATACCTAAAAAACTAAACAGCTAAAGTCGAAATTTTGCTCGTATGATTTTGGAATAACAGCCTATTGCAATTTGCTTCAATATTTTTTTAAAAAAAGTTTCTTAAGTAGAATAAGGATTTTATTCCAAACTGTGCCGTGCGTCTATTCAGACGTAAAATGTCTGCTTAACTCGAGTTTAGTCATTATTCCGTATGTTAAATTGATAATTCTTCAAATTAGGAATAACAACCAAACTCGAGTTTAGTCATTATTGAGTTTTTTTCGAGGGTCCAGTAAAAGACAAAGTCGAATTTGGTCGTTATTCCAAATGTGAAGAATAATATGTTCAAGGCCTAACTCCACTTAAGTTGTTTTTCCGTAACAGGTTTTCAGTTGAAGCATTTCTTAAGTAAAGTTAAGTTCATTTTCCAAATTTTGTGTGCAGTTCAACAAAATCTTAAATCGAATTTGGTTGTTAAGTGTAAGAGTTCATACAAAAAAGTATATCAGGATATCTAACCGTGTAAAAAAAATGTTAGAGTTAGCAGTAAAAAAAATTCAGAAGTGTCATCGAGCGTTCAAGGTAAGTTTTAAATAACATATTTCCTTATGATGAAACGTTAAAATTAATTTTTAAACTTAAACTTTATAGTGGAAACAACCTCGAGTAATTCTTTTCTTATTCAAAATGTTGAAAGGCAGTATCAAATTGATAGAGATATTCAAAGTAAGTTTAACTTTTTAAAGTATGGTACATACGTAGAGTAGAGTCTGGATCATCTTAACAAAAAAGAGTCTTAAATTTTTTATAGACGACATGAGCAGCGTTACCGTTGGTGCCACTAAAGTGGCATTTTGCCACTTTTTCGACTGCTTGGATACTATTTGGCCACTTGTACAAAATGCACCCAAATGTGGTACTTTTTGAGATTCTTGCCACTTTTTTGATACTTTTTACGCTAAGAAAATATACTTTTTTTCTTTCTGTTTTATTATAACCCCCAGCTTTAATATATGTCAAACTGTTTTAATATACATATGTATATGTAAGCAAGTTTATATGATATTTTGTTCTTGTCATGCGTGGTTAAATGAAAATCGGTTTAATAAACTTTCTATTAACCTGTTTTATTTATTATAAATAAGGGGATAAAGATATCTCACATATCGATGGTTTTCTTCTACTTTTCAGAAGAGACAAATTACTTTTTTTACCACATATTTAAAACTTTTTGCTATATATTCTTTTATAAATCAAGAATTAGAAAAAATTCTTATAAATATTTAAAAGAATATATAGCAAAAAGTTTAAAATATTTGGTAAAAAAAAGTATTTTGTCTCTCCTTAGAAGTCATAAAGCAGAAACCGAACTGTTGTGTACCGAAAACTTGTCTAAAATTTTTGTAATTGACATTAAAAGTAAAATCTAAGTTTTTAAAAAAAATTGTGTAATGAATTGATAATAAGAATTGATATAAAAAACAAAAAGCTCAATATATTGAAGTATTTAGACCCAATATTTATAATGTCTAATGAAGATATAAACTATTTCGAATTAATTAGTATTGTGGTTATTTTGTTGAACTATTTATGGTTTTTAATCCAAATTTTTAATATTTTCAATTAGGCTTAAGTTCATTAAATTTAATTTTCATTAAATTATTTTTATGAAGAAAGGTGTTTTACAACATGAAAATTAATTAAAATTGTTATTGATAATCTTTCATTTTTGACCGTGGCGGGGGCTCGAACCCGGGCCGGCAGGTTACAGAAGTAAGGAAGAACATGTAAAATCAATTAAAATAGATAATCATTCAAAAAAGCAAACTTCGATCTACCAAAGGTTAAAATACAATTTGGTTTAAGGATTGATGTTTGACTATTGACGTCAGCAGCCTTCGATGGCTGCGAGTGTAAAACGGCAAATCCATTTGAGAAGATCGAGTGGTTGCGATCGAAACATGTCATGGTAACCTGCCGGCCCGGGTTCGAGCCCCCGCCACGGTCAAAAATGAAAGATTATCAATAACAATTTTAATTAATTTTCATGTTGTAAAACACCTTTCTTCATAAAAATAATTTAATGAAAATTAAATTTAATGAACTTAAGCCTAATTGAAAATATTAAAAATTTGGATTAAAAACCATAAATAGTTCAACAAAATAACCACAATACTAATTATTGTTAAAAGCTAAGGCACGAGCTCTATGTGTTCATTTGTCCTTCAAGTTGTGCTGAAAAAGGTCAACAAGAAAAAGAAAGACAAAAATGAAAAAACAAAAAATGTACTTTGGACTTCAAGAAAAATTCTTGACAAAAGTACGAAAAAACAGAAGTAAGGAAGAACATGTAAAATCAATTAAAATAGATAATCATTCAAAAAAGCAAACTTCGATCTACCAAAGGTTAAAATACAATTTGGTTTAAGGATTGATGTTTGACTATTGACGTCAGCAGCCTTCGATGGCTGCGAGTGTAAAACGGCAAATCCATTTGAGAAGATCGAGTGGTTGCGATCGAAACATGTCATGGTAACCTGCCGGCCCGGGTTCGAGCCCCCGCCACGGTCAAAAATGAAAGATTATCAATAACAATTTTAATTAATTTTCATGTTGTAAAACACCTTTCTTCATAAAAATAATTTAATGAAAATTAAATTTAATGAACTTAAGCCTAATTGAAAATATTAAAAATTTGGATTAAAAACCATAAATAGTTCAACAAAATAACCACAATACTAATTATTGTTAAAAGCTAAGGCACGAGCTCTATGTGTTCATTTGTCCTTCAAGTTGTGCTGAAAAAGGTCAACAAGAAAAAGAAAGACAAAAATGAAAAAACAAAAAATGTACTTTGGACTTCAAGAAAAATTCTTGACAAAAGTACGAAAAAACAGAAGTAAGGAAGAACATGTAAAATCAATTAAAATAGATAATCATTCAAAAAAGCAAACTTCGATCTACCAAAGGTTAAAATACAATTTGGTTTAAGGATTGATGTTTGACTATTGACGTCAGCAGCCTTCGATGGCTGCGAGTGTAAAACGGCAAATCCATTTGAGAAGATCGAGTGGTTGCGATCGAAACATGTCATGGTAACCTGCCGGCCCGGGTTCGAGCCCCCGCCACGGTCAAAAATGAAAGATTATCAATAACAATTTTAATTAATTTTCATGTTGTAAAACACCTTTCTTCATAAAAATAATTTAATGAAAATTAAATTTAATGAACTTAAGCCTAATTGAAAATATTAAAAATTTGGATTAAAAACCATAAATAGTTCAACAAAATAACCACAATACTAATTATTGTTAAAAGCTAAGGCACGAGCTCTATGTGTTCATTTGTCCTTCAAGTTGTGCTGAAAAAGGTCAACAAGAAAAAGAAAGACAAAAATGAAAAAACAAAAAATGTACTTTGGACTTCAAGAAAAATTCTTGACAAAAGTACGAAAAAACAGAAGTAAGGAAGAACATGTAAAATCAATTAAAATAGATAATCATTCAAAAAAGCAAACTTCGATCTACCAAAGGTTAAAATACAATTTGGTTTAAGGATTGATGTTTGACTATTGACGTCAGCAGCCTTCGATGGCTGCGAGTGTAAAACGGCAAATCCATTTGAGAAGATCGAGTGGTTGCGATCGAAACATGTCATGGTAACCTGCCGGCCCGGGTTCGAGCCCCCGCCACGGTCAAAAATGAAAGATTATCAATAACAATTTTAATTAATTTTCATGTTGTAAAACACCTTTCTTCATAAAAATAATTTAATGAAAATTAAATTTAATGAACTTAAGCCTAATTGAAAATATTAAAAATTTGGATTAAAAACCATAAATAGTTCAACAAAATAACCACAATACTAATTATTGTTAAAAGCTAAGGCACGAGCTCTATGTGTTCATTTGTCCTTCAAGTTGTGCTGAAAAAGGTCAACAAGAAAAAGAAAGACAAAAATGAAAAAACAAAAAATGTACTTTGGACTTCAAGAAAAATTCTTGACAAAAGTACGAAAAAACAGAAGTAAGGAAGAACATGTAAAATCAATTAAAATAGATAATCATTCAAAAAAGCAAACTTCGATCTACCAAAGGTTAAAATACAATTTGGTTTAAGGATTGATGTTTGACTATTGACGTCAGCAGCCTTCGATGGCTGCGAGTGTAAAACGGCAAATCCATTTGAGAAGATCGAGTGGTTGCGATCGAAACATGTCATGGTAACCTGCCGGCCCGGGTTCGAGCCCCCGCCACGGTCAAAAATGAAAGATTATCAATAACAATTTTAATTAATTTTCATGTTGTAAAACACCTTTCTTCATAAAAATAATTTAATGAAAATTAAATTTAATGAACTTAAGCCTAATTGAAAATATTAAAAATTTGGATTAAAAACCATAAATAGTTCAACAAAATAACCACAATACTAATTATTGTTAAAAGCTAAGGCACGAGCTCTATGTGTTCATTTGTCCTTCAAGTTGTGCTGAAAAAGGTCAACAAGAAAAAGAAAGACAAAAATGAAAAAACAAAAAATGTACTTTGGACTTCAAGAAAAATTCTTGACAAAAGTACGAAAAAACAGAAGTAAGGAAGAACATGTAAAATCAATTAAAATAGATAATCATTCAAAAAAGCAAACTTCGATCTACCAAAGGTTAAAATACAATTTGGTTTAAGGATTGATGTTTGACTATTGACGTCAGCAGCCTTCGATGGCTGCGAGTGTAAAACGGCAAATCCATTTGAGAAGATCGAGTGGTTGCGATCGAAACATGTCATGGTAACCTGCCGGCCCGGGTTCGAGCCCCCGCCACGGTCAAAAATGAAAGATTATCAATAACAATTTTAATTAATTTTCATGTTGTAAAACACCTTTCTTCATAAAAATAATTTAATGAAAATTAAATTTAATGAACTTAAGCCTAATTGAAAATATTAAAAATTTGGATTAAAAACCATAAATAGTTCAACAAAATAACCACAATACTAATTATTGTTAAAAGCTAAGGCACGAGCTCTATGTGTTCATTTGTCCTTCAAGTTGTGCTGAAAAAGGTCAACAAGAAAAAGAAAGACAAAAATGAAAAAACAAAAAATGTACTTTGGACTTCAAGAAAAATTCTTGACAAAAGTACGAAAAAACAGAAGTAAGGAAGAACATGTAAAATCAATTAAAATAGATAATCATTCAAAAAAGCAAACTTCGATCTACCAAAGGTTAAAATACAATTTGGTTTAAGGATTGATGTTTGACTATTGACGTCAGCAGCCTTCGATGGCTGCGAGTGTAAAACGGCAAATCCATTTGAGAAGATCGAGTGGTTGCGATCGAAACATGTCATGGTAACCTGCCGGCCCGGGTTCGAGCCCCCGCCACGGTCAAAAATGAAAGATTATCAATAACAATTTTAATTAATTTTCATGTTGTAAAACACCTTTCTTCATAAAAATAATTTAATGAAAATTAAATTTAATGAACTTAAGCCTAATTGAAAATATTAAAAATTTGGATTAAAAACCATAAATAGTTCAACAAAATAACCACAATACTAATTATTGTTAAAAGCTAAGGCACGAGCTCTATGTGTTCATTTGTCCTTCAAGTTGTGCTGAAAAAGGTCAACAAGAAAAAGAAAGACAAAAATGAAAAAACAAAAAATGTACTTTGGACTTCAAGAAAAATTCTTGACAAAAGTACGAAAAAACAGAAGTAAGGAAGAACATGTAAAATCAATTAAAATAGATAATCATTCAAAAAAAATAATCATGAAAAATAGATTTGATGAATATACCTATATATATATTCAAACTTGTACAAATTGATCTCTCATATTTTTACATTGTCACATAGTAGTGCTTCTGCTGGGCGTGTTTTTACTAAGTTAGCTTTAATCAAAAATAAAGTAACAAAAAGACATTTTACGAAAGTATGGAAGTTGTTTTAAGAACAATTAATTGTAAAATTTGTATGAAACCGACCATTAATAAATATGTAGCACAGGACGACATTGAAAAAGTTTGTTTTCACCTGATTCTTATGTTTTTGGAATGCTAAAGACGAATATGAACACAATTTTTTCCCATCACGTCACATTTATCAGATACACCAATTATTGTAATTTTGGAAGATGCTTTGTACCACAATTAATACCAAAATCCAGTTTTATAGTTTTGTTCTAGCAATAATAGACGAAATTGGATAAAAACTAAATATGCTATAGTAAAGAAATTAAAACAATAGCACTTAAATTTAGTAGCATGTATGCATGCCGTGCATTTATTTGTATTAATGTGAGGAACTGATTATATATAAAGTATTTGAAAAAGTGATATTTTCGTTTTTTTGTTATAGGATTTCTTGTTTTCATCCGATTAAAGCTTAGCTGCCCGGCCCACGGTGTCGACAAGAACATTTCTTTCGCATATTTATATTGAAAACAATAATAAAAACTAAAATTTGTTTTTTTTTTCAAAACAAATATACGAAAGAAATTTTATTGTCGACATCGTGGGCCTGGGCAAACAACGTTTGTTATTAGGTTGACTGTATAATAAAATTATAAAACTATGGATGTTATTGTTATTAATTGTGGTACAAAACATCATCCGAAATTACAATTATTTGTGTATCTGATAAATGTGACGTGATGGGAGAAAACTGTGCTCATATTCGGTCATAGCATTCCAAAAAACATAAGAATCTGGTGGAATGGGCAAATAAATTTCTAAAAGCTTTTTAAATGTCTACCTGTGCAATATAGTGTCTTAAATAAATCAAAGAAAATGTATTCAGAAGGAATAGTACAAGAATTATATTACTAAATGTATATATAAAACACATTTCATAAATATCTTCTATTTGCAGCAACAATGTCATAATCCAAAAAACATGTTTGGCAGAAAACAAGTTCAACGTTTTTAAATTACCAAAACATTAAAGTAAATATTTTATAAAAATTACTTCTCGAGAGAAATATTTACAAAATACCTATTTATTTTAGTTTTTACACCATTTAAAATTATAATAAGTAGAAAAAAAACGTAAAAAATACATAATGTGGTGTACTTATTTTTATTTTAAAAGATGTGCCCCTTTTTTTTAAAAAAATCCAATTTTGGTGCCACTTTTTTTTGTAGATATCCCCTTTTTTTGGTACTTTTTCAAAATATCCGACGGTAACACTGGACATGAGGAATAAGAAATTCAGTTTGAAGCAATGGCCTAATAAATATTTCTCTAAGACATCAATCTGATCCCACAACAGTGTTTTTTTTTTTGCAGACGTTTTATGAGACCAAATCCTCAATCAACGGATTTGATTTTGACTTAAATAATATATTAAAAGGTCTAGTTTTATATAAGTTCATATATTAACATCTGTCTTCTCTCCTATCGAAACTGTGTGCAACAAATTATGAAAGAATATTTTGCAGGTTCAAATTCTGGAAACAAAGAAGAACATTGCATTATTATTTAAGAGACGTAAACCTATAAAATATATGAATATTGTTTTAGTCCCCTTTTAGACAGGCAAATTTTGTTAAATTCTCTTTTAAGCTTTGTTTGGTGTTTAGACACACAAAGTTTAATTTGACAAAGTTTTGTTTTCTTTTGTTTGAATATAATAGTATATTAACAGCGTTGCCAGAATGATGATTTTATCATATTTTTGGACTAAAATACCATTTAAAGATTTTTTTCTCAAATGATGATTTTTTATTTTTAGAAATTTTGATTTACTTAAAGTTTGTTTGTTCAAAATACACAATTTTATTAAAACAGTAAATTTTTAAAACAATGAAGTTTTGTATTAGCTTGCACACTTTTGTACCCAGTGTCTAGAATACACAAAATTGCATCATTATTTCTGGACATTCAAAATATTAAAAAAGCATCTTAGATTAGCGATTGTTAATTTTGAGAATATTGATGAAAAAAATTATTTGTGAAAAGAAAAACCGTGTTATTATAAAGTTTCATGTATTAAAGAAAAATAATCAAGTATTTAGTACCAAAAGCTAAAACTAATGGAACTTAAGAAGCTTTTAGTTTCAAAATTCTTCCTTCCATATATATGATCAATTTTAAACAAAGTATGTATATATAAGTGCTTAAGAATATCTTTTAAAAGCTATTCCAACATTATTTTAATAACTATTCCATTAAGAATTAATTTAGAAAAATCCAAACCAATCTAAATATCTTCTATATTACATCGATATCAAAAAATATAATATTAAATTAAGAACCCTTAAGTTTTCATATGGCGTATGAGCTTCATAGCTGCCAAACTAAAATCTTCTTGCCCAAAACTTATAAATCACTAATATTAGAATTTATTAAAAATTAAATGGATTTATAATTTATTTTAAGAAAAATTTGTACGCAAAATATAACCGAAAACAATTTAAATCTATTTAGTTTTGTAAAAATATCGCAATTAGTCAGCTCATTATTATACAAAGACTTGCAAAAAAAGTAATAAATGCATTGGTTCCAAGGATAATGCACATGCAAGATTTGAACATAATGGTGTCATTGGATAGTATGAGTTTGCATTAAAAGTTCAGTTATGAATTAGGATTTTCGTTGATTTCAAACATTCATTTGAATGAGTGCGAATTAAAGCCAATGAAGTTCAGTGATTTTAATACGAATTTTCATTGATGCTCAATATTAATTTTAATATGCATCATTAATTGTATTCAGAGCTGCCGTTTTTGGTTATTTCTAACCAAAATTGGTTATATTTTTTTTCAATGTGGAGATGTGAATATTTTTTTCATTTTGGTTACTTTTTTCTAAAATAATAATACGTACGAATATGTTTGTTTGATACACGAACTCGAAAAAGTTGTACTGTACTATGATTTTTTCATTATTTGTTACCAATGAGCGGAAGTTTTTTATACTTTATCGAAAACAAAAAATCCTTTCAAAACTGCCAACAAATAATATTTTTAAATACATATTTGAAAATACACATAGGAATTTTAAAGATTTTTCAAAAATACATTGATTTAAGATATATCATTTATAACTTGTTTATAACTTGTCGGTATTTTTATTTATTTAAAGTTTTTAGATTATTTGGCAATATTTTTAATTTATAAAAAAAACCTTTGACTGTCTCTTTCCCCATTTAATGTATGCTTCGAAAGGCGAATTTGTTTATATTCGCCATAATATCTTCCAATGATTCACAAAATGTATCCAATAAAACAATTTTAAAACAGTTATTAATAATAAGAATTATAAATTTGAAATAAATTTTACAAACTCGAGAAAAAAGATTTTTTAATATTTAAGATATATATATATGTATGTAAATTAGAAAATATTTACATAAAATGCATTTCGCATATCGCCAATCGTTTTCAATTTCGAAAAAACAATCGCCAAACGTAAATTTCCATCGACAAAAGGATTAAAAAATCGCCACATTTGACAGTCCTGTCAATGACAGCTAAAAAGCTGAAAACAATTTTCCTTTTTTTGTTATTTTGAACTGTGAAGTACAATTTTCGTTTATTTAAAACGACATATTAAAAAATATTCAATTTATTAACTATCAATATACATATTGAATTTTGTATGGAAATTTGACGGATTTATCTCTGGTAAAATAAAAATATTTTTTAAGGAAAAAGTCTCAAATAAATAAAACTTTTACCCTCAATTTCACCAAGTTCGGTTATAATAAACTATCAGCTGTCAAAACACATTGTTAACTGGAAGTTAAAGTTATAGTTAATTTTAACTGATCTTGGTGAAATTGAGGGTTAATTAAGTTTCTCGTTATTTTTGTAATATGTAAAATAATTTTGTTTCTTGTTTTGTTTTCTTGACTTATACAGCCTGTTCAACGATTTCGAACGTTGACGTTCGAATAGAAAATTACATTTAAAACAAAATTCTAAAGTTTGTTTTTTGTTTAAATGTAATTTTCTATGCAAACGCTAACGTTCGAAATCGTTGAACAGGCTGATAATTATTATATTACTTTAAAGTGCAAATATCTTTGTATTACAATGCAATTTAAAATAAATTTTAATGATTTTCTCAATTAATAAAAGGCATTTTAAATTTGGTTATATTTGGTAACATTTGGTAACTTTTTCAAAAATTTTGGTTGCAAAAATTGTATTGGTTGTGGCAGCACTGATTGTATTTTAAATTAATTGAAAAAAAACATGCAAATTCTAAAAAATAAGGCCTTTTTTACATTTTTGAATTTTTTATTAAATTTTTAAACTTTCCACTTTTAAAAAGTTCAAAAATCAAAATTTTAATCCTAATGTTATTTTTTATTTAAGAAATAACTTCAAACATTAAAATATATTGAAAATAATTTTTAAATGTGATATTGATACAAAATAATACATAATGAACAAATCAAAAGTTGTTTAGTTACTGCAGGTTTATTTAAATTTCTTCGTATAATTTACAAACAGCAAATGCGTATTCTTAAATCCATTAATTTGTCAAACCTTTTTTCGCCTTCTTTTTTTTTTAAAGCTATTAAGTATAAAAATTAAATGTATAAATGAAATAAATATTATTCAACTATTAATTTTAATTGCATAAAATATTCGACCCTTTTAAATCCTTAAAGAATACATACCAAATTATAGTGGAATATTGCAATTCATACATAAGAGTTGAATGGGAATATTGCATGTAATTTTACATGCGTAAGTAAATAAGTACTAAAGAAATCTTTAAAATTATCCCTCTTGAACAACTTTAAAATTTTTTTGCTGGGAAGAAGTATTTTTTATATAAAATTAATAATTTTTATTTATTTTTTTTCTCTTTAAGAAAATAATATTTTAGTCAAATGATGATGATTTTTTTACTAAACTTTCTGGCAACGCTCTATATTAATATAAAGTTGCAGCCAACTTCAGATATAAAATACGAACGAAAATCAAAACGACTTTGCTAGTACAGCAAAGTATGTACTCCCCCGCTATTCTCTTTTCCCCTCCCTTCTATAAACTGAATATTATTCAGGGTACCGAATATCAAAAATTAAGTATTCATGTATTTTCGTATGTTATTTAGCTAGAAACAAAATTAAAAGTCATATACAAACTAAACAAGTCTAAAACCTTCCACAAAAGTTCATTTAACCCTTAAATGCCTGGAGTATCTTTAAAGATACAACCATTGAAAAAATTCCTGCGGCCACAGTTTTGGCTCAATTTCAATAAAACTGGTTTCATTATAGTGTACTTATATCTACAAGAGAAAAAACAAAAATTGCAGTCAAAGTAAAAAAAAATATTTTTCCAAAATTAACTAAATTTACTTTTTTTAGTGTAATTTTTTTTAAAAGAAGTAATACTTTTTGATTAAAAAAAAATTCTAAGTGGTTTCAAAATGTTTTCTGTAGTGAAATAAATTGAATGGAAAAAATCTGATAATCGAGCTTAAAGCTGTTACACTTTTATTGGTTGTATCTTTAAAGATACATTGTGCATTCCACGCATATTCTTGATTTACGTTATGCATACTATTTGTACTACATTGTTGTTCGTTTTCATTCATATTTTACTCTTTGCATGAAGAAGTTGACTTGTCTGGAGCATAGTAATAAATCTTTATGAATGTGTATTGTCTTAATTACAATTTTTATGTAATATAACTAGTATTTTTATATAATTTTATATATAAGATCACTTTTTGAGTTATGGCGAGTTCGATAAGAGTTGGTCGAATTATGATGACTGATGATGACATACGTGAAATACTTTGTAATAGCGAAGATAGTGACGACAGCCTTGGAGGAGGTAGCGATGATTTTAGTGGGGAAGTCGAAGAAGAGGCGGGAGATCGTACTGTAAAGGCCACACATATGGAGATAATTGCAGATGCAAATGAGTGTGAGAATCAGAACGAAATCGATCTCAATACATCTTTTCAAGATTTCTTTCTCGAAATGATCAATGATGACACTGATCCGGGAGATATGATTGATTTAAATACCAGCAATATCGAAGACATTGATTCTGAGGCATGTAATTTATCCGGGATTATTCCTTCCAAACATACTAACACTTGGAATAATTTTCCACTTCAATTTCGTGATGTAGAAATAAATTGTAAGTCTTCCGAATTCGAGAAGGTAATTTGGAAGAAAGGCAACATTCAGTTTAATGACCAACAAGTAAGGTTTAGAGGTGAAAGTAGTTTGCCTCAAAACATTATGTCTTTGGAAACACCTTATCAAGTTTGGAGATTTTTGTTTCCTGAAACTTTGGAACAACATATAGTTGACGAAACCATAAAATATGCTGGACTTGATGAGACATTTCGATTTGATATACCCGAATTACGGAAATATATTGGAATAGTTTTTTACATGACTTACCACAACCTTCCAAATATTAGAGATTATTGGTCTGAAAAACCTAATCACTCCGTAAATGTAATAAAAAATCAAATGACTGTACGGCGTTTTGAAAAGATACGGGAATTCATTCATTTCAATGATAAAAATAACCAGCCATCTAGTGAGGATACAAATCGAGACCGTCTTTATTTAATCAGACCTATTATTGACACTCTGAATGCAACTTTTGGAAGTGTGCCCAAACTAGATCGACTCTGATGAGCAAATATGTTCCACCAAAATTAGAAGCTACATGAAGCAGTACTTGCCTAATAAACCAAAAAAATGGGGATTCAAATTGTTCGTTCTATGCAATACAACTGGGTATGCTTATAAGTTTGAAATTTATAATGGAGCACCAGAAACACCAGCTCCAGCTGAACCGGATCTTCAACCTTCGGCCAATATTGTGATTCGGTTACTAAGAGAAGTACCGAGGTTTCAAAATTATATACAGTGCAATCTCCCTTAACGGACACTTCCCATAAGCGGACACCCCCATTAAACGGACATTGTCGCTAGGTCCCGGCAGCGCTCCATAAGAAAAGCATTGCAGTCGCTTTCCCTTGAACGGACGCTTCTCATGAGCGGACGCGGACATCAGCTAGATAAAAAAAATTCTCTTGGACGGACACTTAGCTTATTTTTTCCCCGAATTTTTCATGTCATAATTTACAAATAAGCCTGCCAAGACTCTTTTAATTTGTTCGCTTTAACAACAGGGCACGGTTTATCATATTTACTACATCACATAACATAGTTAAATGTGGGAATGTTAAATACATATTTTCTCTCTTACATAATGTTTTCAATTTAACGTTTTTTCTACGATTTACGCTTCTGCTTCGGAGAGTTGACAATACTAATTCTTGCAAAGTTTGTGGTGCATACGCATGGTGTACAAACCTATTTGACCAACAGCTTGTAATCTATGCCATTACTTATGCGATTTAGGGGATTCCCCAAATAATAATCGATGTGCGTTTGCTTATTGTACTTTGGAATGCATTGTTCATTCGTTTGTATACATTAGTGCGGTAAGACTTTTTAAAATGGATAAAAAGAGGTCTGTATTAACTATTAAGCAAAATATAGAAGTGATTGAAGTGTACAACAAAGAAAAATTAAGCGTGAGAAATTTATCGAAGTACTCATAAAACATTTTTAACTTTTATTACATATAGAACTAAATTTAATGATTTTTTGTTATTAAACCCAATTGAATTGTTTATTTTTTATATTTTTTTTAATAAAAGTATGTATCTTTAAATAAAAACAAACAATATAAGGCAAAGTTTTGTTGATTTAAATTTGTAGTTTTCTCTTGGCCGGACAGCCCCCTTGTGCGGACACATTTCAACGGTCCCTTCGGTGTCCGCTCATGGGAGATTCCACTGTAATTTACTTTGACAATTATTACACTACCGTACCATTGGTGGTGTATTTGCGGACGCAAGGCATACTTTCGTTTGGTACCAACCGAATAAAAAATTGCAAGCTGCCTGATGAAAAAACCATGCAAAAGTTTGAACGCGGTACTAGTCATGAATTCATATGCAATATATACGGAATTGATGTAACTTCACTCTCGTGGAAAGACAATAAGATTGTGAATTTAGTTTCAACATATGTGGGTGTTAAACCTATATCTGATAGTGTTGGAAAAAAATTGGCACAATCTCTAACGGTAAAAAGATATGACAAAAAAGAAAAAACTGTCAAAATGATTCCATGTCCTCAAATTATAAAGGACTATAATGAACACATGGGTGGTGTCGATTTAATGGACAGCTCGATAAGCCGGCACAAGATAAAAATAAAAAGCCGAAAATGGACAAATAGAACTTTCTATCATCTTTTGGATATGACGGTGGTCAATGCTTGGTTATTATACAAAAGAATTAATAGAGATCGACCTGGGTTCAAACCCATGCGCTTAATAGATTTTAAATTAGAAATAGCTGACACTTTATTCACACTAAACTCGACACAAGCTTCTGTTCGTGGACGACCACGTATTGAGGCAGAAATCTATGAAAAACGCTTCAAACCAAATTCTCATACTCCACCTCCTAAGGACACTAGATTAGATAAGATTGATCATTGGACAGCAATTGATAAGAAGGGACGATGCAAATTTCCGAACTGCGCTGGACAAACCAGGATGTACTGTACTAAATGCAAAGTGAATTTATGTTTAACTGGAGAAAAGAATTGTTTTTATAACTATCATAATTCATAAAACAAGTGCAATCAAGGCAATTCTGAATAAAATTCCGCGTGAAATTTCTTCCTTTTCCAATTAGAATTTTAATTGTTTTCCCTATTACATGTTTGCTATTGTTTGAAATTGTTTCCCGGGAAGAAATTCTCTCTGAATTTTGTTCAGAATTGTCCTCAATGAATTTAACAAATGTATAAGTATTTATTATTTGAATTACATCTACCTATTTTTCATTTATTTTTAATTATTTTTCTGAATTTATTTTTAAATGTTATTTTTACTGTATTTTAAATACTTTTTAAACTTTTTGAAATATATTATTTTAATAAAATTTCTAAACAAAATCTTTTATTTTGGTATGTCTGTAAAGGAATCTTAATTACTGGGTAAATGCACAGTGTATCTTTAAAGATACAACCAGTTTTTTATAAATAACTTTAACAAAAAAATTTTTTAAAAAAAAGTAAAAACGCAGTTATTTTCTATTTACATTTTGACACAATATATATATTTTTGGAGAAAATCGGTGACCTTGGGCATTTAAGGGTTAATAAATACATTTGCTACGATTTTATAATTATTAAAATGCAATGCATCAAGTTCCAAAAACAATATATACTGGGTAGTCTAATAACACATATTTTACAAAACTATACTTTTTAGCGATCATATGTTTTCTGTTCGTTTACTTTTTTGCAAGAGCCAGTTTTAAGAGTAAAATTTTCATATTGCCCAAAATTTACTCACCTACTGGATTTTAATGGAAAAGTAAACAAACGCATATTGCTAAATCTTCGTTTCTAATTTTTTATCGAACCTTCGAAATCGATAGCTTTTTTGGACTAAACTGAGCAACATGTAAACAATTTTCAATTCGTTTTTGATTGTCGATCTCGAAAGATTTACACAGTAAATGTTCGAGATATATTCTATGGCAATATCATTAACGAAAGTCTTGGTCAAGTGGGAACTTATGTAAAATTTAAGGTGTTCAATTAATCGGGTTTTATTTTTGTTCGATTAAACGATTAATCGATATTTGGCATTTTTAACTTATTTGATTAAACGAATAAAATTTTAAAATTAATCGAATAATTCTAAATCTAGGAATTTTACATTTTATTTTTTTTTTCGATAATTTTAGAAGATATTAGTACTTGAGTAAATAAACATTCTTTTTTAAATAAAAATTGTCAATGTAGCTCCGAATTGTTGCTTCACTTTCGGGCACTTAGATTTTAAAAGTGTCAATATAACAATATAACTATTCAAGGACATTCCATCCTCTGCTTTACTTCTGCAAATAATTTCCTCTAGAGAATCGATCGAAGTTTCTTTTTTAAAATATTTATTTATCGGAACACTTGTAGCCCCCTTTAATTTTGTTGGTGGAGCATCTTCTTCAAGTACTATGTTGTTGAAGTTGTTGAAAACATTTACATTAATACATTTTTGGACACCTGTTACACTTAGCATTATTAGATTTATCTTTCGTACAATTTTTTTAAGAAATGCGGGCGTCTTCTAGAAATCGAAATGAAGTGGATTTAAATTCGATCAAATTTTAAAATTTAAAATCATTCTTTAAGTATCTATTATTTTTGCAAGTACAATACTTAAAACCACGATAAATTAAGACCATTTGGTAAATAATTGAATTTAAATTATCGTTCAATTTCCCTTCATTTCGATTTCTAGAACATACCCGACAAATCTATATATAAATCGGCAAAGGCAAAACAGTTAAGAACACTTTCCTCCTCTGTATGTCAACCGTATACACCATACACCATTTGAAAGATATTTACTTACAGAAGTGCAGAATATATATTTTATTCAAATCTGTTCAATAATTTCAGAGTTATAAGCATTAAATTTTTCTACTAACACAAATACAAAAAATTTGTTTTTTTTCAATTATCAAATAATAAAAAATAGGGTGGTCGATTATAAGACATTTTTCAAAACCCGGTTTTCGATTATTTCGATTATATGTATCAGCACAGGCAAAACAGTTGAGAACACTTTCTGCCTTTGTTTGTCAATCGAACCTCTATGGGGAAAAATATATCAAAAAGGGGAAATACGGGACTTTTCCGTGCTCCATGTGATAATTTTTAAATTTTCTATAATATTGAACTTAGAAACATAATATTATAGGTGCAGGTTACTTCTTGTTTTTCATCTGGTACATTTAAATTTTTGTTAATAATCGACCAACAAAGATAAAAATAAACATAAGAATGTCTAAGAGGGAGCATTTTGGTACTTTTTCGTTCTACATCTGGTACTTTAATTAATTTTTGTTAATATTAGACATAGAAACATAAAATTAAACATGCAGTGTCCTGAGGGGATGACAATCTATAAAGGAGACTTTTTGATACTTTTTTATTTTTCATTTGATATTTTCTGATATTTCTTATATTGAACTTACAAAATTAAATTAACTCACGTAGAAGATAAAAAACAAACCGGAGGTTAGTCCCTCGCATAATCAATCCACTAAGACGGAAAAAATAAATGCTTGAAACATGTAAATTCATTTATACTTAGATGAACTATGTTTTCTTCATATTTACATAAAAATGTATGGTCGAATTTTGACCATTAGGCGAACACTAGTTAATATAAATCTTTGAGTTAACATACCTTTTTCGTTTTTTCTTTTGTTTAAATTGTGTTGAAAAAATGTAAAAAATTGTTTGGTTTGTTCATTCGACTGAAAACTTTAAAAAAAGTATACATTTAACAGAAATACAATATATTTTTATTATTCGACTAATCGGTATAAATTTTTCGATTAATCCTTTAATCGAAATTAGCAATTTTAAATTATTCGAAAAATCAGCCGTCTAAAATATTTCGATTAATCAAACAAGAATTAATCGACTGAACCCCCTATTAAAATTATTACAAGTAGGTTAGTAATTTTTTTTTTAGTTTTGGTTATGCATTTCTTTAAGGGTAAATTTGTGTTTGAATATAACTGCACTGGTCTCTACATAGTATATTCCACGTTAGTAAATCGAATTATAAATAATGCTCACTCTGCATTTAAATTTTTTTATTTAAATTTTTAACGACGGCCACCATTTCAAACTAACGTCTTCTAATTTTATTGTATCCTTGATTTATAGACAATTAACAATTTCATTGCAGCTTCTATGTCTTGCCTGAATTAAAAACATAGAACTGGTTAATTGGACAGGACTTGATTTCTTGTTAACAAACGTCAATGTCGATTTTTGGTCTTTTTACTAGTTTGTGTTCTTTGAATGTCAATTAAGGGAAGTGTATGTTTTTGACAATTTAGCGCTATTTAGCTTGTCTGAGTGTATCTCTCTTTATATATTAAAGTTATATTCGATATGTTCGACACTTAAAGTCCACTAGCAATTGTAGCAGACATATTTACATACATACATACTATGAGCAAATCGTACATACATATGTACCAGTGTTGCCAGGGAAAGAATCAAAAAAGTTATGCTGCTTTTTCAAAAAAGTTCCGTTTTTCGTCAAAAGTTACATTTTGAAATATTCCTTGTTTAAAGTTTTGAGATTTAGACAAAATAAATATTTTTTTTTCATATTAATGTTTTCTAGTTGAGAAGTGCCATTTTTTGTGTAAGGCGCCACTCGTCAACAAAATTATGTAGTTTAATTAGAAAATCTGTTTAAAAATTGTGTTAAGTCTTTTTGATTGACAGACTGTGCTGTGAAAGTAATTTGAGCTTGAAAGTTCTTTTTTGAAAGCATCAGTTATTTTTTTGTAGTTTAAATCCATATAGTTAATGGCAATGGTTCTTGTTAATTTTTCAATCTCGTACTGTGCCATATTTAGAAGTCGTTTATCCGATTGAAATATTTTTTTGAATCATTTAAAAGCTCTAGAGCACATAACATGGATTCCAAATATATTTATACCCTTCACCACAGGTGGTGAATAGGGTAAATATAAGTTTGTCATTCCGTTTGTAATATCTATAATATTGCTGTTAGACCCTATAAAGTATATATATTCTGGGTTCTATGAGGAGCGAAGTTGATTTAAAGATGTCCGTCTGTCCATTGAAATGGATTTTCCGAAGACCCCATATATGATGGGGGCCAGGTTATTATACATTTATGTCACATATGGTCCGGAATTGTTTGCTAAAAAATTCACAAATGGCTGAGATATGAGTAAAAAACCACGACTGCCTCAAATTTGTTCTTTTAAAGGTCCAATTAGACGTGACATTACCATACCAACACTGTATTACCAAAACGACATAAAAATACCATACAAACCAATTAAATTTTGGTTTCTACGGTCATACAGTGGATATGGTAATACAGTGGTGTTAATGTGTTTTTGTTGTTGTTTTTTTTTATACCCTTCACTACAAGTGGTGGATTTTATTTGTAATGTGGTTAATTTTACGCATACACATACACATTAATGCATGTATATGACCCAGCGGGAAAAAGAAGGAGTAGGGAGGCCTTCTAGAAGGCCTCTGTACTCCTTCTTTTGGATGTACAAGGCCTTCTGGCTCCATTCCATACTCATATCTTTTTTACACACGTTGTCATTGCGGAGAAGGCCTTCCGCTCTCGCTTCTTCAGCAGGTACATAAGAAGGGTAACGGGACCAAAAAAAAATTGATTTTGCTTTTGCAAAAAAACTTCTCAAAGAAGCGAGTGTGGAAGGTGTATCTTATCTTTTATACGAAAGAGACGAGGCCTTTTATGAGGCCTTCTTTAGCAGTTAGATAAGAATAGTAATTGAATCACAAAATCTTTAAAGCAGGCCTTTAAAAAGGCCTGAAGTAAGAAGATCTTCTGATTTTTCCCGCTGGGGATATGCCGCTCAAATATAGAAACAAACTCATAGACTCAATATATTTTAATTTAACGCTTCTTCAGTAAAAGCATACCATACAAATCAATTCAATTTTGGTTTCTATGGTCATACAGTGGCTATGGTAATACAGTGTTGGTAATGTGGTTTTTGTTGTTGTTTTTTTATACCCTTCACTACAAGTGGTGGATTTTATTTGTAATGTGTTTAATTTTACGCATCCACATACACGTTAATGCATTTATATGATATGCCGCTCAAATAAAGAAACAAACTCATAAACTCAATATATTTTAATTAAACGCTTCTTCAGTAAGAGCATGGTGAAATTACTACAAGGTGGCATCACTACGGCATCTGGTAATTTTTTGCTTAACTGTGGTGAAAACCCAAAGATGTCATTTTTTTTTTGTTTATGTTTACATTCTTGAAAAAATATTTAAAAAAAATAATTTTTGTGCGGTTTTTAAAAGAAAATTGTGTATAACAATTAAAAAATTTGCAAAAAACAAATCGTATGTGCTTTTTATATGTGCGTCTTAAGTTGGGCTAACAGTTTTTTTTTATTAATAAATAAAAACAGAAATAATTGTGTATGTGACCACGTCGTGTGTTCGTTTGAAAAATGCGTATATTTTTGATATGCGCTTGTGCGCCACTTTCTTTAAACCTCCAAAGGACGTGTAGTGAAAAAAAAAGTGGAAAAACAATTGTTTTTAATTCAAAAAACATTAAAATTTTAAGTATGAATCTTTTAGTAATTTTTTCATAATATTTTTCGTTTTATTTGTTGCAGATCAGCGTTGCCACTGAAAATTTTTTATTCGACCAAACTTATTAAAAAAAATCCTTTGGACTCGACCAGTTTTCTATTTTTGATACATTTAAGCAAGTTTAGTTTAAAACTTATTTTTTATATATATACCTTGAATATAAAATTAAAATTTGTTTTGCTTCTACTGAAAATTTTTAAATTTTAAGTTAACATGGAGCCGTAGGTTAATTATGGACCGACCTTCACCATATTTGTTGTCATGAAAAGGTTTTTGTTGAAATTTAATGACAATCAGTGCATTCCGCTACAAATTCATGTTAGTTTTTAGGGAGGTAGTTTCACATTTGGGAGCATAACTCTTTTTCTAATAAAAACATCTTTGAAGAACTTGAAAAAATTTGTAACCCAAACGGCTAAATCGACTTAGAAGACCCAGAATATATATACTTTATGGGATCTTCGATGAATATTGAAAAAAAAAATTAAATTCACATAGAATGATAAACGTAGTAATATGATAAATTAAATTTCTCCTTAATGCACAATTTGTTTAATAACGAAATTGTTTCAGAATTCCTACTTCGTAATGTTTAGCTTTCTGTTTCTATTCGCCCTTCCAGAAATAGCATTCCACTTAGACTGCAATATTTTCATTCTCATTATGCAATGTTTGTACGTACATATATTGATTTCTATGATCCTTTAGAATTTAAAATTACCATTTTAATATCTTAAAATAGCTTTATTCTTAAGTTTTTTCGATTTTGTTACATATGTATTTAAACGTGTAACATTGCCCTAAGGTTTAGCCTACCATCCTACCAAGCGAAAATTATCCGACCAAATGTTGTCAGAAAAGACAAACAATGGCAACATTGTTGCACATAATTTTTGACAGCACGGAGTTTATTACACAAACAAATTTGCCTGTTTTTGTTGTATTGTTGTACAACAACACCTAGTGCTGCCACCTTGTAGTAATTTCACCATGAGTAAGAGCATTCGTAGCCGAGTTGTTAAGTTCTCTCCTGAGACTGATGGTATTGCCAGTTCGAATCCCAAAAATAATTTTTTATTTAATTTTTTTATGTTCTAAAAAATGATTTTAAGATTATAAAACGAATTTCAAACATAAACTTTGGCAAGAGAGGAAACGGGCTTAGGTACATATATAATTTTTTTTGTTTTTTTTTATTCTTCGGCATGGCGAAATGAAAAGTGAGCCACGCCCAATTAATATTTATTTATACCTATCTAAAGAACGTTTTATATGTATATAACTTTTTGTTCTTATCAAATCATGGTGAAGGGTATATAAGATTCGGCATAGCCGAATAAAGCACTCTTACTTTTTTTGTAATATCGCTGTTTAAGCCGTTGAAAATTTCTTTTTTACCATTGTAGGAGTTTAAAAAATTTCCAAACGAAAATAATCTTTTAAAACAGAGACGTGCATTTTCTAATACTAATTGATAAATTAAGTACTTTTTTTTGAAATATCACTTCGTTCTTACGAAAATATGGTCAAATATAACAAATTTATACATGGTTACATCGGACTTTCAAAAGTTACGAAAAATTTAACAAATGTAACCAAAAGGCATCACTAATATGTATGTATGTATGTATGTACATAATATGTATTTTATTGGTGAACTGTCTATTACAACTATGTGCACGAATATGTAGGTACAGTAAAAATTCGATAATCCGGATAATTGATTGCAGACCCCAATCCGGAGTAGCGAATTATCCGGATATCCGCATGTATGTATTTATTAAAAATTATAATAATTCATAGCAAAAAAACGCATGTGCAAACATAGGCTGAGTTCCAAAACATCAATATACTTTGCAGCACAAGTCAAAAATGTATATTCAAGTTTAATAATGCACAGCTTTTGTATTATGTTCTCATTAAATACTTTTTTGGTGCACATTGGGGCAAATAGAATTGTAATAACCTACACGGTTGCATTGTAGCATGCATTTAAAAAAGATAGTTGGTTCGCAACCGACGTTTTGGAACTCAGCCATACTCATATCACACTAATCCAAGGTATATTTACACAAGGTAGACTCATTTGGGAGTGTAGACATGCTGCTCTATAAATGGAGCCAATTTGTCAAAATTGTCTTCATATAAAACAAAAACAATTTAACGCACACATGTACAAATTTTGGCTCATATACACGCAATTTGACGTTTTGGCTCCAACTAGGGGTAAACAGCTGACAAACATATGAGCCAACGTGTTTACCTTGTGTAAATATACCTTGCACTAATCTAACTGCATTTTACAAAGCATGCTGTGATTTAAATAAAAAAAAATAAATAAAAACGGGTGTTATTCAATCCGGATTATAGAGTTGCAATCAATCCGGATTATAGGATACGCAATGACTGTATTTTTCAAAGCATGCTTTGATTTGAATAAAAAAAATAGATTAAAACGGGTGTTATTCAATCCGGACTATATAGTTGCAATCAATCCGGATTATAGAATACGCAATGAGCTGCAAAATTCTGTCCGGATTACCGAATATTCCGGATTAGTGGAGTCCGGATTATCGAATTTACACTGTATTTATATAAAATTACGTGTAAGTATTTGTAAAAGTCTTTGCAAAACAAACATTTTCATTTATTTACTTATTGTAAAGCTTGTGAGTTGGTGTCAGTTTTATTTATTTTACTTTTTTTTTTGTTTTTCTCCGTTTATTTTAATATGCCACTGCCTGCAAGTCCATTTACTTATAAATTATGTATGCAAAAGTATTTGTATGTGTGTGAGTGAGTGAATGTGTATTTGCGACTTTCAACAAGTTGTTCTCTATTCATTTCCGATTCGCAAAGCAGTTATTATTATTAGTTTTATTTGCTTTTAGTATTTGCTTAAGTAAGTATTTCAATTGAGCAATCACCATTCACTACCTCAACATAAGCAACACGCTGCACAGAGGGATTTTGGTTGCAAAAAAGCAATTTTTCGACTTTTCAAAAACCTAATGATGCAGTTCTTTAGAGAACTGTTTTACCAAGAGAAATCCATTATTGGTTATCGTTATAGTCACATTTTGTGCCAGAAAAAAACCAATGAAGCTACTCCAATATTTTACCACAAAAACTAATGAAAATTTGCATGCAACTCAGTAGCTTATGCTTATAAAATATTTTCACTGCTAACATCTTAATCCCTGCGCCTTTTTTTTTAATTGCAAACATAAATCTTTAAAATTGCTAATGCACATAGTTTAGTAGATATGAGCGAATTAAAAAATCCTTATAAAATTCAGCGTTTGCAGTTTTCCTTAAAAAAAAAGTTGGCTCCGACTACCTTCGTCGTCTTACTTACTTACTTACTTATTAAATCGGCTATTACAAAACTTTGGTTCCTGCAGCCGACCGTAGAAACGATTTCTAAGCTCTTCGATCTTCTCAGCTTCTTTTTTAAATTGTGACGAGGTGTCTTCCTTCAATTGATCTTTCCACCGGAGTTTTGGTCTTCGTATTCAATGACCTTTTAGCTGGAGCATCTTTATTTATTTAGCCAAAGTAATCGCTGTAATATTGGCATATACTTCGTGCAGCTCTTGGTTCATACGACACCGATATTCTCTGTCAACGCAGATTGCTCCATAGATTTAAAGAATACTCCAAGTACTGCCTCGTTTGCTTTCGCAAGTACCCATGCTTCATAACCATATAACAGCACGGGTAGTATCAGTGTCTGGTAGAGGGTAATTTTTGTTTGTCGAGAAATGGCTTTGTTTTTTAATTGCTTGCTTAGTCCAAAGTAGCATCTATTAGCCAGAATTGTTTTTCGTTTTACCTCAAAACTGATGTTTTTTGATTTGTTTATGATGGTGCCGAGGAAGATAAAGTCACTGACTATCTCAAAGTTTTGGATTGCAACTTCTACTGTTCGCCCGAGTCTGCTGAAAGTATTGGTGGTAGATACAATTAACTTGGTTTTATCTCCATTTACCACCTTCGTCGTCTTGCTGGAAACAAATAAAGGATGGGAAAATACAAAGAGTACATTTTCCCAAAAATCCACAGAAATTCACCGATCGCTGAACAAAATTATAAATTTTCTGAAAAAATTCACGAATATTGCAGTGCAGGTTTGTGATAAAATCTGTTGCATACATTTATGCTTAAACATTTTTAATGATATTGCAATTATCAAGTATAATTAATTTTCTGTGTTATAAACTTGTTAATTGCGGCAATAATGTTGATTTACTAAACGATTTTATAAAAGTGGAGAAAACTAATTCATAAGCGGAATCTGTAAGAAAACTAATGCTTGGCTGATGTTTTGCATAGTTTGCTGTATAAGAACTCGACCTCAAACACATCATGTAGAATCAGATGGTGTAGTTAAAGATATAAAATAATTAAAGAAAAAAAGGTTTAATTAATTTGGACTCATTTTGTTTGGAATGCATATTTTGTTTATTGTAGAAAGTGTATGTAACAAGTTTCAAGACTTTTGCTTGAACAGGAAAAGTCTTATGCGAGAAAATTGATTTGGATTGCATCGGAGGTGGGCGATAGGCGGGGTGATATAAATATATAAATATATGTACCAAATTTGCTTAAATAGGAAAAGGAAGGTGGGCGTGGCCGATTTTGATGAAATTCGTTTTTGTTGATAATTTAGTCAATATAATGCTCGATGACCACTTTAAATGATAGGACCACTCCTTATATTTTTTGCATACAAATTTATGAATTCATCCCTCTGTGAGCCGCTGTCATGATTAATATCATATTCTAGAGTTAATACCTTTTGGGTGATTGTTCAAAAAGTACATATGGAAAGATTTTTGTCTAAGCTTATGTTTGCACGTATATGCAGCCAAATAAAAACCCTTGTTTGTTAGACAATACTTTTTATGTAAAAAGTTTTTGTATACTTCACTTTAAAATTTTTTTTCTCGAAAGTACTTTCTTGAAAACATACTTTTTCAAAAAGGTAATTTTTCTTAATTAAAAACTTGCATTTGTTAAGAATTTACTAATTAAAAAAAAATATTAAGGGAATTCATGATATCGCTTAAAATTGCCATTTGTGCAAATGGGCAAACAAGCGAGACTCGTTTCATGAAGAACCTTTTTAATTTTTGTGTAATTTTAAACAATTAAAGTCAGTTTGTAAGAAACGTCTATACAAAAATAAACTAAAAAGAAAATATAAAATTGGTTCTAAAAATGCACAAAGAAAGCCAAAAGACTCATTTCCTCAAATTATCGCTAGAATTTATTGTTTGTGACTTATAAACACTTGGATTTTTCATTAAAATAGACGTTAAAAGCACTAAAAAATCTGTTTGTCTAAATGCACAATTGAACAGCGCAAGTTAACGAGTCATAATTGTTGGACAAATTTACGAAGTTTGTGTAAATGAGTTCTCATACAATTCATATATCAATCATAATTACTTTTTCTTTCTTGTTTCTTTTTTGGTTTTTTTCAAGCAAATTTTTGCGAATTTCCGCTAATTTAGCAGTTTTTACCGAATTTTTGCCATTCCTTATAGTTTTAGAGCATTTTAATCAATTTTATGGCTTGTTTTGAATATTTTTTTGCGAATTTCGCCATTTATGCAAATTTTAGCCAAGTTTGCAATAGAAGCGACTTTTCTCTAATATTCTTAACAGCTTTCACGATTTAGCTGCGGTTAGCTGTACCTGTCCCAATTTATTCGTCGTTCGTCTGCGTAAGAAATGGAAATAAACCTATCGCAGTGTTCGATACGCAGGACGAATTTTTCACAACTACCAATGTGTTTTATTTCTGACGATGAATATTCGTTGCGAATAATTCGTCGTTCGTCCCAGTTGTGTTTCTAGCATTAAGCGGAATTTTTTTAAAAAGTCTGTTTAATCTAAAAAAGATAGTTTTTCAAAAACAAAACAATTTCACTTTCAAATACACTTATCGAAATAAGGCCCAAATACACTTATGAATTAACGTTCTAACATTTAAAACACCGCAACAACAAAATGTATTAAAATTTTATTTACTGCACTGTGGTTGTAAAATCACACAAAATGCAGCAGTAAACACGTGTGTTAAATCTACCAAAAAAAAAATAGTTGACGAAACTCTATCTCTCTTTCTCTCTCACTTAGCAGATTCATTAATTTACAATACATACGAGAAATACACTTTCCCAGCGGAAAAAAGAAGGAGTAGGAAGGCCTTATAGAAGGCCTCTGTACCTCTTCTTTTGGATGTACAAGGCCTTCTTGCTCCATTCCATACCCATATCTATTTTACACACGTTGTCATTGCGGAGAAGGCCTTCCACTCTTCTTCAGCAGGTACATAAGAAGGGTAACGGGTCCAAAAAAAAAAAATTGATTTTGCTTTTGCTTGTGCAAAAAAACAATACAAAAATGTTACTCTCTTCTCATAGAAGTGAGTGTGGAAGGTGTATCTTATCTTTTATACGAAAGAGCCGAGGCCTTCTTAGCAGTTAGATAAGAATAGTAATTGAATCAAAAAATCTTTTAAGCAGGCCTTTAAAAAGGCCAGAAGTAAGAAGGTCTTCTGAGTTTTCCCGCTGGGTTGAAGCACAAAGCATAGAGAGATGAAAAAAGTGACGTATGAAAAATGCCTAAACCATTTGCGAGGGCAGCTTTCGAAGAAAGAGAAAGAAAACGTTTTTTGGTAGTGAAGTGCCAATGTGTAAAAACAGGCCGCAACTATCAACAAGAATTGCGTAATCAAAACAAAAAATGCAAAAAGGGCAGCTTTCGAAGAAAAAGACAGAAAAACACAATATTTTCTGCCTCGTGACGCCTCTGTGTGCTCTGTGCTTTGAAGTATAATATCGTATTAAAGTTATAAAGTTGTACATTAACCACAAAGGGTGAAAACCGCTATTTAATTTAAGTATAAACCTCTGGATCGATATTTGTTTCAAATGTTGACAGTATGTTTCTGATGGTCTGAAAGGTATAACAAAGCTTTATAATTTTTTTGTACAATTGGCACCTCCCAAACAAAGCTAACACTTATATCGTCTATTTGGACTTAAAACTTGAAAAAATGTGATTTTTTATGTTTTTTTGAAAATTCACCATTTTAATTCGCTCCAGTAAGGCAATAAAAAAATTTAAACAATTTTTTTAATATGTATCTTTAATAATATTTTGTTCCAAACTTAGTAAGCGTAAAATTGTTATCGCCCTGATTATATAAAACGCAACGCAACGCCAAAGAATTACATTAAAAGCAAAAAACAAATCATAAGTATTTTATAATTTTGTTGTTGCTTTCTACAGAAATTCATGTACCGTTTTAAAATTTTCAACGCAACAAGTAAAGAGGCGTTTGAAATTTAAAAACGTCTAGCACACGTACAAAAGTAAATTCGCCTGCATGACAATTGTTTTTGGCCTTTTAGAGAGAGAAATGTCATAAGTTGCTTGTGCTTTTGACACATCGGCCAACGAAAGCAACAAAAAACTTAAAATTTTGTGTTATTGGTGTTGTACTTGTTGAAGTTTTGCCACGACAGTTTACCTGAATTAGCCTTGTTCGAAAGGTTAAAAAATAATTTTTCCCAAAAGCTACGTTTCAAAAAAAGTTGCTTTTTTATTGAAATTTAATTTTTTTTTTTTACATTTTATCTTCAAAGGATGAGTATTTTTTAAGTGAAATTTTTTAAAAAACAAACTAAATTTTTTGAAAAATATTTCGTTTAAAAATTTAATTTTTAAAAAGGAAGTTCAAGAAGTTGCTTTTCCCAAAAAATATATAAGTGATAAGTCCACGTCCACACCAAAAAACATTTGCTGTGAAATATTTGACTTTGTGGGTGAGAGTCGAAAGACGAGTAGAAAAGTGTATGTACTTTGTTTCGTGTACAAGAAGTTTTTGTGAGTTTTTTTTTTATTGAGAAGGCAAAAAAGCTTTTATTTCAGAAAAGATTTCTTTTTTTTAATTTTAAATTTAATAAAAAGCCAGTGCTGTTCTTAAAAATTCAAATACTTGTTTTATTTATTAAAATAGAATTTTGTCCAAAAAAAATAACTTAATGTTGTGTTTAAATGTCATACTCTGCTATGTCGAACCTTATTTGTGTTATATTTGTGCTCACCTTAGCTTCTTTTGTATGGACCCTATTGTAACAAAACACTAAACTCGGGAGAACACTTGAAATGAGAGCATGCGAAATAGTGAAGTGATTTGGCTGATTTTCAATATTTAATATCTCTTATATTTAAAAAATATTTAAGCCAAATATGATCATTTTAACTCAAATTTATGTAACTTGGTTATTTACGGATCGGCTTTGTTCATTTTTACTGCCAGTATTCTACTAAGTTTGTTTAAGAGTGAGTTGAGTGCCCCGGTAGACAAGCTGTTAGTGAGCTAGTCTATCTGCGCCGGGGTTGCGGGTTCGATTCCCGCCAGAGACTCTGGTTTCTTTCCTGCAGACAAGCGCAGAGCTTCGCGGGGTTTAGCTTAGGGAATTTAAAAAAAAATAAAAAAAAAAAAAAAGATGAAAGTAAATAAAGTTGAGTTGATGATTTATAAAAGTACTTCGAAACGTTAAGGTTTATGGGTAAACATTTGAGGTTTATAGCTTAAAATTGGAGATCGTCGTGGTATTTTGCTTATACCTGCACCGATCTGTCTGAATTTCCATAGTAAATTTTTCGGGGCTATATGTGATATAAATTAATAACAACCTAGTCTTCATAATTCCTGGGGTCTTCTGAAAATCAAACAATAAAAATTTTTATCATTTTGCGAAGCACTAATGGTACATATAAAAGAATAAGCGCACAACTATGCGCTACACTATAAGACATACAGAAATGCAGTAAAGTAAGTGAAGGAACTCTCAACAACAACTTTTATAAAAAAATAACATTTCAAGTCCTACGGCATTCCTTTACTACGAAGTAGGCTTGAACGGGAGAATACTAAAAAATAACTGTATCAAAACATTCAGTGTGTAAAGCTGATCGTTACATCCAACAATTGTAAAATGCGCTGAATAATGCGCTTTATGTGCCAAAAATGTATTGCTATAAAGTGGGAACTCGACATTCAAAATTCATGTCTTCCGTAAGCGCAATGGTGAGCGAAACTTTTATGTTTTTCCCTTATAAACCTGCTTCGTTGGAAGCTCCATTTTTTATTGGGCCGTTTAAACATACACACGGACAGACGGACAAAGTTGTTTCTGCTAAAAATGTAGTTTTTGTTTTCTTTAAAGGATTTTTTTTTTAAAGTTTTTTTTTTGTTTTTAGAGCTAAGCTAGATTTACACGATTGAAATTTTCTTCAAAATTGCTCTTCAAAATGCTTCAAACTCGTGTAAACAGCAAAATTTCTTCAAAATGGGCAAAATTTCTTCAAAATTTTGCTGTTTACACGAGTTTGAAGCATTTTTTTTTATTTTATTTTTTTTAATATTTTATTTATTTTATTTATTTTTACATTACCAATAACCTAGCCTTAAAGGCCATAATCGGTTACAAATTTCTACTAATAATTGTAAACAAAAATTAATATATAAATGTTTGTATGTATATAAAAATTAAAAAATATTTAAGTTAAAATATAATAACAATAGGGTTAGATAGCTTAATTAAAATGTAAGAATTTAAGCTATGAAAAATCCCAAAACAAACATTTTGAAGAAATTTTGCTGTTTACACGAGTTTGAAGCATTATGAAGAGCAATTTTGAAGAAAATTTCAATCGTGTAAATCTTGCTTTACTTTTAAATTACTTTTTTTTATAAACACTTTTTTAGATGTTTTTTTAATTAAAAATGCACACAAAAAACTGCTATTCTTTTTATTAAGAGGTGTTTTTAAGGATTAGCGAACTATTTTTTTAAAATTTATTGCAGTATTTTTCTTTTTATAGTTCTATTAAATGTCTATAAGTAAACTCATATACTATTCATGCTATTTGCATTAGTTTCGTATATTATTATTTTTTTTTTTTATTTAAATTGGTTTTTTGCTTTTATGGAGGAAAGTTGAATTCTTTTATATAAAAGCAAAAAAAAAAAAAAAAAAAAAAAGCAGCCCACAATCACTTAAACGGAAGTTAAAATCCAAATACCAGATTACTCACACTCTCGTTTTAGTTATTTGTGTATGGTGGAGAATATTAATAAGTTAAGTTTGTATGTATAAGTTAAGGCATCTACCCAGCGGGAAAACTCATAAGACCTTCTTACTTCAGGCCTTTTTAAAGGTCTGCTTAAAAGATTTTTTGATTCAATTACTATTCTTATCTAACTGCTAAAGAAGGCCTCATAGAAGGCCTCGGCTCTTTCGTATAAAAGATAAGATACATCTTCCACACTCGCTTCTATGAGAAGGGAGTAACATTTTTTGTATTGTTTTTTTGCACAAGCAAAAGCAAAATCAATTTTTTTTGGTCCCGTTACCCTTCTTATGTACCTGCTGAAGAAGCGAGAGCGGAAGGCCTTCTCCGCAATGACAACGTGTGTAAAAAAGATATGAGTATGGAATGGAGCAAGAAGGCCTTGTACATCCAAAAGAAGTGGTACAGAGGCCTTCTAGAAGGCCTTCCTACTCCTTCTTTTTCCCGCTGGGTATGTATGTATGTATACCAAAGTGTATAAGCAGAGTCCCAGCAAACGTCAAAGCCTAAATAAAATTAAGAATGATTTTGAATCAAACTAATTCTGAAACGTCAAACGATATAAAATGGCTAAGCAATCATTTAAAAGCAAAATAATTCTTTAAAAAAGGAAAACATTTTCTCGATTTCGCTTAACTATTGTTTGCTGGGATGATGTGAAATATTTTGTAAATTTCCTTAAAAAAAATGCACAACGTAAGCCGGTAATGAATTGTTTCATAAGTAGTTATTATGTTCCCTAACTCATACACACACTGAAAATGTTTTAAATATGACATTTAAATTAAAAGATTTTTGTTTCTTAAATATTCTAAAGCTTCGTACAGACGGTGGTCAGATCTTACAATTTTGTCTTTTTCTGACAATGGTGCCATTGTCAGATGTCTTAATTTCACACATCTGCCAAATACAAATGAGCTTCCAATGTTCATACAGTTGCAAGACATGTTTAGCAACTTAAATGACAAAATTTTAAGATCTAACCATCGTCTAAGCAGGTATAATATTTTTTAAAACTGATTTTAATAACTACATAATTGAAATTTTTGTTTGCATAATAAAAAATACTTTTTTATATCATCAAAAGTAAACCTTCGTCTGTTCAAAAGCTTTTGTACATGGAAAATGATCTGCCGAAGTTGAAGCATACTTTAAGGTTGCCAATTCATTTGAAGAACAATCATTTTCTTATTCAGATCCCACATTTGATTCTAAATTAAAAATAGTTGAAATTTGTTTTATTGTTTAAAACAGGGCTGTGGAGTCGGAGTTGAGGTTTTTGTACCGGAGTCGGAGTCGGAGTCGGAGTCGAAGTACCCACAAAAACTAGCGACTCCGACTCCGACTTTTTTGCATTACAATTTTTCTAATATTTTTTAAAATAAAAAATTTTAATGACCAATTTCTCCAATTCTTTTTAAATATCAGTTCATATTTAAATATAATTTTTCTTATAATTTTATTTTTATTTGACATAAGAAAACAAATTTTAAACATAAATTGATATATTAATAAATTAGTGGAATTGGCCATAAGAGGGTCTGCTTTTTGAAATTGTGAAGTCAGAAAATAAGGACCAGTATACTTTTCATATGAGTAGGTGAGTTTCAAAAATTAAAAAATTGAGATAACATCTTATTTTGATAATTTATAAGAATAGTTATATAGATTGTATCAAAGCATGTCCTTTTCTATGTTTTAATGTGACCTCAAAATTCTGTAACAAAAGATGTTGTTTTTTATTTATCGTATATTAACAAATATTTTTGTAGTCATGTTCATGAATATGACTTGAAATCAGCTGTAGCTCCTGTGGTGAAAGCATTAAGTGAACTACATTTGAAGTTCCAACCTTCAAGGTGAATTATAATAGAATACATATAAAAAATACATGACATTGTTCCAGATATAATTCCCATCAATGTGGGAAAAATGATTTGAGAATACTTTTATCTACTCACTTTAGGGAAAATTGGAGAGATAATAAAGACTTGCAATTTTAAATTTCGGTCTTGGACAATAATAATATTAAATTAGGAACGGAAAAATGCAATGGCGAGTACACTGAAGAAAAAGATTTAAATTTAGCAGTTTAAAAATTCACATTTTTTTTTAACTCTGCAGGTGGGAGATAAACTACATCAAGCCACATTTTGAAAACTTTACAGCAGACCGCGCAAACATATTGATAATCGCAAATGATGTTTATGTTATAAAAATGTGCATTTGTACGAATATTTTATATGATCCTAACATATTTTTTTTATGTCGATGATATACATAAAAAATTACGTCATAAAAGGTTCGTTACCTTCTATGGTACTGTTCCATGCCTTGAGACAAACAGCACCAAGTCCAACAACAAAAGGGGTACTATTTCCCAAAAATAATAGAAGGCTAACAACATTTTTTTACGTTACATTTCTCTTCAAAATGTGTTATATAAATTGTAGAACTAACATCTGAAGGCGCATATGCATGTTTTAATAAACTTTATAAAATTTTCCTGAGAATGATTTGACTTAATAAATAAAATGTATATTAAAAACAAGAGACCTCACTTCACAATTTGCAAAAAAGGACTGTCCTTTGCCTCTATTAATATTGTGGTAAACAACACTAAGTACACTTGATGCCTTTAACGTCCAAGCCAATTGCACTTGGTGTTGTTTTCAACTTTTCCAAAATTCAAATAAAATTTTTTGCAGCTTTCCTACTCATATGTTAGTAACTAGTATGTTAAAGCTCAATGCGCGGCACGTTAGAATTAAAATATCGATTTGAAATTTTTACAGAATCATTTTCTTTGTGGAACATTTTTTAAATTTAAAAGTTATGTCACTCAAAAATGTTAAAATCTGCAAAAATATGCATTTTAAACAATATGCAACAATATGCAAAACCAAATCTATGCCTTTTTAACGCAAATTTAATGATTCGGAAAGATAATTGGTCGACATCGATCTTAGACCATCGACAAAAAACATGCATTTGCATGGAAATCGCATCCCTAGTTATAAGGTATGTTCAGCAACTTTGTAGCAAATGAGACGTCACATATATTTATGGAACATATTAACACTCTCAATCCCCTTTATAACGGTTATCCAGAATCCATTGTCAGAAACCTGTTATTTTTTTTCTGGGTTGTACAGTGAAGTAGACTACAGATGCATTATTTATATTATTTGTCAAAATTTTTTTTGTCTTTATAAGAAATCCAAATATGAAAGTAACGACCTTTTTCTTCTTTACATACTCCTTAATAAAACTCTCTTTTAAACTTCTATACCAAAGCAATAATTCATTTTGCTACTCTTTTTCTCATAAAAAAAAAACTACCAATATGTGAAAAAGCCCAGTGGCTCTGCTTGCTCCAAGCAGTTTCCTGCCCAATCATCTATCCAATCCATACTCATTTATATACATTAAAGTTAGTCCTGCTGTTGTCCTTTTTAATCCTGTTTGTCTTTGTGATTACGAATTATTTAAGCACACATTACAAAGTAAATATACAAACGTTCACCTCTTATCTAACGTAAGCTTCTTTTAAAGCGGCTTGTTGGTTGGATGGTAATAAATATTAAAGAGCCGTATGAGTGTGTTTTTCCGTCTATCCACTCGTCTTGGACTGAATAAAACTTACACTCCTAGTACGAAAACTTAAACACTTATACACACACATGTATATCTACTAATTCTGTAAACCAAAAGTCATCTACATCCTTAAATCATGATTGTCATATTGATGATCATTTAGCCAGTGATGGAGGACAATTGGATTTAAGTATGGAGCAGCACAAGATTTTTATTGTTTGTGTATGTTACTATTATCGTGGTAGTTCTTGTTGTTGTTGTTGTTGTTTACTCATTTATTTGTCTGCTAAAGTTTCTGTCGAACTTATATTTCGCTCGACTATTATTTCTGTATTCTCGACCCGTAAATGACCAAGAAGAACGAATGAAAATAAAACGAGGTAAGATATATAGTGTTGTTTGTATTTGCATACAGATACGAGTCCAGGCTTTAAAGCAATCAAATATTGAAAATTTTATCAATTCTGCTCTTTTTAAATTAAAAGTTTTTTACAACAATCAATAACCTCTTTTTTAAACAGTATCTATTTTCGAAAAATTAGATTTTTATGAAAATGTAAAAATAAAATTCTTTTTCTAATACCTTTTGGAAAAATTTCTTTTATAGAAATAAAGCTCTTTGAAGAAAACATTTAAAAGTGCCTTTTAATAAAAAATTTTTTTTTTGATTAAAAGTACATAATTTGATAAAAAAACTTTTTTAAATTATGTAACCTTTTTAGAAAAAAACCTATTTGATGTTTTTTTTTTGTTTTTTTAATAGATAAAATTTTTAATTATTAATTTTTTTTACTAAGAGAACCTTTTTAATAAAAAGTAGGAAGTATATTTTTGATAAAAAGTACCTTTTTAAAAAAATTACCTTTTAAAAAAAGTACCTTTTCAAAAAAAAGTACCTTTTAAAAAAAAGTACCTTTTTAAAAAAAGTACCTTTTTAAAAAAAGTACCTTTTTAAAAAAAGTACCTTTTTAAAAAAAGTACCTTTTTAAAAAAAGTACCTTTTTAAAAAAAGTACCTTTTTAAAAAAAGTACATTTTTAAAAAAAGTACCTTTTTAAAAGAAGTACCTTTTTAATAAAAGTCCCTTTTTAAAAAAAGTACCTTATTAAAAAAAGTACCTTTTTAAAAAAAGTACCTTTTTAAAAAAAGTACCTTTTTAAAAAAAGTACCCTTTTTAAAAAAGTTCCTTTTTGAAAAAAAAGAACCTGTTAAAAATGTTTAATGACAACTACAGTTTTAATAAAAAGTAGCTTTATAAAAAACTTCATATTAGGTTAATGTTTTATTATTTTAACAAAAAAAAAGGACATTTTTGTGAATAGAACTTGATCAGCGTTTAAATAAAAAAAGACTTTTTCATAATGATTTTTTTCAAATAATAAATTTTTTGAGAAAAGCACGCTTTTATAATTCATTTTTTATTAAAAAAATATAAACGAGCATAAAAATGTTCAAAAATACGTCCCTTAACAAAAAACATTTTTTAAAATATACCGGTACTTTTTATAACAATGTAGGTTGTTAAAACAGCATTTATTGAAAAAAGTACTTTAAAAAATATAAATTTTAAAAGTTAACTTTTAATATAGTACTTTTAGAAGATCTAACATAACTTTTCAATCTTTTAAACGTACCTTTTGTTATTTTGAAAAATTTGAATTTTGTTTTTTTTTTCTTACTTTTCAGATTTTATTCAGTTTATGTATGTGATTACCGCCACTTGTTATCTCTAAAGTGGCATTAAAATAATACAAACAAACAAAATTACTAACACAAACACACGACAAAGTAAAAGAGAAAATATATAAAAAAATATTATATAAAAAGACCAAAAATATAGGTTGCACTAAGCGAGAGTAAGAGACTAGAAATATATTTATAGAAAAGAAAAAAAAAAAAAAAAGAAATGAAAAAATAAAATAATAAATCTGTGTTATTTTCTAGTCACGTAACTATTTAGCCCGGCAGTTATTTTATTTCCGTTTCCGTTATATGAATATGAATGTGTATGACAGAGAGCAAAAGGTTGAAGTATGTGTGATATTCTACTCTCAAAAATATATTTGTACCACTTGATGGCATTTTGTTGATATTGTTGCTATTGTTGCAGCAGCAGTTTGTGTTAGAACTAATAGTGTTGTTGCTTTTGCTGTAGTTGATATTGTTGTTGTGTTATATAAATAACCCGATGACAAGTTTAACATTGGAATGAATGAGTGACTTCATGACTGACTAACTTTATTATACAAAGTATGTATTCGAGACTACATACAATTGAAGCAAGTCACTTCAGCGCCGTAAACTAAGTACGACTAACACAACTACTATTATGACAGGGTGTCTTATTAGGAGTTTGTATTTAATAGTTTTTTAAATTTTTGAAAATATGTTTCTATAATCATTTACGATAATTGAGAAAGTATTTAATATCGAGGGTTTAGAACCATAAATTTCTATCTACATTAACGTAACAAATAGCAAACTTATCAATTGTTTACCTAAAATACTTTAATGTTTGGCATACACATTTCGTAATAGCATTTAATGAATAAGTACTTACAAACATAAGTGAATACCTTTAAAAGGTGGTGTTAAAAAATGTAAAAAAAATTGGGAAATTCTTTTATTGCTTCACCCTCTTCTAACCACCACTTCTGATGTTAAAAACGAAAAAAAAAAAACTGAAACAAATATAAAGTAGTCCGGAACTGAATAGTGATTGTTATATGATTAAGTAAATCTGTTTTACACTTTGTTATATCCCAAAATACCAATGAAAATTTATGTAGAAAAGAAATAAAAAATAAAATGATGATAATGCATGACAAAATAGTCAAATATTTTTTATATGAAAAAAATTTCATTTTTCAAATATGACATTTGAAAAGAAAAAAAAAAAATACGTACCAACATAAATGGAGCTAGGAATAGCTGTTATTAAGGGCAAATGAAGTTAGGGGAACTATTTTGTTAAATTTAAATAAAAGAAAAAACGTGATGGAAAGTTTTGCATTTATGATTGCACCCAGCAAACATATTGGCTTTAATTTTTATTTAGAGCTAATTGATATTAAATCTTATTTTAAAAGTTCAATGTTTACAAATGATTTAAAAAGAATTTGCATTTTAAATCTTTTTCTCTAATTAAGAGTTACAGTTGTCCAACATACACAAATTAAACGTATAAAAATAACTTATTTTTCCTTTGATTTTTGTTTCTTTAAACATTATTCCACATTTTTTTTCATAATTTGTTATTTATTGAATTTTCATAGAGTCAAAACTTAGCGTCAAGTTTTTTGCCCAACTTAATTTGACATTTCTTTGTTTCAGTGTTTGACAAATTCAACCTTTGGAGGATCGCGATTGAGCAGTGCCGTATGATTGTTAAATCCTTTTACGAAAATAGACGTTAAAACCAAAATGATGATATAATTCGGCATGTTGACGACATTCAACCTCAATTATGTCTCAAAGTCATTGAAAATATGGACCATCGGATAGAGGAATGCCACCGAAGCCGTGGCTAGCATTTGACCGATATTTTGTTTTACACAAAATTGTCATAGATTCTTCTATCAAATATGAAAATATTAAGATAATCCTCTGAAAACTTCTTGTTTTATTTACAATTAACATGGTGCGTTTTGGTTGGATCACAATTTGCATAAAATATGAACTAACAATAATAATGCCAGTACCAGACGAAAAACTTTCAGCATCATTGTTTGTGTTCACACATGTACGTTTTTAGCGGATTTTTATATTTATTCGGATAAGTCCTGCGATATCTCTAATCCTTAGGCAGGTGTGGCCACCATCACTTAAAATATTTCGAGCTAGGAATTTGAATAAAATTTAAGCCATTTGAAATATTTTACTGAATATTTCCTGATCATAGTGTTTACTAATGGCACATTGGGATCCTTGTGTACATTCGCGTTTCTAATATGGATGTAACGATACGATTTTTTGCGGATACGATATGGTACCTATACCGATACTTAAATAAAAATTTTGGCGGTACTGCTACTCATATTGAATTTCGATTTAAGTTTAATTAAAAAAAAAAAATACCATGGTGTAGTAAGAATAGTAAGTTATATAAATACCATTCTTTAGATATAAATAAATCTATTTTGTGCGACGCCTACTTCTCCAATCCCACCTACATTTTGTTGTTTATGGATAACCAAGATTCCTGTAACTAATTTGGAAACTTTGGCTCTTGCAATTTTCAAGATATACAGAAGCCCATAATGTCTTTATCGACCATTTTTTTTTTAAAGCGGTTGTGTGTTGACAAACCAGCTACACGCAGAGAAAAAACATGGTTGAAGTATGGTTAAAAAAAAAACATATTATGGTCCCTGCAATGGCAACAAACAAACTTTTGTTGTTTTTAACAAAACTTTTTTCACGATTGATAATATTTTGTTTCTATTTAAAAATAAAGTGTTTACCTCCTTTGAAACTTCAAATATGGTTGAATTTTACAATATAATGTTTTAATAAAATAAAGCTTCAACTCTACACTTAACCATATAATGGTTACCTTAACCATGTTATTATCACGGCAACCATATTATGGTTAAATTCATCTTTCCAAAAGCTATAACCATATTATGGTTGCCTCCAAACATGTTATGGTTAATATTTAATAACAATACTATGTTTGAAATTATAATATTTTAAAACATTGTATGTTGAATTTTAAATTAAAAATAATATGTTTAAAAAGCAACAACATTCTGGTCGTTTGCATTTTACTTGGTTTGCTTAAAATTCTCATTCATTTTATTTTTATTGATTGAAATACATAAATTTACGTAGAATAAACTAGTTGAACAGAAAAAATGGTAATGAAGGTCGTCACAGGCTGGAATCTTTTCAAAGGGGATTTTTTTTATAAAAGTAGAACATAACACCTATCAGGAATAAAAATTTAAATAAAATTGTAATTTGACACTTAACAAACAAATTGAAAAATGGATGAAATAAATAGCCATAATATGATTAATATTGACCATATAATTGTTAATTATGACCATAATATGGTTACTTTTGTCAAAATTCTGGAAAAATTTGACCATATTATGGTTAATTTTGAACATAATATGGTTAGTTTTGACTATTATTATGTTAATATTGACCAAAATATGGGTAATTTTGATCGTATAATGGTTGATTTCGGGAAAATTTTTGTTGATTTTGACCATACTATGGTCATATTTAAACATAATGTGGTAACCTGCAAACATAAACATTGTCAAAATCTAACCATAGTATGTTGCTCTTAGAATATGGTTACCTCCAACCATATTTTTTTTCTACGTGTATATGCACCAAATTTGGACAATCTTTCTCTTACCGTTCTTTATATATAAATAAATCTATTTTGTTCCACGCCCGCATCTCCACTTCTGCCCACATTTTGCCGAATGTTGTCTATTGATAACCAAGATAATTGTAACTTTTTTTTTAAATTTTGCCTCTTGCCGTTCTTCAGTTATACATACATAAAAAAAAAAAAACAATAATAACAAGTGATTAATGGTTAAATTTTTAAGTCAGTCGTGGTTTTTTGGTCATACTTCAGACATTTTTGGACTGATGTGACGTAAATATCTAAACACCTGGTCCTCATTATATCTGGTGTCTACGGAAAAACAATTTCAACGGACACAGGACTGACGGACGGACCGACGGACATCGTTTTCTCTTCTCATAAGGATCCAAAATATCTATACTGTATAGGAAAAAGGATCAATTTTGTACACTCAAAATAAAAATCAATCCATCCGTACTCAAATCAATCCGAAGCGGTATTAATAATACGGTGAGTACGGATTTTCTTGAATCTAGTACAGAAAGATTGATTCAAGTACGGATTTTCAATCGCAAAATAATTAAATTATCCACATTCAATCCCGATTTCGTACTTGAAATAATCCGAAAATGAGATTGATTTAAGTATAACTAAGATTGAATCAATCTGAAAATGCGCTTGATTCAAGAATTATAACATTTTTTTAAATCCGATTTCGTACTTAAAATAATCCGAAAATGAGATTGACTTAAGTATTATAAAGTTGATTTTATCATGAATTCGTGCTTAAAAAAAAAACACAAAAGAAACTAGAAAAACAAATTATTATGATTGATTAACTCCCGTTTTACACCTTACAGAATGATAAAACACGAACATCAAGCCCGATATGGTTTTTACTTTAGAAATCTTCTATACATATTTAACCAAAAATATAAACTTAATGAGAAGCAAGAGTTCAAATTTACTTTTGAACCCTTTGTGGTACACATGAGTCTGGCCAGACCTTTTTCAATGTGTATAGAAAATTGAAACGTGCGTCAGCCGGAAGGTAAAACACAACGAAAAGATTAATCTTTTTTTACTTGATTTAAGAATTTTATACTTATTCAAGAAACTCCGGGATTGATTTTCGAAAGTAATCCCATTTAAGATTGTTTTAAGTACGTTTTAGTGTTATTCTTGAATTTTTGAGTACGACTCGTACTTAAAGTAATCATAAAAAACCTTTATCTATATGTGTAGAAATTACAAAAGGAAAGACAAACTTATATATACCCTTTTACCTTCAGTGAAGTATTTCAAATATCCATCTGATAAGATGCGACATAACACATTTGAAAACTTAATTATTATTTCCTTCAAGCTTTGGTTAAACATGGCGAAAGTAAACAATCAGATCTGCGTTTCTAGAAATATTAGAAGATCTAAGCTATCTGTTGACTTCTTTTTAGAAGAGCCACAGGTTATGATACACAGAGATTTATCCTCCGCGGTTTCTCTTTTCGTTCTTTCAAAAACGATCCAATGACCAGTTCTCGTTGACTTTAAACTGATGTAAAAGTGACCATGTCTTTAACACTTTGGAATTAAGAGTCATGTTAATAAGTTGAATAAGACATTTTTTCGATATTATTTAAATTGATTGTGTTTGAAATATTCAAGCTTTGTGTCGAGAGTCAAGAATTGTAGATCAAAAATTGGTTTTATTATCTTCTAAGCCCTCATATCTTTCATTCAGAGCTTATGCGAATTATTCTCCATCTTCGCTGATTCATCAATCATATTTTTAAATAATGTTCGGTAACTGTTTACTATCAAAATGGCGTCAGAAAATGTAGAGCAGAATCTTTGATTGTGGATTTTGTAGCCCCTTCGAAGCAATTCAAAATTTTCAGCAAAATTATTTTTATTTTTATAAGCTTTACTGAAAATAACCAGAAAAATCTTAAAACTTACAAATACCTACAAGACTTATCAATGAGAGAATATTTCACTGCTACAAACACGCAGAGAAAAAATATGGTTGGGCATGGTTACGGCAACTACACTATGTTTATTGTAACAATATATTGTTGTCGTACAAAAAATTGTTATTTTTATTAAATATCAGCAATATTATAGTTTCTGAAAACATATCAATGCTTATCGCAATTATAAATTTGAGTATTGTTGACTAAAAAATAATTATTTTTCTAACAACTAAATAATGATAACTTTGAAAACGTATTATATTACTGACAAACATTTCATGATATTTAATAATCATAACTTAAAAAGTTTCTATACATGTAATCATACTATGCTTAAAAAGCAAACAAAATATGTTTACTCTAATAATATTATGTTAGCGCCATTTGTAAAATAATTTTGAATCAGTTGTGTCGTTTATTTTAAAAATGCCTATGAAATTATTTGAATTATTTTGAGTGAGTTTTTTAATCATTCCGTTTATGTAAGTCGTTGTCGATGTTGACGTAAATTTTTAATTGTTGTCATATCAAGTCGACTTTGAAGTTATTGTGGTATTTTTTTCAGAATGTTGTGTCGACGCGTCGACTAGTTGTCGAAAATTTAACAAAAAAACTCCTCTAATTATGTTCCATTATTTTGGTTCTTTATCATTATTGCTATTTATGCTGTTATGCATTTTGTTGCTTTTAACCGATTTGGCGATTTTAAATTAATTTTAGGGTTTGTTCCAATTTTGCTTATTTTGCGAAATTTCGCCATGATCGCGATAGAAGCGATTTTATCTTGAAAGTTTTCTGATTCATTGCAGCTGTTGTTACCGAATTTTTGCCATTGCTTATATTTTAAGGGACTTTCAATCAATTTTATGTCTTGTTTAAAATATTAAAATTTTTGCGAATTTTCGCTATTTTAGCAAACTTTTCCGAATTTATGCAATTTTTGCGTAGCTTTTTTTGTTAAAGAAAATAAAAAGAAAATGTATTGGAAATAAATTTTTAAAGATTCTGAAAACGCATTATCAATTTCTGTTCGTTTCCACCCCTGTCAATAAATTGATTTAAGAAAACATTAGATATAGAACTGAAAAAGTATATCGTTACTTTAATATATAAAAGCCCTAACTAACATTTTCCGTACTTTACAGGAGAAGGAAAAAACTTAATAAAAATTATATTCTTGCAGTCGCGATTTTTTTTAAACGCAGTTTTTTATTAAACTCTCTAAACAATTTAATAAAAAACTGCGTTTAAAAAAAATCGCAACTACGATACTACAATTTTAATTAAGTCTTTTCCTTCTCCTGTAAAGTACGGAAAATGTTAGTTAGGGCTTTTATATATTAAAGTAACGATATGTTTTAAATCAAAATCAAATTAAATTCAAATGTAAATAAAATTGTCATTTATGTTTTCGCTCGTCAATTAGGTATTTCAGTTTATGCTCAAACTAAGTTTTTTTTTGAGAATTGGTTGAAATTAAATCAATTCCAGGGCCCTATGCTCCTTTTAGAATCGATTGGACTATATCGAGCCCTTTTTGCGATTATATCGTTAGCGGCAATTTAACGAAATTTTATTTTTTTTCTAGCAAATAGGTTATAAGTACTCCTTACAATGACGATCAAATTCAAAGACTGTAAATTTGCACCGTTGCAGAGTAAAAGCCCATCTAAATCCAAATTAAGTATTGAACTGCTTAAGAAAAAAATATTCTCCTGTAAAATTGGTCTTTTGTCGCTTGCGATATAATCGCAAATAGGACTCGATATTTCGCAATTCGCCTTAAAATTAGGTCAAATAATAGTTTGTTTTTATTATTAAAAAAATCTTTTGTAAGCTCTAGCAAGTTTAACTGCCTGTTTTTCAAACTAAAATAAAAATTTTCGATAGGGAATTTATATTTTATATTTATATTTTATACAATAAAAACACTCAAATTTGTTTTTGTTTTCAATATAAATTTCTAAACGAAAATTTTTATTTTAGTTTGAAAAACAGGCAGTAAGTGTTTATACACGCAACATATTATGATAAGAATTTTGATTGTAGTCACCATATTAAGATTATTATTGAAACATATTATGACTCAATATACTCGTAATATGTCATCATAATATTTTTCCCTTAATCATATTATTATTCTGTTAATCATACTAAGTTAAGAAGTAATCAAATTATTGTCATGCTAATCATAATAAGCTAAGCAATTAATCATATTATTGTCATGTTAATCATAATAAGCTAAAAAGTAATCATATTATCATCATGTTAATCATAATAAACTTAGAAGCAATCATATTATGATACAGCACCTTTCATAGCTGTCATAAAAATACAAAATAAATTTAAATATTTTTGAATCGATTTTTTATTTTGTGGCTTTTTACAATTTTTCTTAATGTTAATCAAATAGCGGAGTTCAATATAAGGCTTGCAAAAGAGCAAATGAAAAATCTGTGGTTTTCATGGGCAACCGCGTGTGTCCATTTTTTTGATTTTAAGATGTTGATGCCATATTGCCTAATTTTGAACGCTCTTTATATTTTTTTTGAAAAAAGATGGATCAATTCCGTTTTGTAACGTAATGACAAAGTTTAAAATGTGCAATACCTAGCCCATAGTTTGATCTAGAATGGGTTTTCGGCTTTCCTGAACAATTTGTTTTAAGACATACGCGGTTGCCCATGAAAACCACAGAAATATCGTAGCACTTTTATAAAATATAACGAAATCTCTGTGTGTTTTGTTGTTGGATTTTACAAAAAACTATGATATTTTGCATTTGCACTATTGCATCACTAATACTTGAATGAACTCCGCTAATATTTTAATTTTTTAATTTCTTTAAACTTATTTTTTTTGTGGAATTTTATCTTTTAATTGTTTAACCGCTCACAAATAAAAAAACGACACAACTTCTTCAAAACTATTTTACAAATGGCGCTAACATAATATGATTAGAGTAAAAATAGTTTGATTGCATCTTTAACATAATATGATAAATGTATAGAAAGTTATCTTGTTATGGCTATTAAATATATCATGATGGTTGTGAGAAATATAATATGTTTAGAAAGTTATCATAATTATTTTTCGGTCAACAATACTCAAATTCATAATTGCGATAAACATTGATATGTTTACAGTAACTATAATATTGTTGATATTAAATAAAAATAACAATTATTTGTGTACGACAACAATATATTGTTACATTAAACATAGTGTTGTTGCCGTAACCATGCCCAACCATATTTTTTCTCTGCGTGTAGGGTATTTCTTTTCTACTTTACCTAATAAGACGCATGTTAATGTTAAGATTTTAAGGACAGTTATAATTTCTCTAAAATGACTTCAAACTGCCAATCCAATCAAAACAATCTTTTCCTTTTATTACTTTCATTATCCTGACTGCAAATAGCCTTTCTCAACTTCAGTTACAACACATTTTCTATCTATATATTAAATATTGTTTTTTTTTTTTATTTACTGACACATGCTAGACAAATACAGATTCCCTTAATACTTCTCCCCTTAAACATTAATTTGTTATGATTGATAAAGGCGGTCTGAGGCTGTGATGTGTTGAGTACTTGTCATAAACATTGACTGGCAAAAATTATAATGTGACAAAAACAAAAGTTCATTGAAAAGGGGTCATCATGTCATCATTGATTAATGTTTTTCACACTTCATATTACAAATTATCTTTATATGGATGGTTATCAGTATATTAAGAATCTTAACTTTTAAATTGTGTAAAAATATGTGAATATACATATTTTTTTTTTATATTAAGGCTGTTAAGCTAAGATAATATAAAGCAGCGTTTTAAAAACTGCAGTCAAAGTAAAAAACTGCATTTCTTCCACTTCTTCATTTCTCATGGGCCAATAAGAAACTGTTGATTTTACTTCTGATTTATTAAACTTAATCAGTCGCTGTCAAATTAACTCAAAAAGCGAAAAGTTGTATACAAATTTTCGCGTTTTGTTTGACAGTTTTTGGTTTCGACTGCAGTCTTTTAAATCCAGATCTAAAGGCATCCAAAAAGATAATACATATTTAGAACAGTTATTTAAAATATTTTTTAATATGAAGATGCTCACAATCAGTGTGTCGCTTTCCTTTTGTTGCCGCCATTTGAAGACATTTTGGGACATATATTAAAATTTATATTAACACAAACGAGCTCGCCAAGAACAAGTAACTTTGCTAACATAATGACTGGTTTCAGACTGCCGCATTTAGGCCGGGGGTCCCTGTTTTAACAGATTAATGGGTAAAATAAGATTAACTTTGGCCGAAACACTTTGCACAGTGGCTCAGAATAATTTTTCATCGAGCAAAAGTGTCTTACTTTTGAACGGATTGAGATATTTTAGAATTTTTTTTGTTAAAGAGATAAGTTCTTGAATTTTTTTCCCGTTTTTAATAATTTCATTAAAATCGATCTAGCAGTTGTGGAGAAATTTAAGGTTAAAGTTGAACTATGGATTTTTTATTAGCAATTAGTATGAAAATGCGGTTTTAAAACCCACACAACAATAGTAGAGGGGTTATTTTTACATGGTGCAGTAGTTCAAAAACCTAAAAATATTGGTCTTAGACCCAACTTTTAGTAAACCAATGTCCGTCCGTCTGTCCGGCTGGCTCACTGTTTATAAAAGTCTTGATTGCAAAGTACAGGTCGCACTTATACAGATAATTTGATGAACTTTGGTATATACAGGGGTGTCATAGAAATCGAAAACGTAAAACGCAAGAATTTTAAGAGACGTTTTTTCATAAGATTTCTGTAATAAAAAAATTTTATGACAATTATTATACAAATAATAATGCTCTATTTAACAGAATTTTTTAACAAAAATTGTAAAAATTAGATTAAAAGTTTAATAAAAAGAACTGCCAAATTCTTTCGTTTTACGTTTTCGATTTCCATGACACCCCTGATAGGTTCTAATTATCACAAATACCAAGACTGTTTAAAATGTTCACAGTCGGTCCATAATTTCACATGGCCCCCACACAATATTTTTTTTCTAAAATAGATTCTTTGTGTCCATAAATTATCTTATTAAATTTGTATTAAGTAATACGTTTTTGTTTATTTTTTTTGCTTTTTGCTGCGATTAAATTCATCAAGTATTTACTTCTTTGCTGAGCCTTGCTGGTAAAAAAAATCAGCAGAATTAATATTGATGAATTATTTTCTTAAAAATAGTAACTTATTAATTACAACAGCAATTTTTTTTAACCCTCAAATAGCTGAGTGCTTAGTTTTACCCATTTCGGCGGACGGGTTTACATTTGTAAACCCATATGAAATGTACGAATATGCGTGGAAAGATGCAATAATGCTGTTTTTTCAAGCAATACATTTCATCGAAGCCTGCGAAATATGGCATCAAAGTTTGGTGGGCCACCGATGTTGCTAATCATTATACACTAAGAGGTCGACCGATGTCCACTAATATTGGTGCTATTGTAGTGCTTGTCAAACCATATTGGAGCTCTGGTCGAAACATCACTATGGATAACTTTTTCATCGGATTGGATTTGACTCATCAATTGGGTGACAAAAAGTTAAGTGTCGTTGGCATGATGCGCAAGAACAAGCGATGTATTCCCCAGGAAATGCATTGGACACGTGATAGAAAAGTGGACAAACCTGTGTTGCCTTTCGCCAAGACGTCACATTGGTCGCTTACTTGATGCAGAAACTGGCAAACTAGAAATAATAATGGAATATAATCGTACGAAAGCTGGCGTGGATACCATGGACCAAATGCTTGGCAATTACACGTGCAAGCGGAAATCGCGTCGGTGGCCATTGGCTATATTTTTCAACATGGTGTATTTCTCGGTAATGACTGCATACGTGCTTTATTCTGAAACGCATGGGACCAGCAGTTCTCGTCGTAGCTTCCTCATTGCATAAACGAATTAAATGGCCACTACGAACATCAGACGTCCAGCACAGATTGGCCACGTCAATCGTTAACCTTATGTTCAGAATGCGATGCTGGACAACAGGGCCTTCCATCGGATCAATTTTGATTTCTTTCTAATTTAATTTTGAATAAAACTTAAATCTTCTTGAAAAAAAACACATGCTTGTTTTTTCTTATTTATTTTATGTAAACCAGTCAGTCGTTTAGCAGGTAGTTTTGAAAAACTGGAAAAATGAGGAACAGAAAAATATTTCACCACTTCTATATTCTTATTTTCGATTTAAAAGTTCCAAAGTCGGAAAATTTACATTTGTAAATTGTCATCTGTTTGAGGGTTAAAGCAGTCGCTTTGCTTAAGCAAAGAATATACACATAGTGAGATCAGTGTTACCGAATTAGACTTTTTTATCACCGATTTTTGCGACTTTTTTAATGTTAATGCGAAATTAAATTATAAATTTTCTTATAATTTTTATCAAAAATTACGTCGTCAACATTTTAAACCAATTCACAGATTATTGTTTCTTTGGCCACAGTTTTATTAATTTTTTGAAGCCTTGTCATGTATACAATGTATTTAAAAAAAATTCAGTAAAAGTTTCAAAGACCAGTTTTAGCAAAAAAGCTTTTTTAAAATAAAAAGTTGCGGTGTTTGCCGTGCTCATTTTACAAAATTATGTATGCAAAAGCCTGTGAATATTTTGCTTTAACTTAAAAAATAAAATTAATGTTTATGTAGGTAAATCTGAAAAGCGAAAAAGGAAATAAAGCTAAAAAAACGTGTGCAGAGGAAGAGGTAGGCACCACGGAGTCTGAGACGGACAACGTTAACATCACTTAAGGTCCTTTCAAGAGCCGTTATATTTCGTGATATATCATAGTTTACTATTCGAAAGACTGGAAACAGAAGTATAAATGGTTTAACCAAAACATGGAGTCAAGGCGGGCTTTTTGTAGTGTTAAGCGACGTGAAAAAAACACATTAATAATATAAAAAAGGGTTCTAAAAATATAAAATGCAATTGCTTTTTTGGTTTTGCTATGCTTTTTATAACTTAAAAACATTTAAAAAAGCTGTGCGTTTTTTATTTTCGCAAACGACATCAACCCTGAGTGAGATTAAGCCAATTATTTACTCTCTATTTTTTTGCTTTTGTTTATTATTTATCAAAGTGTAAATAAAGTAAAGGCCCAACCAGAATGTGAATTACGTGACTTAAGCAACTAAGCAAATACATGTAAATCATATGTGTAAAACCATATTGAACTTAAGGAAACTTTATGTTAAGTTTTATAAAACTGTCATTTGCTTAAGCAAGGTGCGAAACTAATCGCTCATTCCGTACGGAATCAACGTTTTTCTATTTTCTTTTTGTTGTTTTAAAAGGGCCTTAAGCATTTAGAAAAACGGTTTTTTATTTTCTGTAAAAAATTTAAACAAAGCAAAAATTCAGTGCTGTTGCTATTTTGAAGCAAGCAATTTAAACCAGTGCACACTGGTCAATTACGGCCAAAAATTATTTATTTTATTTTTTCAATTTTAATAAAATTTTGATGACAGATTATAGCGAACCCTTCAAACCATACTTCTCATTTCTTAATTTGGCTCTTGGATAACTATTTTACTCTTAATACTGGAGCAAAGTAGATAATTTTTTTCTTACAAATTTTAGGTTTTCAAAGTTAATTTTTGTACTTTGAAATAAAAGTAAGCTATGATTTTTCCTTTGAAGTTTTCTTTGTAAATAAGCACGTGATGCTTAAACCGTATTAGTATTTGATCATTCCATGTGATAATTGTGATTTTGTGCGTGTTATTTTTTTTGGATAAGTAAAGTGCTTGTGAGTTACTTTAAAATTAAATAAAACCTTAACTAAGCGAAACTTAAAGAGACCATAACAAAAAAGGTGGGGCTAGGGGAGGTTAAGTGATAATTATATCTAGTACTGTTAAGTATCAAAAGTAACAACTTAAGCCAGACACTTGAAATTTTGTATGTAGACTCCCCTCCCAATGTGTAAATAAAAACAGTAGAGACTTTTGGAAATTCAATTCATAAGGGGTTAGAAATGGGTAAAAACGGGTAAAATCAGTTATATTATATCTCGTGATCAAACAGAGGTAGACGTAAAATTCAAAAAATATCATTATTGAATCGAAAATTAAATTGTCATGCATTTGGTATTTTTTTGAAATTTGCACATTTTGTAAAAAGGGCAAAAATATAATTCTGGTACTTTTTTTGGTAATAATATAATCGCTACAAATGATCGTATTTTATTACACCTCCAAAGCCCTTTTTTAATTTTATACGATACATTTGGGTAGTCAATGATTACCACAATATTCTGTACGTAAAATTAACTGAAATTGTAATATAAAATAAATGAAAGTTCAATTAAAAACCGGTCTACCTATTTTTCATTTATTTTTAACAAAAAGTTCATTTAATTTTTACTGTCAAAAATTCAACACCATATTCAGTAAAAACGATTAAATATTCAGTTATTTATTAAAATTTTACTGTCAAAAAATTTACCCCATATTCAGTAAAAACAATTAAATATTCAGTTATTTTATTAAATTTTCGTTTACTCCACAAAAGAGCCGAATTTCTAAAAAATACCAGACAGACACCTGTCCGCTTGTTTTTCTTATAAGCGAGAGAGGAGGAATATTTTTATTTACTTACCCAGTTACACACGTTTGTTTTACTTTTGTTGTACTGACCACGTTGTTTACAGAAGAACTCTCAATTATAAGACACCAGCAGCATGACCGATATGGCTTCGCAATTATTTTACTTTTAAAATTTGATGTATTTAACTAAATTTTTTTAACAAATAGAAAATGGGAATTGCTTACACAAAACAAGCAATTAATTTTTTATAGATAAGTAAAAATTAATTTTTGGTAGTAAAATTATATAAAATAACTGCATATTTATTTGTTTTTACGGAATATGTAGTTAATTTTTTGACAATCAATTTATATAAGATAACTGATTATTGATTTGTTTTTACGGAACTCGCGGTTGAATTTTTGACAGTAAAAATTAAATGAACTTTTCGTTGCTTTAAATTACATTTTTATTTACTTTAACATAAAGAAGAATTTAACTCAATCAACGGACAATATTAACTGCAACTGAAAATCCGTATTAATATGCACTTAGTTTTTTGAATAACTGTTAGAATCAGTTAAAAATAAATTTGCTTGGAATTTTAAATGTTTATTTATTTAAAAATGACTGAACGGAATATTTCTTAAATAAACTACAGTCCGTTACTGTAATAATATTGTGAGTGATTCTTAAGTTGGATACCAAATTTAAGCAACTTACGTAAAGAAATAAATAAGTTATGGATTTTTGGCCGCAATTGACTACTGTGCAGTGTTCGAACATAAGCACTTAATATCGCTCCTTAGTGTTCGGTTCGGTAGAGTTGTGGAAAACACAAACACTAATAGTGTTTGTGGAGAAAATTATTAAAAAATAACTTTTCCCTGTTAGTCATCTTTCAAGCACAAAAATAATACTGTTTTAATCCAACTCAACAACAGATGAGAACATTTAATTCCTTTTGGTTTTTTTTTTTAAACGAAAAACTTCATTGTATTCGGTTCGGCTCAATAATGTTCGTCCCTTTTGGCTGGTAAAAAAAACAAAAATTTTTTACAAAACCAAAATACACATACGAAAAACAAACAGAAAGCCAGCGAAATAATTTTACAAAAACAAAACATATACACAATACACTCACAAGCTGTTCGTGCTGCGGTCGTTGCTAAAATTTTTTGTTTGTTCATTTCTTTATCAATGTAAAAAAAAGAAACACTATAGAACATTTAAATATAATGTTTGTCTACAATATCACTACAATTGTTCAGTTTTTTAACTATATAATGTTCGGCTCTTTCTTGAAAATAGTTACGAACGTTATAAAGGGTTGTGTTCGTCTACACAATCACTAAAAAAATAGATATCGTTCTTGGTTGTGTGAGCCGAACGCTAAATAATGTACTGTTTACGAACACTGATTTAAACACTGAAAATATTTGGTTTTGCATCAAATTGCATAAGTTAATTATGTGTCTTCAATCGGGTATGTTCTGGAAATCGGAATGAAGTGGAATTAAAAAAAAACGACACTATTATTAGTTTTGTGGTTATTTTGTTGAACTGTTTATGGGTTTTAATACAAATTTGGATATTTTAAGATATTTTAATGAGGCTAAAGTTCATTAAATTTAATTTTCATAAAATTATTTTTATGAAGAAAGGAATTTTACAACATGAAATTAATTAAAATTTATTGATAACTTTTCATTCTTGGCTGCACCTGGGCTCGAACCCAGAACCAAAAACGAGACTTTGATTTTAGTTATTTACAAAATGACTGAAGTTTTTGCTGTTTTTAAGAGTTGTTCTTGTAGATATATTTGTAATTGGTACTAAGGGCTAAAAAATCAGAGCAAGTTAAACTCTCTTTTTGGTTTAAAATGTGTTTAAACCAACAAATCTATAAATCATTAAACATATAAACCATCTTTAAACGCATGAAATTGGGCGTTTAAACTACCAGTACAAATCATATGAATTTGCCAACATTTGTCGTAGTGCTGCCACGTGTTATTTTTTTAACAACATGTAATACATGGGACACTGATTTATGGTTGATGAGTTTAAGCTACATATAAATTCAAGTTTAGTTCAACTAAACCAGCGTTTAAACCATCAGTGATTTATTAGGCATAAAAGTATGAAGTACATAATAATAAAAAAAAAAAAAAAAATAAATATTTCTATTAACTTTCTATACAGGGTCGTTTTAAAAAATTTGTTCGATTTTAAATCCACTTAATTTCGATTTATAAAACCTGTCCTCATATGTATGTGGGTATAAAGCAGAGTTGTAATAAAACGAATTTTATTGCTCACAATTTTTTTGCTTTCCTACAGGGTGCCTACAACAACTCATACATCCATAAAAAAAACTCTTAATGTTTGTGTATTTGTGTGTTTTATCTAATAAACATTCACTATATTATACTTTTGGGGTTTATTTTATGTGTTTTGCGTGCATATATATTATATAAGTTTGTATGTGATTTTTTTTGAAATGCAAATATCGGCAGCTCAACTCCAAATCATGCTATGTCGACTTAGCATGTTTTTAATTTTTTCTACGCTTTTGAATTTTAAGTATTATTCAATTTAAATTCTGTATAATTTTGATGTTGATCGGCTAATGCAATCCAGAGCTTTGCACAAAAAGTACTTAGCTTATAACGAAATGTTGTATCGCCCGTAAACTTTAAGAGCTTCTCCTGCAAAACTCACTTTTCCGACTTAGAATGTTTTGGAATTGAGCTGTCTATATATCTTTATGTTTTTTTTTTGCATCTAAACGCATATTTTTTTTTATATCTATTTTCAATGCCTGTATATGTATGTGAGTGTTTAATAGTGTTTGCAAATGTATGAGTATGTGGTAAATCGCATTGAGAGCAGAGAGCAGTAGATCGCTTCGTTAAGTCTGTTGGCTGGGTACGGACGGTTTGGTGCAGTGAAGTGCATTACAAACTATAACCTGGAGTATTAAAACCAAACTTTACTGTGGTTTATTCCCCTTAACACATGCATGTGCAATAGTCTATAAATGTTTGTGTGTTAGGTGTGTGTTTGTGCGTATTTATGTGGGTAGTATACAATTGTATTTGTGTAGGTTTTTATTCTGCAATTTTCGTTTTTACTTTAGTTAAATTTTTTGCAGCTCAAAAGTGATTGTGTATGAAAAAGAAACAAGTGCTAATACTTGAGTGTTTTGATACACATGATGGGGTTTTTTGGCTTTACAATATTGCTATCAATGTGTTAGCAACACCAACAGCTCCAGCAGCAGTTGTTGTAGCTGCAAATGAAAGAACAACATCGTTTAATACTCTTAAAATTGACCATAAAGTCAGTTTTATTTTAAAAAATATACGAGTTTTGTTTATGTGTGTTGGGCTAAAGTGAAATTTTTCATACATTTTCAGAATGAAATTTTGTAAGTACAACCCTCGTTTGTTGGGAATTAAGGATTTATCAAAAATCAGAAAAAAAATGTAATAAACAACTTTTAAAAATATTATTTTATTTTCAGTAGTTAAAGATTTGTAATTTGCTAATATTGTGTGGGGAGAAAATCTATAAAATAAATCAAACATGTTACAAAGCAACTAGTTTTATTTCAAGGATATTTGAAAAAACGCTTGTGGAATCCAAAGCATTCAAGACGTTTTCATTTAAAAGTTATTAAAACATTTTTCATTTTACTAGGCGAAATTTTAAAAATATATTGAAAAAGAAAAAAAAAAAAATACAAAAAACTGCTATAAAAATTTGTATTGAAATGTTTTTAATTGAAAACAAGTGAAATGAATGAATAAAGAAAACCTTAAGCACCATATTTTTGCGAAATGTGATATTTTTGGGAAAATATCGTATTATTTGAATATTTTCTAGTGAAAATGTTTGTAAAAGAATTGAATTTTGTTCGGCATTAGGTCATGAGTTAGACAAGTTTTTAAATAAAAAATATAAACATATTTTGTTTTAAAAATTCTATTTTATTTTATTTCCCAATATTTCGGTCAACTTTGTTGACCATCTTCAGGGGTTCTATATAAAAAATACAAAAATATATTGCAAAAATTGGTTTAAAAAATTACACAAAACCAAGGTATATTTACACAAGGTAAACTCGTTGGCCCATATGTTTGTCAGCTGTTTACCCATAGTTGGAACCACAACGTCAAATTGCGTGTATATGAGCCAAAATTTGTACATGTGTGCGTTAAATTGTTTTTGTTTTATATGAAGACAATTTTGACAACATGGTTCCTTTTATAGAGCAAAATGTCTACACTCCCAAATGAGTCTACCTTGTGTAAATATACCTTGCACAAAACCTTTCAAACACAAAAAATATAATTACATTTAAAAATAAATAAACGAAAACAAAAAAATGAAAAATCACTTTTTTGAGCTGTTGTTCAGCTGTAAAGCTGGGAGCACACGATTGCCGCAAATGCACCAATGTGACACAATTTTTATTGTGCTTTATTGACGCACAAAAATGAAATTGGACCAATAAAATATTCTGAAATCACACGATTGCCCTGTTTTAAACAAATTTAATTGCCGCTAGTTGGTACAAAGCGAAATGGTTACAACAATTGCCGCAGCACAGTCACACGATTGTTCTTACGTTAGAGTGCAAGATTGTTGTTGGATGAATTACTGGCTCTTTGGGAAAAAGCTAGAATCCCAACGCCAGTTCGAAGAACATGTGCTGCAAAAGTCAATAAACTATATGAAGAGTGGAGAACAGTCCAAAAAGTATGTAAGTCCCCGTTACCAAGCCATCGCAAAAAAGAAAATAAGTTTATGGAAAATTTAAACAATTTATTTGTCATTGCCCACGTTGACGCTCTCAAGCTGATAAGTATACAGGAAGATATAGACTTCTTAACGAAGCAGCAAGAAAATGGGCGTGTTGGTTGCATGACTTGTGTCGATCAAAATGCCACAAATAAAGAAAAAAAAGGCACAAAGATTGGAAGATGAAAAACGTCGAAAACAAAATTATGAAGAGAAAAAGGGCACTTCAGGTATGTAATTATTATGTAGTATTTTGACGCACAGTATCTATTTTCTGGTGCTCTTAATTGCATGTACAGACTTGACTATGGAACATGTTGAATTTGAGAGTGACGAATCAGGTGAGGATGTTCAGGCGATAAATGTAAAACAGACTGATAACATTCCAAGTTGCTCCAATAAGCCAATTCGAAAACGTGGAACGAATAATTTTATAGACGACAGAATGCTAGCTTGTATGGATGTTGGCAATATGTCAACTCCACTAGCTATACATTTCATCAGTGCAACTGCCAAAGCTTTGGGTCACAATATTGAGGATCTTGTTCTGAATTGCACAAGTTTGCGTGAACAACGTAAAAAATATCGCCGGCGTCATGGCAAAGAAATTATTGAAAATTTTAAGGTAATTTTTTTTTTTTATTTGGCCAAGTTATGAGTTTTTTTTAGAGCTTAAGTTTTTTTTAGATCCCTGAAACATTTGTTTTGCATTGGGACGGAAAGCTACTTCCCGCTATTGCTGGGAAAGATAAAGTGAATCGCTTGGCTATTGTGCTCACGTTGGAGAACGTTGAAAAGTTGATAGCTATCCCCATCATTAAAGATGGAACTGGTGCTGCAGTCGCGCAATCAGTATACGACTATTTGGTACAAATGAATATGCTGCATTCATTAGAAATGATATGTTTTGATACAACTGCTGCAAATACTGGCCCTTTAAGTGGTGCTGGAACTTTATTGGAACGCAAGCTGGGACGCAGCTTATTGTGGTTACCATGTCGCCACCATATTGCAGAAATTCTCTTAAGAGCTATTTTTGAGTTAAATTTCGGAAAAACAAGTGGCCCAGAGGTAGCAATTTTTGAACGTTTTGCACGGGAATGGAGCACCCTTAACTCAAAGGCAAACATCAATTGTATGCAGGATGAACAAGTTTTGCGTGTCATATCTGTCGAGGAACGCGAAAAAACAAGCACTTTTGCCTTGAATATTTAGCGAAAGTCCACATTCGGCATGATTATAGAGAACTACTACAACTTGCATTAATTTTTCTTGGTGGAATCATTCCCAATTTTACATTTCGTGCACCAGGAGCGACGTCTCATGCAAGATTCATGTCCAAGGCCATCTATTGTTTAAAAATGTATATTTTTCACGCTCACTTTAAAATTTCTGCAAGTCAGTTGAATGGAATTCGTAATACATATGTGCATTTTCTTAGTAAGTCTCTATATTCCATACTGGTTCAGCACCGCAAATGCAGTTGAAGCGCCAAATAGAGATATGCAACTAATAAAGGGGATTATTGGCTACTTTGAAAAAAAAATATCTAAACTGCTATTGGAAAAAATTCGAAACCATCTGTGGTATTTATCAGAGGAAGCAGTTGCACTTGCCTTTTTTGATCCACATGTAGAATCAGAAATAAAGGAAAAGATGGCTTTCGCCATGCATTTAGATAAAGGCAATCACATCGGTGACGATGTTGATATTTTTCCTTCAAAAAAATTGTGTGCAAGCGTCGATGAATTACAATTATTTACATCCAAGGATTTAAGCTCTTTTGTGACTACCAAAACAAAAAATTTGTCTAAATTGGCCTAAGAGCGAATCATTTTGTAAAGGGGAGCAAATCGTGAAAAGCATTACTGTTGTGAATGATCCCGCCGAAAGAAAAGTCAAACTAATAACTGACTTTAACAGATGCGAAGACGATAAACAGTACTTGCTGCACATTGTAGAGGGCTACCGTAAGGACTTCCAAGACTATACAAAATCTTCATTAATTTAGCATAAAAATAATAAAAATAATAAACAAAAATTAAAGAAAAAAACTTAATTTAATTAGTATTTATTATTAAAAAAATTTATAAAGTTAAAAAATAGTATTTTGGTGGTTTTTCAAAGTTTTGACCTTTGACCTCACCATGGCACGGGTTGGCACCATCCGATCAGCCAGAAAATTTGCTACATCAATTTTGGTATCAAATCGCATATTTTCATCGCTACCCACATTCAAGATTCAAAAAAAAGTTTTTAACGCCAGGTCATTCAGTATACACTGTATACTGAATGTCAAGCTTTGTTTACATTTTGTGAAAAATTTAAAATTTAATTAAATTTTAAAATTCAATAAAAATATAAAAACTTGAAAAAAGTTATTTAAAACAAAACAAAAAGAACATAAAATGTAAACAAGGAATTAAAAATGCGTAAAGCGGCCCAATCACTTGTAATATTATTGTATATGATATTCGCCATATTATTTCCGTTTTGTCCTATATTAGGCAATAAGTCGCACTATGGTTTCATTCATTCAATAAAAAAGTGAACATTACCTATAGGAATAACATAAACAGCATTGTACAATGTTGCCAACACACTTCACTTTCTTTTCGTTGTGCAAAAAAAAAACAAAAGTCTTTTGATTGTTGCCAATATATTGTACCATCTTCGAATATCACATGCACATTGGCGATATAATTGTACAATACGAAAAATTTAACAATTTTATTGCAAGTATATGAGCCGCTTAAGAAATAAGTGGAGCCACATTAAATTTTCAATAGAGTAAAAAGATTTACTTTCTAAAGAAATTGTGTATATTTTATAAACAAAAAAAAAAATGCTTTTTTATGTTATTTTCAACAAATAATTTTGACATTCACTCTAACTTTTTACAAAAACAAAATACATAGAATTATTAAAAAAGAGAAAGCTAGCATAACTCTATCTCATGATGCGGTCACCTTTATGAATTCGCCTTGAACAAAAAAAAAAAAACTCAAATTTGTTTTCAATATAAATTTCTAAACGAAAATTTTTATTTTAGTTTAAAAAACAGGCAGTTAAAAACCGTTAATAGAACTTACAATAAAACTCCTAAAATAATGAGTTTAACTTCCACATTTGATTGCGTTTATCTATGGGAGGTTCAAAGTGCTTTCACTTTTTGTTCAAGCCTGATGAAAAAATTCATGCTTGAACAACGCCACCAAATTATACTTATAACTTATAGGCGACTTCATTAATTAAATGAAGCAACTTATATTTTCACAAATGAAGGCGATGTGCTGATTTAGAGAAAATAATCTGTCAATTAGACTTCAAGGCCGTGCGATGGGACACCTCTTTATTGTTTTCCGCAGGCCTGTAAAATCACTTGTTTGTGTTGATAAACCAGCAACAATTGACGTCTTGGAGGTCAACATTGTTTATTTAATTCGTGACATGCAGCCAGCAGTGCTCGAAAAAGAGGAACAAAATTGGACGTCTTTTGTTGCGTTGCCTACCATTTAAAGTTTTATAGTCTTAAAAAATACCCTTTATATGTACCTTATTTAGTTGACAAAATGCCTGCAGGGTTTTCTATAACTGTTCCTTTCGCAATCCAGTTTTACAACTGTTAAGGGAGTTAAATATTCTTTAAACTAAAGCATTTGAAAGTTGCCAGATAAAAATAAAATTAATTATATATTGGAATATTGAAAACATATCTTCCCCCAAGCTAGTGTTTAGTTTGAATAACTTTTTTCAATCAATTTCAGATTCTAAATTACTATGATTTATCCAAATCTAAGTGTCCATCTTGCGTCATTCATTGCCGAACTTTTAAAAATATATATTAAATAATTGAGGTCTTTTCTCAAAAATAAACCGAGACTTTGGTTCAGAAGACTGTGCATTTTTTAGCAACAATATTTAAAAAGAAATAAATGTCATCACTGAAACCGAATCTTGATTTTATTTGGGTATCTGAAGTAAGAATTTCAAATAACACCTGAATTACACCTAAGAGAAATTACCCATGCTCTGCCCACGACAGTAAAAATTATACCAAATTCGGGTAATTACCCTGAAGGAAACCTGGGGACAAGTGTCTCAAAGTCACCAGTTTTGTCGACTATTTTAGTGACTTCTTGGCGACATGTCAACAAAGTGTCTACAGTTTTTTTATTTGCTTTGATGAGAATGAAGTTTTTATTTGCCGCCAAAGCACTATTATTCGTCAACGGCATAATTGTTTTTATTAATATAGCATTTTTTCATTTGTGCTATAATAAATATACAGTACATTAATCGTTTTAAATAGTAGATAAGAAACTCCATTTGTTATATTTTGTGTTTCATTAACGACGTATTTTTTAGAAAAGTATCAAAAGTGTAGACTAGAATTACTAAAATGCACTAGTGAGTCTCTGGTGACAATGTCTACATATGGTCCCAAAAGAACCACCTACTCAGTAGTGACAACGTCAGTAGTAGATTTCCAATGACACGCACATGGTAAATGTCTATAGTAAAAAAGCATTGTCGGGGGTATAATAAGTCACTAGTACTGGTGACAGTGTCAGTAGTGAATCAATACTGATTCACTAGTGACATTTCCTGCAGGGTACCCACAAAGTGGCAACGCTGGTGTAGCATCTCCAAAGTAAATCTCCTAGCATAATTGTTCTCCTTTAATAATATTTTAACATCATCGAAATTTGGTGTATGTCCAGAATTGCACAGTTTGCCGCGAGTGCTGTTTTTTGCTCCAGTGGTTTGATAATTGCTTTTATATCAGACTTATGTGATGAGAGTCCGGTTTTTAATTTCGTTTTAGTTATGCCCACGTATGCCTTCCGACATATGTTGGTATTGTCACCCTTATAATTGATTTTGTACACTACGTTTGGTTTTTCCTCAGTTTTCAATTTTGATTTTGTTTTGCTAAATAATTTATTAACAGTATTGTAACATTTAAAGGCTAACTGGAACTTGTGCTTATTATATATATTAGAATTTTTCGTTCTTTCAGAAAAGTTCGGTATATAACTGATTGATTTAAAGATTTTCTCCTCCGATTCTCTTGTATTAGCCATGAGTCAAAAATCAAAAATTTTTTTAAAATCTTTTGTTTTTCTTAATATAGGATTTTTATAAAAACTTGTTATTTTTATATTTAAGAAGAACATTTCAAGTTTTTTTGAGAAAGTCTTCTTCTTTTTTTGTCGCATTACAGATCCGGAAGTGACCATTTTTTTAAACCGATACTGTCCTACGGTCAGTGTTGCCAAAACTTGATGACCAAAAATGGCTAAATTTATGGAAAAAAATGGCTAAAAAATGGCTAAAAATGTGCTTAAAAATGGCTAAAAGCTTTTTTAAATAAAAACACATTACAATTCAATAACTAAACAGAAATAATTCATTTAAAGTTGTTTACCATGAAATTGTAAGTTAAGATCAATTTCTTAAATAAGAATAAACGTAAATTAATATTTTGATAAATATTTAAAAAATTAAATCATCGATAAAATCGATGTCGTTATTGTATCTCATAGGAATCACTCGTGCCTATTAGTTTTAAAGAACTTGAAGGAAAATCATAATCACGACAACATTAACCCAACCTTTTGAGTCCAGATCGGTCAACCCCGACTAGAAGATACCATACACCACATTATAACCTATGTACCAAATTTTATTAAATTATCAGCAAATTTGCGACCTGCACTTTGCGCACAAGGCGTACATGAACAGCCAGCCAGCCGGACAAGCATCGTTAATTCGACTCAGAAAGTGATTCTGAGCCAACCCGTATACGTAAAGGTTGGCTAAGTATCAATATTTTAAGGTGTTACAAACATCACCATAAACGCATAGTACGCTCTCTACTATTGTGGTGGTGGTGGGTAAAAACATTTTATTGTAACGGTAAAAATATTTACCTAATTAAAAAAATCGAATTAACGGTTGCTAAATGTAACCTATTTCTTAAATTACTTTTAACGATGTTTACTTGGCAAAATACCGTCTCTACTTCAGCATTAGACCATGGAAGTGAGAGTGCATCTCTTTATTGAAATACTTGCAACCAGAAAAAAACAGACTTATTTGTGTTGATCCACTTATAAATTTAACATTGAAATAATGTCCCTTTATTTTGAAAGATGTTTCATGATTTTAGTTTATAGCGATTTTCCATATTTGTAAAAGTTGTGATTTAAATTAAGGGCGTTTAAATTGTTAAAAATGTTTGTTTTACTTTTATAAATTTTTATAATAAAATAAAAATTATTCTTTTAAAAGAAAAACGACAAATAAAATTTTATGGCTAAACAATTTGAAAAATGGCTAAAAAAATGGCTAATGGCTAAACTCATTTTTTAATGGCTAAACAGGGTGAAAAATGGCTAAATCTAGCCACTAAATGGCTAAATTGGCAACACTGCCTAAAGGGATCTCCATAAGCTTAATAGTCATGCAAATTAATGCACATGCATATGGGCATTTCCATGTCATCGTACGTGACATTTCTACGATTTTAGAGAGGTAGAAATTTTGAAAAAATAGGAGTAAATTGAAAATCATTTTATTATTATTTTTCATTTAGAGGGTACTTTATTAAAAAAAACTACCTACTACATCGGAACTTTTTGGTCCAAAATATCGAGCAAAATAAGTGCGTATTGTACGTGATATGAAAAAGAAGTGATTTTGAGGTGGATGTAAAAAATGTAAGAATCTGAAAATCGTGGGAAGTGTTTTCTTTTTTTTAATTTCTTACTTTAAACAAAATATTTTTCCTTTTTAATCCGTAATTTGAAAAAAAATGTATTTTTGCATAGTTTTATAATGAACAAAATTTAATATCGTACGTGACAGATTTTTCTCTTATAATATCCCACTTGGCGCAACCGTCCTTTTAAAAGAACATAAAAAATGAGAGAAAAGTATCGTTATGCAGGCGTATTTCTGTGCATTTGTTTTATATTTTTATTGTTTATTCTTTGTTATGAAGCTACTGAACTTGAAAAAATCAGTTGATGAAAGAAGTTCATTGTGCTTTAATTGCATAGTGAGAGTTTTGTGAAAGGTGTTTTTTTTTAAAACATTGCGTAATGGAAAGAAACGTGTAAGTAAATCATTTACATCCAGTGATTTGTAATTTTTTTTTTTAATTAATAAGAGAAACATCGTAGTTGAACAACAAATAAATGGAAAGCGTGCGTAATGCTGTATTGCAGCGCTACGGTCGTTTTTGCCACTGCGTACTTTTAAAAGGACAGTGGCAAAATATACTACCTATTTTATAATTTTCGTTACATATTACTTATGTGTTTTTTATACAGTAAGTCATACCGAAAGGCATTGAAGCTATTGAAGAAAGGCGGTCAGCTACGTGCAGAGGCAGAAATAGTGCATAATGATTAACCTGAATACGAGAGCTATTTGCAAAAAGCCAAGAAAAAAATTTCTATACAACAGCCAAAGCTTATCAAAAAAATCAAAACATGGGTGGGGTTAACAGAGCTGACCAAAACATAGGGCTCTACCAAACATCTTTTGTAGGAAAAATGGAATTTTCCGCTAATTTGTCATTGTATCGACATGGCGGAACAAAATAGCTGGTTATTATATCGTTCGAATGGCGGAAATATGTATCATTTAGCTTTTAGAAGAGTGATTGCAAACTGATTACTAGAATCTTTTAAAAGAAACTCAAAGAGGGGCTTAAGCAAGTCCAGCGCCAACCTTTATATGTACTCGCGATTTGATGGACAAGGGCACCTAGTACAACACAAGAAAAAGCAAACTCGTTGCACCTATTGCCGTAAGAATACCAACTTTTTTCGGCTAAACTTTAGATTTTAAGAAAAATAGTTATTTAAAAAAACATGTTTAGATACCACTAAAGATTTAAAATTCGAAATAAAAGTTGAAGTTTTCAAAAAAAATTATTTCCGGCGCTATCTGGGATATTTATAATATATAAAATATACGTTTTGCAAATATGTATATGTAAGTATACACAAACTTAAAACAAACAAGTTAGAAGTTTAGTCGGTCAAGCCCGTTCATATGATAACCTACACCACAGTATTTCGAGATTGTACCATTTGGGATCCATGGCCAATCATACACCCGCCAAATATCAATTAACTCATTTACTATTTGGGTCCCATGGCCTTTCATAAACCTGCCAAATATCAAATGACTAATTATATTTAATAACTGATTTAAGGGAGGGGGCTTATATAAAAGCTATGGTTAATTTTAGACCTACCATCACAACATTCTGTCATGACATAGTACCTATCGAAAAAGTTATTGACAACAATTTTAAAGTCAACACCAACATTTATAAGCATGTACTTGCATTAAAACCTATTTTGGGGAGTAGTATTTGCTTCGGAGCTTTGGTCAAATATGGACTGATTCTAATAAAATTGGGTCTGATGATTTAGATTGCTTATAAAATCAATATTTATTTGCGACAAATATCATGCTTTGCATTTTTATTTTGCAACACTTGCGACTGATCAAATCCAAATGACGTAGACAAATGATGTTTTTGCACCTCGTACGTGACAATAAAGGGCGGCCCAACCAAAATCCACGATGTTAATTGTAAATAAAACAAAAAGCTTTCAGAGAATTATCTTAATATATTTTTATTATGATAGAAGAACCTACGACAAGTATGCGTGAAATAAAATATATGCCAAATGTTCGCCAAGGCTTCGGTGGCAATCCTTTATCCGATGGTTCATATTTGCAAAGACTCTGAGACATAAGGTCTGTCTGCGTACTTTTCCAGTAGCAAATACTCAGTAAATTTTTTTGGGAGAGTAAGACCAATTTTACTCTGTCGGCTGAAAATATCTCAAAAAGTACGCAGACAGAATCCAGTGAAATCTTGCAAGAAAACAGCTGATCGGTGTGTAGGCAATTGTAATGACAAAGCAAAATTTAGCAAAATAGCGACTTTTGGGAATTTAAAAACCGGGAAACAAAAATACCCAAATAATGGGATTTACCGAATGAAATCAAAAAGTTAGCGTCGAATTTAGGAATTTAAAAGGGGAAGTATAAATATTTAATATTTTTAACAAAAATACAAAAAATAGTTAAGAAAAATTAACTTTTTGGAACAAAATGAGCGATGCGTGCAAAAAATCGTTCGTTCCGTTCCCGAGATTTCTGGGTTCGATTTTTTGCAGAATATATACAGTTTGGCTGAGTTCCAAAACATCAATATACTTTGCAGCACAAGTCAAAAATGTATATTCAAGTTTAATAATGCACAGCTTTTGTATTATGTTCTCATTAAATACTTTTTTGGTGCACATTGGGACAAATAGAATTGTTATAACCTACACGGTTGCATTGTAGCATGCATTTAAAAAAGATAGTTGCTTTGCAACCGACGTTTTGGAACTCAGCCTTTATACCGTGCAAAAGCTTGTGTTCCAAGGGATAAATCAGTAAAGCTTTGTACTGACCATTTTGGATGCACCCAAATATCTCGGGAACTAACCGAACGATTTTTTGCACGCATTGCTTATTTTGTTCCTATATGTGTATTTTTTTTATTTGTGCTAACTATTTTTTGTATTTTTATTAAAAATATTAGTTATTTTTACTTCCCCATTTTAAATTCCCAAATTCGACGCTTACTTTTTTTTACTTTTGGAAATCCCTCTAAATTCCTAAATTCGACGCTAACTTTTTGTTGTTATTCTGCAAAAGACCATAATTTGGGTATTTTGTTTTCCCAGTTTTTATATTCCCAAATTCGACGCTATCTTGGCACACTAGTTGCAAAATTTTGCAAGAGGAAATTTCTCCAGTAACATTTTGTAAGTTCTCTAACTTCCAACTGTCAAAAAATTCTCTTTTTGACTCTCTCGCTGCAAGAGATTTGGAGTACACAGACAACATTTTGTAATATTTTGCAACATTTTTCACAAAATGATGCAAAATATGTGTACGCAGACAGACCTATAATTGAGATTTAATGTCGTTAATGTGCCGAATCGTCTCATTGACGAACACTTTTTCTATAAAATATCCCCAAAGAGAGAAGAACAACGGTGCCAAATCACATAATCGTGGCGGCTAATTTACATCGCCACGACGTGAGATAACACGGCTATTGAATATCTCGCGCAAAAGAGCCATTGTTTCGTTGGGGCTGTGTGGCAAGTGACACCATCCTGTTGGACCCAGGTCCATATCCTCCATTTATGGCCACAAGAAGTCTGTTTTCATCTCGCGACAGCAAACACCATTTAAGGTAACTGCTTGGTCGAACGCATTTTCGAAGAAGTACGGCCTGGCCCGATGACGCAGAACGAACTAGGCGAGCATGCAAAGGTGTTTTATCATTTCCTACAGACCCGATTTGCTTAAATTTACTCATAGTGCTCCCAATTGTGGACACATTTGCTCGATTATACTAAGCAAAAAATTCACGAAGTGCACGATATACATTTTTATTTTAACGCCCATTTTCGTAAAAGGCTTCAACGATCCTAACGCGAGTTACGTGTTTAGCTAGTGTGTTACTAGTGTGTATGCAACTCCTGTCCATGGTTGAATTTGTCAAACACTGAAACAAAGAAATGTCAAATTAAGTTGGGCATAAAACTTAAAGTTAAGGTGTGATTTACAATTAGCATCGTACATAATGATTGGACCACCCTTTAGATTAGCATCCAAAACCAACCAAAAAAATATCGTTGATCGAACTACATATTTGATCTTTCCTCATGGATCTTGTTCATTATTGTTGTAACATCAATTTTAAAGAATAATTAGATTTAGATTAGCATCCAAAACCAACCAAAAAAATATCGTTGATCGAACTACATATTTGATCTTTCCTCATGGATCTTGTTCATTATTGTTGTAACATCAATTTTAAAGAATAATTAGCGCGTCATACAGAAATCTTATTAATTGATTAAAAATAGTTGATTGCAAGTTCTAAATATGTATCAAAGAGACAATGACTTGCTCTTTAAAAAATTTAATAAGCTCTAAGTACCTCTGTGTAGAAAAGTTTGATTGGTTTTTTTCCTTTCTACCATATTTTAAAAAAGTTTAGAGGGTTTTTTCGAGTCGTGGTTGACATTCTTATGTTTTGTAGGACCCCTCGTAGGTGCTTAAGGAAACCTAAAACATCTTCTTATTGTTAAATGTCATATATTTGCGAAAATATCGTTTTTTATACCCTTCACCACAGGTGGAAAAGGGTATATATAAGTTTGTCATTCCGTGTGTAATTTCTATAATATTGATCTTAGACCCTATAAAGTATATATATTCTGGGTCCTTATGAGGAGAGATGTTGATTTAACGATGTCCGTCCGTCTGTCCGTCTTACGTTTGATATGTGTTTTCCGGATACTCCAGACATGATAGCGACTAGGTTGTTTTACATTTATGTCACATATATTCTACCATTTCTTGCTATTGAAATTCAGCAAGATCGGTTAACAAATGGCTGAGATATGACCAAAAAAACCACAACTGCCTCCGATTTTGCCCAAAAATCCCTTGTTGTTGTTGTATTTTTTTATTTATATTTTATATTTTATTTTTCTGTATATCTTGAGAACGGCAAGAGCCAAATTAGGTACACACATTAACGTCATCAATACACAACATCCCACAAAATATGGGCGGGATTGAACAAGTGGGCGTGGTACCTCCCGTACAAAAAATATCAACAATTGTATAAAAACCTGATATTTTTGACTTTCATATGACCTATGGAACTAGGAATTTTTGTTTCATTTTGCTTCTTAAAAACTCGCCAAAAAAGATAAATCTACGGTATGACAACAGTGCCTATACAAAAAGAAACCAAACAAACACACATACATGGTACAAACTATTTTGGTGATTATAGGCCACCTATTATGGTTCACAACTCAAATATGTAGTTGATTTATAATTTTGGTATTATGGTTTACAACTTTGCTTTATTGTGGTGAACTAAAACATCAAAAATAATTACAACTCACTGTAAACTGATCATATTTACTTTTAATGATATTCATAAAACGTTCCTTCATGGTCCAGTTGTCTAGGGGTTTGCTTAGGTTAGAAACTGTGAGTCCCTGGTTCGAATCTTGTTTTTTCAAAGAGACACTTTTTTTTTATGTTCTGAAACGATTTAAAAAAATATTTACCAGTTTTAACTTTTTAAATTTAATTTATAATTAAGTTTTATGTATTGTATATATGTATGTTTATGTAGAAATTATTTAGGTTTTGTCTAGCTGCTCTGTATTCTGCTCGCACAATGGTGAAGGGTATATAAGATTCGGCACAGCCGAATATAGCACTCTTACTTGTTTTTATTTAAGTTCGTATTTTTGCGAAAATTTCGTGTACTTGAGAAAGTTAGGATTTTTTGTGAAGAAATCATATCGTAATTTCGTTAAAGTTTCGCTTTTTTATTATACCGAGGCTTGTATGCAAATATCGTACATTTAAGAAACTTTAATTTAAGTGAAAAATGTATTTTTGTCTTCTTATTTTTTTTTTATTCTGAATTCAATATTTCACACCTTAATAACAGCGACTTTAACACTGAGTTACTAAAAATTTTATGAATTCCAAAAAAAAGAAAAACATTACAGGTAAAATCTGCCTACTTTAAGCTTTTCACTCTTAAAATAAAAAATAAAAATAAAAACATCATAATCTTTTAAAAATAAAAAGTTTATTTCTGTCAAATTTTCTCTGAAGATTTTAGTAGTTAATCTTTATTTTGTGTGGTGGGGAAATGAACTCAATGTACTCAAATATGTTTAAGAATGTACATGTGTAATAGCTGTTGTGTGTGTAAGTGTTATAAATGCATTACACACACACAAACTCACACACACACCCCCCCCCAAACATGTTAAATGTGAATTAATAATACTCATGCGGATGCGTCTTCTTTGGAACAATTTTAAGCTTTATTTTTTAAAATTTCTTTCGTTTTTTTATGTGATGTTTTTATTCTTTCGTCATTGTTAGTTGTTTACTTCAAAAAAATTTGACATTTAAATTCTTCTTGTGCATAAATTAAGATTATCTTGATTATTTTCTTCTCTTTTTTTATTTAACAAAATTCGCATTTCTTTTTGTTATCGTTTTTAGTATTTTCTTTTTTTTTTATTTTTGCTGTAGCATTTTAACATTTTCTTAACAAAAGTTTTAAGGCATTAATTTGAAGACATACATACGTTTATTCAGTCGAACGTATGTATTAAATAAGAAAAAGAAATTGCTTTAAAACTCTTTACAATTTTTACATATGAAAGTACAGTGAGGAACAAAAATCGTTTCTTTTTTTTTCGTTTGTCGTTTAAAAAAATAGTTCACTTTCGAAATCGTTAAGTTATAGAAAATGTATTATTTTTATAGAAATTTTAATGAAAAATACTGGAAATGTTAAAAGAAAACCATATGAGTCAACATTGTTTCAACTACTTCGAGAATGGTTGTGTCCACAGTCCATTCATTTAGTATTTACTCTTCCAAGTAATAGGCTTGCAAAATAAATGTAATAAATGTACCCTTTTTTTCAAACCATTATTTTTTATTTATTATAACGCGATTTTTTTTATAGAGCACTGTACGCAAAAATATTGTTTGTGGCACAATTTTTCCTACACTTTTAAAATAAGATTGCGTGTATGTGGATTTCAGTAAAAGTGCGAATACCCAGTCAACATTTAGAAAACACAATCAACATTTAGAACAATGGTTAACGGCAAATTCCACCAAGTTCAGCTGTAATTACCTGTAACTATAACTGTCAATTTATATATTGTTAACTGACAGTTATAGTTATAGTTCATTATAACTGAGCCAGGTGATAGGACCGTTTCAAAAGTAATAGTAAAAGTAATCAGCAGCTGCCTCATATGAATAATATTATAAAGCTGAAAAGTTTGTATGTTTCTATGTTTGTAAGAAGTAATCTCCGGAACTGCCGGGCCGATTAAAAAAATTTCTACAACAAAATTAAGAATGGAATATCCTAACGGACACAGGATATATAAGGTTCAACTAAAGTGCTTAGGATAGGTTCCAGTGGCGCTAAACCTCCTAATCTAACCTCAATCATATTTCCAAAACTAAAAGAAACAGAAAAAATGTAATATTTATCGTTGCTCTTTAGAAAAATAAGCGGACAAGTTTTTAGTACTTTTTTGAAATTCGGTCCTTTTAGGTAGTAAACGGGTAAAACCTGAATTTTGGTACTTTTTTGTCACCCCGTCTATCTTAAAAACCAATAAACGTAAAAATAAATATTATATTATGTAATTAATATTGTGGTTATTTTGTTGATTTATTTATGGTTTTTAATCCAACTTTTTAATTTTTTCATTAAATTTTTTTATGAAGAAAGGAATTTTACAACATGAAAGTTAATTAAAATTGTTATTAATAGTTTTTTCATTCTTGATTGTAGCCGGGCTCGAACCCTGGCCGGCAGGTTACCCTGACATGTTTCGATCGCAACCACTCGATCTCCTCAGAGGAAACTTATCAAAAAAATTTAAATACAAATTTGGTATTTTTTAGAAATTCGAATGTTTAAGGGGTGAAATTCATAACTATTGTTGGTACTTAGTTTTTACATAGTATTTTTCTCCATTCTTTGGCATACAATGGGGCGAAAAAAGCACAACTGGTACTTTTTAATTACCATTAATATTGGACCTAGAATCATAAAATTCAACATGCAATGTCCTGAGTGATAATACTCTATAAGAAACTTTTTGGTCTTTAACTGGTACTTTTTGAATTTCCGTTAGTATTGAACTTGAACAATAAAATCAAACATGCAAGGGCCTGAGTTAATGAGATTCTTTAAAGGAATATATTTGGTACTTTTTCGTTCTTAAAGTTGTATTTTTTTTTATTTTCGTTAATATTGAACCTATGAACATTAAATTAACCATGCAAAGTTCTGAGTGAATGGGAATCTGTAAGATAGAGTTTTTTTTTGGTATTTTGTATTTCTCTAAATAGTACTAAATTAGGATAGGGTTCAGAGTCGCAAAAGAAAAGATTAACAATCGTATTAGAAGAGATTTATTAAAGCAATAGTGACCGTACTCAAAAGAAAAGGATAGCCATTTTAACATGAGTATGCTGTCCACCCTCCATTCCGCCTCCAGTCCATCTCTCCGCTCGACCGTCCCCTGATCGAATGCGAAGGCGACCAAGAGAGGACATACGCAGAATAACTGCCACTCCAAAAATATCTAACCAATTTTGATACAATTTGAATAGATAAATCAGCGTAATTAAAACACACAGGGTTTTTATATTTTTCAAAGCTAGGAATATGAAGGGACAGATGGGCAATTTCGATTTTGATGAAATTTAAAACTTATGTGGATCGATCTTCACACAACTAAATACACAGGCTTTATATTTGTCTATAGTTAGTCAAAAATTAATTCTGGGCGGGCAACGCCGAGGGAACGGCTAGTACATTGTGAGGACAACAATTTAAAGTAATCTTGGCCACACGGAATAAAGTAAACATAAAAAAATAAAGGAAAATAAATGGTGTTTTTATTTGATGAATATCTCAGGGCCAACTCTGTTTATTTAATTTCAAGTTCCACATATGAGCAGGCAAGACATAGCCAGAAGAAACAAAGAGCGCACGAGGAGAGGAATTAACGATTCAACCCGAACGAGCAGGGGTGCCAAAAGATTTTGATAAGTAATCGGCATATTTTTAAAATAATATCGGCATAATCGGCACGTTAATTTAAAAAAATCGGCAAAAAATCGGCAAATTTAAATACAATAAAACATATTTTTAATAACAAAACAGAAAACTGCAGCATAAACTAATGTTTGAAACATAATAATTAATAAAAAAAAGAAACGTTTTATAAATAATTTGTAGTTAATTAAAAACATATGTTCGTATATACATATATATATTGTACTTAAAGGTAATTTTTTTTCCTTTTTTTATTATAGACAAATATTTGAGTTTGACATTTTCATTAAATCATACTGGCAGTCGTGATCGAATATTTTTTCGATTCGAAAGCTATTTTATTTCTAATTCTTTGAGTCGATGCTGAACAAAACAATATTTTTTTTAATGTTGTCAAGCATTTCTTTGAGTTTTCACAACACTGAAAAAATAATTTTGATTCGTTCAGTATCGACTGAATGAAGTAGAACTAAAATTGCTTTCGAAACGAAAAAGTATTCGATCACAACTACCAGAATCAGAATCTTCCTTGCAAATTTTAATTTCTCAGGGACCATCGAAATTTTGTTTTATTTAGGTTGACTTGGCTGCAAATTCTTTCATAATATTCGAAAGATTGGAACGAAAATAATTTTTTTGAAATGCACCTCTAAAATTCTTACGTTTTAATCTGAATTTTTTGTCAAAAAGCTTGCAAATTTACTTCACTTTCTTACATAAGATTAGCTATCGAATATAGCTGCATCATTCTCAATTCCGTATAATCTTATAAGAATAATTTTTTATTCAAATTATTTTTTTTTGATAGTGAATATAAATTTAGCTTACCCTTACTTCTTTGTAAACGTCTATTCATTTTCAAACTCAAATATAAAGTTCTTTATATTTTCTTTCATAAAAAGATATTTTAATCGTTGAACATTTTTCAAATAAAATTTTAAAAATATACCAAAAAAAAACAAAAATTTACCATGTTTAAGGCGTTTATGGAAAAATCGGTATTTTTTGAGTAAAAATCGGCAAATCGGCACTTTGGTAATGTAGAGGCAAAAAATCGGCAAAATGACGATAAATCGGCAAATATGGCAGGCCTGCTAACGAGGCATATTCATGCAAACACAGAGACATGTGAACCAAGAGAAGTAGAACTGGTGAGAGGAATGTATACTCACCACAATCAATGAGAGCAAGGAAAGACGACTACAAAACTACAAATTATTGTCGGCAAGCATACATAAATGGCAGCAGCAAAGACTGTCTCTTTTTTTCTCTGTGTGAAGGCGATCTGGTAGAAAGTGCGGACCACCGGTAAGGCAAGTGAATATAAAGTACAGTGCTAGGGCATAAGCTTAAAAGGTGATAGGGCATAACCAGACGGATTACATCCATCTTGACTCAGCGGGATTACATCTAGCTGGGTAGGAGTTTTTAGGAACAATAGGAGAGACTTTATCCATCTAACTCAGCGGGACTTCATCTAGCTGAGGAGGAGGAATTAGGGCATAGCAAAACGGATTACATCCATCTTGACTCAGCGGGATTACATCTAGCTGGGTAGGAATAGCTAGGGCACTAGCATAGGACTCAAGTGGTAGAGGTCGCTGTGGCTTACACCCAGCCACGTAGGGTACTAGGTAGAGCCTGGATTGCATCTTACAGGGACGACATAGCTAGATACCATAGGAAAAGCCAAAACCCCACTACGTTCGCCACGAGGTGAAGCTAAGTGGAATTGGAAACAGTGGATTGTAAGTAACTAAGAAAATAGTGTAAATAAAGAAATAAAGGAAGAAAAAAAAACAAGGTGTTGTTAATTAATTTATGTAAGAACCCTGGACGAGCTAAGCATACCCCAGCTGCAAACCCGGATAACCGGAGGTTCCTTACAACATATGTAAATATCAATTCCTCCAACTTGGAATATAAAATTGTTATTCCTGTTTAAACTTTCTAAGGTGGATCTCCTAAAGTGTCAGCTTAGCCATGTCTCTCCGTCTTTTGAAATCACGCTCACTTTCAAACAACTCAAAAGAAAAGAACAATACTGCTGTCAATTTGCTTCTAGTTATCCTAAGCAGTTTGGGATTATTGTAATGACTCCATGCAACCACCCCCCAAAAAAAATTTATAATTTTATACATTTTCATATTTATTCGAATGTGTATTCTAAGTCCAATTTCAATTTTAAAAGCTTTTATACTTTAATAGTCTCATTGCTGCAATATTTTCTATGCACTCTCAGAATTTTTGTTTGTACATATTTCTGTTACGAAGCTTACTTTAGCTATCCTTTGTATAGCAATGAAGTAAACTGTACAGAAAATTTAAATAACTGTTAGATACCAGCAGCATTTTCTGGCCCGTAACGGTCTTCGTCAGCATTCTTTGTATCTTACAACTGGATAGTGCCTATTGTAAATTTTATGTATTTTACTTAATTATTTTAGCGAATAGAATCTGGGAATTTATTTCTCATGGTGAGTAACATTTATTTTATAAATTTTCATATTTATTCGAATTTGTATTCTAACAGTTGTATAAATTTTCTGTACAATTTACTTCATTGCTAGCATAGGAGAATGTTAAAGTATAAAAGCTTTTAAAATTGTTATTTGACTTAGAACGCACGTTCGAATAAAAATGAAAATTTATAAAATAAATGAAACTCACCATGAGAAATAAATTCCCAGATTAAATTCATAATTTTGTCCGAAAAATTAACAAATTTTTTTTTTATATGACTCGGAAAAAACTTTAGCTCACCGAAAACCATAATGAACCGAACTTTGTCTGTCATAGTTCTATTGCAAAATAAGTTACCATACGTCCCATATAAAGCCCACTCTCGGAAAACACTATAGTAAAGGATGGGCCGACTAAAACGTACGATTGTTATTATAAATAAAACAAAAAGTTTTAAGAGAATTATCTTAATATTTATTTTTTATTATTAAAGAAGAATCTATGGCAAGCATGTGTGAAACAAAATATCGGCTCACTGCGGCTTTGGTGACACGCCTCTTTCCGATGGTCCATATTTACAAAGACTTTGGGACATAATTGAGGTCCAATGTCGTTAATGAGCCGAATCATCTCAACCTTTAGCTCTTGAACTGTTATGCACGTACACATTTTATTTTAAACATCCCCAAAAATAGACGACCAACCGTGTCAAATCAGCGGCGAATTAACATCGCTACGACGTGAGATAGCAACGCCATTGAATTCCTCGCGCAAAATAGCCATTGTTTCGTTGACTGTATGCCAAGTGGCACCATCCTGTTGGAACCATATATCGTCCAGGTCCATATCCTCAATTAATGGCCACAAGAAGTCCGTTATCATCTCGCGATAGAGAACTCCGTTCACCGTAACTGCTCGACTATCATACTTAGCACTTATAAATCCCACACGCAAAGAAAAAACATTGTTGTCGTAAACATATTCTAAGAGCAACATATTATGATGAGATTCATAGTTGTAGTAAACATGGGTGCGTTCGTAAATGCATCACTGCGCTGCATCAGTGATTTCAAATGGTTATAAGTTTATCAGTGAAGTAAATGTGGACCAAGAAATTGTGAAATACTCCACAAAAATAAGTCACACAATAAAAAAAATTATAATTTTTTTTTAGCGTCTTTAAAAAAAGTTTTTTTTCTGATGCAGCGCAGTGATGCATTTACGAACGCACCCCATATTACAATTATTCTTGAATCATATTATTAACAAATATATTCGTAATATAACGTCATAATATTTTTCCTATAATCATATTCTTATCATGTTAATCATAATTAATTAAGAAGTTAATCATAATAAGTTAAGAAGTAATCGTATAATTATTATGTTAATCATAATAAGTTAAAAGTAATCATAACATATCTGAAAGAATTATATTATGATTAATGTAATCATAGGTTATCATAATATCGTTGTTATCGTTTGTTGTAGGTCGCAATTATTTATAAATTATTTTATAGATTTTTTTTTACTTTTTCTATTATAATAAAATGAAATTTACATGCAATAATCAATATTTTCTGCACATAATTATTTTTCAGTCAACAATACTCAAATTTATAACTGCGATAAACATTGATATGTTTACAGTAACTATTATAATAGTGTAGTAGCCGCAACCATGACCAACCATATTTTTTCTCTGCGTGCATATGAAGCCCACTCCTGATATATTCAAACTCTCGGTGAAGTGTATCAAAGGTTCGACACAGCCGAAAATAGCACTCAAACTTGTTCTTTTACAAGTAATTTCCCTTCGTGAAATAGTTTAAAGTACACGGAAAGAAGTTTATTTTCTAAAGTAATCAATTTCGTTTCTTAAAACAAGGAAATCCAAAATCTTAAAATAATTTCTTGATTTAAACTTTTTTTTTTCGTATCTAGTAAAATTTTCTGAAATAAGGAAACATTTTGCTTAAACCAAGCCACACATACATATACATACATATCTAGAATAAGTAACTTTTGGCTTGGACGAGAATCATGCCAAATTTTCCTGGTTCAAGCCATATATTCTTTCCGTGTAGAGTTTTACAAATATCACACGTGTGACTTTTAAAGCACATGTGATTTTTGAAATCCCGGGATTTGAAATCAAGTGATTTTCCGAACAGCTAACAGCAGCCGTATTCCGTAATTCGCTAAAGCTAAATCTCTATCGCTAAAAATCTATAAAGTTGATTTAGCAATGTTTGGCTACAAATGTAATTCAGTAACGTGCATTGCTAAATTTGGCCATGCAATACAAATTTAATTTGCCGCAATTTTAGCTTTTAATGTCATCGCTGAAATTTTTAAATTTTGTATTCTCTAAGGAATTAAAGCGATCGAGATTTAGCTTTAGCTAAGCGAATTACAGAATACAGCAGCAGGTCTAGTTTAGGATAAATTTCATGCATAAAATAAACTTTTTCGAGACATTCGAAATAGCAAATGCTTGCTGTGTATATGTGTGGATAAGTACGTTAGTGTAATGAATATGCTACACTAACAACAAATGCATGTAGTAACTTCCGTCTTAAAAAGACTGGAAACAATAAAACAAAAAGAAAGCAACAAAAAAAGAGCTTGTATTGAAAACTTTGGGTATAACATTGGGCTTATTATATTCTACTCTTTCAATGTTGTTGTTGTTGTTGTGTTTGCTTTTGTTGTTCCTGTTTTTAGCTGATGTTGTGCGCCGTGTTGTTCATTCCTTTGGTTGGCTGAATTCTTGTTGTACGTTGTTAACACCTCTGCTGACATACGTACTTAATTTTTTCTTTGGGAATTTGCATTTATTTATTTTATCGCGTTTGTTACATTCATTTTTTTATATTTTTATTTTATAAATGTCTTATTTCTTTACTGGTAACAGGAACAAAATGAATGTTAGTAAGTAGAAAAATGTATGCAAGTCGCTGGTGAATATTTCTTTTTTTTTTTTTGTTTAAAAGTTTTTTTCTGGTTTGATTCAGTGTTAACGTCGTTTAGTAGCGCATAACTTCGCACCTCGGGTTTTGGCTTTTTTGTGTTTTCCTAGTTCTTTTATATTCGTGAGAAATTTGTCCGGTAATAAATTTGCCACCTTTACGTTGCCGACACAAAAGGATACACTTTACACAAATGCGCGTGTTTCACATGTACATTAGTCTCAGGAATTTTTTCCATAGACTCACACATATGTATGAACTCCTGTAACTATACATCACTTAAAGCATTATTTCAGCATTAATGTAGAGTTTTTCTTTTATTAAAAAAAGCATACGTTAAGAGAAGACTTTTACATGCTAAGCCTTCATTTATGGAATAATATAGAAGTCAGAGACGAAGAATTTAAGAATTTAAAGTGGGAAATACTAATAGGTCGATATAAAGTTTTGCAAAATTGATGTTTATAACAAGAGATAGTCGGGCATGTTCTATAAATCGAAATGAAGTGGATTTGAAAACGAGCCCGAAAAGAAAGTTCATGGAAATATTTCTTTTTACACAGAAAAAATTATTGGTAGTTTTTTATCAATTAAAAGAATTATTTAAAAAGTGTTTAAATTTTATTAATGTAATAACTGAAACAATTATTTTTTTTTGTTGAAAGAAAATTAAAAATATAATTTTGATTTAATTAACATTTTAGTTGTTTTGAAATAAATATTGAATGAAAATAATAATTAAATAACAAAAAATTATTTCGTTTAAAATTTATTAATTTAAACTTGTGAAATTGTTGTTGGAAATTGCTAAAATCAATCAACACATTGTTTGAAACGGCAAAGTTTTTCAATCTTTTTTTTCGAACAAAATTACAAATATCATTTATTGAACAAAAAAAAAATATTAAAAAGATAAAATTTTTACAATCTTTAGTGATCATTTTGGTAATAGGAGCAAACTCAACAAATTGTTTGCTTGATTCTATGAACTTGGAATGAATTTAGTGATTAGAGACAATTTAAAATTTTTTCTGTGTTATTAGTTGATATTTTATTAATTTAAATATTTACAAGAACAATTTTTGAAAACAGGAATATATATTAATTTTGAAAATAACTGAAATCAAGATCTCGCTCGTTTTTAATATGATTTGTAGAACATGCTCGAATGACTTGAAATATTATTGAATTTAGAAACACATTTATCTATATCACCTCCAACAAAACTATTTTTAACGAAAAGATTTTAAGCGTATTAACCATATTATTGTCACCTGCAGCCATATTATGATTTAATTGTTTCTTCATCATGAAACTACAATCAAAACTTATTAATAATAACACTAATTTGTTATGACTAGACTATGACTAGACTATGACTAGACTATGAAGGGACTATGACTAGACTATGACTAGACTATGACTAGACTATGACTGGACTATGACTAGACTATGACTAGACTATGACTAGACTATGACTAGACTATGACTAGACTATGACTAGACTATGACTAGACTATGACTAGACTATGACTAGACTATGACTAGACTATGACTAGACTATGACTAGACTATGACTAGACTATGACTAGACTATGACTAGACTATGACTAGACTATGACTAGACTATGACTAGACTATGACTAGACTATGACTAGACTATGACTAGACTATGACTAGACTATGACTAGACTATGACTAGACTATGACTAGACTATGACTAGACTATGACTAGACTATGACTAGACTATGACTAGACTATGACTAGACTATGACTAGACTATGACTAGACTATGACTAGACTATGACTAGACTATGACTAGACTATGACTAGACTATGACTAGACTATGACTAGACTATGACTAGACTATGACTAGACTATGACTAGACTATGACTAGACTATGACTAGACTATGACTAGACTATGACTAGACTATGACTAGACTATGACTAGACTATGACTAGACTATGACTAGACTATGACTAGACTATGACTAGACTATGACTAGACTATGACTAGACTATGACTAGACTATGACTAGACTATGACTAGACTATGACTAGACTATGACTAGACTATGACTAGACTATGACTAGACTATGACTAGACTATGACTAGACTATGACTAGACTATGACTAGACTATGACTAGACTATGACTAGACTATGACTAGACTATGACTAGACTATGACTAGACTATGACTAGACTATGACTAGACTATGACTAGACTATGACTAGACTATGACTAGACTATGACTAGACTATGACTAGACTATGACTAGACTATGACTAGACTATGACTAGACTATGACTAGACTATGACTAGACTATGACTAGACTATGACTAGACTATGACTAGACTATGACTAGACTATGACTAGACTATGACTAGACTATGACTAGACTATGACTAGACTATGACTAGACTATGACTAGACTATGACTAGACTATGACTAGACTATGACTAGACTATGACTAGACTATGACTAGACTATGACTAGACTATGACTAGACTATGACTAGACTATGACTAGACTATGACTAGACTATGACTAGACTATGACTAGACTATGACTAGACTATGACTAGACTATGACTAGACTATGACTAGACTATGACTAGACTATGACTAGACTATGACTAGACTATGACTAGACTATGACTAGACTATGACTAGACTATGACTAGACTATGACTAGACTATGACTAGACTATGACTAGACTATGACTAGACTATGACTAGACTATGACTAGACTATGACTAGACTATGACTAGACTATGACTAGACTATGACTAGACTATGACTAGACTATGACTAGACTATGACTAGACTATGACTAGACTATGACTAGACTATGACTAGACTATGACTAGACTATGACTAGACTATGACTAGACTATGACTAGACTATGACTAGACTATGACTAGACTATGACTAGACTATGACTAGACTATGACTAGACTATGACTAGACTATGACTAGACTATGACTAGACTATGACTAGACTATGACTAGACTATGACTAGACTATGACTAGACTATGACTAGACTATGACTAGACTATGACTAGACTATGACTAGACTATGACTAGACTATGACTAGACTATGACTAGACTATGACTAGACTATGACTAGACTATGACTAGACTATGACTAGACTATGACTAGACTATGACTAGACTATGACTAGACTATGACTAGACTATGACTAGACTATGACTAGACTATGACTAGACTATGACTAGACTATGACTAGACTATGACTAGACTATGACTAGACTATGACTAGACTATGACTAGACTATGACTAGACTATGACTAGACTATGACTAGACTATGACTAGACTATGACTAGACTATGACTAGACTATGACTAGACTATGACTAGACTATGACTAGACTATGACTAGACTATGACTAGACTATGACTAGACTATGACTAGACTATGACTAGACTATGACTAGACTATGACTAGACTATGACTAGACTATGACTAGACTATGACTAGACTATGACTAGACTATGACTAGACTATGACTAGACTATGACTAGACTATGACTAGACTATGACTAGACTATGACTAGACTATGACTAGACTATGACTAGACTATGACTAGACTATGACTAGACTATGACTAGACTATGACTAGACTATGACTAGACTATGACTAGACTATGACTAGACTATGACTAGACTATGACTAGACTATGACTAGACTATGACTAGACTATGACTAGACTATGACTAGACTATGACTAGACTATGACTAGACTATGACTAGACTATGACTAGACTATGACTAGACTATGACTAGACTATGACTAGACTATGACTAGACTATGACTAGACTATGACTAGACTATGACTAGACTATGACTAGACTATGACTAGACTATGACTAGACTATGACTAGACTATGACTAGACTATGACTAGACTATGACTAGACTATGACTAGACTATGACTAGACTATGACTAGACTATGACTAGACTATGACTAGACTATGACTAGACTATGACTAGACTATGACTAGACTATGACTAGACTATGACTAGACTATGACTAGACTATGACTAGACTATGACTAGACTATGACTAGACTATGACTAGACTATGACTAGACTATGACTAGACTATGACTAGACTATGACTAGACTATGACTAGACTATGACTAGACTATGACTAGACTATGACTAGACTATGACTAGACTATGACTAGACTATGACTAGACTATGACTAGACTATGACTAGACTATGACTAGACTATGACTAGACTATGACTAGACTATGACTAGACTATGACTAGACTATGACTAGACTATGACTAGACTATGACTAGACTATGACTAGACTATGACTAGACTATGACTAGACTATGACTAGACTATGACTAGACTATGACTAGACTATGACTAGACTATGACTAGACTATGACTAGACTATGACTAGACTATGACTAGACTATGACTAGACTATGACTAGACTATGACTAGACTATGACTAGACTATGACTAGACTATGACTAGACTATGACTAGACTATGACTAGACTATGACTAGACTATGACTAGACTATGACTAGACTATGACTAGACTATGACTAGACTATGACTAGACTATGACTAGACTATGACTAGACTATGACTAGACTATGACTAGACTATGACTAGACTATGACTAGACTATGACTAGACTATGACTAGACTATGACTAGACTATGACTAGACTATGACTAGACTATGACTAGACTATGACTAGACTATGACTAGACTATGACTAGACTATGACTAGACTATGACTAGACTATGACTAGACTATGACTAGACTATGACTAGACTATGACTAGACTATGACTAGACTATGACTAGACTATGACTAGACTATGACTAGACTATGACTAGACTATGACTAGACTATGACTAGACTATGACTAGACTATGACTAGACTATGACTAGACTATGACTAGACTATGACTAGACTATGACTAGACTATGACTAGACTATGACTAGACTATGACTAGACTATGACTAGACTATGACTAGACTATGACTAGACTATGACTAGACTATGACTAGACTATGACTAGACTATGACTAGACTATGACTAGACTATGACTAGACTATGACTAGACTATGACTAGACTATGACTAGACTATGACTAGACTATGACTAGACTATGACTAGACTATGACTAGACTATGACTAGACTATGACTAGACTATGACTAGACTATGACTAGACTATGACTAGACTATGACTAGACTATGACTAGACTATGACTAGACTATGACTAGACTATGACTAGACTATGACTAGACTATGACTAGACTATGACTAGACTATGACTAGACTATGACTAGACTATGACTAGACTATGACTAGACTATGACTAGACTATGACTAGACTATGACTAGACTATGACTAGACTATGACTAGACTATGACTAGACTATGACTAGACTATGACTAGACTATGACTAGACTATGACTAGACTATGACTAGACTATGACTAGACTATGACTAGACTATGACTAGACTATGACTAGACTATGACTAGACTATGACTAGACTATGACTAGACTATGACTAGACTATGACTAGACTATGACTAGACTATGACTAGACTATGACTAGACTATGACTAGACTATGACTAGACTATGACTAGACTATGACTAGACTATGACTAGACTATGACTAGACTATGACTAGACTATGACTAGACTATGACTAGACTATGACTAGACTATGACTAGACTATGACTAGACTATGACTAGACTATGACTAGACTATGACTAGACTATGACTAGACTATGACTAGACTATGACTAGACTATGACTAGACTATGACTAGACTATGACTAGACTATGACTAGACTATGACTAGACTATGACTAGACTATGACTAGACTATGACTAGACTATGACTAGACTATGACTAGACTATGACTAGACTATGACTAGACTATGACTAGACTATGACTAGACTATGACTAGACTATGACTAGACTATGACTAGACTATGACTAGACTATGACTAGACTATGACTAGACTATGACTAGACTATGACTAGACTATGACTAGACTATGACTAGACTATGACTAGACTATGACTAGACTATGACTAGACTATGACTAGACTATGACTAGACTATGACTAGACTATGACTAGACTATGACTAGACTATGACTAGACTATGACTAGACTATGACTAGACTATGACTAGACTATGACTAGACTATGACTAGACTATGACTAGACTATGACTAGACTATGACTAGACTATGACTAGACTATGACTAGACTATGACTAGACTATGACTAGACTATGACTAGACTATGACTAGACTATGACTAGACTATGACTAGACTATGACTAGACTATGACTAGACTATGACTAGACTATGACTAGACTATGACTAGATTATGACTAGACTATGACTAGACTATGACTAGACTATGACTAGATTATGACTAGACTATGACTAGACTATGGTTAAACTTTGTTATGAGTCCTACAAGGCAAATAATGTCTACGTTTCTGCATACTTTTTCTATTTTGAAAAGTAAGTCAAACACTTTTTAGGAGAAAAGCACTCAACGCTTTATCACGTTTTATATTTTTCTCATTTGTACTTAATGTGAAGATTAAAAAAAAACTAAATTATTATTTTGCAATAAGCAAAATATCAAATAATTTAATATTATTATTTTTATTATAATTTTGTTTAATTTTAAATATTATTATTATTAAATTATATTTCATTATATTTCTGTGTTAAAAAATTCTTTATTAATGTAAGAAAACTGTCATTCTTAAAGTGTGGCACAAATAAATTTATGACAATAAATATTTCACAATTTCACAAAAAAGTCATAAAAATTCTAAAATTACTAAAGAAGTTTTAGTTTACGAAGGAAACATTAGTACATACTACATGAAGTTCTATTTTACACCTTTTTCATTATTAAAATTTTTTATTTCTGTTATTTATGTTGAACTGGCCTTTGCTGCTGTTGTTTGTAAATGTGTAGCATACAAAGACTTCAACTTACACTCACACATGGTTAATTTTTTATATGAATATTTATTTTGGGGTCAAAACATTAAAAATTTTAGAAAAGAAAGGGGTCTTAACAAAACATGAAAACTAAAGTCTTTTAAGCATTTTGTGTGGTAAGGGAGTGTGAAGGTGAGAGGTAGAAAATGAAAAGGTGTTTATTCCTTTTTTTTTTTTTGTTAAAATCGAGGTTTTTGGCTACAAAATTTATTATATTTTATAGTCAAAATAAAAATATTTTTATTAAAACACTTGAATACAAACAAATAGACTTGTTCGTATGCCAATGCAATAAAAAAGGTGTTTTTGTTTTATTGTGTATGTTGTGTGTGTGTGTTTGGAAGTGTGAGAACGTGTTCACGTATGTTGGTCTAAATACAATAAAATATTCAAAATACATGTATTTTATTTTGGGGTATTTGTATTTTCTGATTCAGTTTATGCTTGAATTTATGGTTTCAAGGGGATTTAGGAAGTGTAGATTTATTATGAATATTTTATAAATCGTTATGTTTTTATTCCACTTTATTATTGTTTTATACGTTTAGATGGTATGTTTAATGTATAATTTGTTCCCTTTTTTTTCTAAACTCCCTGTAAAAAAATGAAATAAAATAATTCATACAGTGCGGGTTTTTGCAAAACAAGAATATTGAATGAAATGGTAAAAGACATTTTCGTAAAATAAAAAACGATACAAATGCAGTAGAAGGATGGGATGGGTGAGGATAAAAATGGCAATTCAACTAATATGTGTCATGCAAAATTTAAATTTATTACAAAATTTTAATCCTAAAGGCTTAAACATGAGGATTAAAATTTGAAAACATTTTAAATTTAAAAAAAAAATCTATAAAAAATTTGTGTTTTTTTTAAAGTAAATTTAGAAATATTAAAAAATTTTGAAGACATCAAAATACATTCTTTCAAGGAAAAGTTTAGAAGTTTTGTTTCTTTGTTTGGGGAAGTAAAATACAATTGTTAATCGTTCATAAAAGTTGTCTACAGAATGTACTAATAAAGTGACCTCACAAGCACAGCTGTTTGCAATGATTTTCTTCGTGTGTGACGTTTGTCGTCATTTTTTTTGTTTATTTACTTTTTTTTAATAAGGCACTTTGACATTTGCCGTCTCAATTCTAGCACAAAATGCCTGTTGTTTTTTCTATTGTTTCATTGATGTAGTACTGAGGTCACTTTGTTAATACATTTTCGTAGTCTATTAGAGGACCGAGCAAAGGATAAGAACCAATTTGCTAAAGTATTTTTCTTGCATTTAGTAAATTTCTTTTTAAGGGAAATTTATGTTCTATAATTTTTTTTAATTGCTTTATAATTTTTATCGTAAAGGGTTAATTTAAATAAAAAATATATTATATGTATACATATTGCTCCTTTATTGCGACATAGTCATATCTCAAAAAATCCAAAATTTTAAGTTACTTCAGCAAAAGTGCTTCTTCATTCATTTTCTATATGTTAAAACGAAATCAGTGTTATATCTCAAACTGGACCGAAGTTATAGCAAAATAAATTTTATTTAAATCAGTATAAAAAGATAAATTTTTAAAACTTTAATTGCATTTTAACAAGCTAAATTTTTTCTTGAGATATTACTATGTTGCAATAAATTAGCGATATGTATATATACAAAATCCCTTTATGGGAAATATAAGTTTTACACATTTCCTAAATACTGTATTCTTATTTTTTTTTTTTTAATTTTTCCTGGCTTTAAAAAATTTCCTTTAAGTGAAACTTAAATTTACCTTGAATTTAAAAGCAGATTGTATTGAAATAAGAACATCGCACAGAGGACGAATTTTTTAATTATGCTACCCTCAAACCCTATACAGTAGAATCCCGATAATTCGTAATTGCAAGGGACCGGCCATTTCTTACGAATTATAGGGGTTTTCGATTTAGCGGGGTTTTGATTTAACGGGGTTAAAATAAAATAAATACGAATTAACGGGGTTTTTTAATTTATTTACTAAAACGATAAAAAAACATAAAAGGCAATTGTTAAAAATAAAATATATAAAAATTATACATAAAAAGTATTCATGTAACAAACTGATCTTAAGAAAATAAACACACACACAAGCAAGAACCCGCGCAAAAAAATAGCGGTAAACAACAAATCATTCTTTCCATGTTTCTGTTGTTTTTATTACGATTTATAAGAGGTAAAGAAGATTTTATTTGAAAAAAAAAAATTACGAATTAGCGAGGGGACCAAAATGTATGAAATTTTACGAATTAACGAGATTTTTTCAAGGGACCGACAGTTTATTACGAATTATCGGGAATTAAGATTTATCGGGGTACGAATTATCGGGATTTGACTGTATATGTTTTTGTATTTAAAATCTCCGTCCCCACCATTTATGCATAAACTAAAGTAGAGACCTGCACAATTCCATTAAAACTCATATTCAAATCATTGCATCATTTTCAAATTCAATAATATATTATCGCAGTCACAACCAAATACTGAAGTGAAGTGTAGACGATAAATAAACATAAGTGTGTGAACGTGTAAAAAGAAGCAAAAACCAATGCCTTACTGAAGTGAAAGTGCCGTTTATAAAAATTAAGAAAGGAATGAAAAATACATGTAGCAATGAGAGTGTGAACAAAAAGTACACACATTTCTTATTTTTTAATGTGAGTTTGAAACAGGCTTCAGAAATGTAGAACCGAAAACTTAATATAATAAAAAATTAATAAAAACTCAATCCCTGAAGAAGTTGGAAAGAATACCAACGAGACGTCGGATTTTATTGAGAATGAAATAAATAATCTTTAATTTACATTAAATTAATGACCTTGAAAGCCTGCATTTAGGAAACTATATAAATTACTAGCATATACCCGTGGACATATTTTTATGCCAAAGTTTATTTTTCTAGGTTTAAACTTGTGTCAATTCTAGCATTTAAACCGATACTTTAGTAGAATCAAGAAGCTAAAGAAAAATATCAAATTTTCCCGTATTTCCTTTTTTAGATACTATATTTTCCCCCCCTTAAAGTATCAAAAATTTCAGTATTGTAGTGGCAGCCCATAATTTAGCACGAATATGTCGATTCATGGAGGAAAATGTTTTGTAAAAATAGTTACGATTTTCACTTAACCTTAAATGTTCGAATTTCAAAAAAGTACCATATTCGTATACGTATTTTTTTGATAAGTTTCGAATGTGGTATTAATTTTGTTTCTATGTTTATTGGTTCAAAAGATAGATGGGGTCGCAAAAAAGTACTAAATTTCTGATTTTACCCGTTTACTCCCTAATAGGGCCGAATTTCCAAAAAGTACCAGACACCTGTCCGCTTATTTTTCTAAAGAACAACGATAAGTATTACATTTATTTTGCATCTCTTTTAGTTTTGGAGATATAAGGTTACCGAATTTTCCCGATTTACCTTTTTTTACTTCCTAAACATTCGAATTTCGAAAAATCCCGTCTTTGATTTGGGGAGTGACCAATCGCTAGTCTGAATTTCAGGGTTTCTAGGGTCAGCGGTTTGTGCTGGGCGATGATGAATGGGTCAGTCACGCACGCCACTCTTTTATAAATCGAACTCTTTGCGCGAAATGATCGTATATGCCAATTTTTTTTAAATTGGGTTTTTGATGCAATCTTGTTCTACATTCAAAGAGACGTCACCTGACAAAATATTGTAGGCGAATTCCACTTCGTTGCTCCAAAAATTTATTGTATATTTTCATTTTGATATTGCAAGCGAAAGCAGAGAAAAGTAGAAAAATGGCTGTCCTGTAAAACTTGGTTTTTGTAACATACGATTATTTCGCGCAAAGGGGTCGATATGTATATTGATTTAGAGTAATCAAAAAAGGTCGATCAACACTTATAATTTTAAAATAAAAAGTTTTCATTGAAGAAACAAAAAAAAAAAAAAAAACTTTTACGCACAAAATAAATTTTTTTTTCATCAGAAAAGAAAAATAAAAAAGAAAACAGAAAAAAGATATTTATTTTGAAAGTATAACATTATTTTGTACATGAAAAAAAAATTTAAATCAAAAACTTTTTTTTGGATTTTTTTTTTTTTATTATTATCCTCGAATTTAATAGGCATTACTGTAGAACACGAGCGCAAGACTCGTTCGTTTAACTTTTTTCAAAATTCGAGTTCTAGATACAGACAGTAAGTATTCAGAACTTAAATTTCTGAGGTTTTTTGTCATAATAATTGGTTAAGCTCTGAATTGCCTTTCCATGGAGACCTGAGTTGCAGGTACAGCTAAGCCATTTGCAAAAAAAGGAGTTTTTTGGGAAGTGTTAAGGTGGCCAAGCAGCAGTTGCTCATCGGGCTAGATTGCATATGGAGTTTAGCTTCTCTTTGTTAATTAAGTGTGCTGTTGTTGTAGGTAATCCTTTCTTGTAGATAAAGACTTTGATAGGAGATGGTGAACATCGGCAAAGGGACTTTTCTCTAAAGGAAAATATTCAATTTATAATTGCTCATTGGTACAAAGCAATTATAAGCATATGCTGCTAGATCGTTTAATAAATCGACTCAAAACCAGCCGCAAATTGTCAAAGAGGCGCTAGCAATTCGATTTGGATGTACAAAATTTCATGAATATGTATATGGAAAGGCATTAATCATCGAAACTGACCATAAGCCGTTACAAACCATTTTTAAAAACCCAATACAAAACGCTCCATTGAGACTACAAGGCATATTTTGGGACTCCATCCAATATTGTCCAAAAGTAATTTACACTAAGGGCACAAAAATACCTATTGCAGACACCTTGAGTCGTGACAGTGTAACCTACGAAATCGAAAAAGAAGACGTTTGCAGAGTTAGCTCTATTGTGTCAACAACCCTTAATGATAATTTATCCAAGAAATTTAAACGGCAAGTTGAAGTTGATCCAGAACTGTATACTCTGCGAGAGTATATTATTAATGGATGGCCAAAAAATGATTCAGAATTACCGGCAATTATAAAAAAATACGCAGCATTTAAACATCAATTAAGCTACGAGCAAGGTCTTTTATTTAACGCACACAAAGTTATTGTTCCTAAATCAGAAATCAGAAATATTTTACCACAAATTCATGAAGGCCATGTTGGAATAAATAAAAGCATATCGCGAGCAAGAAAACAGTTGTATTGGCAGGGTCAAACTAAAGATATAACTAATTATGTAGAAGGTTGTGCAGTTTGTCAACAAACCCAACGGAACAATATGCGAGAAGAGTTGCTTATAAAAACAATTCCACACTATCCTTTCCAAATTGTTTCCACAGATATTTTCCACTTTAAAGGTGACGACTTTTTATTAATATCAGACCACTATTCTGGCTTTTTTGATTTTCAAAAATACAAGTCATCAACGTCTTGGGAAACAATTTTGTTTTTAAAAATGTGGTTTTCAGTCCATGGTTTTCCAGAAATTTTAGAAAGTGATGGTGGACGACAGTTTTCTTCAGAAAAATTTCAAAATTCGCTGCTGATTGGGGTTTCAAACATCAGATTTCGTCCCCATATTACCCAAAATCAAATGGGTTTGCAGAACGTAATGTGCAAATTTGCGAAAAATTTATTAAAAAAGTGCTACTTAGATGGAACGGACATTTATAAAGCATTGCTAATGTGGAGAAATACCGACAGAGACAGTGTATTGAAATCACCAGCGCAGAGATTATTTAGTCGAAACACCAGAACAACTCTGCCAATAAACCCAGCAGAGCTTCAACCGAATGTTATACGAGAGAGGCTAGCGGAATTACGAGAACGACAAAAGTCCTATGCAGACAGAAACACACGGAAAAGATATCCATTTAAAGTGATACCGGAAGTCCCCGGCCAGTAATGGTAGAAACAGACAGTGGAAAAACCTTTAGGCGTAACAGTTACCACTTGCGTAAATCACACGCAACAAACGTAAATTAAGAACATATTGAGGTCCCTTATACCAGTGATAATTCGGCCGAAGAGAAAACACTTGCCACAGAACCCAGTACATCGAATGAGCAAATGGCAACTGATAGAATAAACACTGGAAATGTAATAACCCGCAGTGGTCGTATTGTGAAACAAGTGGAAAGATTTGATAGTTCCAAATATTGATTTTATTTTTCAATATATTAATTTTATTTTTTTTTGCTTTCATAAATGATCCAAATATAACTATGTGGATATGTATTTATAAGAAATTTTTACTAAGAAAAAAAAAAAAAAAAAAATTAAAAAAAAAAAAAAATGGAAAAAGTAATTCAATTGTATTTGAAATAAGAAAAGAAAATGAATTAATACATTTTGATTTGAATTAACACATTTTGATTCGAGTAATTAGAATTGGAATTTCTATTAATATATCTATTAATTAAATTTAATGTATTACATAATAGTATTAGCTTTTATAAAAAAAGGAAGATGTCACATGTATAAATAAATCAGTACTGTTTAGACTATCGGACATACAACACGTCTTTTATTGTACGCTCGAAGATATTACAATTATATTTTTTCCAATATGTGTTCAACCTTATTTGAGGTTGTGTATATACAATAATATTTGGGTTGTATAAACAAGGGTTAAGGCCAGTTACGGTAAATACATATTAGGTTGAGTTATGGTAATAGTTATAATGTTTTTACTTAAAACGTATGGATTCAAACAAAACAATTTATGTGCAATTTGTGCAATTTGAATGTAATAAATACATTTTCTAAAAATACGGTCACATATGGCAAACATTTGACAAAAAATATAAAATATTTGTTTGCCCTAATCTGACCACAAAATATTTTTCTCCTAATGTGACCATTTAACGTCAAATATTTTCCTCGTTTTTAGGCAAATAAATATTTGTTCTAACAAAAATTTTGTAAGACCAAACAGCGGCAAATAAAAAGCTTTAAAATAAAAATTATTGAATAAAATTGAAAAAATTCCTTTTAATGACGAAAAAACTTATTTACATATGTAAAAAAATGTTCCTGTGTTCTGTTTTTAGCAAAGAGTTGCCGCGGTAAGTAGGATTCAAGATGTTACAAAATACATTTTTCTTAAGTAAATAGTTAATTTATTTAAAATGGGTATAACATGTTGCCTATGTTACGAATTATGCATTGCAAGCATGGCGTATCTTTATAAATAGATAAATTTTCGAGAGTGTACCAGTTTGGGGTCAGTGGACAATCATGGACCCGCAAAAATAAAATTATATAATGAATTTAGAATTTATAAAACTTATTTTTTCGTTTTGAAGTGATTGTAGAAAGTAACCTAAAACCAATTCTTGGCCTACCAAGACAAAATTTTGACCGACATACAAGCTATTATATAAATTATTGCCAAAACCAACATTTTTAAGTTTATTATGACATTAAAAGATATAAACAGAAGTGGTATTTGTATAAGAGCTTTGGTAAAATATGGATCGATTACAATAACATTTGGTAAGGTGATAATGGATTGTCTATTGGCACATGGACTCTTTTCCAGAAATAAGTTTTTAGGCTATGTGAAATTATTGATCGATTCTTTCCACCTTTTATGACAATAAAAACGTGGAATATCTAAATTTCACTAATATCAGGTGTGTTCTAGGTATCGACTCGTATTGAAAACGAAAACTTTTTTGAATCCGCATAATTCAGAAATTGGTGTTCTGAAATCCGCATGTTTTTGTGTTTTCGATTTAATGATATTTTCTTTGATAGTGCCCTGTAAAATAGGTGACTACGGTTTTTATATGGGGCTATCTTAATAATGGTGACGATTGCCGAAAAGAGCAACAAAGATACGCGAAATTTGCAAAAATAGCGATGATTTTTAATATTTCAAACAAGCCATAAAATTGATTAAAAGTCCCTTAAACTATAAGGAATGGCAAAAATTCGATAAAAATGGCTAAATTAGCGGATATTTGCAAAAATTTGCCAATGGCAGCATGATAGCAAAGTTTAATATTTATTAAAAATCGTTAAAGCTGCAAACAATCAGAAGAAAGAAATGCATCTAACGCGAAAATTCACGAAAAATTGCAAACTTGGAAACAAACCCAAAAATTTATTGAGATGTCTAAATGGTTAAAAAACAATATGTCGGAAAAAAACAAAAAAAAAAAAAAAAAATTACAAAAATAGCGAAAATTCGCAAAAAATTTTAATATTTCAAGCATGCCAAGAACGATATCTATTTTTTTAGTGTTTGTGTAGACATACACAACCCTTAATACCGTTCGTAACTATTTTCAAGAAAGAACCGAACATTAAAGATTGTTCTGTTCTTCGTCAAAAAACAGAACAATTGTAGAGGTTCCGTAGACATACATTATATCTTAATGCTCTTTATTGTTTTTTTTTTTAATTACAATTACATACAAGTTTGGGTTGCCAGATATATTTATTTTAAAAAGCATTAAATAAACAAGGTATTGAATGTCTCGCGGGACAAAAAGATAAAAAAAATATGTAACTCTTTTTTAAATTATTTTTAACTAAAAAATAATTAGTAATGTTAAAAAAAGCAAATACAAATGTTTATACATACAAATTAAGCAGTTTAAAGTAAAAGTGAAACAAAATAATTTTTTAAGTATTAAATTCATTGAGTGCGTTTATTAAAAATTAGAGAAGTTTAACAAAAACTAGAAAAGGACAAAAAGGTTATAAATGCAATTTATCTATTTTATACAGGGCTGCCAGGTACTTTTTTCCTTGTCCCCAAAAAATAAAACCTTAAGTTAAAAACCAAAACCTTAAAAAGTTAATAGTTTTTTTTTGGGTTTTTTCGGACCAAATTTAAAAATTTTTTTAAAAATCTATATATAAATCGGCAAAGGCAAAACAGTAAGGAACACTATATTTTTTATTAAAATCTGTTCAATACTTTCAGAGTTATAAGCGTTGTAATTTGCTACTATCACATATGCGGAACACATAAATAAAAAAATTTATTTTTTCCAATTATCAAATAATAAAAAATAGGGTGGTCCATTATTCGACATTTTCAAGAAACTGGTTTTCGAATATTTCGACAATATAAATCTTATATATAAATCTACACAGGCAAACTAGTTAGATATACTATATTTTCTTCATATTAAAAAAAAAATTATTGCCGAATTTCGACCATTATTTTATTTTGTTTGTAGCGACAGGTTTTGGCATGTTTTTTTAAAATACTTTTTATGCGATTTCAGCGAGGAATTACAAGCAGAACAATATGCTGTTTTTGAAGACGATTGAGCCAATTTATAAGAATTTGGAGCTTGCTCAATCGGTTTTAGCCATCCTTTATGTAAATCAACAATAAAAAAAATACATTTATCCGTCATTTATATAATACTTCGATGCATAAGTACCCAATACAAAATTGTATCATTTTGCGAAGCACTTATGGTACATTTAAATAAGCGCACAATTATGCGCTACGCAATAAGACATACAGAAATGCAGTAACGTAAGTGAAAACACTCTCAAGAACTTTTATAAAAAAAAATAACACTTCAAGTCCTACGGCGTTCCTTTACTACGACGCAGGTGTGTAAGGGAGAATACTAAAAAATAGCTGTATCAAAACATTCAGTGTGTAAAGCTGATCGTTTCATCCAACAATTTTTATATGCGCTAAATAATGCGCTTTATGTGTCAAAAACGTATTGCTTCAAAGTGGGAATTCGCCATATAAAATTCATGTCTTCCATAAGCGCAATGGTAAGCAAACTTTTAGGTTTCTCTCTTACAAACCTGCTTTATTGGAAACTCTATTTTTTATTGGGTACTTACCAATAGCCCAGCATTCTTTTTCCCAAACTTTATTATATTGCCTTTCACATTTACTTTGCATCACTTTGAGATGTCTTTCCAAATTACCGCTGTGGGAAATGAATAATTTTTGTCATTATTCTTTAAAATCCCATACATGAAAGAATATGGTGGTCGCTTTTTTATATAAATATCCAATTTTGTAAAATTTTAGTAAAATATCAATATATTAATAAGAACGTTTTTTATTCTTCTTTTAAACACTTTACTTAAGCTGCACTTTTATACAGGTAACCATAATTGTGTACCTGCACATTTAGGCAGATAATTGATTTATCTGCACAAAAAATCGCGCAAAGGAGATTGTGCAGCTAAATCAAAGTTAATGTAATTGCATATGATAGCATTATTATCGCTTATGGAACTCACTCTTTGTAAAAATATATTTTTTTCCGCTATCAACTTTTAGAAAACAAGCTTTTCAGTGTTCTTCTAAATTCCCTATTAGTTACTTAATTTTTCTTTTGTAAGTTTGCTAAATATAAATCTACAGTACAAATGAATTTTAATACATTTGTCGTTATTCTAATAATAAAAAATATTTAACCGGTTTTTGATACAATTAGGGTCAAAAAAGTAATTGGACTTATCATCCCTGTAATAATAATAAGAAAATACAAATTTCAAAAAATTCTCGGAAACGCATATTTTGATGTTATGAACTTCTAAAGTTTAATATAAATTATAAATAAATAAAGAGGTCCACTTTTTCCATTTAATATTTTCTTCTTTTTTTAATTTTCTATCACAAAATGTATTTTATTTAAAACCTCAAAAAAAAAGCAATAAACAAGATTTGTCTGGCAACGTTAAGCACATCTGTAACGAACGAACATTAATGAGCCGAACCGAACACAATTAAGTTTGTGTTTTTTTTAAAAACCGAACGGAATTAAACGTTCTGATCTTTTGTTGAGTTGGATGAAAGCAGTATTATTTTTGTGTTCGAAAGATGACTAACAGGGAAACGTTATTTTTTTTAATGATTTTCTACACAAACACTATTAGCGTTTGTGTTTTCCACAAATCTGCCGAACCGAACATTAAAGAACAATATTTAGTGTTTATTTTCGAACACTGCAATGTACACTAAATTTATATTTTTCACTTTTGACATTTAGCAATACGACAAAGTAAATAAACAAAAATTGTATTTTTTTAAACGGCAATAGCCTTTTCACACTTGTCAACATTTAACATCACTTTGCAAAGATGTTGTAATTTTCTGATAAGAAATACATAGGGCTAAAAATCAAAATTTTTCAACATCTTTACAGAATGTTACTATCTCATTTTGTTCGCTTTTACATTTTTCGATTCTTTTAGTGTCATCACTAGAAAAGTGGCAATAAATTCTATTATTATTATTGTGGCATCACTGACAAAATGGAAATTGCTTTGAAAGCAGCGTTACCATTTCTCAAGTTTTTCCTTTTTTATAAGCCTTATTTTGCTTAATTTTGCTAAAATTATTAAACAAAATGAATAAGAAATACATTGTGGTCTTATCTCTTAAAACGTTGGCAAAATAAAAGTTTTTTTTTTCAGAAATGGTGACATTTTTTTTAATTATAAGTGTTGATCGACCTTTTTTGATTACTCTAAGGCCCGTTTTCACGACTTACCTATAAAGTTCGAAATAGTAAACGGTACCTTTAGCACTAGTGAGGAATAAAGTTACCTTCAACTATTTTTCGTTTTCACAACTTCTGTATAAAATAAACTTAACATTTTTGAAAATGTGGCAATACTAAAGAAAATACCGATTATTTTTGCCAAAATAAAAATACAAACTGGCAACTACGTACTTTTTTACATATACAAAATATACGAATAATTGGAGTTGCCATATATAAAAAATATGTGAACATAATATGGCAATCTCAAATCTAAACCTTACGACAAAAGTTAAAGGTAGAACGTTCCTCTCTTTAGCTTATCCTTCACTTTTAGATTAAAGGGAACTTGTGATAATTAAAAGCTCATTATCTGTTCTATAACTTCCTACATTTAGCTATCGTTAAGTCGTGAAAACGGGCCTAAATAGTTTATATAGTTTCCTATATGCAGGCTTTCAAGGTCATTAATTTAATGTAAATAAAAGTTTATTTATTTCATTTTCAATAAAATCCGACGTTTCGTTGGTATTCTTTCCAACTTCTTCAGGGATTGAGTTTTTATTTAAATCTGGCAGCATTGTAAAAATACAAAGTAAAAAGTAGTCAATAATAACAATAATTATAATCTCAATTTTTGACAAACTTACTAACAATAATCTTTTTCGTCAGTTTACATCATTTATAAATTATATCACAGTGTTTTGTAAAGGTGGAGAGCACAACACAAAACTTAAAATATTAAAATAAATGTATGTAAATATAAAAATTATCACAGAAAATTTGTCCTTTTTGATCACTGTTGTTATTATTACTAAAGTATTGCAATGGTGTAGTTTGTATTTGTATTGTCTTTGTTTTCTTTTGTATTTATTGCACTTGTCGAATTTTGTTGTATTCTTAAGCTCTCCAACGTATATCTTTTATTTTCCCTTTTCTTTCTTTTTCAAAGTTGGCTTGTGTCCGTTTTCAATGCAGTGTTGTGCAAGTGCAGTTGATTGTTTTCTCTCTTTTTCTATCAGATTTATGTTCGTCTATTCTCACGCCTAAATTTCTCTTTGTTGTACCAATGTAGATTTTTCCACACTCCTCATTATCACCTTCGTCACAATCGATTTGATAAACAACATCACTTTGATCCCTACACTCAATCTTTGTTTTTGTTTGTGTAAATAAGTTATGTATTGTCTTGTTTGATTTATGCGCGAATATTATTTGTTGGTCCTTTATTATCTCTCTCAGTTTGTTGTTCTCAGTTAGTCTTGGAATAAACGGTAGACTCAAGGCGAATTCAACTACAGGTGGTGTCGGAACTACAACAATCCAAAAACAACAGAAACAACAAAGGGTTTTTTGCATTGCATTGTTAGTGCCATTAGCTCGAAACGTCAACCATTATTAGCAAAACACTAACAAATCAAAACAAATAAGCTCGAACTGTCAAACTCAGATGCCGTTTCGACACCACCTGTAGTTAATTCGCCTTGGGTAGACTATAGTATTTGGCGTTGCCAGATGTGTCATATTTGTTTTTTTCCCCTGATGAAATATTATTTTTAACTTTAGTCATTGGTGAATTGATCAAGCCCTTTGGGAAATTGTTTTTCATTAAAATATCCTTTATTCTTGTCATATTCTTAAATTGAAATTTTTCATTGCTTATTTTTATAACTTTGTCAATTAGATTCATTGCTGTATTTATCTTCTGTTTCATGGGTTGTGTTGAGTGGAAATTCATCAAGCGTCCAGAAGCAATTGGTTTCATATACCAATCTGTAATTATTTTGCCATTTTGTCGGAATATCTTCGTATCCAGATGTGTTATTGCATTGTCCTTCTCCCTCTCTAGAGTAAATTTCAGTTTGCTATGATATGAGTCAAATGTTTTCAATATTATGTCTTCGTCTTTATATTTTATTATGGCAAATCATCATCCACATACTTTGTGATCAGTCTCATTAGTATATTGTTCATTTGTAGTTCTTCGATACATTGTTCCATTAGGTGGTCCAATATAATGTCGGCTACAGTCGGTGATAATGGGTTGCCCATTGGCATCCCGTATGTCTGTTGGTATAATATGCCATCATGCATAAAATAATTATTGTCATTTAAGCATCATTTAAGTATTTTTAGAAATTGTGTCCTTGGTATTTTAGTGTGATTTTGTAGCACATTCCATTTTGTCATGATATTACTTATCGCTAGGTGTATAGGTGTGTTTGTAAATAACGATACCACGTCCAATGATACAAGAATTTCATCTTCGTCCAATGTAAGTATATCCAGTTTTTTCTTTAGTTCTAACGAGTTTTTTATGTTAAATTTGTCGAGTATAAATGTTTTTCAATATATTCCCAATATATTTTGATAACCCATAGCAGGGTACTCCTACACTCACATTATTATTACAGTAACGGACTGTAGTTTATTTAAGAAATATTCCGTTCAGTCATTTTTAAATAAATAAACATTTAAAATTCCAAGCAAATTTATTTTTAACTGATTCTAACAGTTATTCAAAAAACTAAGTGCATATTAATACGGATTTTCAGTTGCAGTTAATATTGTCTGCTGATTGTGTTAAATTCTTCTTTATGTTAAAGTAAATAAAAATGTAATTTAAAGCAACGAAAAGTTCATTTAATTTTTACTGTCAAAAATTCAACCGCGAATTCCGTAAAAACAAATCAATATTCAGTTATCTTATATAAATTCATTGTCAAAAAATTAACTACATATTCCGTAAAAACAAATAAATATGCAGTTATTTTATAAAATTTTACTGTCAAAAATTCAACATCATATTCAGTAAAAACAATTAAATATTCAGTTATTTTATATAATTTTACTACCAAAAATTAATTTTTACTTATCTATAAAAAATTAATTGCTTGTTTTGTGTAAGCAATTCCCATTTTCTATTTGATAAAATAATTTAGTTAAATACATCAAATTTTAAAAGTAAAATAATTGCGATGCCGTATCGGTCATCTGTTAACAACGTGGTCAGTACAACAAAAGTAAAACAAACGTGTGTAACTGGGTAAGTAAATAAAAATATTCTCCCTCTCTCGCTTATAAGAAAAACAAGCGGACAGGTGTCTGTCTGGTATTTTTTAGAAACTCGGCTCTTTTGTGGAGTAAACGAAAATTTAATAAAATAACTGAATATTTAATTGTTTTTACTGAATATGGGGTCAATTTTTTGACAGTAAAATTTTAACAAATGACTGAATATTTAATCGTTTTTACTGAATATGGTGTTGAATTTTTGACAGTTAAATTTTACAAAATAACTGAATATTTATTTGATTTTCAAAATATGGTGTTGAATTTTTGACAGTAAAAATTAAATTAACTTTTTGTTAAAAATAAATGAAAAATAGGTAGACCGGTTTTTAATTGAACTTTCATTTATTTTATATTACAATTTCAGTTAATTTTACGTACAGAATATTGTGAGTGTACCGATGATGATATTGGACGAAGTGGGTTACTAGGTTTATGGATTTTCGGAAGTCCAAAAAGTCGTGGCGCCGTTGCGGCATTTGATGTCTATATTTTCTTATCATATCCACTTATATATTCTTTCTTTTATAAGTCCATAATAATTTTGTTGTTTGTCCTTTGTAATTTTTGTGTTGGATCAATCAACATACGTTTGTAAGTGTGTTTATCCTCCAGCAATTTGTTCATTCCATCGTTATAATCCTTTTTGTCCATTTTTTATTGATAGTAGATGTTAGATGTTTTAAGTGTGAACGCGTATTTCACATTTTCAACATCTTTCATGCGTTCCTCCGAAATGTATGCAAGTGTACAAAGCCATACGACAGATTTTGCGAATTGGACAATTGTAAACTCAACTCTTAAGAGAAGTCTAAAATTTTATTTTATTTTTAAATTTAAAACTTTAAAGTCGTGTTATGTAAAACGAATATTTTTGAGTTATGACGATATTACTGCAAATGAGCGATATCTCATTTAAATTATTATCAACAATTTCATTTTGAGTGCATATTAATGACTTAAACGGTCTTCATTTTAAATTTAATGCTGCTTAACAAAACAGCAAACAAGTTTTGCAACCTGCACCCAGGTGTGCTGCTGCTGTTAACAACTTTTAGCTACTTTTTCGTTTATTCTGTTTCTGATATTTATTTAATTTAATTGGAGTCTTAGCTACTTTTTTTTTGGTATATCACCCCTTTCAGTTGATGTTAAAAACTAACCTGGTTTTGCATGCTTAATTTATTAAATGAAATTTGTTTTCATGTTTATACTGTTTGCTAATTTTTTGCTTTTTTTTTTTTTTTTGTTTAATACGAGGGTACATTTCACTTGGAATAAAGCAAACAAACCAACAAAATTGCAGACTTTTTAAGGCAAATAAACTACATGGCACTGGCAAAAATCAAGAGGAAAAAAAGGAGAATATATTTAATTAAGAAGGTTGCATTCCGTCATATTTGATGATTAAAAGCATCGCAGCGTGTCAAAAGACAATGCCAAACTCATTAGTGATGTTAAAAAAGAGCAGTTTCAACAAGTGTGAAGAAAAACTAAAAAAAAAAGAAGGAAAAACCCTCATATCAGAAAAATATACGCAAGTATAATCAAAGGAAAGAGTTGAGAAAAAAAATTAGTCGCTTACAATTCTAAGATTAGAAACGAATTTGGGAAGTACCCTAAAATGGTTTTAAAACCAAAGATTAATTAACAAAATTACCAAATTGTTGTTGGATTTTTTTTATAAGTTTCTTCCTTCCCTCTTTTTGGTTTAAACTTTTTTTTTTTTGCTGTGTAGTGTGTTCGAGGTTCTGTATTAATTTCATAAATCAACACTGAAATTTGTCGTTTTTAGAAATTTTTCTCGTAAATTACTTTTTATAATGATGTAATGAGATTTAAAAACTTGCATAACATGATTACAGCAACAAATATAATACAATAAAAATGACTTAAAAAAAACTAAAAACTAAAACTAAAAGTATAAGCTCTATGATACATATTGCATCGCACAGTGGTCGGAAAAGTAAAAAAAAAAATTTTAACAAGACTACTTTAAGAGTTTCAGTAAAACGTAAAATTATTTTGCTAAAAATAAGTTGCAAAATTATTTGATATTCCCATCGTTTAGAGACAAAGAATATCTGAAGTAGTCGTTGTACTCAGATTTATTTATTTATTTATTTATTTTTTTTTATTTATTTATTTATAAGTTGGTAGCTTCTAAAACAAAACAAAAGTTTTTTATACTAATAGAAGAGCGGACATAGTTATTTGTTAAACAGTTAAGCATAATTAAAAAATTAAAATATATAAAAAATATTTTAAGATTTAACAAAAATTATTTTAATTAAGTTATAACTATTGAGCAGGTAAAAGGAGGAGATTAAATAATGACATACAGAGTAAGTTATAAAAAGTTTTTAAAGTCAGTAAGTAAATATGTATGTATATAAAAAGTGCATAGAGTTTTAGTTACAATAAAAATTGATAATTCTTTTTTTGAAAAGTTGTGCGTTGCTGGTTTCCCTAATGATTGGAGGAATAGTATTCCAAAGACGTATTGCATTTACGAAGAACTGCCAATTTGATATAAGCGTATGGTGTCTCAGTTGTATTAAAGTTCTGTTTCTGCCAAATCGACTAAAACTAAGCCGGCTATAAAGGTAATCAGGTTCATGAGTTGATATGATTTTATGAAAGAATACCAATGTTCGTATTTTCATATGATCATGGAACTGTACGCCGAGAATCTTCGCTGCGTAAAAGGTGATATGTTCATTATTTCCGTAAAGCTTAAGTCCATATACGTATCTAGTTATGTTGTTGAACGTTACATTAAGTCTCGCTTTACTTGTTGCATCACAACTTGAAAAAACTTCACAAGCATAAGTTAAGGTGGGTATTAAGTAAGTTTTTGCAAGCAGCAGCCTGATTTTGAGAGGTGTACAGTATTGTGTGGGCCATAGAGTACGTAGCATAGAGAATGTTTTTCCACAGGCATTTGTGACATGATCTGCCCAGGTTAACGTGCTATTGAAGATAACTCCTAAGTTCTTAGCTCTATTCACTGCTTCTATTCGGTGGTTATTAACGTAGACTTGGGGTATTTCAATGGCGCGCTGTGTTCTTTTATGTAATAGGATGCACTTTGATTTGTTTGGGTTAAGGCTTAAGCCATTGTTAGAAGCCCACAGTGAAATACTTTGTAAGTCTTCGTGTAGCTTATCCACAAAGTTTCTTTTTTTACTACTAATGTACAGTTGAACATACTGGCAAGTCGTTAGCATAAATTGAAAAAAGTAAAGGTCCAAGAATTGAGCCCTGCGGTACTCCTCTAGTGACTGGGAGAAAGAAGGATGTTAACGACGGATTGGTTTCTACACACTGTTGTCGCCCAGTAAGGTATGATCGCATTAGTTTCGAAGACGTAGGAGAAAAATGTATAATTTTTTCAAGTTTTTGTATTAAAACAACATGGTCAACATTATCAAAAGCCTTTGAGTGGTCTAGTAACACCAACAATGCTCTATGACCACCATCTAGCTCTTTTCTGAGATTTTCAGCTACGTCAATGAGAGCAGTGGTACAACTGTGCTTGGCACGAAATCCAGATTGTTTTGATGTTAGTAGGTTGAAATTGAGATATTTAGTTATTTGTGTATGGAGTAATTTTTCAAAAGCCTTAGATAGATACGGTAGTATAGCAATAGGACGGTATTCGGAAGATGATTTTGGAATGGGAAGGACTTTGGCCCGTTTCCAACTTGTGGGATAGTTACTAGTAGTGATGATGTGATTAAAAATATGGGTTATAATCGGCAAAATATATGGAAGAACCATTTTTAAAAATATCGGATGGATATCATCAGCTCCCGTGGCTTTTGATGTGATAGATAAACAGCTTTTTAAGACATCGAACTGACTGACACATTCAAAACTAAAAAGTTTTTCGGGTGTAAAGTTGCTTTGATAGTTGCTGTAGGACGAGTGGTTTGCAAGTGGCATTGGTATGTTAAGAAAGCTTTCATTAATGAAGTTTGGATCTGTAGTCAGGTTTCCGTAAGTTGCTTTTTGACGAACAAATCCAATTTCCCTTATGGTTTTCCAAGTATTACGTGAATTAACTGAGTTCGCATATGGGCATTTCCCCAGAATGGTCTACCAGGATGAAAAAATAGAATGTTGATAATTATCGTCTTTTATTGTTTATTATTATTAAAAAAGTCTATGTTGTTATAAAAGAATGGTTTCAGAGCATGTCTCAGCTGTTTTACTTGAGGAAATTGCACTGGAAACTGGAAAATTTTATATTTTCTTATATTTTCTACTTCTAAACACATTTTTATATGCTTATTTTACATGCAAAAATATGTTATGTTTACACTCTTTCTTCATAATCTTTTCATTACAATCAATTGTAAATTGAGTATTTAGTTGTTTGTTAAGGAAATTTGAAGACATTAATGGGAAACTGCAATGTGATAATAATAAAAAAACATATAGAAAAATCGTACGTTCGCGACCCGTACGTTCGCGACCGGTACTTAAGCCAATTAAACAAAAACCAAAAGAGATATTTTTTTTGGTAAATACTGCATGGAGACCTACATTAATACACTTTTAAAATAAATTAATCACTTTTGAATATTCCGTTCCATTACGCAGATTTTTACATTTAACTGCTGTCAGCCAAAGTTGACTTCTATTTTACGTACGTTCGCGACCACATGTTAATAACTATTATTATGAAAACTTAAACTCGATGAAACTCATATTTTGCACTAAACATACAGCTACCCAAATGCTATCGAATCGCAAAAAAAAAAGCTAGGAAAAGTTTTGTTTTCTATATTATTTGTACATCAAAAGCGTACGAACGTACGTTCGGGACCCCAGGAAATGCCCATATTTGTCAGCATAGTACAACGTCTTGGCTTGTCTGATTGCTCTTGTAGCATTTTTCCTAAATGTACGGTAATAGTTATACAATTCAGTTGCTTTGTACCAAATACCAAAAAAGGTATTTCGGCATTTTTGTCATAATAATTTTTTTGTAGCAGAACAAGGTTTTTTTGCATTAAATAGTTATTAAATGTCATACCGAAAATACGAGTAGAATACTGAGATATGTGATCAAAATTTGTTAAGGCCGTAAATGTAGCGTACAACGTTATTAAAAGTAGTTTTAAGTTTCAACATATCCTTTGAATTACAACCATAAAAAACCTCAGATGAATACAATAGAGTAGGTAATATATACGTTTTCGCAAGAAGTAGCCGTATTTTTAGAGGTGTAAAATACTGTGTAGTCCATAAGCTCTTTAGCATACAATATACTCTGCCACATGACCTATTAATATGGTCAGACCAAGTTAAGGTATTATTGAAAATCACGCCAAGATTTCTGACGGAACTAACTATATAAATTTTTGTTCCTCCAAGGAAAATATCAATTTGAGATTCAATTTTGACAGATTTCTTACAAATTATTAGGCATTTAGACTTATTTGGGTTAAGACGCAACCCATTTGCTGACTCCCAGAGAAAAATACTATTACGATCAGTATTCAGATCATTTAAGCAAGAGCTAATGGATGCCATGGAGCTACTCAGGTAAATTTGAATATCATCAGCATACATTTGTATACTGGAATACTTAAGTTGCTGCGCTATGTCATTTGCATACAATGAGAATAATAATGGTCCAAGTATGGACCCCTGTGGAACCCCTCTTACAACACATAAAGGATATGAAACAAGTCCATCATATGAAACGCTTTGCAGTCTATCCTTTAAATACGATAATATTAACTTAAGAGCAGTTGTTGAAAAATTGAATATTTTCGATAGTGTAGTGTATGCACACTGTAGTATGCACATACAGCCAATGAACCACACATTGTGTTTCAATTGTATTAACAAAACACTCGCCTCTACGTACTTGATATTAATGAGTAATATGTGTCACTTGGAAAACTGATCTGATTCGTCACACGTAAAAATACTACGTAGTATGAATGCAGACTAAGTATGACAAGGTCAAGTACACAAATATTAAATTATGAATTAGTAGAAGCGGCACTCTATTATGGAAGGTCAGGAATAGAGTGAGTGAAATGCAATGGAACATATAATAATAGAGGTATATTGAGTATGAGGAGAATGTAAAGAGTTTCCATATTATTTGTAAGTAGATAATAAGTTATTGTGTGAACGTTAGAGAGTTGCTCTTAGGGGAAGTTATTACTTCCAGTAAGTTTTAGTATATAAGAGGCTTCGAATTGTAAATAAAGAGTTCAGTTTTGATTCAGTAAACTAAAAAGTGAAGAACCTCCTTTTTTATTTATTACAATAGTTTCAAGCACAGTATAGAGTGGTCAACCGTGTCGAAAGCTTTTGAGTGGTCAAGTAGCACCAACATTGATATTTTTCCGGTATCTAAGTTACCCCTAATCTCTTCAACAACATCAGTTAGGGCTGTCACACAGCTATGCTGAGGCCTAAAGCCCGATTGGCGCTCAGTTAGTAAGTTTTTTTCTGTACCATATTTAAATATTTGGTGCTGAAGCAGTTGTTCAAAAACTTTGGATAGGTAAGGTAGAATTGAAATTGGGCGATATTCGCATTCTGTCTTTGGGACAGGAATGACCTTGGCATACTTCCATTCCATGTTATATAAATGCACAACAGAGCGTATTATCCAGGGCAGGATTAATTTAATAAATCTAGGATTAATATCATCCAAGCCCACAGAGTTAGATTTAACTTTATAAAAACCTTCCACAACGTCTTCCGCAATAAAGCATCTAAAGCTGAATTTAAAAATAGAGGGATCAAATGATGCGATTCGAGAGTAAAAATCAGGGCTCGGTGTGGGCATGGGGATATTAACAAAAAGTTCATTAAGTTCGTTTACATCAGCATCAATAACACGACTTTTTGTCCTACCAATACCAATATCTCGGATTTGTTTCCACGTCTTATTCATATCGACTGTGTTATTAAATTTATTTGAGTAATAGGCACATTTTTCATGCCTTATCCTTGAAACTACAGCCTTTCTAGCTATACGATCCTCCTCATGAAATACAGGTATTCTGTATCTTTTCCACAACCGATACTTGATATCACGACGTTGTATAAGTAACCTAATATCATCATTAAAATTTAGTCGGGCTCTGGCCCGAACAGTTTTTATTATAATTGGAACATGCTTGTTAGAATACATTTGTTTAGAAAAGATACTTGCTCATCAGGCGAAGGTAAGAAAAAAGAATCTGATCCCATAATATACCATCAAGGTCAGATTCTAGATTCAAAATATTTACATAATTAAAATCACGATAAGTAAACTGTCGAGCAGGGTTATCCATAGCAAAATCGTATGTCATAAAAATAATATCATGTTTCGAGAAGGCAGGAGCAGAAAGTTGATCATAGAGTAGAACTTTCAAACTATTACTGACAAACAGTATGTCAAGCAGAGTGCAAGTCGTGCTTGAAAAGTGTGTAGGTCTTGAGTTATTAACAGGTAATAGATGAAATGCCAACATTGTTTCAGATAAGCTAGTTTCCACGAGCATATTCGAATTAAAATCACCCGCGATAATAACGTCTAAATAAGACACAGACAAAAGCTCCAACTGACCCATGAGTTTATCAAACTTTACAGTTTTGTCCGGCCTATATACGCATCCAAGTAGCAAAGTGGATCCGTTACAGTTCAAATCAGCAAATATGCACTCTACATCCCCCGTTATATTATAACTACAATTTAACCTGCATGAGATATAATCCCTAACGTATATTGCCACACCACCAGCATGCTTTCTTCTATCGGATTGAAAAACACATATGTCACTTCTAAACCATGTTTCCGAAACACATATCGCGTCAACTCCCGAATTCTCAAAAATGAATCGAAATTCATCCAATTTGTTATATAGACTTTGGGCGTTGATATGGCAAATACAAAGGCCTTGTTTTTTTTTTTTTGCCAAAATTCTAATCATACTATACATTTTGCATTAATGTAAGAGTAGGAGCCGGAGTTGGAGTCGGACTTAGAACTGTTTTTTGACGACTTCACAGCTCTGATATAAATTTAAATGAATTTACGTTTTTTTTAACAAATACTAAAAAGCTAAGTTTGTAGCAGCAAAGATAACGCGACAAATTAATTTATATTTATGTACGTCTGTCAGCTAAAAAAAAAAAAAAAAAAAAATTGTACAGGTAATATTTATTGTACTGACTGATTTTATTTATAAACTCTACTGCAGCTTCGTAAAGACGGTGGTCAGATCTTACAATGTTGTCATTAAAATTGACTAAAAATGTCTTGCAACTGTGTGAACATTGTACGCTATTTTCATTTGGCAGATGTGTTAAATTAATGCATCTGACAATGGCACCATTGTCAGAATAATGACAACATTGTAAGATCTGACCATTGTCTGTATTTCTTAATATTTTTCTTAATATTTCTAAAATTGTCTTGATTTGTTTTTAGCCCTTAAAGATGAACAGCTGTTTTTTGAAGCGAAATTCGTTAGTTGCTAGAAATATAAAGCGTCTATGAAGTTATATAAAAATCTTTACGACTTCCTTCAACGTTGCTTTACACATCGGATAAAAACTCGTGCCTGGTCCATAACACAAGGTGTCCATTCCAGAATATGATTGCTGAGCGTCAAGAGTTAGTAAATTCTGTTAAATATCAACAAAAGGACGATTTAATTAAGCTCAAACCGAAATCATCGTATCCTCTTCTTTGCGTAAATAAGAGCCACCCTAAACATTTCATTAGCAAAAATTCGTCTAGGGAATAACTTTTTTTTGGCTACAAGTTGAAGCTCCGAACAAACTTGATGTATAAGCTGCACCTTTATCCCTTAATAGAACAATTCTAAGAACTCTTTGGATGGCACGGTAATCGTAAATTTTAATGTATATATAGAAAGTCGTTTCTTTAACTTCCTCTATTTCTTACTTCGTAACACTGTCCATTCCATTTAATATTAAAGCTGCAGCAGTAGTGGTTGCAACAAGATTGTACTATCAACAGCAAGCAGCGTTTATAGTGGCAGTGGTAGTAATGAGAGAATGAACAAATGTGTTAAAAGTAAACATAAGAGGATGTAAACAAACAGCGAATAAACAACAACTCATAGCAAGCATTTACAATAACATCAGCTAAGCAGAAGAAGCATTAACATAAACACAACATCATAAGCAAAAACAATTATAGCAGAAGCAACTGCAGCAACAACAATAATGCAATTAAAAACAACAATAGCAACAACAAAAGCGCCGTATTTATGCTGATGCACATTAACAGGGTCACGAAGTTGATCAAATAATTAAAAACAAAATGCAGGCAGCCCATCGAAAAAGACAAGCAGAAAAAAATAGAAAATAACAAACAACAAAAGCTCTTAAGTAAAAGAGAGAGCGAGAGAAATAAAAAGAGAGAGATAGAAAGTGATGAAGTCTGAGCACAATTAAGAAAATAACGAGTTTAAATAAAATCCTTAACAAAAAATTAAGCTTGAATTTGAAATGCAAACAACAGCATGACTAGCAGCAGTGGCATGAGCACCTGCAAATGTTTTTTCGAAATGTGACCCTGTGTTTGTGCGGTATGTATGTACATGCTAAACGGTTGCATATATGTGCATTTAAATGAAAGTGTGTTTGTGTTTTTGTGTGTGTAAGAATTAGTGTTTGTATTTGTCAAAGCTTTGCTTTAACATTCAAATACAATTCAAGCACCTGCTTTGTTGACATGTTGACATGTTGTTATTGTTCTTGGTTTTTTTTTTTTTTTGATGTTAGATGCTCCTGCCTCTGCAACTATTATCGTCGTTGTTGTTATATACTAGTGTACTTGTGTTTATGTTTTCTTTCTAGCCTTTTTTATTTCCTCTATGATGCCATGATGTTTTAGTTGCTGCTGCTGTTGTTAAAAAAAGCGTCAACTATGTGTAAATGGTGTTATGCTACGTTAAGCGAGATTAATTTATTGTTTGCCTTACAAAAAAAGGTGAGAAAGAACAGCAAAATAAATATTCCGAAAATAGCTGAACACAAAAAAGGGCACAGAAATCACAGAGAAAGTTTCGAAAAATGTCCACGAACGAGTTTTCCTGATTTCAACATAAAAACAACTACTAAAATAAAAAAACCTCTTAAACACATGCACACTTACATACATACAAACAAAACTTTACAAAACGAGGGCAAGAAAAATCAAGTAACAATGGTCATAATTTTTTGTTGAGGGTTTAAAGATTTTTGCTTTAAAGTTTATGCGCCGGTTCCTGTAGGTTTTTTTCTTACATATGTAGGTAGACAAGGCAGAGAGGGTATTCAAAAGACCTTAACTTTGGGTAGCAGCTGCTAAATTTAACACAAATTCATACAAACATACTTACAAATATACAGTTGTAAATTTAAACATGACATAAATACTCACCGTTTTCAAGATATTTCGTGCTTAAGCAGAAAACTCTAAATGACACAAAATAATAAATCGCTGCAATTAACCCTCCCCTCTTCTGAACAACTGTGTGTAATAGCCCACCCATGGTTTTTTACACATCCGAGCAAACAAAAAGATGCTTGGACACATGTTAATACAGGCAATTTTATAGATTAAGGTGTGTTTTTTTTCTTTTGCAACAAAAACATACTGACATACGTACTTCTAGTTCTTAAATACAGTAGTCTTGGATTGGATTGATTGGATTTATTCATAAGGTAACGTAAAAGTGACTTATGAATAAGTGAATCTATTACACAAGGGAACAAAATTGAACTTTTTATGTGCGGCCTGGAATTTTGATGCATATTTTTACTAATTTGAGGTCGCTGATTTTAAATCTAATCTCCATTTTTCTCTATCAGCTCGACTTTTCGAGATACACCGCCCAAATTTAAGCCCTTTCACTACATATATCGGAAGAACTTGAAAACGGTTAACCATATTCAGTAAAAAAAACCCCCATGCTCAGCAAAAATATTCACCCCTATTCTGCATTTCGATTACGTCTCCGCATTCAGTTCCGTTACGATCGAAAATTGGTATTCTGCAGAAAAACGGAATCGAAAGAATAAGAAGAAGATAACAATGTTTACAAAATCAATTGTATCAATGTGGAATGTGGAAACGAAACAGCAGAATAAGCAAGTCTGTTATCATTTTCATAAACAAATGTCAAATTTAATAGTGTATAATAAAGTAAATTGTTTATAAATTTAATAAGAGAAAAATATTGAAATAAAATAAAAATTGAAAAAAGGTAAAAATAAGTTTTGCATAAATATATAAGTGTGTATAATCTAGTGAAGCTGAAATTAACTAAAAAAAGTAGAAAATAAAAGTGTTGTGGTTAAATATGTAAAGACAAAAAAATAACAATTTAAAACAAAAAAATTATAATAATAATTTGTATTTAGATCGTTTTTGAATTTTTTAATTTTTTACTTACATTTTTTCACTTTTTTACTTAAAAAAACAAAAATAGAAAAAACCTCCGTTAACAAAAATACAACTGAGAGAAACGGAGCTCCGATCGTAATGCAGAATACATACAATCGAAAGAAACTGAGCGGAATCGAAACGCAGAATACCAAAATTGCCAGACGGAGAAAATTTCGATTCGAATCGAAACGCAGAATAGGGGTGATTATCTTTAAGTCGTGCTTACACTGTTTTTAAATTTGCCCAGTAGTTTCAGAGATATTCATAAAGTTTTAAAAAATTTAACAATTTTTAAAAAAAACTTTTTTTTTTCTTTAAATTTTAATAAAATACATAAAAATGCGACAAAATTCACAGTTTTGGTCTAAAACCACTTTGCTAAACATGTTTCGAATGAAACGAACTTCATTGCAATCGGTGCACAACTTCTGATTTTATTTATAATTTACTGATAAAACTGAATTGATAAAAATCCAATATTCATAAAAAAACCATTTTAGGATTTTTGTATGAAAAACTTTAAATGCGTTTTTCTTGAAAACTAGAAGAGTAAGAGCAAAAGTAACGAAAATCTGTGATTAATTGTATTTTTATTTCGAACAAAATTGAAATTTTGAATTGAATTATAGATTCAGTAAATTGTGAACAAAATCAAAAGTTGTGTACCGATTGCAATATAATAAAGCTCATTTCATTCGAAACATGTTTAACTAAATGTTTTTAGACCAAAACTATGATTTTTGTCGCATTTTTTATTTGTTTTAATATATTTTTTTATGAACCAGCTGTTTAGTTCGATTTTGTACGTCAGCATTCGAATTTTAAGACACCAAGATTATTGGCCGTGCAACGGAAAGCGAACGCGAGTAAAATTTAAATATAACAAATTTTAGAAACAATTTAATTGTATGTGAGAATTATTTTTTTTATAAGTTACTTGTATTATATTAACCATTTTTTTTTCGAATGTGTTCAATGAATCAAATTTCAATTTATAAAGCTTTCCTGCAATAGTCCTATTCCTTCAATATTCCACATACTGTTTTCTTAAGTTTATTTGGCATTCGAAAAATAAAAATGCGGAAGATACTTCCTTCGAGAAGAAACGTGTCTCGATGGCAATAGTCCTAAGCAATACGAAAGCGATACTTCTAGATGATAAGCTAGCAATATCGCCAAATAACCACTTATAAGAAAATAAGAAGATATCGCCAACATATCATTGGGATGATGAAAAGAAGATTTGGCATTTTGAAAATAACAAATAATAACACAGCTTTTTATTTAAAATAAAATTGGTAATTATTTATTTATTAAAATAAAGTAAAATAAAATAAAATAAAATAAATATTAAGTTTCCACCATATTATTGAAAAAAACCTCCCTCTCCTTTAAATATCTTGAATAAATTGAAAGAGAAACAGATTATTATTAAACAGTTTTTTTTTAATTTAAATATTTACCATTTGTAGAATATTTTTAGAACCAATTTCTTAGATTTAATAACACTGGTCTACGAATTTTTTTAACTAATCTGGGTGCGATGATTTCTAATATGGCATAAAAATAGGGCTATAGCGTCTTGTACATTATTTATCGCATGCTGGAAATACTGTAAAACAGTCAATACTGACACTACAATTTCACAATTATTTTTTTTACAGAAGCCCACATTTATTCTAAATCTTCATAAAAGTAGCGTTTAAGCATGTCAGGGAGATCATGTATTACTGATTCAAGCTATTTTTGTGTGTGGGGAATATTTGGTTGGAAATATAGGATATGGGTATTTCGACAGAAAAGTCTACTTTTGCTCACGTTACGACACCAAGCAATTAGTCTTGTATTTAAGAACCATGTTGTTTAAGTTTTTCCTCTCTTTCACTTAATGTAAAGCTAGTTGCGCTTTACACCAAAATGCAACAAAGTAAATAAGTTATATTAACAAAGTAAGTTTTGGGAATAGAAAATTTTCAATTAATTGACTTTGATAATAAACTGGCAAGTGCACGGCTTAAAAAATCTAAACTGGCTACATGCTTTATTTTTTGCAAAAACAATAAAGCAAGTTGTTTTTGTTTTTATTTTGTTTTTTTTCTTAACCTTCTTGTTGTACTACAATTAATGTTAGAAGAATTCCAACCAATTGTAGTGGGGAATGTAAGAAAAGATAAACTCACTGTTTATTGTTGTTGTTTTTGTTTAAGCTTTGATATTGTTACAAACTGGTGCTTATAATTGTTATTCGCTTAATAGTTTTATTATAAATATCTTTAGTTTTTCTAAAATCTTTGGATGAAGTTTCCTGATGATCTGGCCTAAGCAACCAGTGAAATGCGCATAGGAATAGCTTGTCCCATCAACAATAAATTCCAGTGTTTTTATCAAGAATAAAAATTGGGAATTGAGCACGACAAACAAAATCTTAGAAAATAATAAGGGTCCTCATGATATCGCTTAAAATTGCCATTTGTGCAAATGGGCAAACTTGCGAGACTCGTTTCATGAAGAACCTTTTTTAATTTTTGTGTAATTTTAAACAATTAATGTCAGTTTGTAAGAAATGTCTATAAAAAAAATAAACTAAAAAAGAAAATTCAAAAATATCAAATCAAAAGTTGAAATTTGTGATTAATATGTGAAATTTGTTTTTAAAAACGCACAAAGAAAGCAAAAAGACAAATTTGCTTGGATTTTTCAGTGAAAACGACGTTAAAAGCAATAAAAAAAATCTGTATGTATAAATGCACAATTGAACAGCGCAAGTTTACGAGTCAAAATTGTTGGGCAAATTTACCAAGTTTGTGTAAATGAATTCTCATACAATTTTTGACAGTTCATTTACGAGGGCGTAAAAATGCACAGTTTGCACAGATTACGAGACTTATAAACGATATCATGAGGACCCTTAATGTTTTCATAATTTTTCGAGAAACAATAAAAAATGGTTGGTGTCGTAACGTGACAAAAAGTAGACTTTTCTGTGGAAATACCCATATGCAATATCAAAATCATTAAAATATGCATATTTACATTATTTTGGTCTTGCAGTCAGAAACTTGGACAAACCGTGAACACCGACAATGTTTTGCATACCCTTCATTCGCATTTAGATTTGTTTAAAAAAAAAAATTTATCAATTTATCAAGGGTTTTGAGCCAAAAGCATGCTGGAAGAATATTGCTGGACGCTAATGCGTGAAACCAAACCGAACCAAATTCAATCGACGTTCAAATAGTAATTTGTTATGTAAGAAACGAATAAAAACTTTTTTTGTGTCTCGAAAACCTGACGTGATAGAGAAAAACCAATTACAGATTCGAATTCAGCCCAGCAAATTACCTTAGGAAAGATATTTGGTTGCTCCAGTCCAAAACCTTGTTGGCTAGTGTGATTTGATAAATTTTTGTATTATATGTATGATAATTTAATTTTTTTATGTTTATAAATATTGCGTAATTTTTTCAAAAAATTATAAAAGGAAGATTATTTTTTTTAGATGACAAGGGTATATTGCTAAGCTATTAACTTAAGGGATATTTAACATTTGTTTGCAGGGGTTAACTTACATATCGTCATATCATTATTGGCTTGGCGCATATGCCAAGCTACGATATTTTGTCTTTGGATTTTTGCAAGACTAATTGAACTCCGCGGAATTGAACTTAGCGGAAGATTAAAAACCAGCTTAAGAGCTTTATTTTGAGCAGATTGAAGGGACTTTAGTGAACTGTTTACTTTACAGCCATAAATAATAGGAAGATAAGTTAAATGAGAATGTATAAGTGATTGATATATAAGCATTTTAACATCAGAATTAAGTTTATTTTTGAATTTGTATAAAATACCAATTCCAGATGAAATTTTAGTTTTTAACAAGTTGATGTGCTCATCCCATAATAAATTCTGTTTCAGTTGAATGCCTAAATAGTTAACCATCTCGGATTCAGTTATTGGAGTTCCATCAATATGAACCACCATCTCTCCATCATTCCTTGATCGGTATGGTTTAAATCTTACAAATTTAGTTTTATTTGGATTCAAAACAAGTCGATTACATCGGGAAAACTCACTTAAAATAGCCGCATCATATTCAATTTGAGTTTGTAAAACTTGTTGGTATTTATATGGGTAAAAAATACAAACATCGTCAGCATACATATACAGTTTTCCATTAAAATGTATGTTTTTTATATCGTTAATAAAAATTTTGAACAATAATGGTCCAAGGACACTTCCCTGTGGGACTCCACATTTGACTGGACGCCTAGAGCTGCTACATTCACCAATTTGAACAAATTGCATGCGGTTTACCAAATATTGACGAAATATTTCCAGTGTTTTGTTTGTTACGCCTAGTATAGAAAGCTTTTTAACCAAAATGTCATGATTTACGAGATCAAACGCTTTTGAATAGTCAAAAAATACTCCTGCAATACCACTATACCCAGCATCAAGCTCTCCACAAATGTAGTCAATAACATTTACTACTGCTTCTTCGGTTCCTGCTCCTTTTTTAAAACCATATTGCCTTTGAAATAAAATGTTATTATCATCAAGATAATTGGATAATTGTTCGCATATAATTTTTTCAAAAATTTTATCCACAGCTGACAAGACAGAAACTGGTCTAAAACTTTCAATACTATTAGATCCAGTAACTTTTGGTATTGGAATTACCTTATGTACTTTAAGTACATCAGGATAGTTCCCTTCGTCGATCATTCTATTGAAAATCTCAGTCAACATATCAACTACCACATTCTCACTTATTAAAAGCATTCTAGGCGTAATATTATCATAACCCGGACTTTTTTTATTGTCCAAAGTATTCAAAATATTTCCAACTTTGGTTCTATTTACCTTTCTGAGCTCAAAAGTTGTTCTTTCAGGAATTAAAGTACGGAAACAGTTTACATCATCACTTGCATTTGTTGTAATATTTGTTTGCATATTATCAACAATATCAACGAAAAAATCATTTAAAGCTTCAACTTTATCTTCATCTTTTGTCAAAACACAACCATCTTGCTTTACAACACTTTTTATTCCAGTTCTTTTTCTACCTAACGCTTTATTTAAAAATTGCCAAGTTTTCTTTGGGTCTCCACTACAATTTTCCAAATTATATGAATAATAATCATTCATTAGTTTGTTGTTGCTTATTTTAATGATTTTGCTAATTCTTTTTAATCGTTCCGATATGGATTTATCGCTACGATTTTTCCTTCGTGCCTTTAGTAGATTGTCCTTTAATGCAATTATGTTAAGCAAGTTGTCAGATATCCATGGTGTAAGTTTTTTACGATCATTAAAACGCTTGGTAGTAATTTTTGTACTATGTATGACAGCTGCTGAAAGATTGTTTATTAAGCTTTGGCACAAATCAGATGAATTGTTACAAGATGAATTTCCATTTAATAAATTATTATCTAAGTAACTTTTGAATTTGCTGTAATCAATTTCATAATTTTTCTTAATCATTACATCCTGACACATAAATTTCAAATCCAATTTACAACTTATCATATTATGATCACTTAGATTGCTCTCAATAGAATATATATATACTTCGTTAGATAAATTCGTAAAAACGCAGTCAATAGACGTTCCACTTAGAGGCCTTGTTACAAGATTGTGGCAAGAATGCATATCAAATTCCGAAAATAGGTTATTTAAAAGATTTAGATCCCTGTTGTTACACAACATATCAATATTAATATCTCCTACGAAAAAGCATGGAACACCATTATTTGAAATAAGAAGATCTTCAATTTGTTCAAGAAATGTAGGTACGGTGCATTTTTGTGACCGATAAACTGATACAATCGTTAAAGGTTTGTTCATTATTTTGACTTCTGGCAACTCTATTGATATTATATCCAAAAATTCTTTACTTAAATTTTGTTTGATTTTATAATTCAAAACAGACTTCACAAACACAGAAGTCCCACCATATCCATCCTTTCTGCAACAATTAACAACTTCATAACCGAAAATTGTGTATAGATTTATACATTGCTTATCGAACCAAGTCTCCTGAATAGCAATTATGTCAGGAAGTTCTTTAAACTTGCTAAGTTCATATTTAAATTTATTAAATTTGGAAATTGAAGAAACACTTCTAATATTTACAGATAAAATATTCAAAAATTTTTTATTGTATTTATTAATAAAACAATTATAAGAATTTAAATTTTTAAAATACTTTGAATTCATAATTTATGTAAAAAAAATAGTAAAAAAAGGCATTTAAATTTTTTTACAAGAAAAAAAAAAAAAAAAAATTATAAGGATAAGAAAATCTAAATATCACCTTCAGCAACGTTACCATTATCATCATCATCACTATCATCATCAGTTGTTTCAACATGAGCCACAGAACCATTTTTTCTACCACCACCACCGGAAGAGTTAAGTAAAATGCGATCCACATCATCCATTGATTTAATACGAAATGGTCTTGAGTTAGAATCCTTCCTTGCAAATATAATTCCTCCTCTAGCATAAACAAAACTGTATCCAACTTCTTTCAGCGATTTTGCATAATTAAACACTTCCATGGACTCCTTGCAAAGAAAATCATTGACATATACTTTTTTAAAATCATCCATATCTTTCATTTTTGCTTTTTCAGCCATAAATATCTTTTTACTTTTTTTATTTGAAAATTTTACAACAATAGATTTCTTTTTTGGTTCAGTAGATACACTGGAAGATTTTTCTTTTGTATTCAAAAAATAAGCCTCATCAATTTCATCCTCACATATATCGGCACCAGTTTTCTGCGCAATATTTAAAACAACATCGATAGCTTTTACTTTCTCATCTTTAACTTTTATTCCATTAATAACACAATCGTTTTGTACTCTAACATCATTTAAAAATTTAACGCTCGATTTAAGTTGTTTAACTTCATTACGTAGTGATTTGTTTTCCTTTTGCAGATTATTAATTTTTTTGTTATTATTTGTAACACCTTTTAAAATCGTATCATATTGGGAGGACATAAATTTAATTGCCTCCCTAATATCATCTAGCTGATTTAGTTTAGATTTTATTTCAGTCAGCTCACTCACAACATTTATGCTCTCACTTGGTTGGCAAAAATGACATGTAAACTCTAGAGAAGCATTATTAAGCAATTTTTCAATTTGCTTTTTATCCTTCTTCGTACATATTGAATGCAGCGTTTTATTACAAACATCGCACTGCAACGCATCTTCATTAGTTAACACTTCAGTTTTGCATTGTAAACAAACAATTTTGTTTTTATTATTTAAACTTTTACGTCTGTTTCCAGCCATAGTTTTTTCACTCCAATAAAAAGAGCACCTTTCAAACTTTACTTTAAAACCGTTTTTTTACTTAATAACAACGATAATATTAAAGAAATTAATTTTTTTTATTAAAATAATCTTCTACACAATAATTTGACGTCTTTACCAACGAGGGTTGCCAACGTTTTTTAATTTCTACATACATTTTTTTATTTTTCATTTTTATTGACAAGAGAAAAAAATATAAATTGAATAATAACAGTTACGACCAACGATTCTTTTTTATGTTGTCTATAACAGTTCTTGTGCAACTTTTAAAAATATTTCTTAAAAAAGGGCAATTTTTTCGATACCTAAAACTTTGAAAACAGTTATTTTAGGTCCTTGTATTTTTTATTAATTTGGTTTTAATAAATTTTTTATGCAAAAAATTAACAATTTTTTTTTTATATACAAAGTGATGCTTATAAGCTTTTTAGAGTTCCCAGACAGTTCAGATTGCATTGATATATTCACGAAATCTACAACTTTGCTGAATATTATTAGTGAAAAATAAGGAGTCCCAATAAGTTATTCGGAAAAAAGTGAAAAAATACTTTTTACTGGTTTTTTTTTTTCAACAAAAGTGCACGAAAAGACTATGGCAAAGAATTTTAACAAAATTTATTTTGCAGACTCTTAGCTATGTTATTGCCATGTATGGTTTAACCGTATCAATATAGCTGCTGACCAAAAACTAATGAAACCCGTTTTTAATGGCCCACCGGTTTTCAGAATTTTTGGTGGCCCATAAAAAAATTGTTCACCAAAAGCGGCAAACTGAGTATAGGGTTTTACTACCGGTGGGAAATATAATCAAATCTATACTGTTCAATCCGTGTGTTTTTTGCACTGTTATATTGTGTATCTAAAGCTGGGATCACACGATTGCAGCAATGCACCAATTTTTACACTTTTTAATTCCCCAATCGTGTGACTGCACAACCAAATGGCTCATGTACCAATCGAGGACAATATTGTGCTATCTTTTGCCAATCAAATGCAACCCTGGTGCGGCAATCGTGTGACTGTTTGTCTGAGTTCATACGGCTCTTTCTTTATTGAAAAGATTGCTACTTTATAGGCGAGAGGGGCGAGGGGAAAAGAAACGAGTACACACATGCCTGTACTGTCTTTACGTTTTGCTTTCTTATTCGTTGTTTAATTTTGTTTTTGTTTTCATACGCACGACTATACAAAATAAAAAACATGGCGTCGACATGACATGAATCATTTGAACACCAATTCATGTTCAAAGAAGAAAAAGGAAGAATCTTTTCAATAAAGAAAGAGCCGTATGAACTCAGACTTTGCTATGCAACCGCGCGTCAATAAAAATTACAAAAATGCACCAATATTTATTGTGTTCTTGTGCGGCAATCAAACAACACAATACGCGCCAATATTTGCCTTTTTTTCAATAAATTTTCTTTATTTTGTTTCTTTTAGTAGGTAATGAAAATAAATATGTATTTATTTATTATGCATTTAAATTTTTTTTTTATTATTGCTATCAACAAAATATGTATGTATGTTCACAAGCATATTAAGCTGTTCAGTGTGAATATTTTTATTAAAGATATTTGTACGCAAATCATATTTTTGATATTTCTTAAAAAGTTTAAATAAAACTATTCAAACAAAATTTGCTTAAGTATATGATACAAATAATTTTTTTTTTAATAAACAAACCAACAAGAACTTTTAAACAAATAAAAAAGCTACCGCAACAGCTGTTTTCGCAGTTAACGCAAGTAAGAACAATCGTGTGACTGTGCTGCGGCAATTGTTGTAACCATTTCGCTTTGTACCAACTAGCGGCAATTAAATTTGCTTAAAACAGGGCAATCGTGATTTCAAAATATTTGATTGGTGCAATTTCATTATTGTGCGTCAATAAAGCACAATAAAAATTGTGTCATTTTCGTGCATTTGCGGCAATCGTGTGATCCCTGCTTAATAAATAAAAATTGGCAATTTTTTTGAAGTATACGTAATATTATTTCTTAATTTTTTTATATTGCTTATACGCCAAGTAAATTTCGTCAGGGTTGGCAAAGGTGGTACACTTGTAAATTTTTTATAATATACGATTTTTATAATTACAATGTTACACCCAGGGCTGTGGAGTCGTTAAGAAATAGTTATAACTCCGACTCCTTTTTCTGAAATTTTTTAAGTACGACTCCGACTCCGACTCCTACTCAAACCTAGCATTATTTAAGAGACTAGTTTTTATTTGACTTTAAACTCTTTTTTAATTTAGTACCTGTTAAATGGTTAAAAATAGCAAGAAAATTATTCTGTAAAAATTTCAAATCGATATTTAAATTCTAACGTGCCGCGCATTGAGCTTTAACCTACTAGTTACTAACATTTGAGTAGGAAAGCTGCAAAATATTTTATTTGGATTTTGGAAAAAATGTAAAAAACATATACCGCCCGATTCAATAGACCAAATGAGTTGAACTTTTTTAATTCTAAAGTGTTATGACATTCTTGACTTATAACTCAACGGTTTAGAAATTTAAACCAACTGAAATATAGAAAAATAATGGATTTAATTTTGGAACGAACGAGTTTTGTTACGAACTTTCGAAAGAAACGAGTTTTGCTTCAATCCGTATGGGATCATTGAACCTTAGTATATTTTAAAGGTTATATTAATTTATTAAAATTATGCAAACAGTGCTAAGAAACGTAAAAATAGTTCTGTAGGGGAGAGATAAACTACACCAATTCACATCTTTTTCAAAAAACGTTTTTTATACTGTTGGAATTTATAGATGTGTGAATTTCCATAAGTCCTATCTAATGTAGCTTTCGAGATAGAAAAGTTGAAAACAACACCAAGTCCAATTGGCTCAGACGTTAAAGGCATCAAGAACTCGCCATTGCATTTTCCCGTTCCTAATTCAATATTATTATTGTCCAAGACCGAAATTTTAAATTGCAAGTCTTTATTATCTCTCCAATTTTCCCTAAAGTGAGTAGATAAAAGTATTCTCAAATCATTTTTCGGGCTAACCCCCACATTGATGGGAATTATATCTGGAACAATGTCATGTATTTTTCCGAGTTCCTTTTCCTTTTTGCTATTATAATTCACCTTGAAGGTTGGAACTTAAAATGAAGTTCACTTAATGCTTTCACCACAGGAGCTACAGCTGATTTCAAGTCATATTCATGAACATCGCTACAAAAATATATATTAATATACGATAAATAAAAAACAACATCTTTACAAATTTAATTTTTTAATTCCTTAATTCGGCTCTATTTCATTAACGATATCTTGGCGAAATTCAAATAGTGAACCAGCTGGTTTTTGTTAAAATTTGAGGTCACATTAAAACATAGAAAAGGACATGCTTCGATACAGTCTATATAACTATTCTTATAAATTGTCAAAATAAGATGTTATCTCAATTTTTTAATTTTTGAAACTCACCTACTCATATAAAAAGTATACTGGTTCTTATTTTCTGACTTCACAATTTCAAAAAGCAGACCCTCTTATGGCCAATTCCACTAATTTATTTAAATATCAATTTATGCTTAAAATTTGTTTTTTTTTTATGTCAAATTAAAATAAAATTGAAAGAAAAATTATATTTAAATATGAATTGATATTTAAAAAGAATTGGAGAAGTTGGTCATTAAAATTTTTTTATTTTGAAAAATATTGGAAAAATTTTAATGCAAAAAAGTCGGAGTCGGAGTTTTTGTGGGTACTTCGACTCTGACTCCGGTACAAAAACCTCAACTCCGACTCTTCAACTCCGACTCCAACTCCACAGCCCTGGTTACACCAATGACTGCCTTTTTCACTTTATTTCTTTTATACAACTTCATTGGAAACAAAAAACAAGTTCTAAGATCTGTAGGACTTAATAGTTGGTTTATTTTTTTTTTTACTATATGGGACATTCAACGGTAATATTAATGATATTTAGCCTATTTAAGAGACTCATATACTAAATGGGCTGGGTAAGAGAAATTGCCATAAATCCTAATAAAACAAGTATGAACGGTCACACTTATTAAATATTTGATCAAATAAGCGTAACCCCTACTTTTGTTAATAGTTAGTGAGATTTAAAATGGTCTTAATACTACAAAATAAGCTAATTATACTACAAGCCAAAGAAAAAATCAGTTTTTTGTAAGATGTGGTATTTTAATCAAAATAAATATTGATATTAGGCGAAATGATTTTTTAGTTTGGTTGTTGGTCCCGTTTTTTTCGTCTAATATTTGATAAGTCTGACCGTAGCTTAAGACTACTTTTTAAATATAAGAGAACATTACATGATTGGTTATCCGTCTATGGAATATTTATAGTTCAATAGATTTACCTTCATATAGAACCTACATATGAAGGTAAACCTACGAAAGGATAATATTAAAACTTTCAGTTGTTTGCAATATTTTCCAAAGATTTTGTCAATCAAAAAAGTCGCAGAATAGGAGTAATTGCGGGTTTTTACAAACTTCATTAAAATCATAAAGCGGCTTAAAAACAAATAAGAAAATAAATCTGACCAGATATAAGATGATCGATTATACTTTCTTACTTGTTCATTCCCTTCTTTCCTTATTCAATCACGAGTACTTACAAAATAAGTTTAAGTAGAATCATCTTAGAATCAACTTTCAGAAAATTATGACAAAAAGTTTATAAAAAAAATTGTGAAAGTACACATACACAAACATAACATCGACACTTATACTGCTGCGGACACAGACACAAGCAAAATACACACCGCCTTTTTCACTTTCATGCAAAAGCAACCAATCAGTGTCACACTTATAAATTGTTTACACCGGCAGAAAACATAATTTACATGTTTACATAATACATAAGTTTGTAAAAAAATGAACATGTTTTACCTTTCATTTTGTTAAGTACATAGTAGAGTATCCAAACGAATAATTATTGTTCAATTAATCGAGGAATTTTTCCTTATTAGTTTATTCAGTAATTCTGATTAAACCATGTCCACTTTTGTAAAACTCAAAAGAAAAGAACAATATTGTTATCCAAAGCACCAGAAAAAATTTATTCACCAGTAAAAGCATTAATAAAAAATAAAATCAGTTTTAATTAAAAATGTAATCAAGTGTATTAAACGTTTAATAAAGTGTATTAAACGTTTAATCAAGTGAATTAAATGTTTAATTGATAGTATTAATATGCACCAGTAAACAAATTAATAATATCAATTAAACGTTTAATTCAATTGATTGAATTTTTAATTAAAACTGATTTCATTTTTGATTAATGTTTTTTTTCTGTTCAGCTTGGGATTGCAATCCAGCATTATCGGTTCAGTAGGATAATAGTTATGAATCAAAATATGGAACAACCACCCTACAAAATTGATAATTTTATGCAAATATTAAGCAAATAGCGGAGGAATGCACATTTTGATATCAGATTTTGCACAAATTCGTTCTATTTGACTAGAAATCACAACACGAATTAGTCCGTCATAGTATTATATGGCTAGAAACCACATTGTCAAGTTTCATAAAGATCGGTCCACAATTTACACAAAAGTTCCATATACAACCTACGCCTCTGAAATGCTGAAAGATTCGCCACTCTAACTCTAGTTTGTTCATATTTAGTTTGACGTTTTTTGTATAACAAATTCACCAACATTTATAAATCTGTAAACCATGCACTGTGAGATTATGGGTCACCAGTTGTTTTTCGATTGTCTATCTCTTTATTACCTCTTCAAATCGACTGGCTTTAGACATTTAAAATATTGTTATATTTGCCTTAAAAACCAAAGAGTTCTTAAATAGGTATTTAAAAACAAAATGTCGGATTTTTGACCCAAAGTACTAATAAGTTAAATAACCAATTAACCAAACCTAATAAATAAATAATAAATAAAAGATAATAACAAGAATAGATAATCATTCAAAACAAATTTCGATCTACCAAGGGTTAAATACAACTTGGTTTAAAGATTGATGTTTGACTATTGACTACTGACTGCCGTCAATGGCTGTGAGTGTTGAACGGCAAAACCCTCTGAAGAGATTGAGTGGTTGCAAGCGAAACATGTAAGGTAACCTGTCCGCAGTGTTGCCAGAAGTAGGGGAGAATCCCTTCATGTAGGTATTTTTGATACTAAAATAGAAGCGTAGGGAAAATCGGACAGATTTTTCATAATCTCCAAAATGTAGGGATTTTTCGTCATATCGCATTATTTATAAAATAAATGTTAAAAATACTTTTTTTAATAATATTTTATTGTCCAAAACGGTTGAAAAAAATGTTTTCCCCTAAAATAGCCTTAAAATATATTTCCAGAGTTGTTTGTGGTTTAAAAATTTGGTGCCCATTCACATTATACAATTTTTGTCGTTGCGATTCTTACTTTATAGGCAAGAGGGGTGAGAGGAATTATAAGGGGTACAGAAGCGAGTGTACTCTTCGATTCGTTTTGTTCATTCATTCGCTCTCTCAATTTTCTCTAATTTGACGAAAAATGTATTAAGGTTGTACGACAAAAATCGTACAATGTAAATATGAGACCGACTTCAAAGAGGAAACGACAATCATCGCAACGACAAAAATCGTATAATGTGAATTGGGACTTAGCGACACAAATATGTATGTATATGTTTTTTCTAAGTTATCATTTAATAGGTGTGATCCCGTACTTTTTGGGTCAAGTTCAGTAAAATGAGAGTAAACAAAAATTTCTCTGACTAGTAGACAAAAATGTACAAAATACGGGAACAATAAAAACCAAATTTCTGATCCAAAAGAAAACATTAATATGAAATATGTTTAAATAAATACATAAATGACACAATAACGTGCATAAAATTAAAATTCAAGCATTTACTTACATTTTTCAACATTTTCTATTGTTTATTTCATATATACATATTTCTTATATTAATTTATTTTTTTTGTTAACTTGCTTGCAGTTTTTGATTATTTAACAACTTTATTGATTTGCCCAAAGGAAAAGTACGGGCTACTTCGTGCAAAAAGAAGTCTTGTACTTATTTTATGTTAAAGCTTTAATATACATATTCGAATAAAATTTATTTTTTATAGCTAATGTTTTTTCTTCTATTTTAATGAAAATAATGCGTAAGGGATTTTTGTACGGGAAATTTTTTTAACGTGTAGGGAAAAAACAGATTTTTTTTAGCATGTGTAGGTATTTTTTCACAAAATCCACTGGCAACACTGCCTGTCCGTGAAAGCCTGGGTTCGATTCCCGCGGCAGTCAAGAATGAAAAATTATCAATAAATTTTAATTAATTTCATGTTGTAAAATTCCTTTCTTCATAAAAATAATTTAATAAGAATATCAAAATTTTGATTTAAAACCATAAACAGTTTAACAAATAAAAATAAAATAAAATAAAACTTTCAATAAAGCAAATTAAAGGGGGATTTACAAAAATAACTACATACAATTAATCACTCATGCTCTGGAAATCGAATACATTCCAGTAAAATTGAAATCGAATTCATTAGAGTCAAATTGATTGCGAATGCATTTTTAAAATAATCCTGTTTTAAAAGTTTATAAAAAAACCATAAATATACTCTATATGTTAAGTTCGAATCTTAAACAGAATAACAAATTGATTTAAAAAGTTTTTCATAACTGGTTAGTACTTCTTATAAAAATTGCCTGCAAAATTATACACTCGCCACTTGAAGCTGGAGCCATCTTCCCTCCGCTGCTTTTGGAAATATGCTGGCAGCTTCCCTTAGGTAGAAAGAACACCTACAGAAATTTCTCCCTTTGGCCGAATTTTGCATAAATATCTCCTAAAACCTGCCTGATTTTCCCAGAGGATACAACTTAAAAAAATGAAACACCCTAAAGATGGTCCTAACATTTTACCGAGGGGGCTTACCGAAGTAATTGTGATTTCAGTTTACGTGAGCACCTGCCTTGTGTCTCATGGTGAATATCAGCCATATGGTGAGTCAATATATGCAATTAAGAATCATTTGCACACACAAGTCGCAATTCGAGTGTATAATCCACTAAAATTATATACTCACCCGTTATTTGGGAGCTGGAGCTATCTTATCTGTACTGCTATAATTAATTCAAGCAGCATATGTTAAAGAACAACAGCACCTTGGGATCCCCCTTCCATCTGCACGATTCCATTTGCGCGGTTTTGGGTTTAACCACAGCCACCACGTGCTCACTAATAGTATACTTCAAAGAACCATACTAACAGAGCCTCACCAATAGTCCGACCGGGATGCTACTAACTCCCGTGGCACCAAAAAAGTATTGTTACGAAAGTAACTTTAGTTAAGAATTAGTTGTAATTATTGGTTAAGAATTAGTTATAATTTGTAGTTATCTTGTATTTATTAGTTATCTTGTATTCATAAGTAATTTTATTAGTTTACATTGTTATTGAAAATTGTTATAATTTAGTACACTTCAATCCCAATGTGCAGAAAGCCCTCGAAATGACCGTTAAAAAAGCTTCAGTATAAGTCGTGAAATTATGTAAACATAAGTGCTGCCATAAATCAAATAAAGTGGTGAATAGTAAAGCCTCGAACCTTCGAAAAACATTTCGAATGTTCTAGATGGTCGAATGGCAGTTTAAATACTTGCAGCGGCTAGCATAATAAGATCATTCGAAGTTCAGACTTTGTCAATAACGTATAACGTGGAGAAAGTTGTAGTTGGTTTTGAATAAAAGCTATAAATAAGTGTTATAAATTGTAAACAATGTTTGAAGCGTTGTAGTTATTTATTTTATTAAAGTTGCGGCTCCACGAAAAGCCCCCCAATGAAATAACGCCCAGGAAATAACCCCCAATGAAATAAACCCCAAAAAATAGAAAATAACACCCAAAAACAGTGAATGAAATAACATCGAAAAATAAATGAAATAAACCCTAAAGCGAAAACGAAACAACCCCCTAATATTTGAGAGTTATTTCATATGAAATAACACGCAATGATGAAAATGAAATAACCCCCAATGAAATAAGCCCTATCAGCAACAAAAATGAAATTATGCCCAAAATTCATAAAAGAGTCACTTTCACCAAGGATTTCATGAAGTCAATATGGACCAACAGCAAAGTCGCAAAAAATGAAATAACCCCCGAATAACAAATGAAATAACATCCAAATTATGCACGCTATGAAACAAGCCCCGAATTTTAAAAATTTGTTGGGTGTTATTTCACTGGAGATTATTTCATAATTTGAAAACCCCAAATGAGGAATAAAATAATTCCCAAAAAAAAATGAAAAACGGCCCAAAAAAATTGGGAGTTATTTCATATGAAATAACACCCAAAAATGTATGAAACAAATTTGGGGAATATTTAATTTCTCGTTTGGGCGTTATTTCATTGGGGGGCTTTTCGTGGAGCCAAAGTTGCAATAAAGAACTCGAAACGGTTTATTATAAAGGAAATAAACCAAAACGTTATGGAAAGGCAGTAACGTAACAGTATTATGGTGTTACTTCGAACTCGTCTATAACCCAAAGAACCTTTGCACTTGTAGTGGATGTAACATCAAGAGGTCTGACTCCTTAAAATACTTTAACTTTACCACCTGGGGAAACTGAAGTAGTGTTTACTTTGTTTACAATTTATATTAATTTTGTTCTTAAATCTTGTTTCGGACTTTTTATTGCATTAAAAAATGTATTTTATGCAGCCGGGTTTTTAAATTTTTAAATAAATAGTTTATTTAAAAGTTTTAGAACTACAGGGTGGCGTATAATGAACGTTATGGTGCAATAAGTAAATACATTATTTGTTACCTTTTTTTTTGGGTTTTCTCAGAATTAACTTTGAAAAACTTAGGAAATTTTTGGAAAGTCTCAGTACAAAACAAAGTTCCAAAATGGTTCAATTTTATTTTGACAGACAGCATTCCAATTTTCAGAGAGAAAGATGATATCGAATAATAAGCGATTACGCCCATTTTCAGCTCAATGGTCACCTCAATAAAAATCAAACAAAATAAGTTTTGAAGACAAAATGCACCCACTTACATGCACAATATTTCGGTAAAGATCATTGGGACAGATTTATTCGAAAACGATGAACAAGTAGAGGTTAATGTAATTGGAATGCAATAACGGGCAGTGATTGAAGCTTTTTAAGGCCTGAAGTAGGGCACAATGCAGAATTGTGGTTTTAACATGATGGAGCCTCAGATCACACAGCTCGTCCAACTATGGCTGTTTTTTTTTGGCGATCGTAACGTTACTTTTGCGCTACCCTATACAACATTAAATTAAGTAAAGACTACTTATTGGAACATTAACATCATAAAATGAAATGAATTAGTCGAGTTATTTGAAGAAATTAAAGCTTTTATTCCATTAATCGAGCAATATTAAAATCTAAAAATCGATTAACCTCTTTACTCGAACAAAACCAAAAGTTAAATAGTTGGATACTCTAGTACATGCATCATGTTGTACGAATTTAATTATTGTGTACAATAGTACATGTTGTTCCTGTTATTGTTATTAAATCTGGTTTAACTGATGTTGTTGCAAAACAATGTACCTTGAGAGGCAAGTTACAAGTAAATATGTATTTGGCTTATGGTTAAGTCATAGTAATCATCATTCACATTGACATTCATTCATCCATTCATTCATTTAGTCATAATATTTTTTGTTTCCTTTTTGGTTTATGTCTTCCTTCCTATTAGAAATAGCAGCAGTAACAGCAGCAAAAGCATTATAATGTTGAACGAGAACTTTCTTTACTCGGGCTCTGTAAAGTGAAGGTTTAATGAAAAAGCCTTTCACATTAGCGAATTCATAAATCAAACTTTCAAACATTAATGAATGTAATGTACACAAATATTTTGACACCCTCCTGCTTATAATAATTAAATATTTAGGTCAAAACCAGTGAAAAGAAGGGACGTGGTTAAATCGACTGAAGTAAGAAATTTCAATTTTCTACACTTTGATTTCAAATTTTTCATATAAATTAAGTATTAATTGGAGTAAGAAAGCGTTATTTTAAATAGAAGTTGTTTTAGTTGAATGATTCAATATTTTTGTTGCAGTGGATGGAGTTATTAGTTGATTTCTTCAAGTTAATTTTAAAGCTTTAAATTGCATACAATTTTATAAAAAATTTACCATTTTTTGAATATAACAAAGAGCGGTCGTAGCTGAAAAAAATTGTTAAGACATTCAAATAAGTCGTAAATTATCGCCGAAATAAAAATCGCTTAAACAACTTAAAACTGACCTGAGCTAATTGTTTTAAAAGCTTCGAAATTAAAAAAGAATGAATCCACAATCTTCAAAAAAGTTAAAATTCACAGAAGATAACCAATACATTAAGGCTATACAATTTTGCAATTTTTAGACCCGTTTTCACAACATACCGATAGCTTAAGGTAGGCTTTTATCGGCCATATAGAAAGTGCTCCATTATTACAACTTAAATTTAAAAACAAAAAATTTGCAGTAAAATATATTTGGTTCATATTCAGTAATCAGTAAAATTTATACAACTATTAGATACCAGCATAATGTAATGCATTTTCTGGCCCGCTACGGCCTTCGTCAGCATTCTTTGTATCTTATAACTGAACAGTGCCTATTGTTAATTTTATGTATTTAACTTAGTTATTTTAACAAATAGAATCTGGGAATTTATTTCTCATATTATTCGAATGTGTATTCTAAGTCAAATTACAATCCTCAAAAGCTTTTATACTTTAATTTTGTATAAATTTTCTTTACAATTTACTTCATTGGTAGCCAAAGGACAGCTAAAGTTAGCCTCGTAACATAAATATACAAACGAAAAATTCTGATAGTGCATACAAAATATTCCTGGAAAATATTGAAGGAATAAGCCTATTAAAGTATAAAAGCTTTTGAGAGTTCAAACTTCAAACTTAATTTACTCGAAACTATCGGAATCCACATTCGACAATTAAATAATCAACCGACGATATGTTGTGCAACCTCCAGTAAGCAGCATTGGATTCAGCGTACCAGAATTAGGTTAAAACGCTATTTGCCCGGCTTGTCTATTTTTTCAACTAGCACAGTGTAATCAACAATTAACTTACCTTGTCAAGTCACGTTAACTTTAAGTGTATGTGGAAAAACTTATTCCATGCTAAAAAATTTTTGAACTACGAAATATGTTACTCCATTTAATATACGCATGCTTCTTGCCAAGACTTTTTTACTGGCGACCCTTTTTACGGTTGTAAAATTTTTTCTAGCCGCAATTCACTTTGCCAGAATAAGCTTAACGTGACATTTAATAATCTTGCAAGATATATTTATAGTATATTTTTTTCTATGGTAGATATAGTAAAACCTCACAGTTTTCCTGCCAAATTTTTAATGAACATTTTGCAAACCTACTAAAATGCCGAACTCTACTATTTTTACACAAAATTATATTTAGTAAACAACCTGAGTATCTTTACAAAAGAAAAACTTCTTCAATATCCAATAGAGGATACAAAATAAACTCCTTTCGAAACCACAAACTAATTTCAGAAAGACACTCTTTCGTTAATGCCATTCGTCTCTGGAATGAACTCCCATCTTATATGCAAATCATAAGTAATGCTTAGCACTTTAACATTGCAATATTTTCTCATCTTGCTTAGATAAAATCTTGTAACTTATTTTTATATATTTATGTCTATTTTATCAAAAAAAATCTGCCATTGTATCAGCAGTACTATTATATTAGATTAAAAGTCTTGTATGTATTGCAATTCTCCTAAACAAATAAATAAAAATAAATATTTTGGCGTACACTTTTAGGTATCTTATTGCCCATTAATATTGATAAAACTAGCGCTTGAGATATTGCAGTCAAAGTAGAAAAACTGCCGTTTCTTCCACTTCTTGATTTGTAATAAGCCAAGCCAAGCCAAGCCAAAAAAAAAAAAAAAAAAAAAAAAAAAAAAAAAAAAAAACTGTTGCTTTTCTGATTCATTTAATGTAAACGGTCGCTGTCAAACCAACTCAAAAAGCGAAAAGTTGATAACAAATTTTCGTTTTTTGTTCGACAGTTTTTGGTTTCGACTGCAGTTTTTTAAGCCTGGACACTTTTTAAAGTGTCATAATGGCCACAACTTAACTTATAACCAGAAACATCGATGAAGAGAGCGGAACAATATTTTCTTTCTTCAAAGGCTTTTCTTATTGCGTTTACTATACGATGGGTTTGCTCAATTGTGCTGTGTTCTCTTCTAAAGCCGAATTGGTGGTTAGGAATACATCTGTTTTCATTTAGAATTGGGGTTAATTTTGACGCTAACAGCTTCTCAAACAGCTTTGATATATTTGAAAGTAAACTTATAGGCCTATATGACTCAACTTTTGTGTGATCCTTTCCTGGTTTAGGTATCATGATGACTAAGGAAACCTTCCACTTTTGAGGATAGTATTCCAGGCGTAAAATAGCATTAAAAATTAAAAGAATAATTCTCCTTGCTATGCTGGGTAGCTCCAAAAGCATTTTGTTGCTGATCTTATCAAAACCAGGAGCCTTTTTGGGGTTTAAATCACAAATAGCCTTTTCGATTTCTCTTATCTCAAATCTTAGGGGAACAGCTGCTCTAGCAGCAACAGGTGGTAACTCGACCGCCATATCGTGAGATATGTTTGGGGTAAATACGTGTTTTAAATGATTAACAAACAGATTTCCTTTTTCAACATCATTTCTTGCCCAACTTCCATTCAAGTTTCTTAATGGCGGATTAGCGACAACTGGCCTTTTGAGATTTCTAGCTGCACGCCATAATGAGTAGTCTGATTGTGGAGTTGCATCAAGTTCCTTAAGATATTTTTCCAGAGAAGCCGTTTTCTGAGTCTGCAGTAACTTTCTCAGCCTTTTTGTACAGTCTTTTAGTAAGTTCTTAAGTTGAGGGGATCTGTGCAATTGCCACTCTCTACGAGCTCTCCTTTTTTCAGACAAGAGACGCTCGACATCTGAGGAATATATTTTATTATTTTTGGTTTTTTTGGTGGCAATGCTGGAATGTTGAACAGCTAGTTTTAGAAAACTGTCAAAATTGACAATAGAACGATCTATATACTCCGGTGTGCTAAGCGGAATATTTTCTGTGCAATGGGTACTGAGATATTTTTTATATTTTATCCAATTTATATGTGTAGCTGACGTCGCTATGTGACCAGAGGGAGATTCAATTCTATTGGTGTTTTTTATAGTAACAATTGTAGGTGTGTGATCAGAGGATAATTCTATGGAAGCTTCAACGTAAATCGTTTCTGTGGGGATGTTTTTAACCACGCCAAAATCGATGACATCTGGAATTTTTTGCGGATCAGCAGGCCAATATGTTGGTTGGCCGCTCGCGACAACATTTAAATTCATTTTAGAGATTGTATTAAACAGAACACGACCCTTTGTTATAAGTCGTGACCCCCAGAAGGTATGTTTTGCGTTGTAATCGCCAGCAGCCAGGAAACAGGGCCCCAGTGACTTATAATATTTTTAATATTGGCTTTCTGATATTGCAAATCTAGGTGGTGAATATAGAGATGAAATAACTATGCTTCGATTTAGCTCTTCGACACAAATGTTCGTAGCTTGGAGATAATCTTCACGATGATCACACATTGGGTAGTGTTTAATTCGGTTTTTTATTAATATAGCAGAACCTCCACAAGCTCTATCTCGAGGGTCCTTGGTATCATATAGAGTATAACCATTAATTTTAAACGTATTTCTTGAGGTCAAATGAGTTTCAGAAACCATCATGACATCAATTTGTTTATTTTTAAGAAAGTATTCTAATTCATTTTTATGTTGGCGGATGCCGTTTGCGTTCCAAAAACAAATTTTTAAACAGTTCATGGCTTGTTAAGAATAGCTTGCAATAACATCGATTGCATTCTAAGAATTTCCTGCATCATATTACCCATTGTGTTTGTAAAATTATTTACTGATTGCACTAATGTTTCCATGGTTTTTTCTAGACGACTTAGATTAGAAACTGGAGTTTCGTCATTACTTGACGAAGCGCCTTGCATTGGTACATTGCTTGATTTTAAAACGTTAGCATAAGAGGTTCTGTTACTACTAGGCTGCGGAGCCTGAAGATCATTACTGTTTACTTGATTCGTTACCTGCATTTGAGGGGGATTAGTTTTCGGTCCAACCGACTGCTTGACGATAGTATATACAGGGCATCCTCTATAATTGGCAGTGTGATTACCACCACAGTTGCTGCATTTTTTTACGTTGGGGTCGGTTTTAGACTTATCGCAAAGAACTGTACCGTGTAGCTCACCACATACTACGCAAACAGGGGGTAAATAGCAGTATGCCTTAGTATGGCCAAATTCTTGGCAGTTCAAACATTGAACGGGACCACCTCTTTTGTGCGGCTCCTCTATAGTTACTTTTCTGTACAGAATGTATTTTAAATCATAGATGGGATGCGTTTCATTTTTTTTAAGCTTAACGTCGCCGGGTTCAAACTCTACTCGAAAAAGTGGTTGGGGAATTTTTTCTCTATTTTTAATGTTTACTACATGTTTTACCTTGAAGCCTTTTTCTTCTAGGAATGTTTTGACCTCTTCTGGGTCCACACATGAGTCAATACCCTTAATCACTACCTGAAGACCTTTACTGCTTTTCAGTTGGTATGTATAAAAGTTTTTTTTTAGTGCTTCAAAGTTGTTTATTACTTTGGAAAATCATTCTCATGATTGACTTGTATTTTAGTCTCGTTTATACTACCACGCTTGATAGCCGCTACGTAAAACGAATTTTCACCTATCACTGATATCAAACTCTTTATGAGCTCATTTGAATTTTGTTCCCTAAGATATATCGGGGGAGGCTTTGACGATTTTATGACGTTTGGTGCTTCAGAGGATTCATCCTCCAGAATTGCAAAACGATTTTGAGTATTTATTTTATCAAAAGTTGGTACTATTGAGGCCGAAGCAACTGCTGCAGAGGTAGGGCTGCGTCCCCGTTTGAGCACTGTTATGTACCTGTCCATACCAACTTGTACTGTAGGCTTTTGAGAAATTTTTCCTTGAGTTACTGAGTTGTCCATAGCGGCTGTTTTGGGGTTAACCGTATCATCACTTATTAAAGTTTTTTTTGGCTCTGCGGCAGCGCTTGCAGTTAACAAACTTGTTATTGTAATACGATCGACCGTATTTGTAAACAAAGAAGGTGAGAGGGAACGCGTTCGAGTAATAGGTTTAGCCGTTAAGTAATTGCTATCATCGATTCTTTTTTTTGTTTCTACTTTTGTTTCGTCGACACTCACTGTAACATACGCATTTCTTTCATTATGTTTAATTGTTTTTGCATTGTACGCATTCATAAGAGTTTTTTTTTTTTTATTTTACAGTTTGTTTAATTGTGCTCTTCTTGTTATTTGTTGTTAAACACCCCGATAATAAAAAAGAAGAATAAACAAAAACAAGCAATGTTTTTGCTTAAAATGTATGTATGTATGTTTATGTATGTATGTTCATACATACATTTTTTTATTAAATTATAACTTTTATTATTTTAATTATTGACGTTTATGTTCACAAATTAAAAATTATTTTTAAGCGTCCAATTCGCTGATATTATATTATTTATTTAATAAATAATATTATGATTTTATAACAACTTATTTAAGTATGTTAAAAGAAAACAAAAGCCGTATGCCGAGTTAAAAAAAAACACGTCTGCATTCAACGAGCACTGTGATTGCTTGAATGATTTTACTATAAATATATAGCACAAAAGTAGTAAAAAGTCGTTTTAAATTTGCTTTAAAAGTTTGCTGGTAGAAGAAAAACTAGTGATTTTTATTGTTAACTTGAAATGTGCTCTGTTGATGCTCAGCTGTAGTCGTCTATAGATGCGCGTTCAAGTACTTTTACAGTAAAATGCAGTAAATGAGAAAAAATACGCGAACGGAAAAGTTTATAATAAAAATGCGTTAAATAAAGGGAGCAGCTGATGGCAAATTAATGTAATTTTGGGAAATGCTTAGACTTTTGTTGACTACTTAACTCGTTTTCTTATCGGTACTCGATAAAAAACTTTTTATAACACGAACAGTTTAGGAAAATACAAACAAATTATTTTATGCAATCGTTTTTGTTTGTTGTTTATTATTTTATGCGATTTTGCTAATTTGTGTTCGGGTGAATTTATTAGAAGAATGATTTTTTTTTTGAAATTGACTACTTAAGAAACAAGTACAGTTCTAAGTACCCAAATACTTCACACTTTTACAACTCTAAAAAATTAATATAAGAAAAGTTTTGAAAGTTGGTATTTAGCCATATAAATGCTTTACAAACAAGTTAAATTCATAAATTTTTTTTATTTAACACTTTTCTCACAATTTGTATGTTTTTTTGACTTCTTTTGCTGGTTTATCTTTTGAAACATATGTTTCATTCATTTACTACGATCTGTATTTGTACTACATGGCTAAGAACAGCCAGACGGAGCGACATGATTCTTTTTTATATTCTTCATATCTTCTATTCAATATTTTAGTCACTTTTAAAGAAGTCGTTTCCGCACAATTTTTTTTTTTTTTTAAAGACATTCGATTTTTAAGTATGATTGTCGTTTAGATAATGCTAAAGTAAGTAGACACAATGTCACGTTATGTGATATGGCTGATGATGTCTTCCTTCGTTCGTTTACGTTTCGTTTTTCACTCTTCCCTTGTTGTATTTCTCGCAGTTAATGATAAGTAGTAGATTTTCTAAGCCGAATCTGTATGGTTTATTTAGTTTTAAGTCTTACGAGTATTTTGTTCCTATTTTTTTCCTTTTGCTATAAAGAATAAGCTACAACAGCACAACCATAGCAAACACAGACATACGGACCGCATTAGAATCTACTCATGGGAATGGAATATGTTTAAAGTAGGTTAATCCATAAGTTTGCTTAACAGGCAATACTGCACATGATGCATATTAGAAAACAGTGTTGGAAGATTAAAAGGAAAAAATCAATACATAAATAACAGCGATTTTGGAAAATTTCAAATGTTAATTATTTGAATCTTGAAATCATTGGGAATATTTAAACTTAAGATTTGTTATTGTTATAGGGGAACTATTTAATTTTGAGATATTAAAATATAACAATAAGCTCAAATAGACTAACGGCCAATGTCACCATGTTCATTTATAAAAAACTATCGCTTAAACTGTCAAAAAACATATTGTAAACTGGCTGTTATAGTTAATAGTTAAGTTTAACGGAACTTGGTGAACTTGGCCGGTTATTTAAAAAACGTGTTTTATAATTTGAATAGATTCTTGTAGCAACAAGATCTGTCAACCAACTATTCATATTTGTATTAGAAATTAAATATCATAATTGGTTTGGCACATATGCCAAAAAGTCGTAGTGTAGAAAAAACAGCAATAAAGGTTTTGTGCCGCATACGCCACTTTTCTTAATTTATTTTTAAAAAGTAGCTTTTTGTGCTGCGTATATATACTTACTGCTGTGTATTGAGTCGTTAACATTTTGTTGGCTTTTACTTATTTTTTCATACGGCATTGAAGGGAAGCAAAAGCGAAATTTATTTTCTTGCTGTCATTTTGTTTCAATTTCACTTTAACTACTTTTTTTTATGGCAATAAAGCAAAGCAAAAGTGCAATTTATGCTGTACGTTGTATGAGGAATTTTCTGAATTCGCCAAACAGTGGCTTGTAGAGCAAAGCAATACTTAAAAACTTTAAAATATTTGATATAAAGCAAAATTAATGCTTAATATCTTAGAAACCATACACAATTTCGTAAAACCGGTCTTGGTTTCAGAAAGAAGTTATTCAAAATTTGTATACCCCATACCTTACTCAATTTTCTTAAAAATGGTCGGTAGGTCAAACCAAAAATTTTAAAAATGAAGGTCAAAAACAACTTTTTATCCCGTTTAACATTATACGTATTTGTCCATTTTCCTTTTACTTCTTATTGTAGTTTTTTATTAAACAATTACCTCAGTAGCCAATTCCCGATGAAGCCACCTAAGTGGATAGAAATCTTGCCCGACTAAAGTTGCATTATAAGCATGTTCAACTGTGTTTGACTTTCATGGCTAAAAAAATTAGACTGGAAACCCATTTTTTTCACTATATTCTCTTCTCGAAAAGAAAGCCAAACAACAATATCTCTAAATTTAAGTCATTTATTCCCTGCAAGTTGTTAATCATACACAAGGCACATATTCGTAAAAATTATTAGACAGAGGGAGATAAAATATTTCAAACAAAATTTCTGATAATGATTTGTTTAATTACGGGTTGTGTTTTTTTTTTGTATCAAATTCAATGGAATAATTAATTAAAGTTTTAGCTTTATCATCTCACAAATTGCATGGCATTTATTGTTAAAAATAATTCCGTCATTCCAATTTTGCACCACTTTTTTGAGCATCTTATTTCATCAATAGTGCATTGAATGTTGGCTTCTCAATTATCAATCGTTACTGGTAGTCCAAAGGTGTCGAGTCACACGAATTGGCCACTTCACAGGTCCATTTTTTGACATAATTCGGTCACCAAACGTTGGACTCAACAAAGTGATAGGTTCACGCTTCGAACGTCATATTGCGCCGTCTTGTTGGAGCTATTTCTACTTCAAATGATTTGCAATAATATGAGGAATAAAAAACACACGAATCAGTTGCCCTTAAACGTTTTCTTTCTTCGAAACGGGCCGCTACTATTAACACAAACTGCCTGATCAAAACAAAAACACAAAAAGGGCAGCTTTTGCAAAAAAATACTGAAAAAAACCGCTTTTTCGTTAAAAAGGTTACATAAAAATTAATTTTTAATACAATTTTTATATTTTGTGTTCGATAAATGGTTTGTATTCTATTAATCGATTACTTTTAAGTGCTGGGTGCCATCTCTGTTGTGTTTATTATTATTATTTTAAAAAACAAGTGATATGGAGGAGAAGCTTATGCTGTGAGAAGCAACGAATATTTATACAAAAAAAGTTTACTCCTTACATATGAATGAATTCCATCAATTCTTTTTAAATCTCAATTTCACTTCCCATTTTGCCAAAATTGTTTTTATTTGATAACAATTTTAACACAGCAGCAGATCAAAAAATATGGCGCATAAGACGCATTGCATGTAACTTGAATTTAGGAACGCATAAAATGTACAAAAAGTATCATACGCATCTACGCATGAACGCATGGTGTGGACCTTCAGCTTTATATCGAGAACGTTTTTTCTTATGCTCTCACATATGGCCACTTATTCTCTTAACAATGCTTTCATACTTTCATTAAATTTCTTAAATTTTGTAAACAAAGAAAAATAAAAAAAAGTTAGAGTACTAGATTCGGCTTTGCCGAATCTTTGATACCCTCCACCGACAATTTGAATATTTCAGGAGTGATATCTATATGATGTCTATTTATTATTAATTAATCTTTATAAAAACAGACGTCAGTATTAAAATTGGTTGCAGTTTAGACCTATATTAAATTATTGACCGACAATTAGAAAGTTTTATGATTTTTTTTTTAGCAACTTTAACTAGCTTGAGTAAAATATCATAATTCGTAACAGTTTAAGCCGAACTTAATGGATTTTCAGGAGGGAAATATATATTGGTATGAACCAAAATTCTGCTGAGTGATATCTTGCAGCGGTAAAATAAGTTATTGCGTTTACAGTGAATTTCAGAAGGCTGATAAATATGGGATCTAAGGTAAATTATTGACCGTGTACCACAAAAATGCATGACATTTTTTCTGGCCATATGAAACTAACTTGGAAGAAATTTAACCACAATATCTATATCTGCTTCGGTCTTAGGCGCATTTAATTAATTTACCCGAGTGGGCTTTATATGGGGCCTATAGTAAACTGTGGACCGATCAGCACGAAATTTATAAGTGTGATTTCTATTCCAATAAAGCTGTGAAGTATTAAATTTTGCCATGATAGCATTATTTTTTACGATTTGAAGCGTACTTAACTCTTTTCCGGTAGTAGGGTTTATATGAGGCCTAGGGTAAATTATAGACCGATCTTCACGAAATTTCACAGTGTCATTTCTAGTCCTTTTAAACTGTGACGAGCCAAAATTGTATTGTTATGATAGCATTATAAATTATGGTTTTAGGCATACTAAACTGTTTTCCGGGAGTAGGGTTTATATGGGGCCTAGGGTACAACCGACCGATCTTCACGAAATTTCACAGTGTCATTTCTAGTCCTTTTAAACTGTGACGAGCCAAAATTTTATTGTTATGATAGCATTATAAATTATGGTTTTAGGCATACTAAACTGTTTTCCGGGAGTAGGGTTTATATGGGGCCTAGGGTAAATTATGGACGGATCTTCACGAAATTTTATAGTGTGATTTCCAGTCGAATAAAACGATTTCCAGGCAAATAAAACGATTTTTTGCAAAATCTTATATCATTCCGTGCATTGTTCCACCATTTATGTTAGTTTTTGTAACCAAATTATCAATTTGTTTAGGGGGTGGTACCACATTTTGATTCATTGTTTTGATCCTACTGAACCGATTTTGCTGAAATTCAATCCCAAACTGCTTAGGATAACTACAAGCAATTTGACACCAAGTTTGTTAATTTCTTTTGAGTTTTTCGAAAGTGAGCGTGTTTTCAACAGACGGACAGACAGACGAACATGGCTAAATCGACTTAGAATAACTCCAGAATATATATACTTATGGGGTCTGAGATGAAAAATAAAAAGTTTCAAACAGAATGATAAACTTATTACACCCTCTTCACAACTAATTGTGGTGGAGCGTATAAAAAAATAAAAGAGAGAATTTGAAGTTACTACTGCCGTTTTAATTATGGGCCTTGCGATTTTTGTCTGAAATTTAAAGCTCAATTCTGTTTTAACTCAGCACACGCAGAGAAAAGCATGTTCTAATATGGACACATCCAACAAAACTATTTTCAAAGAAAATTTTAAACAAATTATGTTTATTTTAACCATATTATTGTAACCAACAACCATTTTATTGTTACATTAGCCCTCGATCAAGAAGCCACAACCATATTATAGTTGCCTCTCAATATGTTATGGCAAATTATGAAAATGATTTGTTTTCAAATTAAAAAAATATGGTTTAAGTTATTTTTAAGTTGTCGGAGACAATAACATTTTTTTAAAATAGTTTTGTTGGAGGTGACCATATTTAAACATGTTTTCCCTCTTGCTGCATGTAAACCGCAACAGTTATTGTCTGGGGATCTAATGAAGTCTCATTAGGATTATGCTCTCTCCAAAAACAACAATTCTGCTTGTTTACATACCCGTTAGGGAGTAGCAAATGTTTAATGAATATTTAAGAAGGTCTTTTTAAAAGCAATTTACACCTCTTATAAGCAAGAATGATAAAAACAAGATTACGCATATTTCTCAACTGCTTAATATGACGTCAAACCAGCACATTATACACATGTTTGTTTACTTGTGTATCTACATTTGAAGTAGCTGTACTTATACGCTGATGTGACGTAGGTGCGCAGAAACATTTTATTCTTAAAAGTTACCATATTTTAAGATTTTTAATGGTTGGATTTTAACAACGTTTATGTTTTCAGGTTACCATATTATATTTAAATATGACCCTAGTATGGTTAAAATCAGCAAAAATGTTCCCGAAATCAACCATAATATGGTTAAAATTAACCATATTTTGGTCAATATTAACCATAATAATGGGCGATACTAACCATATTAAGTTCAAAATTAACCATAATATGATTAACATTTTTCAGAATTGTGTCAAAAGCAACCACATTATGGTCAGAATTAACAACAATATGGTCAATGTTAATCATAATATGGTTATTTATTTCATTCATTTTTTTTAATTTGATTGTTAAGTGGCAAATTATAATTTTATTGAATTTTTTTATTCCTGATTGGTTTGTTTCACTTTTATAAAAAATTCCCTTTGATTCATATTCCAGCCTGTGGCGACCTTGATTACCATTTTTTCTGTTCTACTAGTTTATTCTACTCAAATTGTATTTGAGTATTTTATTCAATAATTCAAATAAAATGAATGAGAATTTTAAGCAAACCAAGTAAAATGCAAACGACCAGTATGTTGTTGCTTTTTAAACATATTATTTTAAATTTAAAATTAAACATGAATGTTTTAAAATATTATAATTTCGAACATATTATTGTTATTAAATATTAACCATAACATAAGTTGAAGCTTTATTTTATTAAAACATTATATTGTAAAATTCAACCATATTTGAAGTTTCAAAGGAGGTAAACACTTTATTTTTAAATAGAAACAAAATATTATCAATCGTGAAAAAAGTTTTGTTTAAAACAACTAAAGTTTGTATGTTGCCATTGCAGGGACCATAATATGTTTTTTTAACCATACTTCAATCATGTTTTTTCTCTGCGTGCGCTATCTTGATTTCTTTCTATCATGTTTAAGAAGGCATATTTTTAAAGACATTATATTGGTAAAAGAAACAAGCCTTTCAGAAAGGAGTATAGAGGCCTTTAAAAAGCGCTGGCACTTGTGGTTCGTTCATAATTTACCGCTGGGATTGTTTGAATTATTTTACGTTACACAAATAAAACGTTTAGGGATTCACAAACATTGAAGTAAGAAGTGATATAAACTCATAATGCACTCACACACATACGTTGGTGATGCATTAGTATATGTTGATAATAATGTTTGTTGCTGTTTTCTACATGTGGTTTTAGTAAATGTGAGTGCGTGTATGTTCATATGTATGTGTGTATTACCATAAAACTGTATATGTATTTGTATGTTAATGTACATGTATATAATATTATACGAAGTACAATGTATATCTATAAAAGAATCTTTGTTAAATGTATGTGTGTTTATAACGCTGTGCCACTTTAGATGTCACCACAAGCGTCAGCATAACAACAATACAAATGACAGCTGCAAGGCACTTGCGTCTTGTTTTGTGAATGTTGCAGGCATAAATCTATTGTATATTTTTCCTGTTGCTGCCACAGTTTATAATGTTGGTGGTGCTTCACTGTTGGTTCTGTTGTTTATATTTTTTTTCTGCTTTTTTGTTATTGTTGTTAAAATCATTTCAGTTTTTTTTTGTTGTTTGAATATTATTGTTGCTGATGTCCTTGCTTCTCGTACAAACACACACAAAAACACATGAACTGCTCCATATGCATTCAAGTACAATACATGTGTTGGAGTAAGTTACTAATGATGTTGGTGCTGCATGATGATGAGAATGATGATGGCTGTTAAGTTTTTGCTTAAGTTTATGTATGTATTTTAGATGGATAGATGAATAAATGGTTGGTTGCATGGATAGATGTGTCTGTATGGTTGTTTTGTTTTTTTTTTTTTTTTTTAGTTAAGCATTCATTCATTTATGTTTGTATGTATGTAAACGAAGTATGTATGTTGGAGTACGCTTGCAATTGTTATTGTTTGTTCTTGTTTCGCTATTCAAACACAGTTATATGTACATTTAAACGCTCACATACATTAATTTATATCTATGTATGCATGTGTGCATTTGTATGAGTGTTATTCTTATATTTGATGTATTATCCTTCTTATTTTGTTACATTTCACTACTTTGTCATATTTTGGCACAAAATGTTTGTCTTCATCGTTGTCAGCGTTCTGTTGTTGTTGTTGTCGTTATGTTTTTTGTTTTTGTTTTTTTTTTGGCTATTGTAGTTGTTGCTTGATGTTGTTACTCGTTAGTCTTTATTGTTTGCTGTTTGTGTTGCATATCGTTTAGTTTCCTGTTGTGGCAACAAGCATTTTTATGAAAAAAAAAAACATATTTTCCTCGTTTTGTATGTTTTTATTTGTTTAGTTTTTTTTTGTGTGACAAATATGTATGGTTTGTTAACTATTTGTTGTCATATCTTGTTTAGAAATGTTGGGTGTTTTGTATTTTTATGAAAATTTATGAAATAAAGCTATTTTTGTTTAAATGTGTCCTGTCTGTTTTAGAAAATTTTGTTTGTTTTTTTTTTAATTTTTAGTTGTATGTATAATTTGTTTTAATGAATTTTATAAATTAATTAAAAAATTAGGTTATTACTCGCATATTTTTATGTGTCTTAAAACAAAACATTTATTTATTTTGTTAAAGTGCTTTATATTTTTTCCTTATTTTTGGATAGCTTTTTTTCTATTTCTTCCTTTTTATAATATCATCAGGTGGGTTGGATACTTGGTAGATATTCCGATGCTTTATCCCACAAAACTACCTCCTCAGACAATCTATACCTTCTGAAGAACGTACACGACGATTTTCAAAGACAAAAATTTGCAACTGTTGTTCTAATTAATAAAATAAAATAAAATTTATGCAAATACATAAAGTATAATGGATTTACATGTTGCAATCAATTGTTTTTTCCGTCTTAATAGATCGATTTGGCGAGGGACCAACCTCCCGTTTAAATATTATATTCCACTCAAGTCCGTGAGTGTTTAAATTAATTCTGAAAGTTCAATAATATAACAAAATCAGAAAGTACCAATTGAAAAACTTAAAAGAACTTAAGTCTCTTCTTAAAGTTTCTCAATTATTCTAGAATGTGCATGGTGAATTTTATGTTTCTTGGATTTGTATTAAAAAAATATCAAAAAGTACCAGCTAAAGAACGAAAAAGTACCAAAAAGATCTGTCTTACAGATTCTCATTCACTCAGGTCCTTGCATGTCTAATTTTGTGTTTCTAGGTCCAATATTAACAAAAAAGAAAAAAGTACCAGTTGTGGAACGAAAAAGTACCAAAAGGCTCCCCCTTACAGATTCTTATCTCTCTTGATCTAATTTAGGGAAAATTCAAAAAGTACCAGCTGAAGATGACAAAAGTACTAACATGTTTTATCTCATAGGTTTTCATTCACTCAGGACCGGTCGCCTACAATTTTATGTTTCTTAGTTTAATATTATAGAAAATTCAAAAATCACCACATTCAGCATGGAAAAGTAAAAGAAAGAAATTTATTTTGCCATATTTCCCCTTGTTGATACTATTTTTCTCACCATTGAAGTACCAAAAATTCTAAAATTGTAGTGGGAGATCATAATTCAACATGTATATTTCAACGAATTGAAAAAAATAATGTTTAGTAAAAAAGTACCAAAAATAGGTACTCAAAAAAGTACCAAGTTTGTATTTTTTAGACCAGTTACGAATATTGTATACTGCTTATTTCTATGTTCGTTGGTTTAAAATATAGATTTTAATAAAATATATATATGTAGTGCGTTTCTGTAAGTAAATACCTTTCAAATGGTGTATTTTTTGTTCAAATCGGTTGACAAACAGATGAGGAAAGTGTTCTCTGAACTGTTTTGCTTTTGCCGATTTATGTATAGATATGGATAAAAAATTTAAATATCTTAAACTTATTTTATTTAATTTAATTTAATTTAATTTAATTTAATTTAATTTAATTTAATTTAATTTAATTTTATTTTAAACAAAATCAAAAACAGATGATTTTATTCATCAGTTTTTTACTTTGCTGAAGCAAATGACATTTGGAGAAACGAAAAGTTTGATTTTTAAATCATTTTAAAACGTTTATCGATCATTTTCAATTAAAATTAAACCTCCGTGTTTGTTGGGAAGGGTTGTGTACAATACACAAGCACTAAAAAATAGATATCGTCTCTAGGTGTGAGTACTGTATGCTAAATAATGTTCGGTTTTCTTCGAGCACTGCTTTTAACAAATTTATTTACTCAATATACCAAAATTTTTTTTTTATTTCTTTGTTTATATTTATTATTCTACTACAAAGCAAAAAAATCCATTTCATTTTTAAACAAATTTCGTTCTAAAGATAAAGAAAGCCACAATTAGCTTTTCGATACGTCACTTAATTTTATTCGATGCGAAACCTTTTCAGTCATGAGACGATTTGGCCCCTGTTTTACTATCACAAAACGTTAACGCTCGCATAGAATTTCATATGGAAAATTTTTTAAAAACAGTGTATTTTTTTTTATAAAAGTTGTCTATGCAGCTATTAAAGTTCGAAATATTAAAAAAGGCAGTAAAACAAATTTAATGAAACTTTTATAAAAAATTTTCTTTTTCAACCCTTTTAAATGAAAATATAAAAAGCTAAAATATTTTGTGAATATATTTAGCGGACATTTTATATTACATTTTTAATCCACTTTTTTATTTTTATAAAACTTGATTGGCTTTGGCCATTGTTTAGTTTCCTTTTCATAAAATTGTGAAAAGAAATTCATTTAAGAGATGGGCAATATTTTCCTGCATTTTTTTTTTTATAAATTTTTAATTATATTCTATTAACGAGATTTTCCTTTAATAATTTTCCTTTTATTTTTCATTGTATAAGTTTGTTTGCCTACCACTACCGCTAATCCATAAAAAAACAAAACAAAAGCAGTTTATTTTACAAAACATATTTAAATCCTTTTGTTTAGTGTTCATCCTTTTCATTTCAGCTATTTCTAGCTCCCTTTCTCTCGTTTGCACTCTGTTGTTTGCGATTAAGCCAATTGAATTAATAATGGCTAATGAAAATTAATTTAAAGTGTAAAATATTTAATTTAAGCCTGTTGATAAACCAAAAAATAAATATACGACTATTTTGCTGCTTATAATAAAGAACATGAAGATGATGATGATGATGATGATATTGGTGAGTCAGAAAACAACTCAAAATAATGAAAAATATTTTGTGAGAAATTTAAACAAAAAAAGGTAATTTAAAATACAAATCTATAAATAAATTGGCAAATAAATGTTGCAGTTGTTGTGATGCAAGGATGCGTAATGCCACCACTTCTGTTAAACGTTGTTTAAGATGTTGTGATGAAAACTGTCACAAACACGACCAGTAGAATAAAATAGGGTATATGAGCACAACTTTGTGACTTGGAATATGCAAACGATAGTTGTCTACTTAGCCACAAGCACGGCGATATGACAGCCAATTTTTTTTAACTGTTTTGAACTGAGGAAACTGCGCTGCAAGCCGGGCCTAAGATTAACAGGAATAAAATGAAGTCAGTGAGAATAAGCCCCAACATTAATACTCCATTCTTTATCAGCGGCTGCCCAATAGATGAAGTCATCAACTGTTTCTAGTTAAGTAGCATCATCGACGGCAAGTGAGATCAAGCGCTGACATTGCTCACCGTTTAAATAACGCCAAGCACACGTAGGACACACTGAGCTCTGTTTGGAACTCGACACGTATTTTAAGGCAGACCATGATCGCAAATTTCAATTCTTATGTAGAATCAACTTTGCTGTAGGATTTCGCGACGTTAAGGGTCTACAGGTATTCACCAGCAGATGCCTTAGAAGAATCTTAAAGATCTCCTGGCCTGCAACAATATCTAACAAAGATCTATGGACAGAGATCCTGAAATCCTAAGATGCAAGTGGAACTGGCTTGGACAGGCGTTCCGCAACAACACAAGACGACCTGACAAGATCTGCACTTGACTGAAAGCCACAGGGAAGTCAAAAAGAAGAATGCATAAAACGACAGCTCTATAGCGCAATTACACGGATAATGGGGAGCTGAAGTTATTATTAAATTCGAATGGCAGTGTTTTGTTGCAGCCCTATGCCCATCATTGAAACATCGGCAATAAAAGTAAATACTAGATCTTAATTTGATGATTTTGACGAGATACCGCCAAAAAGAGAAGCACCAAAGTAAAGCAAGCTGACTCGGAACAGAAATATAATAAAAAAAGGTAGCATTAGAGTAGAGTAGAGTAGAGTAGAGTAGAGTAGAGTAGAGTAGAGTAGAGTAGAGTAGAGTAGAGTAGAGTAGAGTAGAGTAGAGTAGAGTAGAGTAGAGTAGAGTAGAGTAGAGTAGAGTAGAGTAGAGTAGAGTAGAGTAGAGTAGAGTAGAGTAGAGTAGAGTAGAGTAGAGTAGAGTAGAGTAGAGTAGAGTAGAGTAGAGTAGAGTAGAGTAGAGTAGAGTAGAGTAGAGTAGAGTAGAGTAGAGTAGAGTAGAGTAGAGTAGAGTAGAGTAGAGTAGAGTAGAGTAGAGTAGAGTAGAGTAGAGTAGAGTAGAGTAGAGTAGAGTAGAGTAGAGTAGAGTAGAGTAGAGTAGAGTAGAGTAGAGTAGAGTAGAGTAGAGTAGAGTAGAGTAGAGTAGAGTAGAGTAGAGTAGAGTAGAGTAGAGTAGAGTAGAGTAGAGTAGAGTAGAGTAGAGTAGAGTAGAGTAGAGTAGAGTAGAGTAGAGTAGAGTAGAGTAGAGTAGAGTAGAGTAGAGTAGAGTAGAGTAGAGTAGAGTAGAGTAGAGTAGAGTAGAGTAGAGTAGAGTAGAGTAGAGTAGAGTAGAGTAGAGTAGAGTAGAGTAGAGTAGAGTAGAGTAGAGTAGAGTAGAGTAGAGTAGAGTAGAGTAGAGTAGAGTAGAGTAGAGTAGAGTAGAGTAGAGTAGAGTAGAGTAGAGTAGAGTAGAGTAGAGTAGAGTAGAGTAGAGTAGAGTAGAGTAGAGTAGAGTAGAGTAGAGTAGAGTAGAGTAGAGTAGAGTAGAGTAGAGTAGAGTAGAGTAGAGTAGAGTAGAGTAGAGTAGAGTAGAGTAGAGTAGAGTAGAGTAGAGTAGAGTAGAGTAGAGTAGAGTAGAGTAGAGTAGAGTAGAGTAGAGTAGAGTAGAGTAGAGTAGAGTAGAGTAGAGTAGAGTAGAGTAGAGTAGAGTAGAGTAGAGTAGAGTAGAGTAGAGTAGAGTAGAGTAGAGTAGAGTAGAGTAGAGTAGAGTAGAGTAGAGTAGAGTAGAGTAGAGTAGAGTAGAGTAGAGTAGAGTAGAGTAGAGTAGAGTAGAGTAGAGTAGAGTAGAGTAGAGTAGAGTAGAGTAGAGTAGAGTAGAGTAGAGTAGAGTAGAGTAGAGTAGAGTAGAGTAGAGTAGAGTAGAGTAGAGTAGAGTAGAGTAGAGTAGAGTAGAGTAGAGTAGAGTAGAGTAGAGTAGAGTAGAGTAGAGTAGAGTAGAGTAGAGTAGAGTAGAGTAGAGTAGAGTAGAGTAGAGTAGAGTAGAGTAGAGTAGAGTAGAGTAGAGTAGAGTAGAGTAGAGTAGAGTAGAGTAGAGTAGAGTAGAGTAGAGTAGAGTAGAGTAGAGTAGAGTAGAGTAGAGTAGAGTAGAGTAGAGTAGAGTAGAGTAGAGTAGAGTAGAGTAGAGTAGAGTAGAGTAGAGTAGAGTAGAGTAGAGTAGAGTAGAGTAGAGTAGAGTAGAGTAGAGTAGAGTAGAGTAGAGTAGAGTAGAGTAGAGTAGAGTAGAGTAGAGTAGAGTAGAGTAGAGTAGAGTAGAGTAGAGTAGAGTAGAGTAGAGTAGAGTAGAGTAGAGTAGAGTAGAGTAGAGTAGAGTAGAGTAGAGTAGAGTAGAGTAGAGTAGAGTAGAGTAGAGTAGAGTAGAGTAGAGTAGAGTAGAGTAGAGTAGAGTAGAGTAGAGTAGAGTAGAGTAGAGTAGAGTAGAGTAGAGTAGAGTAGAGTAGAGTAGAGTAGAGTAGAGTAGAGTAGAGTAGAGTAGAGTAGAGTAGAGTAGAGTAGAGTAGAGTAGAGTAGAGTAGAGTAGAGTAGAGTAGAGTAGAGTAGAGTAGAGTAGAGTAGAGTAGAGTAGAGTAGAGTAGAGTAGAGTAGAGTAGAGTAGAGTAGAGTAGAGTAGAGTAGAGTAGAGTAGAGTAGAGTAGAGTAGAGTAGAGTAGAGTAGAGTAGAGTAGAGTAGAGTAGAGTAGAGTAGAGTAGAGTAGAGTAGAGTAGAGTAGAGTAGAGTAGAGTAGAGTAGAGTAGAGTAGAGTAGAGTAGAGTAGAGTAGAGTAGAGTAGAGTAGAGTAGAGTAGAGTAGAGTAGAGTAGAGTAGAGTAGAGTAGAGTAGAGTAGAGTAGAGTAGAGTAGAGTAGAGTAGAGTAGAGTAGAGTAGAGTAGAGTAGAGTAGAGTAGAGTAGAGTAGAGTAGAGTAGAGTAGAGTAGAGTAGAGTAGAGTAGAGTAGAGTAGAGTAGAGTAGAGTAGAGTAGAGTAGAGTAGAGTAGAGTAGAGTAGAGTAGAGTAGAGTAGAGTAGAGTAGAGTAGAGTAGAGTAGAGTAGAGTAGAGTAGAGTAGAGTAGAGTAGAGTAGAGTAGAGTAGAGTAGAGTAGAGTAGAGTAGAGTAGAGTAGAGTAGAGTAGAGTAGAGTAGAGTAGAGTAGAGTAGAGTAGAGTAGAGTAGAGTAGAGTAGAGTAGAGTAGAGTAGAGTAGAGTAGAGTAGAGTAGAGTAGAGTAGAGTAGAGTAGAGTAGAGTAGAGTAGAGTAGAGTAGAGTAGAGTAGAGTAGAGTAGAGTAGAGTAGAGTAGAGTAGAGTAGAGTAGAGTAGAGTAGAGTAGAGTAGAGTAGAGTAGAGTAGAGTAGAGTAGAGTAGAGTAGAGTAGAGTAGAGTAGAGTAGAGTAGAGTAGAGTAGAGTAGAGTAGAGTAGAGTAGAGTAGAGTAGAGTAGAGTAGAGTAGAGTAGAGTAGAGTAGAGTAGAGTAGAGTAGAGTAGAGTAGAGTAGAGTAGAGTAGAGTAGAGTAGAGTAGAGTAGAGTAGAGTAGAGTAGAGTAGAGTAGAGTAGAGTAGAGTAGAGTAGAGTAGAGTAGAGTAGAGTAGAGTAGAGTAGAGTAGAGTAGAGTAGAGTAGAGTAGAGTAGAGTAGAGTAGAGTAGAGTAGAGTAGAGTAGAGTAGAGTAGAGTAGAGTAGAGTAGAGTAGAGTAGAGTAGAGTAGAGTAGAGTAGAGTAGAGTAGAGTAGAGTAGAGTAGAGTAGAGTAGAGTAGAGTAGAGTAGAGTAGAGTAGAGTAGAGTAGAGTAGAGTAGAGTAGAGTAGAGTAGAGTAGAGTAGAGTAGAGTAGAGTAGAGTAGAGTAGAGTAGAGTAGAGTAGAGTAGAGTAGAGTAGAGTAGAGTAGAGTAGAGTAGAGTAGAGTAGAGTAGAGTAGAGTAGAGTAGAGTAGAGTAGAGTAGAGTAGAGTAGAGTAGAGTAGAGTAGAGTAGAGTAGAGTAGAGTAGAGTAGAGTAGAGTAGAGTAGAGTAGAGTAGAGTAGAGTAGAGTAGAGTAGAGTAGAGTAGAGTAGAGTAGAGTAGAGTAGAGTAGAGTAGAGTAGAGTAGAGTAGAGTAGAGTAGAGTAGAGTAGAGTAGAGTAGAGTAGAGTAGAGTAGAGTAGAGTAGAGTAGAGTAGAGTAGAGTAGAGTAGAGTAGAGTAGAGTAGAGTAGAGTAGAGTAGAGTAGAGTAGAGTAGAGTAGAGTAGAGTAGAGTAGAGTAGAGTAGAGTAGAGTAGAGTAGAGTAGAGTAGAGTAGAGTAGAGTAGAGTAGAGTAGAGTAGAGTAGAGTAGAGTAGAGTAGAGTAGAGTAGAGTAGAGTAGAGTAGAGTAGAGTAGAGTAGAGTAGAGTAGAGTAGAGTAGAGTAGAGTAGAGTAGAGTAGAGTAGAGTAGAGTAGAGTAGAGTAGAGTAGAGTAGAGTAGAGTAGAGTAGAGTAGAGTAGAGTAGAGTAGAGTAGAGTAGAGTAGAGTAGAGTAGAGTAGAGTAGAGTAGAGTAGAGTAGAGTAGAGTAGAGTAGAGTAGAGTAGAGTAGAGTAGAGTAGAGTAGAGTAGAGTAGAGTAGAGTAGAGTAGAGTAGAGTAGAGTAGAGTAGAGTAGAGTAGAGTAGAGTAGAGTAGAGTAGAGTAGAGTAGAGTAGAGTAGAGTAGAGTAGAGTAGAGTAGAGTAGAGTAGAGTAGAGTAGAGTAGAGTAGAGTAGAGTAGAGTAGAGTAGAGTAGAGTAGAGTAGAGTAGAGTAGAGTAGAGTAGAGTAGAGTAGAGTAGAGTAGAGTAGAGTAGAGTAGAGTAGAGTAGAGTAGAGTAGAGTAGAGTAGAGTAGAGTAGAGTAGAGTAGAGTAGAGTAGAGTAGAGTAGAGTAGAGTAGAGTAGAGTAGAGTAGAGTAGAGTAGAGTAGAGTAGAGTAGAGTAGAGTAATATTAGATTTATAAGATCAAGAGTAGAATAAGAGTAGATTTAAAGCAGTGTTGCAAAATTGAAATTTTGAAATGGTACTTAACTTCAACTAAAAGGGTAATAAAAGGAACAAAAAATTGTAGGGGAATGTAAAAGATAAACTCACTGTTTATTGTTGGTGTTTTGTTTTAGTTTTGATATTGTTACAAGTAAGAGTTTGAGTGTTTATAATTATGTATAATATTTTTAGGTTTTCTAAAATCTTTGGAAAAGGTTTCCTGACGATTTGGCCTAAGTAACCAGTGCAATTTGCATAGAAGCTAGCTTTCCCTGAACAATAAATTTCAGTGTATTTATCAAATAGGGAAAATTGGGAATTAAGCACGTCATACAGAAATCTTCATAATAAATTTTGTATTCCCAAAAATAACTTTGAAAAAATATTTTATTGGAAATAATTTATTATTATCCAGATTTTGAAAACACAACAGTTTTTAGCACAGAAAATAATTATAAACGTAGATTTATGTTACAAATTATAAAGGTACCGACAACGTCGAGAATTAATTATAAGTCAGACGCTGAAAATGTAACACAAAATTATAGACATTTAATTTATAAAAATGAAAATGGAAGTTACAAATTTATTTATATTGTAATAGCTGAAGTTTCATTTGAAAAATATTTTTTTGTACATAATTAAAAAAATTTTTCAAATGTAATTTATTGTTAAATCTGTTAAAAAGTTGTTAAAATTTTATAAAGTAAGAAAGAAAAGACCCTGAAAAAGGCACTCAAAGAAGTGCGAAATATTGGTTTAAATAAACGTTTAAAGTTTTTTAAAAAATAAGACCTCAAGCTCGACAATTTAATAATACATAAAGCTTGTAATTTAGTTTAGTTAATATAATTCTTTTTACTTTAAGAGATACATAGTTAAAAATATTATAAGTGTAACAGCAACTATCATTTCTGTTGCATTTGGACAAAACATCTTAAGTAGAGATAAGATAGCAAAAGCCGATTTTTAAAAAAACTCGATGAAAAAAATCATTTTTATCAAAAACTAAAGTAAACCAAAATTAAAGAAAAATTTCGTTTAAAATACATAAATACAAAATTTTAAAATCGCAAACAAAAACGTTTGTTGAATGAAAATGCCACAGATTTGATTTTAATAGATCTTTAGTTTTTATCAAACTTTAAACAGTTTCTATCTGTAAACGAATTCGTACTTCGCTTTCTACAACATTTTGCGGAAAATGAAAATGTGTGTTCAACTGATGCTGAGGAATGTGGTATCGATAGAAGTCCAGAACCAATACGTGAAATTGCAGAAAACATTAGCTCATCCATTTCTTTCTTAATTTTGGCTGTATTTTCCAAAATTTTAAATATTTTCAGTGTGTACACGCAATTGAGAAATTATATCTTCATAGTTTTCTCTCTTTCGAAAATAATATTAATAACAATGCTATTGGTTTTCCCGGAAACAATATATTCTGGAGTGAATCTGCTTATAATTTTTTATGTTTTATTTCCAAAAAATTTTAGATCTTAATAATTCGCAAAATCTAAAATAAAATGATTTTGTAGTTTTTTTCAATTTATAAAGAATTTTCTTGTTAACTTTGCATGTTTCTATAAATATGTTAAATCGAATTCCAAAAAAAAAAAAAAAAAAAAAAATTATTAAAAGGTAAATGGTTTTGATTTAAATTTAAATTTTCCACTTACATATTATCCAGCGCATCCCATTTTATAAAATTTCTTGCCTCTTAAAAGTACGAATATTCCTTTCTGGATAGCAAAATACGAATCCAGGCGTCCTCGCTTTGCATTTCAATATTAACTTTGTTAATTATTTTTAATATACAACAACATACATTTTTAACATACATGATTACCAAAGTCTGCTATTGAATTGATCACATCCCACAGTTTTAGTTTAGCGCTGAGTTGAGAATATTGTTAACATATTAAAAGTTAAATAGCGCAATAGATAAAAAAAGTACTTAAAACAACGCGGGGGTACTGCGGTATTTTTAGTATGAAAAAGTACTGAAAAAAGTACTCAAGTACTGAATTTTTCAACACTGATTTAAAGTTAAATGCGGGTATAGTGAAAGAGAGGTTTAAGTAGATTAAGAGCTGAGTTAAAATAGATTAAGAGAAGAGATTTTGAAAATTAGAGAAAAGGTAAAATAAAGCTATATTTAGTATTGTTTGATTAAATTTCTACTAGACATAATAGAAAAAACCCATAATAAACATTTTTTTGGAATACCCCCTTTCTAATAACCTGAGCCCAGATCAAGTGAGTGCATAAAAATGAATGCATTAACCAACTACTAATTTATTATACAAACTTGAGCAAAAATTTTGCAAACTAAAACCAAAGAAAAGAAAATAGAGGCAATATTACAAAAAAAAAAAAAAAAAAAATTTAAGCCACAAAACTAAACCTTAAAAAGGCTTTTATTGAAATTAGTTTTTTATGCCACGTCACTTCATTTATTCAAAATTTGTACATCTTTTGCAGTGTGTACTCTGTTCTTTGAATTGCATCATAAGCAACTCATCCGTAAAAATAGAGACTACTTTCATAAGTTAATATAAATTAAAATTCAGTATTCAGAACAAAACAAACAAAAAAAGGAAACATTTTAAAAAATTCCTTTTTTTTTAACCCTGCTAAATTGTATTAATATTCTCTTAATATCAAACTTTTACGTTTAGGAAAATTTAATAAAAACTACTTGGTAAAAAAAAGAAGAACTTAAAAGGAAAAAACGTCGTTAAAGGCCTTTAAAAAGTTTTTTGGATTATGCGAGTACAAAAGAAAGAAAACGACGTCGAGCAAAGTTTGTACAATTAGCGGTTGAGAAGGGTATGTACGAGATTTTGGCACTGTAGTTCGTAGTGTTTATTGGCCATAAATTAAAAAAATGTTAATTTACAAATACTTTTTTAAATAAGTACCTAAACTTCTTTTATACAGAGAGACCACTTTTAAAGATAAAAGTACACTATATTTTTGGTTAAGCGGCTGAAATATAGCAAGAAAATAAGGAAGGACGTAAGAGTGGAGTTAGGGCATAGTAAGGTTAGAGTTAGAGTAGAGTTAGAATAGAGTAAAAGTAGAGTTAGAGTAGAGTTAGAGTAGAGTTAGAGTAGAGTTAGAGTAGAGTTAGAGTAGAGTTAGAGTAGAGTGAGAGTAGAGTTAGAGTAGGGTTAGAATAGAGTAAGAGGAGAGCTAGAGTAAAGTTAGAGTAGAGAAAGAGTCACGTGGAATTGGAATGAAATAAGTTGAAAGTTGAAAGAGAAATGTCTGAATTCTTAATTTAGTTTTGTTACTTGTTGTCGTTTTATTCGATCTTCTTTCTCATAACATAATTCTTGTTTAAAAAATTTCCCTTTATCATCTGACCTCCTTCAAAACCATAAACATTTTTTTAATCTATGAAAAATATTTTACATTAACGTCACCCTCGCAATTCTTGGTTTTCTTTTTCTTCTTTTTGTTTGTATGTTGGTGGGAATGCGTGTGCGAAAGACGGAGAATAATTTTTCAATCTTCGTTCTAAAATTATAAAACTTATTTAACTCATATTATTAGGAAATAAGTAGAAATTGTTTAAAACTTTAGCAATTGCCAGAGTTTGGAGTGCTAAAGTATGTGTGGCATTTCGAACAACTTGGCGTAAGTAACACGGTTTTATACGGGCAATCGATTGCTAACGGCTTAATTTATTTCTAGTTGTTGTAGTTGTTGCAGTTATAATTTTTGTTAGTTTTTTCTACTTTTTGTTTTGTGTTTTGGTGTTGGAGCTCTAAACTTGGTTCCACCTTATAGTTTTGCCATTTTCCTTCCAGTTTTGTTTTGTTTTTTTTTAATAAACTTCTGCAAAAGTTTTTCTCATTGGCATTCTTTTTTTTTTCATTTAGTTGGTGTGTTTGAGTGTTAAGCTGAAATCACTAATACATATTTTTGCAGAGTTGTAGCCATAGTCTTTGTGGTTAATATATTTACGTTAGTTTTGTTGTTGTTGTTTGTTGTTAGAGCGAGCTTAGTTTGGTTACAAATTTGTGCCATAATTCAAAAAGGCTTTTCACCGCAAGAAAACTTAATTGTTGCGCTATTTTGTTACTAGTGGAGGTACTGTTGCTGCTGCTGCTGATGATGATGATATTGCCATAAGTTGTATATGCTCTCACAAAGGCACGAAAGGTATTGTATACAAGCACATAAAACAATGTCTTCACCCTTTTTCTTCCATTTGATTTTTAGTTTTCTATATGATATTTTTAGCTTCTTACAAAACGCATTTATTTAGCTCCTCTATGGCATTTTATTACATTATTTTCTTTTTTTTCTACCAGTACTATTTTTTAAGTACTTTCATTAGTCCCCAATAAAATGAACTGTTGTTTTTGTTGTTTTGTTGAAAAAGTGAAAAGGAGAAGTGTTATCTATATGTGTGTGTGTATGCTTCGTTGGTTGGTTGCAGTGTTGCCAGTGGATTTTTCGAAAAAATACCTACACATGCTAATAAAAATCCGGTTTTTACCTACACGTTGTAAAAATTTCCCCTACAAGAAGAAAAACATTTTTTATATAAAAAAAAATTTGTTCAAATATATATATTAAAGCTTTGACATAAAATAAGTACAAAACTAAAAAAATAATACACATGTAGTACGTACTTTTAATTAAATTCAATTAAGTCTTTCAACATTAGGTGTGATCCCATACTCAACGTTGGGATCCCGCGGGATCCCAATCTTACCAAAAACTGTTCCCGTACTTAAAGTTTGGTAAGGTGGAGATTTTAGAGAAAAATATTCTTTTTCTTGCACGAAGTAGACAGTTCTTTTTTTTTTGGTCAAATTTATAAAATTGTTAAACAATCAGCTGTGTCAAAAATTAATAAAAAACTGCAAGCAAGTTAACCAAAATAATTAATGTAGGAAATATTTTTAAAATAAAGAATAGAAAATGTTGAAATATGTAAGTAAATGCTTGAATTTTAATTTTATGACGTTAATGTGTCAATCCTGTGTTTATTTAAACATATTTCATATTAACGTTTTGTTTTGGATCAGAAATTTGGGTTTTATTGTTCCCGTACTTTTGTACATATTCGTCTATTAGTGGGACAAATTTTTGTTTACTCCCATTTAACCGAACTTTGCCCAAACTTTACGAACGAACTTTACCCACATATTGAATGATAACTTAGAAAAAATATATACTATTTACATACATACATAAAAGTGTCGGCAATTTTTTTAACCACAAACAATACTGGAAACATATTACGAAGCTACTTTAGGGGAAAACATTTTGTCAACCGATTTGGACAATAAAATATCATTAAAAAACGTTTTTTCAGCAATTATTTTATACGATATGTCGAAAAATCCCTACATTTTGGAGATTATGAAAAATCTGTCCGATTTTCCCTACGCTTCTTTTTAAGTAACAATAATACCTACATGTAGGGATTTTCCCCTACTTCTGGCAACACTGGTTGGTTGATTATTTAGTTGTTCGCTTGAGTGTATTAGTTTATACTTAATGGTATGCTTGTGGCAGGATTATTAACTTATTTTGTGTTAGTTTTTATTAATGTGTTTATAGCTTTTCATAACAAACAATCAACTAACCCATATCTCAACAGGTGTTTAGCACACTTTCTTACTGTCTAATGAAAATTCGCATACATACACTCACATACAAATGCAATTATTATACGCATTCACATAAACACTTTTACATAAATATATTGGATTAAGGAAAAGTTATACAATATTCAATAGAAGGTAAAAGTAAATTGAAACTTAAACTTACTTTAGCGCTTTGATAATGGCTTAGGTGTTGTAAAATAATCGATAAATTAAAATATACTAAAAGCTTTTAGCAAGAAGTGAATTAAGAGCATTTCGGAGGAATAATCAAGGCAAGGAGATATATAGAAAAAAAAATCACCGCTTAGAAGAAGTTTAAAGAAGTATGTTTTTGATAAAAAGTAAATTTTTAATGAAAAGTACCTTTTTGATGAAAAGTAGCTATTTGATGAAAAGTACCTTTTTGATGAAAAGTACCTTTTTGATTAAAAATACCTTTTTGATAAAAAGAAGCTTTTTGGTGAAAAGTAGCTATTTGGTGAAAAGTAGCTTTTTGGTGAAATGTTCCTTTTTGGTGAAATTTAGCTTTTTGATAAAAAGTACCTTTTTGATGAAAAGTAGCTTTTTGATGAAAAGTATCTTTTTGATGAAAATAACCTTTTTGATGAAAAGTAGATTTTTGGTGAAAAGTACCTTTTTGGTGAAAAGCCCTTTGCTGATAAAATGAACTTGATTAATAACATTTTGTTTAAAAAGCATTGTATTTTCCACAAAAAAAGTTTAAAAAAATTGGAAAATAAAGTTTTTTCACATGCAGAAAGCACCTTGAATCGTAGCGGTTGGACAGATATATGAAAAAGATATATCGCTCCCAAGAGGTAATCAACTTATCACACAAATTTTATCTCATTGCTGGAAAAATCTGGCCATACAATGTGTAACGTGGTTTTCTCTACGGCTGAGGTAGCTTAGGCGTGTCCAGTGTATACTTACGAACCTTAAGTGATAAGACTTTGCTTTCGCTCTTTATTGTATTTCTTAATGCTAATACATAGTTAATACGATGTGAGAGCTATGATAATATGAGTTCGGGTACGACATAAGAGCATTTGGCTAGTACACCAGTTCAACTGGAAGTGGCCAAATGCAAAATGTATTGATTATCTTCGGAAATTCAGGAAGTCAAATGCAATGCTGCTGGTTTAGACTTGTCAGTTTCGGGATGTGCAGGAATTCTTTGAATACGTACAGCATTTCTTAATACTAGTTTTTACGATAGTACAGACTTTCTTCTACTCTTCTGCAACAGATGACCGCGCTCACTATAAGAACAGATGAGCTAAATCACTGTAGAAACAGATGACCGAAGTCAATGTTAGAACAGATAACCTGAATAACTGTATGAACATATGAACTAAATCACTGTAAGAACAGCTGAGCTGAATCACTCTGGCAACGGATAACCGAAGTTACTGTCGGAACAGATGACCGAAGTCACTGTAAGAACAGACGACTGAAGTCACTGTTGGAACATATGAACTGAATCTTTGTTGGAACAGATAACCGAAGTTACTGTGGGTATGTGTTCTTTACTAAGCCCAGGGGTTAGATATTGTGCAAAAATATTTCGACTGAACTCAACTTCGTGAACTCAGGCGGCTCTTCCATTATTTGAAATTTCCGAACGGATTCTTAGCTTGTAAGTAGCGCCCCGATTCAAACTAAAGCCTGTGTACGTTGCTGGTTATTACCCGAATGAAAATTATTGCGTACCTGTGGTGTGGGCAAACCAACAGCATTGAATGCACGTTTCATCGTTGTCGGTGTAGATTACCCAGCAAACAATTGGTGGTAGGTATACAAGCATTGTAAAACAAAATAAAAATAACAAAATTCGAAGGCATTGTACAAATAGGCAATATAAAAAGGTACTGTAACAAGAGGTATGTAACGTGGTAATATTACAATGTTACAAATGACCTATGTAGAAGTTGCGGCAAGGAGGAGGATGAAGAGTCAACGGAACATTTTCTCTGTCATTGCTTGTCATTCGGAGACTTAAGACTTAAAGGGTTTGCTCGAAAAACTCTGAGGGACAAAACTTGACTCCCTGACATTGATTTTAACAGGATCCATTCCTTTATTAAATCAACCGTATGGATGGGTGAGAATGTCAACAGCCAGATAACGTAGGACCTTTGGAAGACGTTGAAATGTGGTACTTATTACAGGATCCACGTGAGCTGTGCTTGATTGCGGCTGCCAATTGAACCTTACCATACCTAAGGCGGTCGTTTCAAATTTAGATTCATTACTTTTCTTAATAAACCAATTTTGCTTGATTTCAATACTAAACAGCTTAGGGAAACCAGCAACAATATTAGGGAAACCAGCAACAATATTGAACAGACGGACAGACAGAAGCGCATGGCAAAATCGAATTAGAGTTACTGAAGGAACCCGAATATATATACTTAATGGGGTCTTAATAGATATTAAAAAAGTTTTACACAGAATGACAAATTAAGTATGCCCTCATTCTCCATACCCACTAAAAAGATACTTGGTTTGTATGAAATATTTTCTTTAAACATTTATCACTGAATGACATCTAATTGAAAAAAGATTTATTTGCACTAAACTGTTTTCCGGAAGTAGTGTTTATATGGGGCTTAGGGTAAATTATGGACCGACCTTCGCGAAATTTTACAGTGTCATTTCTAGTCGAATAAAACGGACTTGTGCAAAATCTTATGTCATTCCGTGCATTTTTGCATCATTTATGTTAGTTTTTGTAACAAAATTATCAAGTTTTTGAAGGTGGTGGTTCCACATTTTGATTCATAGCTCTGGTCCTACTGAACTGATTTTGCTGAAATTCAACCCCAAACTGCTTAGGATAACTACAAGCAATTTGAAACCTAGTTTGTTTATTTCTTTTGAGTTTTTCGAAACTGAGCGTGTTTACAACAGACGGACAGACGGACAGACAAACGGACATGGCTAAATCGACTTAGAATTACTCAAGCAGCCCGAATATATATGGGGGGTCTGAGATGAATAGTAAAAAAGTTTTACACGGAATGACAAACTTAGTATACCCTCTTCACAACTAATTCATTTAAAAAAAGCTGACAAATACTCTACAGAAAATTTCTTCTCTTAATAACTTTAATAAAAAATATTTTTTTTCAAAAAAGTAAAATTTTGTAAGTAGAACATTTCTTGGAAAAGTCCTCTTATGGAAAACAAATAAATAAATACCCTTTAGAAAAGTACCTTTCAAACTTAAAACGGCTAAATAAGCTAAAGAAATTCTTTTTTCATTCACCCAACAACCACTTAAGTTGTTATTGTTGCTACCAGAATTACTTGCTTAAAAACTTTGTTGAAAAAAAAATCCTTTCTATGCGGCTTTCAATACCTGTTCATATTCCTTTTAAACTTGTACATTAAAACATACAGCATTTTTTCTAAGAATTTGGCCTTTTTTTCCCCCTTTGGAAAAAAGTTTAGTTTCTTAAAGTTAAGCTTTTACATTATTGTTGCTTATGCTGATGTTCACGTTGAGGAAATTAATTTTTAATGTTGAAAGTTAAACTAATTTCGGCCTTTAAGAGAAAAATGAAAATCATTAAGGAACAAAATTAGCTTTTTCCATCATTGGTTGTGTTAACTTAACTTTAAATATCATCATAAATCGAATGAAGACGTGATGTTAAAAAAGAATTTACATTTATTAAGAGAATATTATACAAGGACCTCAGGGGTTTTCTAGGAAGGAAAGTGAAAACGAAAAAAAGATAATAATAAGAAAATAGAAAAACATACTAATAACAATAGGGAATGACAGTATTAGACTGACATGATGTAAAGAAGGAGTGAAAGAGAGAGAGAGGGAGAAAGAAATAGACATTACTTAGACCAAACATTTAAATCATTATAACACTTATCATGTGATTATTTTATTTATTTATTTTGCCTATTTAAAGCTTTATGTAAAACAGATACGTTTCCTAAATCCAACATTGACCCTGAAATATGGAGTTATAATGAAATGTTAATAGCTTTTGCGTAAGAAGGCGGCGACAAGTTTCGTTTTGTCAGGAGGCCTAAAAGGATCAAAGTCCACTTGTCCTTTTAATTTAATGTTTGGTTGATTAAACTTAAGTAGCAGTTAAAATGTTTCTGTTAGCTTTCTTTTTGTTTTGCATTAATCATATATAAACGTTAAAAAGTTTATGTTTTTTTTAGATTTTTTTTTTGGGGGAAAACAGTTTGAAAGGAAGTTAGTTAAAGGACAATTTAGAAAATTGCTTTGTAATTTGTTATATATGTAAGCTTATGAGTCGTTAGTTTTCTATTACTTGTGTCATTTTCATTCAGAGTCCCTAATAAATGATAACGTTTCTTTAAGGAATCTCATTTGCAATACTTCAAAAGGGTAAGTTTTTAACGATTTTAAGTCATTTTTTACCCTTCATAAGTTTGATAAAAACTTTTGGTTAGTGTTTTTTAAATTGAGAGTTGAGAAGTTTTTTAAACGTTTTTATACTTCAAAAGACATATTAATATATTTTTCTTACCATTTTTTTTGCTTAACATTTAGACCCCTTGCTTGCTAAATGATTGTAAGCGACATTTAAAAAAAGTTTATGGTTGAAATTAAAATTTTATACCGCTATTGAATAAACAAAATGTCAAAATTGTTAATAACGTCATATATATAAGGTGTTCAGTTTGATCGTAAATAATGTTTTAATTTTTTTCTATGTTACTAATTGATTGTAAAGGCTAGTTTACACTATCTCACAAGTCTTACGTATTCCAAAATACTTTGTGAGATAGAAATCTAATGAGTTTTTTTGCGACTTTAAAAACATCTAATTTAACATAATAGTTTGTGTTTACACCATCACACAAAGTATAAACACTCACACATGAAATAAAATGCAACCCTGATCCAATGAAAAGTATTATTGTTAGAAATTTTTAAAAAAACGATGAAGTTGTATGGGATGTCAACCTTTTTTTCATAATACTTGTCATTTTCATCACAAATGCATGCAAACTATCAGACTTTTCCATATTTTTTGACATGTATTAATACAAATTATAATAGTGTAAACTAGCCTTAAGCGACACACAGGGTGATATTTTGAAAAAAAAAAATATTAATTATTCTGTTTTATTTAATTTTCTTTTGAAGTTCTTTAATTGTTCTGCCTGGGAGTTATTCCATAATGAAATAATACCCAAATGAAATAATTCCCAAAAAATTAAACATGGAAGTAAATTTTTTTGGTATTATTTTATCTGCACACGCACACATTATTTCATTTATTTTGGGAGTTATTTAATTTTCAATTATTTGCAATTTCTTTAAATTTTTTAACATTTTCCATTTTTATACCCTCCACCACAATTAGTTGTGAAGAGGGTATACTAAGTTTGTCATTCCGTGTGAAACTTTTTTATTATTCATCTCAGACCTCATAAAGTATATGTATTCTGGCTGCTTGAGTAATTCTAAGTCGATTTAGCCATGTCCGTCTGTCTGTCCGTCTGTTGAAAACACGCTCACTTTCGAAAAACTCAAACGAAATAAACAAACTAGGTGTCAAATTGCTTGTAGTTATCCTAAGCAGTTTGGGATTGAATTTCAGCAAAATCGGTTCAGTAGGACCAGAGCTATCAATCAAAATGTGGGACCACCACCTTCAAAAACTTGATAATTTTGTTACAAAAACTAACATAAATGATGCAAAAATGCACGGAATGACATAAGATTTTGCACAAGTCCGTTTTATTCGACTAGAAATGACACTGTAAAATTTAGTGAAGATCGGTACATAATTTACCCTAGGCCCCATATATGCCCTACTCCCGGAAAACAGTTTAGTCTCCTAAAACCATAATTAATAACAAATCGTCACAGTTTAAGATAATAATAATAAAAAGACATCATACAGATATTACTCCTTAAACATTCGAACTGTCGGTGGAGGGTATCAAAGATTCGGCACAGCCGAATATAGCACTCTAACTTGTTATTTATTAGTTTTTTTTTTTTAAGTAAATTACCTGATAAGTAAATATTCAAGTGCAAAGTACAAAGTAGTTAGTTTTTAACATACATACTTATTATTTGGGTTGGGTACATATACCCGAAACTGGGAATCTCGCATAGCTGGCCTACGGCCGGATCCAAGGATTTGCTCAAACACCATCTTCGCTAGCAAACGTGATCAAGGCCAGAATTAGATAATTGAATAAGCGAATACGGTGTTTTTTTTATACCCAGTGTTCGAAAATAAACTCTTAGGATCGCTCCATAGTGTTCGGTTCGGTAGATTTGTGGAAAACACAAACGCTAATAGTGTTTGTGTAGTAAATCATTAAAAAAATAACGCTTCCCTGTTTGTCATCTTTCGAACACAAAAATAATACTGCTCTTTTCCAACTCAACCAAAGACGAGAACATTTAATTCCGTTCGTTTTTTTTTTTTTTTAATTCACAAACTTTATTGAGTTCGGCTCGGCTCATTAATATTCGTCCCCTTTGGCTGGTAAAAAAACCAAAAATTTTTTTAAAAAACAAAGTACACACATACACAAACAAAACATATACACAATATACATACAAGCTGTTCGTGCTGCGGTCGTTGTTAAAATTTTTTGTTTGTTCATTTCTTTAATAATGAAAAAAAAATAACACTATAGAACATTTAAATATAATATTTGTCTTCAGTATCACTACAATTGTTCTGTTTTTTAACGAAGAACAGAACACTACATACTTTTCGGCGCTTTCTTGAAAATAGTTACGAACGTTATTAAGGGTTGTGTTCTTATACACAAACACTATAAAAACAGATATTATACCGTAGATGCGACAATATTTGGGCCCGTCCGAAGGCCGTCTATGGAAAGAAGTGTTTTTCTGCATTTTAAAATATGATATAAAGAAATTCGCAATTTTCGAATTCGGAAATTTAAGTTTCGGGTATATGACCCCAACCCAAAAAGGTATCTATGCTTAAAACAGCTTTGTATTGCCTCTTAAATTTTTGAAAATATTTTTTGTACCCGCTTCTTATTTGTAATTGTTTGTGACAGCGACACTATAGTACAGAGTTTAAAAAATTTTCAATGATTTGAATGCGTGTTCAAAGGGAATTGTGCACGATGAATTTGTTTAATGACATCATAATAAATCAAAAAGTCGATTTTTAACTGTTTCTGGATTAAGGCCTTTTACATTTTAGGCGACGATATGCGGGCTTGTACTCGACGGCAAGGTATTTTAAAATTACATTTATTTAATTTTCACACATTTTGTTAAGTTTTAATTTTTGAAAAGTTAATCGAGTTTGGAATTAAGGATTTTTGATGGAATGATTTCTAAACTGGACAGCCATATTAATTAATCTTTCAAGGCAAGAATTGATTACTTTCCTAACTTTTTTTAGTCTTAAAAGAAGTTAGCAGTGATTTTTTTTTACACAAGTATATACATATATTGTTTGTTGGCGTATATGGGCGATTTCACAGAAAAGTAAACTTTTGTCAGGATATGCCACCAAGCAATTTAGATTGTTTTTTAAAGGCAAACTTGCTTGTTTGTGCTTTGCTGTCTACCTCTTTAGTTTGTAAAGGAGGGGAACAATTTGAACAACATGGATCTAAAAATTAATTATTTGGTTTCGTAACGTGGCAAAATGTACAATTTTCTGTGGAAATGCCCATACTCCATAAGCATTTCGTTAAAAGTATATAAACATTTTTTTGGAATCTGTGTAACATGTCTCCCAGAGGGGTTGAAGGAATCACCTTTTGGTGTTACATCCTTCGAGGCAAATCATGTTATAGGTCATTTCTGGCAACAGTTGACTCGCACATACCCAGTAAAAACTTTATGATTTTTTGTAATATGTGGTAGTTATTTCATACGTTACCTGGTAAGTAGGTGTCATTACAATTATCATTACTCTAAAAACTTCAATAAGCGCTTACTAGTAATGACCTCAGTAACAACTTATCACTTCTATTTTTTTCACCACTGAACATTTGCTCACTAATAATCAGCTCAATAACTACTTATTAGTTGTGTTGTTTTCAGTACTGAATATTTATTTACTGGTAACGTACTCAATTACTACTTATAAGGTCTATAAACTAGGAATTTTTTGGCCTCTAGTCGTAGTTAAATAACAACTAGATATTTTTTGACTTCTATTAAGTGTATTGTAAGTGCTGAATTCTGTGGACACCTCGAACAAAAATAAGTAGTTATTCAGACGAAAAATTTATTTTCTCCAACTTTACTTGCTAACTTACTAGGTAAGTAAAGTTTTTGCTGGGTAGTGAAGCCGTTGAGAAGTATCTGAAGATTTATGTTCTGAGTTTTATTGTCCTACTTCCATGGAGTTCTTCGGAACAGAGATATTGTAGCGGGCTAGAGAAACATGACAGTTTACTGTTGTGTAGGTATTCATTCCTCGGACATTAAAGGTCTCCGTTTGTATACTTTTCCAAGAAATGCTTGCTGAAGCCCGAGGACTCGGGAGATGGTCTTGCCTTACTTTGAAGGAATATTTTCGGGAAGCACGTGGTGGCTGTGATTACACCCAAATCGCGGGTTAAACGGGGTGTCATTATCAGTGTTTAAAAAGCTGCTGTTGAGATAGTAAAAGTCATAAGATTGTGTTTTACCTTCGACATCTTCATTTGCAATTGAACAAAAATAAACTGTTGCCTTTACTTTTGATTCATTAAATGAAAACAGTCGCAGTGAAGGCAAAAGCAAAAAACTAAACGTTGTACACAACAGCAGTAGACATGTTCAGAAGTGTTTGGTTTGACAGACTGAAACTTTTAAAAAATCCCGTAGTTAACGAAGCTGGGACATGTCGACTGCCGATGTTCTTTGTTTATACAACCTTTCGTTTTTTGCTTTTGCCTGGACTACGGCTGTTTTTATTCAATGAATCAGAAGTAAAAGTCACAGTATATTTTTGTCCAATGAAAAATCCAAAAGTGGAAGAAAAAGCAATTTTTTTATTTTGACTGTAGTTTTTTACACCCTGGCCATTATTTGTAGGGAAATTCATGTGAATTGAGCACCTGCTGAGATGTTAAAAATTGCCTTTAAATCAATTGACAGAGTTAGATTGCACCAGCTCAACAAGGGGGAGAGTAGAATTTTGTCGGTTATACTTTCGAATAGCAACCTGTATATGAAAAATAATTCTCGCATTTAGAGGGGAACTTGGTAAATGCATACATAAATCACCAAGTGGATGAGATCAACCATTAGATGGTATAATCAAAACCAAATCTGTAGGTAACATGTTTACTTTAAACTCTTTTTTATATTTTGAACATTTCATTGATATTTTTATAAACACTACGTTGAACTTTTGTTAATTAAGTTGAGTGTTTTGTTCAAAGTTTTTTACCATTTCATAGAGTGTTTGTATATATGCTTAAAACATTAGGTTCAAGGCTAATAAAGAGGAAATCTAATTAAAATGTTATAAAGATGCAAAATTCTTCTTTTTTAAACAACTTTCTTCTTTACAGATTTATTTAAGGTGTGTCAAGAAAATTAATTTACAAAAAAGCTTGTCTAAATTTTAATTGTTTTAAGATATAAATTTCTGTTTTTAAGATTTTACATTTTCTTTGAAATCGAAAAAAAAAAATTACTTAAAATGGGTAAAAAAAACAGCCAGCAGCATTCAAAAACTTGCTCCAAAACAATTCTATTCACAGGTGTTGTCTGTTCCTGAACTTATTTTTTTTTCTTCATATAGTTCCCATGAGTTTAAATAATTTAAATATAAAGTAAAAATGTATATTGAATTGTTCAATTCCTTTGAATTGAGAACAAAAGAAATAATTGTTTGTGTATTAAGAACAACAGACATTAACACACATACCAGCAGCCCAGTCAGCATGTGGAAAATGGTTTTAGCAAAAATCACCAAAATTAATCTTTTAAGACTTTATTAGATGATTAAAAATTTATTAATTAATAAATGATTCCCAGAAAAGGACTGGCTTAAAAAAGCTACATTTACAGAATTTGCGCAATCATCGAAATGTAACTGTTTTAAACATTATTTTAGAATCATTAATATTTAGCTTAGCCTAACGATGAAAAATGTTGTTTTGCTGTTGATACGGTAAGTTACGGGAGGGAAAAAGCTGAGTAAGAGATTTTTTGCTTTTTATTAAAAAAAAAAAAACATAAAATATTACAAATATCCAACTTGCAAATGATTTTATCGCTAGAGCAAAAATGCAATTAGAAATCCGAGTGTAATACGATTCGAAAATCACTCTAAATTGGTTAGTCTGTTAGTACTAGCACAAACTCTCTCGGAAACAAGTAAGGGTGGTGTATTCGGCTATGCCGAATCTTATATACCCTTCACAATGGTGCAATAACAACTCAACCTTATATAAATAACTTTTTTTAGATATAAATAAATCTATTCTCTGCCACACCTACTTTTCCAAAACCACCCATATTTTGTCGGATTATGTATATTGATATCCAATAAACTTTGGCTTTTGCCGTTCTTGATATATAAAAAAAAAAAACAGACAGACAGACATCAATTAATGAACTGCACTTTACATATAAGTCTTGTTTACGTGTAATAAAAGCGTAGACATTCAAAAAATAAAAAAGAAAAACAAACTTATATAACTTTGGATGATGGGTATAAAAAACCTCAACAGCATGCGATTTTATGATAGATATTAGAGGCAGTCATGGCTTTTACTCATATCTCAGCTATTTTTGGACCGATCTACCTGAATTTGAAAAGCAATATTTAACGGAACAGATGTGACGGATAACCCATTTCAACAGACAATCGATTAGACGGACAGACGGGCATCGTTAAATTAACTGCGCTACTCATAAGGACCAAGTTCATATACCCTTTACTAGGAGTATGATCAATATCGTGGACATTACAAACGAAATGACAAATCTATATGTTGTTACGAAATAGGATTTATCTAAGAATTATTTTTAGTTTTAGTTACAAATTATTTTGTAAATTATAATTTAAGTCGTATTAGTGTAAATTGTTATTGGCTTCACTGAATTGTATATAGGCCTTAGATTTAATTGTGGAATTTCGAATTCGAACAGAATGGTCTGGAATCGACTAGAAGGTTCTTGAATCTACTAGTCTACAACTAATGGGTGATTTTTAAAGCTTAGTTTTGTTTTATATCTAATAAAATACTCAAATTCGCATCATATATTCAAAATTTTTATTGGAATCGATAAATTGGTCTTTGCCATTTACTTTTTAACAATAACTTCATGTAAATGTTGCTAGCCGCTCCGCTTCAAATGGTCCATTCGTAAGGTCCAATTTTGCACCACTTTTTCGAACATTTCGGCCTGTAAGGCTTCAATCGTGTTTGGCTTGTCCACATAGACCAACTACTTTACATAACACCACAAGAAATAGTCAAGAGGAGTCGAATCACCTGATCTTGGCGGCCAACTAAAGGGCCATTTCGAGAGATAAACTGCTCACGAAATTCATCCTTTAATATGTCCATTGTTTCACGAGCTGTGTGGCATGTGGCACCGTCTTGTTGAAACCACATATCAACCAAGTTCAACTCAGCCAATTGGGGCAAAAAAAGTCGCGTATCATGGCCCGATATCGTTCGCCGTTGACGGTAAAGTTTCTTCCACGGTCGTTTTTGAAGAAAAATGGACCGATGATGCCACCAGCCCATAAGCCACACCAAACTGTCGTTTTTTCGGGATGCATCGGTAACTTTTGTACGGCATGTGGCTGTTCTTCACCCCAGATGCGGCAGTTTTGCTTGTTTACGTATCCATTTAGCCAGAAATGAGCCTCATCGCTGAACACAATTTTTCGATAAAACAGTGGATTTCCATCGAGCCGAATTTTCATAATAAATTTCAACGATTTGCTGTCGTTGCTCGTTTGTGAGTTTCTCCATAATGAAATGGCAGAGTATACTAAACACTTTTCACTTTCACAGATGTACTTTTGACATAATTACCAACCAGTGCTGCCAGCCCGAAAAACTTAATTCATAAAAAACCACCCTTTAATGCCGGTGGTGAATTATAAATACAGGCTGACCTGAAAGTTTAGTTTAGTTTTGTTTTGAGACATTAAACGGTTCAGTTAGTAACTAACAATATTGGATACAATTTGTGATCGTTATAATAAATTTCAATAAAGTTTGTTTTGTTTAATAAGTGGGTTTATTTATTTTGATTTGCAATTAAAAGAACTCAGCGGCTTATTTTAACGGGTGTAACGAGTCGTATCTGATCAGAAATGCGATTCAAAAAAGACTCTTTCTGCAGAGTCGCGGATGGGGCATTATTTTCTCCCGAAAGAACAGTCATTTTCGACCTAAAAAAGGAGCTCATAAATCCTTATTTTAATCGCGAAGAACTGTCAAAAAAAATACTCGAATGTGATCAATTATTCCAAAAAATGCTGGCTGGGATTTAATAAATAAATAGAAATCCTGCATACAAGTTTTAATATGAATACCAATATCTTTAAAGAATAAAACCATTTTCAACGAGCTAACTGCATGCAAATCATAAAAAACAGGAGCTGTTTAAAACAAATTCTATAAAAGTTTAAAAATATAAGTAAATAAAATAAGTTTCGAAAAAATGCAAATAAAAATATAGACAGACTTTATAGTACAGACAATTTTTTACAATTACATATATAATACTCCGTATTTGTTCCCTGCAGGAAATGTCACTAGTGAATCTGTACTGATTCACTATTGACACAGTCACCAGGACTAGTGACTAATTATACCCCAGACAATGTTATTTACTATAGACATTTAACATGTGCGTGTCATTGGAAATCTACTACTGACGTTGGTACTACTGACTAGGTAGTTCCTTTGGGAACATATGTATACATTGGAACCAGAGAATCACTAGTACATTTTAGTACATGTAGTCTACACTTTTGGTACGAATACAATTTTTTTTATTATTTCTTTAACTTTTATAGGAATTGTACTTCTTAATTGTTATTGATAAAATTGTTTTCGTATTAAAGCCAAATATAGTGGCAAATGTAGTGTAGTGTAGACACTTCGTTGACAATGTCACCAAAATAGTCGACAAAACTGGTGACTTGGAGACACTTGCACCCAGGTTTCCTTCAGGGTTGTTATAAAAACAAATACATAAATAAATTTATACGCATACATTTACATAAAATTCATAGGAATTATTTAATTAAGTAAAGAATTTAAAATAAAATATTAAAAACTATAAAAATTTTACCAAAACTACACAGAAAAAACCAATAAAAAGATAGACAGAACGATTTCCACATGCATATTTATTTAAATCCTTAAACATATTAATGGAGAACAAAGATTTACTTACATTCATAACAGGTTATGCATTTTGCGGTTTCAAAAGCTAAGTTCTCTAAAACGTCCATGTGATTTTGATGAAACTCTTATTTCATTATACATAATTGAAAAAAATCAAAATTGCTTGCAGCAATCGATCCTTTTCCATTACTTTTTTGCACATTTTGAACGGCATCTCGGCGATAACTTGACGAATGTTGGTTTTAAATGCTCCAATCTAAGGGAATTATCCGCCTAGACATACTCTTTGACGTAGAACGACAAAAACAGACGAACGGCTTTAAATCACATGATCTTGATGGGCAATTGACGTCGCCAAAATGTGCCATTATGAGTTCTGGAAACTTCCCATGCACTAAATCCAAATTAAATAGTCTTGTGCTCATGGCACTGCGAATTGGACTTTATATGGATGGATATGCAAATCGAATTGCAAACTACACCATAATGAGCTTTAAAATAGGCTCAATTGCTCAGGCCGCCGCATAGTACTCTCTTTCACGCAAAACTTAAGATTAATAAAGTTCTTAGAATAATTATGTTGTACAGTACTTCTCGGATAAGTGCATTCAGCTTAAGTGAGTTTCACTTTCCTTAAACGATTTAATTTGTATATATATTTTTCTCTTATTTGCATCCCGCTTAACTGCGTTACACTCATAAATGGGTCATATATTTCGTAAAAAAATATAAAATATCAAACAAAATTTCACACTTAATTACGCGAACGAGTTTCTTGATTTTTTTATGTTTTGTTTGTAACTTTAAAGGAATTTTACTTTTCTTTGTGTTCTAAAATAATTAGGCATTTCACAAAGTGTTCTATTGTGTCATGTTGGTTGTATTTGCCAGGGTATAAAATACTGCAGTCAAAATAAAAAAATTGCTTTTTCTTCCACTTTTGAATTTTTCATTGGACAAAAATAAACTGTTGCTTTTACTTCTGATTCATTGAATAAAAACACCCGTAGTACAGGCAAAAGCAAAAAACGAAAGGTTGTATAAACAAAGAAAATCAGCAGTCGACATGTCACATCTTCGTTAACTACGGAACTTTTTAAAAGTTTCAGTCTGTCAAACCAAACACTTCCGAACATGTCGACTGTCGATGTTCTTTGTTGTGTACAACTTTTCGCTTTTTTGCTTTTGCCTGGACTTCGGCAGTTTTCATTTAATGAATCAGAAGTTAAGGCAACAGATTATTTTTGTCCAATAACAAATGAAGTAGTCGAAGTCACAGCACAATCTTATGACTTTTACTATCTCAACTGCAGCTTTTTAAGCACTTGTATTTGCTACAATTCTATGACTGTCTTAAAAATGTTGTTTTATTTTTCATATTAAATTGTATAATGAACAGGGCAAGTTTTCAACGCTTTTTGCGTGTAAAATATGCTTTTGCATATTTCTTAAGTTTTTCCCAAAAAAAAAAATTATTTTTGATGTCTATAATTTGTGTAAATTTGCATACTACAACGTTTTTAACAAAAGAATTGCTTTTGAGTCAATCGGTTGCAATTACAAAATAAAAATATATCGGTTCTTTTCTTTCATAAGAATTTTTTTATATTGAAATTTTTAACAAGAACTAAAAGAAATTATAACGGGTTCCAACGAAAATCGCTTCTACGCACCGCAGTTCAACGAACAACTACCAAAGATTATTAACTCAGCAAGATTTGGGCGCGAATGCCGTAATTCGCCCTCTGTTCTTCAGGTCTCGCTACTACAGCAACATGCACACATCTGTAATGGTGTAAAGGTGCCTGTTTTTTTAAATTTCCTTATAATCTTGCCAAATCCTTCCACAATGCTCGAAAATTAGTGGCCACGTTTGTAGTAAGTTTTAGCTATTTTTACGGCTTCCAGACCGGCGGGTTTTGAAACTACTTAATGGATAACCCTGTATAAAACCATACAAATGTACCATATATTTCCAAATTTGTTTCAATACACTTGCATAAATAATGCAGTTCATAAGTTTGGAAAGCTTGAACTATAAACAACAAAGTTTAAGATTTAAATACAAAATCTTAATAGATACAGATGTGGCTTCAAATGTAATTAATAATGGGTATCTTTAAATTGTGTAATTCTTTTGTAGGTCTGTTACTTTAAATGTTTGCTATAAATACATTTTTAAATTCAAAGTGTCTTGTTTATCGGGCATGGACAATTTTGAATCAAGAGGCAGGGAAACTAGACAATTGCGAGTAATAAGAAATCTATTTTTCTTTTAAAGGTAATTTTTAAGATAAAAGTTACGTTACGAATAACAGTTTTCCCAACTTAAACCGGCTTTCCCATTCAGTAGTACGATTTTTTCAAAAATCATGCGTGCCTATAAAGTTTGATAATGTGACCTTAAAACAAATTTGAGTGACAGATTTTTTTGGCAAGACTGTCCGACTTCCAAATGCATATGAAAATATTCATAAAATAATAGCAGAGTCATATGAGTTTGCATTTCTTTTGTATGCATTGACAACAGATTTTGCAGACATTTTTTCTATGTCGGGTAGAATCTGTCAGATTTGTGATCGATGTCTGGAGCCGATCGATCCTTGGTCCGATGATTCATTTCTATTATCGGCTTATTTATTTGTTGGTCACCTAGCAATTATGAAAAGTAGTTTACCCAAGTATTTGCTTACATTTTTTTTGTTGCACCGACAAAAAAGTTAATATAACAATATTTATAAACATGTTGTAAAATAATTAGTATTGTGGTTATTTTGTTGAAAAATTTATGGTTTTTCATCTAAATTTTTAATATTTTTAATTAGGCTCAAGTTCATTAAATTTAATTTTCATTAAATTATTTTTATGAAGAAAGGAATTTTACAACTTGAAAATTAATTAAAATTGTTATTGATAATCTTTCAGTCTTGACCGTGGCCGGGATTCGAACCGCGGCCGGCAGGTTACCATGACATGCCTCGATCGCAACCACTCGATCTTCTCAAATGGATTTGCCGTTTTACACTCGCAGCCATCGACGACTGCTGACGTCAATAGTAAAACATCAATTCTTAAACCAAATTGTATTTTAACCTTTGGTAGATCGAAGTTTGCTTTTTTTGAATGATTATCCATTTTAATTGATTTTACATGTTCTTCCTTACTTCTGTTTTTTCGTACTTTTGTCAAGAATTTTTCTTGAAGTCGTCGATGGCTGCGAGTGTAAAACGGCAAATCCATTTGAGAGGATCGAGTGGTTGCGATCGAAACATGTCATGGTAACCTGCCGGCTGCGGTTCGAATCCCGGCCACGGTCAAGAATGAAAGATTATCAATAACAATTTTAATTAATTTTCATGTTGTAAAACTCCTTTCATCATAAAAATAATTTAATGAAAATTAAATTTAATGAACTTGAGCCTAATTAAAAACATTAAAAACATGTTAATAAATTATAATTCTATTTCTTCGACCTTTTTTATTAAATATTATTCTTAATAAATTATTCAAGCTTAAGGTCACTTTTTTAAAAAAATTAATTAAAATATTTTAATTTTTATTTTCAATATTTCGATTTCCGTTGAAAACATTCTTCAGGAAATTTTTATAAAAAAAATTTTAATTTTTATAAAAATTTTTAATGTTTATAAAAATTTTTAATTTTTATAAAAATTTCCTGAAGAAGATTTCCAACGGAAATCGAAATTTTGAAAATAAAAATTAATTTTTTTTTTAAAAAAGTGACCTTAAGCTTGAATAATTTATTAAGAATAATATATTAAAACATGTTGTAAAATGTTATAAAGAATATTCTGGAAAATTCGCACATATTTTAACCACTCTAAGAATTTAAATAAATATTTAGTAATATGTATACTAATATGAATATTAACAATTATTTTACTAAATATATTTTACGTTATGTTACGTGTAACTCTTATATAGCCCTTTTAAAAATGTATTATACAAAATGTTTGTAAACATTGCTTTGACTAATAACACTTAATTAATGTTTATAAACATATCCAAATTTTGATATTTCATCACATTTAATTTTCATTAAATTATTTTTATGAAGAAAGGAATCCTACAACATGAAATCAATCAAATTAATTGATAATTTTTCATTCTTGAGTGCCACGGGAATCGAGTGGTTGCAATTGAAACATGTAAAAGCCGTAAAAGCCTGGGTTCGATGAACTTAACCCTTATTAAAATATCAAAACTTGGCAAAAACCGTGAGCAGTTCAACAGAATAACCACAATACTAATTATTTTTTACATTTCTTTTAAGTGTACCTACTGACCAGAATCACACAAATTTTATGTTTTTTGAGAATAATACAACCCTGTGATGATAAATTGTTATTGTTTTTTTTTTTTGAAAAATTTCAAGCAAAAATTAGATCAGGGAGCATTTTCGTCAAAATACTTAAGACTAAAAAACTAAAAAAAAAACTAGAAACTATTACAAATACTATTTTTAATGTTCATAAAGTGAAATAAAATATAAATCATATATACGTAAATATTTTCAAAACCCTCGTTAAAATAATCTCAGCTGTAATTTTAAGCTTTTAACTAAAATTATACAAATTTAGTTTAAGTTTTTGTTAGTTTATAAAGCCTTAAATAAGAACCATAAAAGATTTACATCTTAAGTAAACTGGAAACAAAACTACACATATTCGACAACATTTTTCGTTACAACAATATTAAAAATAAATTTTTTAACTACACACAATCTGTAAATCTAGAGTTTGAATTATCATAAGAAGTTTTTAAATCCCTGGTTTCCAAATTTTTTCTTCACCAAAGAATTTAATTAAGGGGAGTTAAGCAACAAACCGCCCAAAATAAAAAAAAAATGAATTTGTGAATTTTAAGCCAACAAAGAAAAAAAAAAAAAAAAAATTAAATAAAAAAAGAAAGATTACAAAAGTGTGTATGGAAATATCTGTGTTTTTTTAAAATTGTAATTAAATTACAAAACAAACGAACAGAACAAGTTTTTTAATTGCTTACGAGTTAAAGCAAATCGTATTTTTTTGTTGAGGGCTGATAGAAAAAAATGCATGCACTGACATACGCCCACACACACACACAAACACGCACACACTAAAAGATAGGAAACATAATTTTTTTAGCTAAATGAAATAAAATGAATTGCATTTACGTAAGGATCTGTGTTTAATTTTCTTTCTACTTACTTTTTACCTTAAGCACCATGGGGTAGGGATGGTTTAATAGTCAGATTAATTTTATTTATAATAATCAGGTATGAATGTAAGTTGTTTGCTATAAATGGCAAGTTCTTGAATGATTTGTTGTTGATAAAAAGGAAATTTCGCTTAATTTCCTATTAAAAGGAAATTTCGCTTAATAGGAAATTTTTAAAATTTAACTATATAAATACTAAATTTAGATAATATTTAGTATTAATAAAAAGTTTATACAAAATTTATAAAAATATTTATAATAAATAAATACAAATAAAAATAGAAAATTTCTACAAAATTTACTATAAATGGGAAATTTCTACAAAATTTACTTTAAATGGAAAATTTTTACAAAATTAACTATAAATAGAAAATTTCCACCAAAATTACGATAAATAGAAAATTTCTACAAAATGTACTATAATTAAAATAATATCCACCAAAAAGTAAAAAATTTAGTATTAATAGAAAATTTCAACAAATATACTATTTAAAGCAGCCTTTTTCAAAATCTACAATAAATAGTAAATTTCTACAAAATTTACTTTAAATGGAAAATTTCTACAAAACTGAATATTTATAGAACATACTATAAAAAGCAAAATTCTTTACAATTTCTACAAAATTTGCTATAAATATAAACTTTTACAATAAATACTATTAAAAGCAAATTTCTACAAAATTTACTTCAAAAGGAAAATTTCTACAAAATTGAGTATTTTTAGAAAATTTCTACAAATTTGCTATAAATAGCAATTTTCTACAAAATTTATTATAAAACGAAAATTTCTTCAAAATTTACTCTAAATCAAAGTTTCTACAATATTAACTATAAATAGAAAATTTCTACAAAATTTACTATAAATAGAAAATTTCAACAAAATTTACTATAACAAGAAAATTTCTACAAAATTTACTATAAATAAAAAATTTCTACAAAATTTACTATAAATAAAAAATTTCAACAAAATTTACTATAACAAGAAAATTTCTACAAAATTTACTATAAATAAAAAATTTTTACAAAATTTACTTTAAATAGAAAATTTCAACAAAATTTACTATAACAAGAAAATTTCTACAAAATTTACTATAAATAAAAAATTTACTTTAAATGGAAAATTTGTACAAAATTTACTATAACTAAAAAATTTTTACAAAATTTACTATAAATAAAAAATTTTTACAAAATTTACTTTAAATAGATAATTTCAACAAAATTTACTATAACAAGAAAATTTCTACAAAATTTACTATAAATAAAAAATTTCTACAAAATTTACTTTAAATGGAAAATTTGTACAAAATTTACTATAAATAAAAAATTTTTACAAAATTTACTTTAAATGGAAAATTTCTACAAAATTTACTATAAATAGAATATTTTTACAAAATTTACTATAAATAGAAAATTTCAACAATATTTACTATAAAAAGAAAATTTCTACAAAATTTACTATAAATAAAAAATTTCTACAAAATTTAGTAAAAATATAAAATTTCTACAAAATTTACTTTAAATGGAAAATTTCTACAAAACTAAATATTTTTAGAACATTTTTACAAATATACTATAAAAAGCAAAATTCTTTACAATTTCTACAAAATTTGCTATAAATAGAAACTTTTACAATAAATACTATAAAAAGCAAATATCTACAAAATTTACTACAAAAGGAAAATTTCTACAAAATTGAGTATTTTTAGAAAATTTCTACAAATTTGCTATAAATAGCAATTTCCTACAAAATTTATTAAAAAACGAAAATTTCTTCAAAATCTACTCTAAATCAAAGTTTCTACAATATTAACTATAAAAAGAAAATTTCTACAAAATTGGCTATAAATAGAAAATTTCTACAAAATTTACTATAAATAAAAAATTTTTACAAAATTTACTTTAAATGGAAAATTTCTACAAAATTTACTATAAATAGAATATTTTTACAAAATTTACTATAAATAGAAAATTTCAACAATATTTACTATAAAAAGAAAATTTCTACAAAATTTACTATAAATAAAAAATTTCTACAAAATTTAGTAAAAATATAAAATTTCTACAAAATTTACTTTAAATGGAAAATTTCTACAAAACTAAATATTTTTAGAACATTTTTACAAATATACTATAAAAAGCAAAATTCTTTACAATTTCTACAAAATTTGCTATAAATAGAAACTTTTACAATAAATACTATAAAAAGCAAATATCTACAAAATTTACTACAAAAGGAAAATTTCTACAAAATTGAGTATTTTTAGAAAATTTCTACAAATTTGCTATAAATAGCAATTTCCTACAAAATTTATTAAAAAACGAAAATTTCTTCAAAATCTACTCTAAATCAAAGTTTCTACAATATTAACTATAAAAAGAAAATTTCTACAAAATTGGCTATAAATAGAAAATTTCTACAAAATTTACTATAAATAAAAAATTTTTACAAAATTTACTTTAAATGGAAAATTTCTACAAAATTTACTATAAATAGAATATTTTTACAAAATTTACTATAAATAGAAAATTTCAACAATATTTACTACAAAAAGAAAATTTCTACAAAATTTACTATAAATAAAAAATTTCTACAAAATTTAGTAAAAATATAAAATTTCTACAAAATTTACTTTAAATGGAAAATTTCTACAAAACTAAATATTTTTAGAACATTTTTACAAATATACTATAAAAAGCAAAATTCTTTACAATTTCTACAAAATTTGCTATAAATAGAAACTTTTACAATAAATACTATAAAAAGCAAATATCTACAAAATTTACTACAAAAGGAAAATTTCTACAAAATTGAGTATTTTTAGAAAATTTCTACAAATTTGCTATAAATAGCAATTTCCTACAAAATTTATTAAAAAACGAAAATTTCTTCAAAATCTACTCTAAATCAAAGTTTCTACAATATTAACTATAAAAAGAAAATTTCTACAAAATTGGCTATAAATAGAAAATTTCTACAAAATTTACTATAAATAAAAAATTTTTACAAAATTTACTTTAAATGGAAAATTTCTACAAAATTTACTATAAATAGAATATTTTTACAAAATTTACTATAAATAGAAAATTTCAACAATATTTACTATAAAAAGAAAATTTCTACAAAATTTACTATAAATAAAAAATTTCTACAAAATTTAGTAAAAATATAAAATTTCTACAAAATTTACTTTAAATGGAAAATTTCTACAAAACTAAATATTTTTAGAACATTTTTACAAATATACTATAAAAAGCAAAATTCTTTACAATTTCTACAAAATTTGCTATAAATAGAAACTTTTACAATAAATACTATAAAAAGCAAATATCTACAAAATTTACTACAAAAGGAAAATTTCTACAAAATTGAGTATTTTTAGAAAATTTCTACAAATTTGCTATAAATAGCAATTTCCTACAAAATTTATTAAAAAACGAAAATTTCTTCAAAATCTACTCTAAATCAAAGTTTCTACAATATTAACTATAAAAAGAAAATTTCTACAAAATTGGCTATAAATAGAAAATTTCTACAAAATTTACTATAAATAAAAAATTTTTACAAAATTTACTTTAAATGGAAAATTTCTACAAAATTTACTATAAATAGAATATTTTTACAAAATTTACTATAAATAGAAAATTTCAACAATATTTACTACAAAAAGAAAATTTCTACAAAATTTACTATAAATAAAAAATTTCTACAAAATTTAGTAAAAATATAAAATTTCTACAAAATTTACTTTAAATGGAAAATTTCTACAAAACTAAATATTTTTAGAACATTTTTACAAATATACTATAAAAAGCAAAATTCTTTACAATTTCTACAAAATTTGCTATAAATAGAAACTTTTACAATAAATACTATAAAAAGCAAATATCTACAAAATTTACTACAAAAGGAAAATTTCTACAAAATTGAGTATTTTTAGAAAATTTCTACAAATTTGCTATAAATAGCAATTTCCTACAAAATTTATTAAAAAACGAAAATTTCTTCAAAATCTACTCTAAATCAAAGTTTCTACAATATTAACTATAAAAAGAAAATTTCTACAAAATTGGCTATAAATAGAAAATTTCTACAAAATTTACTATAAATAAAAAATTTTTACAAAATTTACTTTAAATGGAAAATTTCTACAAAATTTACTATAAATAGAATATTTTTACAAAATTTACTATAAATAGAAAATTTCAACAATATTTACTATAAAAAGAAAATTTCTACAAAATTTACTATAAATAAAAAATTTCTACAAAATTTAGTAAAAATATAAAATTTCTACAAAATTTACTTTAAATGGAAAATTTCTACAAAACTAAATATTTTTAGAACATTTTTACAAATATACTATAAAAAGCAAAATTCTTTACAATTTCTACAAAATTTGCTATAAATAGAAACTTTTACAATAAATACTATAAAAAGCAAATATCTACAAAATTTACTACAAAAGGAAAATTTCTACAAAATTGAGTATTTTTAGAAAATTTCTACAAATTTGCTATAAATAGCAATTTCCTACAAAATTTATTAAAAAACGAAAATTTCTTCAAAATCTACTCTAAATCAAAGTTTCTACAATATTAACTATAAAAAGAAAATTTCTACAAAATTTACTATAAATAGAAAATTTCTACAAAACTTACTATAAATATCAAATATCGAGAATGGTTTAGACATTTGATGATACGTAGGATTCAGCTTTCAAAATTGAAAAGCGATGGGAACTTATTCTTTCAGCTCCACCATCTTTAAATACTTTTGGGACCGAAGCAACTTTAAAAGAGGGTTTGATGCGATCACTTTTACGAAGTTATCATATCACACTTGAATTTAAGGCTCTTGCCATTGCGTCCGTTATTGCGGTTAATATATCCTTATTTATTTGCTACTAATAGCAAATTTAAATATATAAAAAAAGTTATATTTTTCTTACCCACAGTGCCTCACCATTTTTAAAAGATATTTGCAATGTTTGGAGAAAAAACTACGACAACAGACGTCGAATATGATAATGCAACGAAAGTTAAATATTCACTTTGAAGTTTAAGTTCTTTTAAAATTTAGCTATTGTTATTGCAGTTGTTTGTTCATTTGTTGTAGTATTATTTTCCACTATCAACATCATTTTAGTTTTATTCGTTTTCCATTTTATTTTGCTTTGGCAGTTTTCCTGCATGATTTTCATTTTGCTAAAGAATTTTTTTAATTTCGCAAAGAGAAAAACCATAAAAGAAAAAGAAGTAACAAGTTAAACAAAAAAAAAAAAAAAAGAAATGAAGGGTGACATGGCAACTGAATCCTTCACATATGATGGTTGAAATGTTAAGAATTCTTTGCGTATAAACGGATTTTAAATGAATAAAAAAATGTTTTTGAAAAATAAACGTCATCATGTATGAACGTACCTCTAGTTTTCTTGTTGTTGATTTTCTTTTTTTTTATTTTGGTAGTTGCTGCTGCAGTTTTGAAGAGGGGGGCCAGCCAACAAAACGTTTGTTGTACGTTAAAAACTAATAAATTTAATTTCGGTTAATTTTATTATTATTATTTTTTTTATTTTAATTTCAAGAATTTCTTAGCAACTGAACATAGAAGTTTATGTGTATATTCAGTTACTCGGTAAAACGTACACAAGGGTAGTTAAATCCTTCTTTAAATACAATTAATGTGCACTTTTAAAAAGAAATAAAATAAAAAAACTAAATGAAAATGGGGGACATATTCGTAAGTAGTTTCTGGGGAAAAGTAATTTCGTTTGCTAACCTCGGGGCTACACATGAAAGCACTTTCTTGGAAGTAGAGAATAAAATATATTATCAACGAAAAATCGAAGAACCTGCCGATTGGCTGAAAGTACAAAAATTGTGTGTGCCTTAGTGAAAAAGTATAAGTGCATAGCGATTTTCAAGAAATTACTTTCATGTGTAGGTGCCGCAGCTATCATCGTTACTAGTAAGGTTTTGGACTTGGTTTTTACTAGTCGATAAATGAAAAAAGATGATAAAATTCCGGCTGCGCAGCTTTATACATGACTACAAAAGTTGTTACAAATAACGATTCACTACTTGTTTGTTGTAGGAACAACAAAAACTCTACAAATGTAGATAAAAAAAACAAATTTACTTGTCTGTTGTGAAAACAGCAAAAACACTATAAGAGCATTGGTTGGTTTTAGACTTAACAAATTATTTTCTTGGTGAGAAAAATAAATAAAAAGAAGGAAAATTCCCGTATTCTTTTTGGTTGAATTATTTATTGAGATACAATAAATTCTACAATGTAAAATGATGACGAAAATCATATCGGGTCATTCTGCTAGTTTCTTATAATTCCGTTAAAAAAAGAAAATTCCACAAAATTGAAACATGGTGTAACAGCAAAATAAATAATATAATATTCTCTCTCTCTCTGATACCAGGGATAAGTGCTTAGAATTATCAAACAATAATTAAGTATGAAAAAATATTAACCCTTGGACAAACACATGGTTCTGGCCAGGCATATTTCATTTTTGAGCGTTAATTAACATACTTCTAGTTTAGGTAGATACCTGTATTTCCAGGTAGCCGCCTAAAGTATTGTTGGCTTTCTATCTGTAAAAAAATTCAAAAATATCGTTCCAACACGACGAAAACTGCAAACAAACACATATGCCTGGCCAGACCCTTATACAATTTGTATGAAATAAATTATTATTATACACATTTTGGGTTAATTTTCTGCAAATACAATGCAGATTGTTCTTTCCAATTATTTTGTCGTCAACCTTGTTTTTTAATATTTTGTGTTGTTTTTCTGTGAATTCAATGCAAATGTTTACTTCCAGGTAGTTTTGGTGTTAATTTTTCTCTTATTTCTTTCTTTCGTTTGTGATTTTGGTTTTGAGTTAAGTTAGTTTATTTTTGAATGCTGAACATACAACATCGACAGTCCGAAATATAAATTTTTTGTGCGAAAACTAAAGTGAAATTATTACTATTATTATGGCAGAGGATTTAGAATTTGTATACAATACGCGCTTGCGTACAGACAGCCTTTCTGATAATTTCCAACAACAACTATCATCAGCGTTAAAGCGTGATTTCGCATTTCACAAAGAAGGAGACGAAGAACTAGATTTATTTTAAAAGCAAAGCGGTGAAAACACAGATTTTGTGCCCGAAGATGACGCCTCGGACATTGAATATGAATTGGAAATTGAAGCAAATGAAATATTCGACAGCGATGCAGCTGCAGACGGT